>OX451740.1:204210156-204839308 GCA_948472305.1 Vicia faba
TATTTATTATCATTATATTAAAAATAATTAGCACCAAAACTAAAACCATTAATGTAACTCTATTAATTCAAAAAAATTTGTATACTATTCTATATCGCTGTATTCCAAAAATAAAAAATATTATATTTTTATATTAAAAATAATTAGCACGAAAACTAAAACCATTAATATAACTCTATATTAATTCAAAAACTATTATATATTATTATATATCGTTGTATTCTAAAACTAAAAAATATTATATTTTTATATTAATAGTAATTAGCACTAAAACTGTTTTGGACTGGGCCTGCCCGTGACCCAATCGTCAGTGAGGCTCAATCCAAGCTTTACAACGTATCATGCTGAGCATTAGATCCTCCAAGCACACCCTGATCATGGGTGACTGGTCGAATACGACTACGCTCCGTCGGTGCCCGCGAAGAACGTCCCCGGCGAGGGACGTCCCAGAGGAGGAACATCCCAATCCAAGCCCTGCTCGAGTACCCTCCTCGTAGGGCAGACTTTCAACCTATCCAGATGTCTCGGAGTCCTCAGAGTCCCGGGAAGATCGCGTCTTTACCCTCCCTATTCTGCGGAGAGCATCATCCAGGTAGGGGACAACGTGCAGGTCCCCACTACTCACGTAGAACCTGGCAGTCCCTTTGTTGGGCCTGTTTGGTCAGTCCAATAAAGGGACCTTGGCCCAGCGCTGGGGGCTATAAATACCCTCTATTTCAAGAGGGTCAGGTATTCATTCATTCACACCTATATACTTACTTGCTTGCTCATTCCGTCTCTCACTTTGTCATCGGAGTGTCTTGCAGGTACCCCCCCCCCCATCTCCTTCAAAGCCAGTTGTGACGGTCCAACTCTGATCAGGTGCGATCAGTGTCGCCGTTTGTGGGAAACTAAGCTTCCCCGTCTTATTCACTTAAAAAGACCAAAGCTAAAACCATCCTCGTCTGTCATGGCTGACCAGACTCAGGACAACTAGAACGTCCGCGTCATCAAAGCTAACAACAACATCGCCGACAATAATGCCGGCCCCGACAACGCCGGCGTCACCGACCATATCACGGCCCCCGGCGGCAACATCCTCGGGCCTTCTAACTACCGAGACGGATCCACGCCCTCGTCTTCATCAGTCCCTCCTCGACTTGGAGAAGATCACCCAGTTCCTCCGAACTATCCAGCCGTCCAATTCCACGAGGTTCCTGTCCCCGCCGGTGTAGACGCAACGACTAGGGCACTGTTCGCGGCGATTAACCAGACCAACTATCTCATCTTTTCCCAGGGGGAAAGATTGAGAGCACTTGAAGACGACCGAAGGCCCCCTAGAAGACACAGGAGGCTTCAATCCCCTCCTCCTCGACGAACGGAGGAACATCCCCGATCTCCCCCGCGGAGACAGAATCAGAACATCTCTCAAAGCCCGTCGCCCCGACCAGTCGGGCGAAGACCCCCCTTGGAGAGGGAACCACTCATCGAAACGGGAAGGCGCGACCACGGCCCTTCACGACAAGAACGAAGACCTCCCGGGGACAGACACGAAGGAATATATCAACGGTCACATCGCTCGAGGAACGTTACGCACGACCAGGGCCATCGTGACCGACAATACATCAGATCCCCTTCCCGCTCCCCAGAACAGAGTGACGAGGACGACCCCCGCGATCCCTTGTCACAAGCTATCATGGAGGCGCCCATTCTCTCGGACATGGAGAAGCCTACCCACTTGAAATAATATGATGGCGTCGCCCACCCGGTCGACCACATAGACGGGTTTGAGGTCATGCCCCACTACCACAATGTCGGGGGACCGATTAAATGCCGGTTGTTCCCCACGACCCTGAGGAAAGCATCTATGGACTGGTACAAAGGTCTCGCCCCGGGGTCAATTACCTCGTGGAAAAACTTGAAGAACCAATTCATCAGCTTGTTCACTGCGTCACAACGACATCCGAAGACCGAAGCGGCGCTCGAGGCCATCGTCCAGATGCACGATGAGACCTTGAGGGAATTCATCAACAGCTTCAAACGGGAAGCCACCCAGGTCCCTTGCACGGACCATATGAAGAGATACCTGCTGGAGTGGGGGCTCCTCCCCGGCACCGAATTCAGGAAAGCCGTGGGCATCGAACCACCCCGAACGTTCGATGCCCTCCTCGAGAAGGCCAGAGCCTATATGGACTACGAGGAAAGAGAAGCGGCCAACAGAGCCCGAGACCCCAGAAATCGCGGATCCAGCAGCAATCCACGACAAGATACCGCCCCTCCTCGACGAACCAGGAAAAAGAGAAAGGAAGATAAACCTCGGGACGCCCGGGAGCAGAGGGGGCCCTCGGGACGGTTCACAGAATACACTCGCTCACGGATTCCCGCGAGCGCATCTTAGTGGAGTGTGCGAGTACAAATTTTAAAGATGGCGGCGTCAAACGTCCCCGACCAGCTCCTGCCAAACCCGAGGTGGACCGGAGCAAATACTGTCAGTACCACCGGAGCCACGGGCATCTGACCGAAGATCACGTCCACCTCAAGGACGCCATCAAGACCCTCATAAAAGGGGGGAGACTCACACAGTATCGGCGAAACGACACTCCTCGTCGTGACTCCCGCGAGACGAGGGAAGCAAAAGAGGATGCCCGACCATCTGACGAGTCGGTTCCCATCCAAACCGCGTTCTCCGTCACA
Source organism: Vicia faba (assembly GCA_948472305.1). NCBI lineage: Eukaryota > Viridiplantae > Streptophyta > Magnoliopsida > Fabales > Fabaceae > Vicia > Vicia faba. The sequence continues at coordinate 204,212,830 of OX451740.1, forward strand.
AGATCCGAGGACTTCTACGTCCCCGATCACATGCAAGAACCGCTGTCAACGCACTGCAGGTGGGAACACTTCCCCTCTGCCATGGTCATCAATGATGGAGGGTTCAACGATCTGACCATAAATTCAGCTAAGAGGGAGCTGGACGAGTTGGTCGACACGCCCCCCCACAAACGGTGACCTTTGAAAAAGTGAGGGGCAGGTCGGAGCCAATCACCTTCTATCTAGAGGAGCTCGACGACTAGAAAAGTGAGGGGCAGGTCTGACCTTTGAAACGGTGACCACGAAAGAAGTCTCATCGACGTGATGTACAACCAACTATTCCAAACCCTGCAGCTCGACGACTCTCACCTCTCGCCTTACATGGGGTCGGACCTGCAGGGCGTTAACGGCTCAACTTCCAAGCCTTGGGGATACGTCGAGCTCATGGTCACATTCGACGAGGATATGGCAACGAGACAAGTCAAGGTGCGCTTTCTCGTCATTGATTTCCCCTCCCTCTACAACTGCATTCTGGGAAGGCCGACACTGGTGGAGCTGACCGCAGTACCCTCCACCGTTCATCTAAAAATGAAGTTTTACACCAAGAGGGAACGGGTCGCCACCATCCAAGGGGACCTTGCAGCTTCTCGAAGATGTTTTAACGTGGCATCCAAGGGATGCAATACGGTCGACACCAGCACAAGGCCCACCAAGAGAGCTGCAACAACATGACCAGAACCTCAGAGGTCAGAGCCCGTCAAAGCGGAAGAGCAGAGAGCCCCTCCAGAGGTCGATTCAATATCCCTGGACACCTGTTTCGACCAGGATGAGCCTCCTAGCGGCGAGCAAGTCCCCATTCGACCGATTCTGGACGGGGACTTCGAACTCGTACCCCTCGGTGAAGAACCAAGCAGAGGAGTGAAGATTGGCACCGGAATCCCCGACTTAGCGAGGAAGCAAATGAAAGCTTGCTTGCGCGAGAATGCGGACCTGTTCGCGTGGAGCGTTGCGGAGATGCCCGGACTCGACCCTGAGGTCGTCTGTCACCAACTCGCCATCGATCCATCCGCTAGGGCAATAGTGCAACATAGACGTAGGTAGTCTCCGAAGAAAACAGAGGCTGCTGAAAAAGCTGTAAAAGACCTCCTAGACGCAAATTTTATTTCTGAAGCCCGGTATTCAACATAGCTGTCAAATGTTGTACTTGTCAAGAAAAATAATGGAAAATGGCTAATGTGCATTGATTATACCGATCTTAACCGGGCATGCCCGAAAGATGCATTTCCTTTACCTACTATTGATATGCTAGTCGATAACTCAGCCGGTTATAAAATACTATTTGTGATACGGTGGGAAGAACTGACTATTTTATTGGAATGTTGGTTTGCGTTTTGCGTTTGTTTTTGCAAAATGTCGCGGTAAGCAAGAGTCGCCACCGACTTTTATTTTATCCAACAAGGAAAGGAAAAAAGCACAGAAAAATTTCTTTTTTCGAGATATTTTTGAGTACGGGGGGTAGATTATAGAAAGGGAAGGTATTAGCACTCTTTCTTTCCGTAGTTATCTACGGGCTCTTAGGTACTTGCTCATCATTTTCAAAATTGTTTTCTTTGTGCTTGTGGGTTTTGAAAAGTTTTTGTTTCAACTTCGATTTAACTCTTGCTTCTGTCTTCAAGAGTGTAATGAAGTGTTTTTGAAAACTTGTTTGTAAAAGGAGTGTAAGTGTGAAAAATTTGTTTTGTTTTGGATGAGCAAGTATCTAAGAACTATCTAACTACTCGAAAAAGGAATCGTTCTATGCTAATTTCCTTTAGACAATGTTATCCCACTATTAGTGAGTAGGTAGCACAGTCGTTGTAGTTTAAGGGTCAATTCGAATGAGGGACATACGGTCACCAAAGCAATGTTAGGACGCCTTAGCGGTAACCCTAATGTCTTAGATCATTTGTTTGAGGCAACAATATCAGAGGCAACCGTTTCGAGGCGACTATGATCTTTTAGACAAGAGGACGACCTCTAAAACGACATATACTTAATGACCGTGTACGAAGGCAACCAAGTGGGGTGTACCCTAGGAGTGCGCATGTGCGAGTGTGTTGATTTCAGTTATTTTTATCTTTGCACATGTTAAGGGTGATCTAACTGTTTTTTAATTAAGCATTCATTCTTGTCATGAAAGCCCTATTAACAAACATCTAACAATTGTATAATTTGCAAAATTTAAAATGCGGAATTTAAACTAAATTATTACAAGGCGTTGGTCGGGTATTTACATCGCCAAAGAAAAACCCTTTTAAAATAAATAAAGCGATAAAAATAGATAAAAGTCCTATTTACTATTACAATCCGGAAGCAAGTACATTATTGGATAAAAATAAATAAATTGCGTGCGGGAAATTAAATCGAGCGCAAATTAGGGTTTTGACCCTTTTTTGAAGGAAAATATCTTTTTGTTATTTTTTATTTTAAGAAATAAATCCTAAATTAATTACTAAATTAAATTAAATTAATTAATTAAATAAAAATAAATTATTTTTGGTTTTTTTTGTTATTTTAAGAAAGAAATAAAATAATTAAGTTAGTAATTAAAAACCTAATTAAATCTAATTTAATTTTAATTATTTACAAAAATATGTTAAAGTTATTCTAATTAAAATCTAAGTTAATTTAATTAGTATTTATTAATAAAAATTAAAAGTTGATTTGATAAAGAAAATATTTTTGTGGTTTTTATTTTATAAAGAAAATAATTTTTTAATTGTTTAGTAATTAAAATAAAACAATAAAAACAATTAATAAAACTAAATAAATAAAATAGAAAAGAAAGGGGTTTGGGCCTGATTTTGGTGGTGTAGATAACAATCTGAAGCCCAATGGTGTTGGCCCTTCGTTGACTTTTTGGATTTGGTGTGCACGCGCTGACTTGGCTCCATGGTGGACCTTCAGATCCTGGCCACCAGATCTGGCCTTTCGCCATCTGGCCATTAGATGCTTGATGGTGTATGGTATGCTGCATGCTTGGATATGTACACAATCTCCTGAAATGCAAAATCAAATAAAAATTGGAGAACCTGGGATTCGAACCCAGGTCCTGAACGTGAATGGAACGCCTGCCTTGCCACTACGCTGTTTTGCTTCGTTTGTTAGTAATATATAAAATAATAATAATAAAACAAAACAAGTTAACGTGCCAGCAAAACAAAAAATGCGCGAAAATTATTTGAACCGGCCAATCGGAGGAGGACACAATCTCGTCCCTGTCCTCAGACCTGTAACAATGTTACCTGCAGATTTGAATCCGCAGCTAAATGCGCAGGCTTGTTCCAAAATTCAACCCAGGCCACAAAAATGAGTTCTAAAGACATGGTTGTACTCGTCCTTCCCTCCCGGTCACAACCATGTCCCTCTTGTAGTCTAATTTCACCTGAAAAGAGAAACCCCAAAAATGCCTCCAAGAACCCTAACTATGGCGCTTTACGTTACAGGTTAGATAAACAAAATTGAATAATGCAAAAAGCTTAGAAATGTTGTGAGGATTACAAATATGCAAGCAATTTGTTCAAATGATGCAAGAATGGTGAATTACGATTTCAAGAACAGGGCGGGTTATCGTGATACTTACAGCGCTTGTGGAGGTTTGAAAATGCTTGCTTTTGATCCAGATCGCTTGTATGAACACCCAGGAAGAGATTGGGACCGGTCTCAGCTTCTGAAAAAGTCTCTAGCTATGGATTCGATTTCAAGCTTTTTGTCACTTTTTTTCAACTTGGTTCTGCTTCTTTATGCAGCCTCTAACCCTTATTCACGTCCCTTTGGCTTGTTTATGTAGTGTGGAATGTATTAGGGTAACAAACTTGATTCAAATCTTGCTCCAATAATGATTGCCAATTTGATTTGATTCTCCATTACTTAACCTTCCAAATTTGCCAATTTTCAATCTTTTTGTACATGGATTGCTTGATATGAATTTTGATGATGTTAATGATGATAATCAAGACCTGAAATAGCAAAAAGATCTCATGTAATCAAAGTTTTGGATTTTATATGATTTAATTTGATTTAAAATGAATAAATTCAACTAAAAATAAAAAATTAAAAAAAGAATATGGGCTCATGGATGAAGCTAGGACACGTGGGCAACTATGCAAGCTCAAATCAAGTGGAAAAGAATGGGCCCATTTGACAAAATTTGAAGTTTTGGAGATAGTTGACTTTTGGCAATTTTGCAAAAATGTCCAACTTCAACAATGCATAACTTCTTCAATTTTGAACTATTAGAAGTGTTCTTGGACTTTTTAGAAAGCTTGAGATGTCCTCTAACTAACTCTTTTGGTCTCATATCATTTTGATATTCCATGCTCAAGTTATAAGCTTTGTAAAAAAACGTGTCTTTGTTGACTTTCAAAAATGACCTATAATGTCCAAATTTATAACTTCTTGTGAGTGAATTTTCTGATCTTGGGGTATGAAGATGTAAAGTAGTAAATTGCATCCTATTCAAAATGAGCTTTGGATGGGTTATTTCTCATAAAGTATAAGAAAGTTATGCTTGGTCAAAGTTGAGTTGACTTTTCCTACAAAACCCTAATTTAGCAACTTTTAAATCTTGATGAATTTTGAGCAATCCTTGATGAATCATGATCAACCCTTGATCAAATGAAGTAACATCCTTAAAAATGAGAATTTTGACAAAAAATATTGAAGTTTGACTGTATTTGGGTCACAATTGACTTTTGCCTTAGCACAATCGATTTTTGGACCCTTGAGCAAATTGACTGAGTAAACTTCCTCTGTAAGGCTTGAAACTTGACATGGATGACCTTGATAACATATTAAAACATTGGGGAGCACTTTAGGTCATTTGGATTCAAGGATCTTGATGCAACACAAAACCCTAATTTGGGGTTAACTGCCTTAGGAGATAGCTTGTCTGTCCAACTCTTGAACAAACTTGAGCAACTTGGAGATTTTCTTTGCAATGTTTTTGAGAGATATGGGAGGGAAAATTTTGGGGTACAACAGCTGCCCCTGTTCAATCTTCTTAAACCTGAGGATGTAGATTGGCTTTCGTGCCTTTCGTGATCCGAAGGTGGAAGATGATTGAACACTAGAGTGCCCAAAAATTTGCACTCGCATGAAGTGGTATCAGCCTTGTGATGTCGGGAATGAGCTTACAGATGCCATTTAGAGAGGTGTCGGTCGCATAAGAGATTCCTTAGCGAGAGCTTGTATACCTGTTGTTGTGGAAGATTCTGCTGGGGAAACTTGGTCTTGCTGAGATTTAGGAACTTGCCTGTGCTTCAACCCAGAGAACATCTCTGCTGAGTTTTAAGAATTGTCCGTAATTCAACAGGGGGAAAATCTGTCGAGATTTAGAACCTTATCTGTAATTCAACCGAGGATAATTCAGTTGATATTTAAGAACCGGTCAGTACATCGACTAAGGAGGATTTCAGAGATTTAGAACCTTATCTGTAATTCAACCGAAACTAATTCAGTTGAGATTTAAGAACCGGTTAGTACTTCGACTGAGGGAAACATCTTCATCAAAATCTAGGATTATATGTACTTCAACGGAGGATAATTCTGTTGAGATTTAAGAACTCGTTCACACTTCGACGGAGGAACATTGCCGAGATTTAGAACCTTATCTTTAATTCAGCCGAGACTAATTCAGTTGAGATTTAAGAACTGGTCAGTACTTCGACTGGAGGAAACATCTTCATCGAGATCTAGGAACTGTCTGTACTTCAACGGAGGATAATTCTGTTGAGATTTAAGAACTCATCCACACTACGACGGAGGAAAAAATGTCGAGATTTAGAACCTTATCTGTAATTCAACCAAGACTAATTTAGTTGAGATTTAAAAACTGGTCAGTACTTCGACTGAGGGAAACATATTCATCGAGATCTAGGAACTGTATGTACTTCAACGGAGAATAATTCTGTTGATATTTAAGAACTCGTCCACACTACGAAGGAGGAAAAAATGTCGAGATTTAGAACCTTATCTGTAATTTAACCGAGACTAATTCAATTGAGATTTAAGAACCGGTCAGTACTTCGACTGAGGGAAACATCTTCATCGAGATCTAGGAACTGTATGTACTTCAACGGAGAATAATTCTGTTGAGATTTAAGAACTCGTCCACAATACGACGGAGGAAAATTGCCGAGATTTAGAACCTTATCTATAATTCAACCGAGACTAATTTAGTTGAGATTTAAGAACCGGTCAGTACTTCGACTGAGGGAAACATCTTCATCGAGATCTAGGAACTGTCTGTACTTCAACGGAGAATAATTCTGTTGAGATTTAAGAACTCGTCCACACTACGACGGAGGAAAATTTACGAGATTTAGAACCTTATCTGTAATTCAACCGAGACTAATTCAGTTGAGATTTAAGAATCGGTCAGTAGTTCGACATAGCTGAGAACTTAACCGCATCTTTCCTGAAAGGTAAAGGTCAGTCGTATGCAATGCATGATATATATCAAGCAATGATATTCTCAAAATAAATGAGATTGTGTTGTATGATGCGTATATGCATGTGTCATGATGTATGGAAATGTACTGTTTTAGCTGGGGAAAATAAATCCCGGATAGCTGCTGGAGAAAGAGCTGAATTCTTTGTTTCTGCTGGAGATAGGGGCACAAAGGTGATTGTGAGAATAAACCTACAGGAGAGGATAACTTCGTTGAGGAATAAACTGATGAGGAGATTACTCTGTGGGGAAGAGATGCTCTGCTGAGGATTCCACCGATAAATTCCACTGGGGATGAATTACCATTGCTGGTGATATTGAATCCTGTTGGGGATTGACTTCTTGTTTATGAAGGAAAAGAACTCCGCTGGGGATGATCTTTCAGTTGCGACTTCACTGGGGACAACCTTTTAGACTCTTATGGGGATAATCCTTTGAACTTGCTGGGGACAATCTTCCAAAGTTTACTGGGGATGATTCTCCAAATTCCACTGGGGAAGCTTTTTCAGACTGCGCTGGGAAAAATTTCAAACTCCACTGGGGATATGTTGTATTCTGTCGGGGAACATTCTTATACTCCGCTGGGAAATATTAAGACTGCCGGGGATATTAAGCCTTTTCGATGTTGATGGTAGATAAACCCTGCTTGGGGAGAATATTACCGATTCATTTACAGTTGCAAGTCTCGGTTGGGGAGAGTTAACATTATTGTCTTACTCTGCTGGGAGTGAATGCATCTCAACCATATTCTTCAGCTGAATTTACCTTGTACTTGGTGGACAGAGCAACTGTACAGCTTGGACAATTCTTATTTCCCCCTGTTTCTGACGTTACAAGTAATCGTCCTTTGTTTCGTATATAAATATTTATGAGCGGCAATTAATGTCAAGTGCATATATCAAAAATGAACATTGGACGTTCTTTGCAAAACAAAACAGATAAAGGAAAAAACAGTTTGAAATTTCTTTGAAAATGAATTGTATTGATTTTTTTGAAATTTGGCCTGTAAATAGGCGTTTTTGTACAAGAGGCTGACGTCCTAGTAAGAGAACGCCGCCGAATAATAGAATTTACACAATTTGTGAAAAACTAAACAAAACAGCTATGTGAATAATCCCACTGGGTTCCAACTCTGCTATTGCCTTTATGTCCTCGAGCATCTCATCACTTTGCTACTTGGTTGAAGGTAGATCAGATTGATTAGTGTCGTCCGAGCTTGATAGTCGATACCGAAGTCTGGTTGCAAGGTGATCCAATGAGACATAGTGTTACGCTTTAATCCCTAATTTTTTCCTGGACCGCCCTTCCGGGTTTTCAGTCCACCGGGATACCCTTTTTTTTCCCAAGCCGCCTTTTCAGGTTTTCGACTTGCCGGGTGTACAGATTTTTTCATTTTCATCCCTTATTTTTGCCCGAACCCTTTTGGTTCGCCGGGAATCCCTTATTTTTGCCTAGGCCAGTCAACCTAGCGGGTCTTTGATTATGCGTAGTATTTTTTCACTATGTCTGCATTGACGGGATGAGGAAGGTCGTCACCATCCATGGTGGTTAGAATCATGGCTCCTCCTGAGAAAATGTTCTTAACCACAAATGGCCCTTCATAAGTAGGGGTCCATTTTCCCCTGGGATCACCTTGAGGTAGAATAATGCGCTTGATTACCAGGTCCCCAACTTGATACTCTTGTCGTCTAACTTTCTTGTTAAATGCCTTGATCACCCGTTTTTGATACGTCTGACCATGACAAATAGCAGTGAGTCTCTTTTCATCGATTAAGTTCAGCTGATCAAGCTGGGTCTGAATCCAGTCATCTTCGCTCAAACCTGCGTCCTTCATAATCCGAAGAGAGGGTATCTGAACTTCAATGGGCAAGACTGCTTCCATGCCATATACCAAGGAATAGGGTGTTGCCCCTGTTGACGTCCGTGTTGAGGTACGGTACCCATGAAGAGCAAATGGTAACATTTCATGCCAATCTTTGTATGTCATTGTCATCTTCTGCACAATCTTCTTAATGTTCTTATTATCCGCTTCTACATCCCCATTCATCTTCGGCCGGTAAGGAGAAGAGTTGTGATGCTGTATCTTGAACTGCTTGCAGAGTTCGGTGATCATCTTATTGTTTAGATTTGTACCATTGTCCATAATGATACTCTCTGGTATACCATATCGACAGATCAAATTGTGCCGAATGAACCGTGCCACGATGTTCTTGGTTATAGTAGCAAAGGAAGCTGCTTCAACCCACTTCGTAAAGTAATCAATAGCTACAAGGATGAAACGATGCCCGTTGGATCCTGTAGGTCTGATCTCACCAATCATATCAATGCCCCACATTGAAAAAGGCCAAGGAGCTGTTAAGACGTTCAGAGGTACTGGAGGTATGTGCACCTTATCAGCATAGACTAGGCACTTATGACAGGTCCGAGAATGCTGATAACAGTCGGCTTCTATTGTGGACCAATAATATCCTTCCTGTAGGATTCTCTTTGCCATGGTGTGTCCACTGGAATGAGTTCTGAAAGTACCTTCATGTATCTCTGTCATGATTCTTTCTGCTTCGTTCTTATCCACACATCGCGGTAAGGTTGAATCATGATTGCGCTTGTAAAGGATGTCATTACTGATGAAGAACTTCGCCGCGAACCTCCTCAGAAACTTCTTATCATTAACAGATGCACCCTCAGGGTATTCTTGGGCCTCAAGATACCTTTTCACTTCATGGAACCAGGGTTTATCAGTTACCTCTTCAGTCTCAATGTCACAGCAATGTGTAGGTCCGTCCATCCACTCGATGGTAATCCGGGGAGCCTCGTTGTCCCAATTGACTTTTAACACAGAAGACATTGTAGCCAGCGCGTCCGCTAACTGATTCTCCTCTCTAGGGAAGTGTTCAAAGGTTATCTCCTCGAAATGTGGAAGCAACGTCAATACATACTCCTTGTAAGGAATAAGATTAGGGTGTTTCGTATCCCACTCGCCTTTTATCTGACTGATCACGAGAGCGGAATCTCCGAAGACCCATGATGCATGCTTCATACTCCGCCATGTTGTTGGTGCCGTTGAAACATAGTCGGGCGGTAAACGGAGTATGAGAGCCTTTAGGAGATATGATCACGGCGCCAATGTCGTTACCCAAAGCGTTTGAAGCTCCATCAAAGTACATAAACCATCGGGATCCCTCCTCAGGTCCTTCATCCGGTCCAGGTGTCTCACAGTCGGTTACTATCATGATATTCTCATCCAGGAATTCAAAGTTCATAGACTGGTAATCGTCTACTGCCTGATGCGCCAAATGGTCTGCCAATACACTTCCCTTGATTTCTTTCTGGGTCGTATACTGGATGTCATACTCAGTCAAGATCATCTGCCATCTTGCTATTCTTCCGAATAAGGCAGGCTTTTCGAAGATATACTTGATTGGATCCATCTTTGATATCAATAGAGTAGTGTGAGTCAGCATATACTGTCTCATCCGGCGAGTAGCCCATGCCAAAGCGCAACAAGTTTTCTCAAGCAACGAGTATCGGGTCTCGCAGTCGGTAAAGTTTTTGCTAAGGTAATAAATAGCATGCTCTTTTCGGCCAAACTCGTCATTCTGCCCTAGCACACACCCCATTGAATTGTCGAGTACTGTCAAGTATAGGATCAGAGGTCTCCCTTCAACTGGAGGCATCAGAATAGGTGGCTCTTGGAGATACTCTTATATTCTTTCGAAAGCGGCCTGACATTCATCGTTCCATCTTACCACTTTATCTTTCTTCAGTAGCTTGAAGATTGGCTCACAAGTAGCAGTCAGGTGTGAGATGAATCGGGAAATATAGTTCAGACGTCCCAGAAAGCCTCTGACTTCTTTCTCTGTTCGGGGAGCTAGCATTTCCTGTATAGCCTTCACCTTTGCAGGATCCACTTGAATACCTTTGTCACTTACAACGAAACCCAGCAGCTTACCAGATCTCACCCCGAAGGTGCATTTGTTCGGGTTTAATCTCAGCTTGTACAACTTCAACCTGTCAAATAACTTCTGAAGGTGGTCCAGATGTTCTTCCTCAGTTTGAGATCTTGCAATCATGTCGTCGGCGTATAACTCAATCTCATGATGGATCATGTCATGGAACAAAGCAACCATGGCACGCTGATACGTTGCCCCAGCATTCTTCAATCCGAAAGGCATGACCTTGTAGAAAAAGGTACCCCATTGAGTAACAAAGGTTGTCTTCGGGAGCCATTTTGATCTGATTATAACCAGAGAAACCATCCATAAAGGAGAAGACCTTATGTTGTGCGGTGTTGTCAACCAGAACGTTGATATGAGGTAGAGGGAAATCATCCTTGGGGCTTGCCCTGTTCAAATCCCTATAGTCAACACACATTCGAACCTTACCATCCTTCTTCGACACAGGAACCACGTTGGCAACCCCCTGTGGGTAAGAAGTAACTGCTAGAAAACCGGTGTCAAACTGTTTCATAACTTCAGCCTTGATTTTCTCAGACATCTCTGGGCACATTCGGCGAACCTTCTGCTTTACTGGAGGAAAATCTTCCTTGGTAGGCAATCGGTGAACCACAATATCGGTATCCAACCCAGGCATATCTTCATAAGACCAGGCAAAGATCTCAACATAGTCTCGCAGCATCTGAATCAACCGTTGCTTAACACTGGATTCCAAATTTGCACCGATCTTGACCTCTTTCTTGTCTATCTCTGTACCCAGATTCACTGATTCCACGGGCTCTTCATGCGGCTGAATAATCCTCTCTTCCTGAAGTAACAGTCTAGCAAGTTCAACAAGCACTTCGCAATCATCTTCACCTTCATCTTCGGCTAAGTTGATCAGACTTTCGAAGTCATAACTGACAGTAGCAGAGTCGTTATCAGTGGGATCCAGAGTGGATGTGGACCTGTATATGTGAGTGTGTGTAAAATAGCTGTTTTGCAATATGTAATAAAAGAAAAACAAGGAGCACAAAATTTGAAATGCAAGAAATGTCCAATGCTTTTATTAATGATATATGTAGATGACACACATAAAGCTCTCACAAATGAAGCCACGGTGCCCCGGGTAAGACACCGGGCCATAAAGTTTAAAACATTATCTGTTACAAATAAAAAACAAAAGTTTCATTACTGGGTAACAAAAGAAATTGGGATGAAGTCCTTTGTTGTCCAGTTGCTTAGTCCACCATCAGTAGTTGGGTAGATCCAACTGTCGAACTCAGATTCTTCAACGTCATCTTCAATGGCATTTACTCCTGAATTGCTGATGAACAGGGGAGTTATTCTGATCCGTGCACTCCGAACAACCCTTTGAGCTTCTGCAGTGAAACCCAAACCAAACTTGTTAATCTTATGTGGAAAATCAGGGAGTTGGCCCCACTTTGCACACCCACCTTTCTCAACAACAGCCCGAGCATCCTTAAAGGAAGCCATCTTCATAGGAGGATCTTTATTGACAGTTTCAGCTGATGCCAATGTCTGGGGTACCTCTTCAAAATGTTGAAACGGGGTCTCAATGAATTCCCCATCCATCTCTATGTATCGGAAAGAGTTGAGGTGGCTCACCATGTACTCCACCTCTCCTCGTAGCGTCACAATTTTCCCTTTGACCGGGTATTTCAGTATCTGGTGGAGCATTGAAGTGACTGCCCCAACTTTGTGGATCCACGGGCGACCCAACAAACAAGAATAGGATGGTCGAATGTCCATCACATAAAAAGTAGACGCAAAGATCTGAGAACCAACCTTCACTGGAATATCCACTTCTCCGTGTACCATTCTCTTTGACCCATCAAATGCCCTGACAACAATGTTACTTGGCTTCAACTCTAAACCCTCACAGTCCAACCGGTCTAGAGCTTTCTTAGGCAAAACGTTCAATGAGGAACCAGTATCCACCAATACATGGGCTAGAGTAGTGCCCCTACATTCAATGGAGACATGCAGGGCATCATTGTGATTCCTCCCCTTAGCAGGCAAGTCTGCATCGGAGAAACCTGACCCATTATCCGCTGTCAGACTAGCCACACAATCTTAAAACTGATCAGCTGATGTTTCTTGTGGTACATGCGCAGTCTTTAGGAAGGCAATTAGAGCCTTGGCATGGGCTTCCGAGCATAGCAGCAGAGACAGCATAAAGATTTTGGATGGGGTTTGCCCCAGCTGCTCGACTATATTTTAGTCTCTCTTTTTGATAATCTTCAAAATTTCCTCCATCTCTTGCCTAGAGGCTTCCACAGTAATCGTCTTCGGTGCCTCCGTCCGGGCAGGCTCATTAGTGGTCCCTTTGCCCCGAGTGTTAGATGACTCGGCAACAGGGGTAAGAATGGGAACTTGAACAGGAATAGTAGCAGGTACACTGGCAGGTGTAATAATAACAGGCGTCCGAACAACTGGTGGAGAGATCTCAGGGGAGAAAAGCCTTCCACTGCGGGTGACTTTAGCAGGTCCAACAATATTGCTGACGTCAGTTTCAGACTCTTCAGCACTCAAGTCTTGCTTAACTCCGTGATAGTACACGTCAGCCGCATAATGCCACAGGACAGCTTTATTGGATGTGTAGGGGATAGGCCCAGGAACAGTGATGATCAAGGGAGCGATTCTTGGAACAGATGTAATTCTAACAGGCTTTCTTGAGGAAGCCTTGGAAGAATTGTCGAAAATAGTGATGATAGCAACTTCTTCAGTAGGAACCAAATGAACAAGAGCCTTCTCAAACATAATTTCTTTATTATCCATCAGGCGTTGGACACCCGACTTCAAAAGATGGCAACCGGTAGGTAGGACAGAACACATACGGCAACCTTCGTCACAACTTGGAAATAAACCGGCTAGCAGAAGGTTATTCTTCACAGTCATTAACAGAGTAACAACGTCGTTCACAGAAACCACAAATGAGTCTTCATCTATAACATTCACTCCATGCTTGGGCATAGGAGCAGTTACAACATTAGGTCATTCAGGTGCTTCAAACTCAATCTCCTTAGCATCAATTAAGTCTTGTACTTTGTTCTTTAAGACCCAACAGTTATCTGTTCATGCCCCGGGCTACCAGAGTGAAAAGCACAACGGGTATTTGGATCATACATGGGTGATGCAGTGTTGGGGGTCTTTGGGGCCTTCTTTAGAATCACCAAGTTGGTTTTCGATAAATGTGGCAGAATTTGGGATAAATTCATGTTGAGCTGAGTAAATTGTCTTCGCGGCCTCTCGGTCCTTGGCTGATTGTTGCGCTGAAGATCACCAACAGGTCTTGATATGACCACCACATTAACAGCTTGGCGGCGTTCAGGTCTATTATGGCTCTTTGAACTGTAAACAACACTGGACTCTTTCTTAAAAGGCTTCTTCTCGGCACTAGACGAAGCACCCTTCTGTATCTTACCGCTCTTGATACCAGCTTTAATTCTTTCCCCAGTCATAATCAGCTCCGTAAACCCGGACGAAGAACTCCCAATCAGATGGTTGAAATACGGACCAGACAAGGTCCCCAAAAACATATCCACTAGCTCCCTATCAGCCAAGGGAGGTTGCACTCTACCAGAAAGGTCCCTCCATTTCTGAGCGTAATCTTTGAAACCTTCAACCGCACCCATAGACATACCCTGGAGTTGGGTACACGTAGGAGCGAGGTCGGTGTTGTATTGGTACTGCTTGTAGAAAGCAGCAGCCAAGTCTTCCCAATTACGGATACTAGCTCCTTCCAGCTGGTAAAACCATTCAAGTTGAGTCCCTGAGAGACTGTCTTAAAATAAGTGGATCCAGAGATTCTTGTCAGCGGTATATGGTTGAATCTTCCTAACATACGATCGGAGGTGCAATTTTGGGCAAGAAACCCCGTCATATTTAGAAAAGGTTGGCGCTTTGAATTTGTGGGGAATCACCACCCCAGACGACAGACCCAAATCACCAAAGTCCAGACCAGGCACTTTCTGAACTTCCATCGCGCTCAACCGGTCTTCCAATTGCTTATATCTATCCTCAGCCGGAGGATACTGGTCTTCGTCGAAGTCAGTTTCTTTGTCTGACACCACAGGGCTAGGAGCCCTCCTTTCTTCCTGATTATCTCCCCCTCCAGATGAGTGGGTCAAATCAACCTCTTCTCGCAAATCGTTTCCGAATCTGTGACCCATATTAAATAGGACCATCTTCTTCTTCTTCTTATTCTTCTTCTCTTTCAAGATAAGGGTCTTCAGATCTTGCTGACCCGTAGCCAAACTCATGAACAATTTTTGGAACTGGGCGTTTTGAGCCTGTAGAGCCTTGATTGCTTGTTCAATTGATGGTTCAGAAGACATGATGCTGAAATAAACAGCGAAGAAGATGAGAAACCTGGAAGGGTACCTGTTATGAGGTGCATGGAATGAAATGTGTATGATATGATTTCAAAGACTTTTAGGGATTCAAATTTGTAAACAAAAAATGAAACACACTTTTGTTGGATAAACTTCAAAATCAATTGTTCAACAGATGCCTTTAAGGCGTTACAAGAATGGAAATACTGAAAAGTAAACCAAAACTAGAAATAATCAAAAGACAATCAGTGCTCCCATGGTCATTTCTTGTCGGTGCGGACATGGTCATTGAGGATCCGCTCGTTCTCCAGCTGCCTTGTCAACTTCTGGATCTTCTACTCTTGATCGTGATACTTTTCTCGGTAAGTATCCCGTTCTTCCCTCAACTGCATCCAAGACCTCTTCAATGCCCCAATGTCAGTAGGCATGTAAGGGTGTAGGATGGTAGGAGGAACCCCCTCTTCATCAGCAACTTCAACAATGATAGGCAAGACGCTTCGTAGGGTATTCCCAGCTTTTGGGCACGTATGCGAACCCATCAGAGATATGGTTCCATTGGTAGAGAAGTCTTCGCACCCAGCTCGTGTGGATCGGATATGTGTACTCTATCCCAAGCTCTTATGAATCTGCGGCGTTACTCGTCGCTATCTCCTTGGAAATCAAAGACAATAGTAGGCATTAGCAACTCATGAGGTCCTTCCCTTCTAGCTCGCCTAAACTGACGCAAGGCCAAGCACGGATTATAAGTGATCCCTCCATTGGTTCCTATCAGTGGAACATTGGGGTATTCGCCACAACGATAAATAATAGCCACATCTTCCATACCCTTGATAGTCCAAATGATGTCATTATGAGAGAGAGACATAATCCTATAGGCCCAACCCATGCCTTCTATGTTCTTCAAAACTGATTTGGGGAGGTGAGAAATAAACCACCTCTCCAGCAATGGAGCAAAGGACATCAAGGTTCCCTGTTTCCGAGCAGTACGGGCATAAAGCGAGTGCAAAATGTCACCCAAGAGAGTAGGCACAGGATTACCGGAAATGAAGATTTTTACCGCATTCACGTCAACAAAGGAATCGGAGTTAGGAAACAACACCAAACCATATATGAGCAAAGCTAGAATGTCTTCAAATTCCTGGAAGTCTAGACTGTCCCAGAACTGATTAGCCTTACCAACCAAAAATTTAGTCAAGAAATCCTTTGCTCCACTACGAGTTTTCCAGTTTGACATTACCTCAGCCTTTGTCAGATGAAGGGCTGAAGCAATCTCTTCTGGCCTAAGGATCTTCTCCCAACCTGTAAATGGGGTCTGTTCCAAAATAGGGATACCAAGTAGATCAGAGAACTCTTCCAAGGTGGGGACCAACTGGTAGTCCGGAAAGGTAAAGCAATGGTATAGTGGATCAAAGAACTGGACTAGGACACTCATCATCTGTTCATCCATCTTGGAGGTGACCAAACCAAGAAGGTGCCCATGTCTTCTGATGAAGGAGGTAGTATCAGGAATCTTTGCAACCAATTCTTTAAGCATAGTGAGAACCTGGACAAAGTTGATCCGGATGGTGTTTCTACGCATGGGTGCCATGACCTACAAAACAGAACAAAGATGAATCCCTCCTGTCTTTGAAATAGGTTAGTCCAATGCAAGATGCATGCAATGTCATGATGTCATGATGTCATGATAGAAAACACACCACAAGTATCCACAGATAGCAAACATGGTAAGGCACACAAGTCACACAGATAGTCCTTAGATTTCAGGCTGGCAAGGAGCTTAGGTACTACCCTCTTTCAGTTCAGTTGGTTCAAACCTGTCCTAAAAATAGTAACTGGGTTCTAGAGGATCTCAATATCACTGACTACCCTCGATCGGTCATAATTCCAGTTTAGCAACCTTTTCTTGCGGCCGGAATCATCGCGAGAGTTTAGTCTCAATTAGTGTAGCATACTGCTACTGTTCTATGGCCAAGTTGGTCAATTTAAAGGTTCTAAGGTCAGTTGGTGCTTAATTACCCCTTAGCAGACCCATATTCTCCTCGTTGCGCCACAAGGGATATCGGTACATACTAAAGTGCCACACCAACGTAGCTACTGCTTCAACCGTATCGGTCTACGTCGTACAGTTCCCTCACAGTTTATTGCTACTTACCTAAAGGGTATCCCCCAGATTCGAGTTAGGATCTATAGTAACTCCGATACAAGCTCACAAATATAAAGCATACAAGTCAAGCAATTGAAAACAATATGAATTATTCCTAAGGTACACCCCACTTATTATTCATCCCCAGCAGAGTCGTCAGTTCTGTGATACGGTGGGAAGAACTGACTGTTTTTGGAATGCTGGTTTGTGTTTTGCGTTTGTTTTTGCAAAATATCTCGGTAAGCAAGAGTCGCCACCGACTTTTATTTTATCCAACAAGGAAAGGAAAAAAGCACAGAAAAATTCCTTTTTTGAGATATTTCTCGGGTTCGGGGGGTAGATTATAGAAAGGGAAGGTGTTAGCACCCTTTCTATCTGTGGTTATCCACGGGCTCTTACGTACTTGCGCAATTGTTTTCAAAATTGTTTTCTTTGTGCTTGTGGGTTTGAAAAAGTTTTTGTTTTGAAAACTTCGATTTAACTTTTGCTTCTGTCCTCAAGAGTGTATGAAGTGTTTTTTTGAAAACTTTGTTCGAAAAGTGTAAGTGTGAAGAGTTTTTGTTTTTAAAAGAACAAGTATCTAAGAACCATCTACCTACTCGAAAAAGGAATCGTCCTATGATAATTTCCTTTAGACAATTCTATCCTACTATTGATGAGTAGGTAGCATCGTCGTTGGAGTTTAAGGGTCAATTCGAATGAGGGACATACGGTCACCAAAGCAATGTTAGGACGCCTTAGCGGTAACCCTAATGTCTTAAATCATTTGTTTGAGGCAACAATATCCGAGGCAACCGTTTCGAGGCAACTATGATCTTTTAGACAAGAGGACGACCTCTAAAACGACCTATACTTAAAGACCGTGTACAAAGGCAACCAAGCGGGGTGTACCCTAAGAATGCGCATGTGCGAGTGTGTCGTTTTCAGTTATTTTTGTCTTTGTACATGTTAATGGTGATCTAAGTTGATTTTAGGTTAAAACATTCAATCTTGTCATGCCATCCTATTACCAAACATCTAACAGTTATAATTTGCGGAAATAAAATGCGGAATTTAAATTACAAGGCGTCGGGTATTTACATCGCCAAATACAAACCCTTTAAAAATAAATAAAGCGATAAAAATAATAAAAGTCCTATTAAACTATTACAATCCGGGAGCAAGTACATCATTGGTAAAAGAAAGTAAATCGCATGCGGGAAATTAAATCGAGCGCAAAGTTCTAGGGTTTTGACCCTTTTTGTTAAAGAAAAGATCTTTTTTGTTGTTTTTATTTTAGGAAAGAAATTAAACCTAAATTAATTACTAAACTAAATTAATAAATTAATTAATTAAATGAAAAAATATTTTTGGGTTTTTGTTATTTTAAGAAAGAAAATAAAATTAATTGAATTAGTAAAAACCTAATTAAATCTAATTTAATTTTAATTATTTACAAAAATATGTTAAAGTTATTCTAATTAAAACCTAAGTTAATTTAATTAGTGTTTATTAATAAAATTAAAATTAAAATTTGATTTGACAAAGAAAATATTTTCGTGGTTTTTATTTTAAAAAGAAAAGAATTTTTTAATTGGTTAGTAAATTAAATAAAACAATTAAAATAATTAATAAAACTAAATAAATAAAATAGAAAAGAAACGGGGTTGGGCCTGAAATAGGGTGTTTGAACAGTAATTCTGTGGCCCAAAAAACGCTGGCCCTGTTGACTTTTTGAGATCCAGTAGGCGTGCATGGACTTTGCTTGTGGTAGACCCTCACTCCTGGATCACCAGATCTGGCCTTTGGCCATCTGGCTATTGGATGTATGAGGGTACACGATGAGCTGCAGGCTTGGATACACACACAATTTCCTGAAAGAAAAAATCAAATAGGAATTGGGGGACCTGGGATTCAAACCCATGTCCTGAAGGAGATTGGATGTGCATGCTTACCACTAGGCCACTTGTCCTTGTTTGTTAATATAATAGGAATAATATATATTATATGAAAACAAAAACTATTGCTAGAAAAATATAAAAAAAACGCGTGTGGTTTGAATGGCCCAATGAGGGGGCATCACGCATCGTCTTCAACCTTCCATATGTGGCTAAAACCCTGTAAAACTTATAGCTACGGACACAGACCGTCACTACAAGTCGTGCATATTCCAAAATCCGTTGTAGGCCATAAAAATGAATTCTAGAGGCATGGTTGTGCTCGTCTCATCATCCTGGTCACAACCATACCCTTCTTGATGGCCAATTATTCCTGAAACAAAAACACCCAAAAATATCCAAGAAACCCTACCTATGGCATTTTGCAGTATAGGTCAGATAAACAAAATTAAATAATGCCAAAAGCTTGGAAATGTTATGAGGATCACAAATATGTCAATGATTTGTTCAAATGATGCAAGAATGAGCCAAACTGAATCCAAGAACAAATCTAGGTAACGAGGGACTTACAGCGTGTTTGGGCGTATGAGCAAGCTTTCTTTTGATCCAGGAAGATTGAGTGAACACCCAGGAAGAGATTGGGACCGGTCTTAGCTTCTGAAAATGTCTCTAGCTATGGATTCGATTTCAAGCTTTTTGTCACTTTTTTTTAACTTGGTTCTGCTTCTTTCTGCAGCTTGTAACCCTTATTCACGTCCCTTTGGCTTGTTTATGTAGTGTGGAATGTATTAGGGTAACAAACTTGATTCAAATCTTGCTCCAATAATGATTGCCAATTTGATTTGATTCTCCATTACTAAACCTTCCAAATTTGCCAATTTGATTTGATTCTCCATTACTAAACCTTCCAAATTTGCCAATTGTCAATATTTTTGTACATGGATTGCTTGATACGAATTTTGATGATGTTAATGATGATAATGAAGACCTGAAATAGCAAAAAGATCTCATGTAATCAAAGTTTTGGATTTTATATGATTTAATTTGATTTAAAATGAATAAATTCAAATAAAAATAAAATAAAATAATAAAAATATAATATGGGCTCATGGCTGAAGCTAGGACACGTGGGCAACTATGCAAGCTCAAATCAAGTGGAAAAGAATGGGCCTATTTGACAAAATTTGAAGTTTTGGGGATAGTTGACTTTTGGCAATTTTGCAAAAATGTCCAACTTCAATAATGTATAACTTCTTCAATTTTGAAATTTTCGAAGTGTTCTTGGATATTTTAGAAATCTTGAGATGTCCTATAACCAACCCTTTTAGTCTCATCTCATTTTGATATTCCATGCTCAAGTTATAAGCTTTAGAAAAAAGGTGTTTTTGTTGACTTTCAAAAATGACCTAGAATGTCCAAATTTATAACTTCTTGTGAGTGCATTTTCTGATCTTGGGGTATGAAGATGGATTGTAGGAAATTTCATCCTCTTTAAAATGAGCTTTGGACGGGTCATTTTTCATAAAGTATGAGAAAGTTATGCTTGGTCAAAGTTGAGTTGACTTTTCCTACAAAACCCTAATTTAACAACTTTTGAATCTTGATGAATTTTGAGCAATCCTTGATGAATCATGATCAACCCTTGATCAAATGATGGAATATCCTTCAAAATGAGAATGTTGACAAAAAATCTTGAAGTTTGACTGTATTTGGGTCACAGTTGACTTTTGCCCTAGCACAATTGATTTTTGGACCCTTGAGCAAATTAACTGAGCAAACTTCCTCTGCAAGGCTTGAAACTTGACATGGATGACCTTGATAACATATTAAGACATTTGGGAGAACTTGAGGTCATTTGGATTCAAGGATCTTGATGCAACACAAAACCCTAATTTGGGGTTGACTGCCTTAGGAGATACCTTGTTTGTCCAACTCTTGAGCAAACTTGAGCAACTTTGAGTTTTTCTTTGCAATGTTTTTGAGAGATATGGGAGGGAAAATTTTGGGGTATAACAATCACCATTTTCGACAATTATTCCAAGGCTTCCTCGAGAAGGCCTGTTAGAATTACATATGTTCCGAGAATCGCACTATTAATCATCACTGTTCCTGGGCCTATCCCCTATACATCCAATAAAGTTGTCCCTTGGCATTACGGGGCTGACGTATATTATCACGGAGTTAAGCAAGACTTGAGTGCTGAAGAGTCTGATATTGACATCATCAATAATGTTGGACCTGCCAAGGTCACCCGCAACGGAAGACTGTTCTCCCCTGAGATCTCTCTGCCAGTTGTTCGAACGCCTGTTGTCATTACACCTACCAGTGTACCTGCTACCATTCCTGTTCAAGTTCCCATTCTTACCCCTTTTGCCGAGTCATCTGACACTAGGGGCAAAGGGACCACTGATGAGCCTGCCCGGACGGAGGCACCAAAGACGATTACTGTGGAAGCTTCTAGGCAAGAGATGGAGAAAATTTTGAAGATTATCAAAAAGAGCGACTAGAATGTAGTCGAGCATTTGGGGCAAACCCCATCCAAAATATCTATGTTGTCTCTGCTGCTATGCTCGGAAGCCCATGCCAAGGCTCTAATTGCCTTCCTAAAGACTGCGCATGTGCCGCAAGAAACATCAGCTGATCAGTTTAAAGATTGTGTGGCTAGTCTGACAGCGGATAATGGGTTAGGTTTCTCCGATGCAGACTTGCCTTCTAAGGGGAGGAATCACAATGATGCCCTGCATGTCTCCATTGAATGCAGGGGCACTACTCTAGCCCATGTATTGGTGGATACTGGTTCCTCATTGAACGTTTTGCCTAAGAAAGCTCTAGACCGGTTGGACTGTGAGGGTTTAGAGTTGAAGCCAAGTAACATTGTTGTCAGGGCCTTTGATGGGTCAAAGAGAATGGTACACGGAGAAGTGGATATTCCAGTGAAGGTTGGTTCTCAGATCTTCGCGTCTACTTTTTATGTGATGGACATTCAGCCATCCTATTCTTGTTTGCTGGGTCGCCCGTGGATCCACAAAGCTGGGGCAGTTACTTCAACGCTCCACCAGATGCTGAAATACCCGGTCAAAGGGAAAATTATGACAGTACGAGGAGAGGTGGAGTACATGGTGAGCCACCTCAACTCTTTCCGATACGTAGAGATGGATGGGGAATTCATTGAGACCCCATTTCAACATTTTGAAGAGGTACCCCAGACATTGGCATCAGCTGAAACTATCAATAAAGATCCTCCTATGAAGATGGCTTCCTTTAAGGATGCCCGGGCTGTTGTTGAGAAAGGTTGGTGTGCAAAGTGGGGCCAACTCCCTGATTTTGCACATAAGACTAACAAGTTTGGTTTGGGTTTCACTGCAGAAGCTCAAAGGGCTGTTTGGAGTGCACAAATCAGAAGAACTCCCCTGTTCATCAGCAATTCAGAAGTAAATGCCATTGAAGACGATGTTGAAGAATCTGAGTTCGACAGTTGGATCTACCCAACTACTGATGGTGGACTAAGCAACTGGACAGCAAAGGACTTCATCCCAATTTCTTTTGTTACCCAGTAATGAAACTTTTGTTTTGTATTTGTAACAGACAATGTTTTAAACTTTACGGCCCGGTGTCTTACCCGGGGCACCGTGGCTTCATTTGTGAGGGCTTTATGTGTGTCATCTACATATATCATTAATAAAAGCATTGGACGTTTCTTGCATTTCAAATTTTGTGCTCCTTGTTTTTCTTTTATTACATATTGCAAAACAGCTATTTTACACACACTCACATATACAGGTCTACATCCACTCTGGATCCCACTAATAACGACACTGCTACTGCCAGTTATGACTTTGAAAGTCCAATCAACTTAGCCGAAGAGGAAGGTGAAGATGATTGCGAAGTGCGTGTTGAACTTGCTAGACTGTTACTTCAGGAAGAGAGGATTATTCAGCCGCATGAAGAGCCCGTAGAATCAGTGAATCTGGGTACAGAGATAGACAAGAAAGAGGTCAAGATCGGTGCAAATCTGGAATCCAGTGTTAAGCAACGGTTGATTCAGATGTTGCGAGACTATGTTGAGATCTTTGCCTGGTCTTATGAAGATATGCCTGGGTTGGATACCGATATTGTGGTTCACCGATTGCCTACCAAGGAAGAATTTCCTCCAGTAAAGCAGAAGGTTCGCTGAATGCACCCAAAGATGTCTGAGAAAATCAAGGCTGAAGTTATGAAACAGTTTGACGCCGGTTTTCTAGCAGTTACTTCTTACCCACAGTGGGTTGCCAACGTGGTTCCTGTGCCGAAGAAGGATGGTAAGGTTCGAATGTGTGTTGACTATAGGGATTTGAACAGGGCAAGCCCCAAGGATGATTTCCCTCTACCTCATATCGACGTTCTGGTTGACAATGCCGCACAGCATAAGGTCTTCTCCTTTATGGATGGTTTCTCCGGTCATAATCAGATCAAAATGGCTCCCTAAGACATGGAGAAGACAATCTTTGTTACTCAATGGGGTACCTTTTGCTACAAGGTCATGCCTTTCGGATTGAAGAATGTTGGGGCAACGTATCAGCGTGCCATGGTCGCTTTGTTCCATGACATGATCCATCATGAGATTGAGGTATACGTCGACGACATGATTGCAAGATCCCAAACTGAGGAAGAACATCTGGACCATCTTCAGAAGTTATTTGACAGGTTGAAGTTGTACAAGTTGAGATTAAACTCGAACAAATGCACCTTCGGGGTGAGATCTGGTAAGCTGCTGGGTTTCTTCGTAAGTGACAAAGGTATTCAAGTGGATCCTGCAAAGGTGAAGGCTATACAGGAAATGCTAGCTCCCCGAATAGAGAAAGAAGTCGGAGGCTTTCTGGGACGTCTGAACTATATTGCTCGATTCATCTCACACCTGACTGCTACTTGTGAGCCAATCTTCAAGCTACTGAAGAAAGATCAAGTTGTAAGATGGAACGATGAATGTCAGGCCGCTTTCGAAAGAATCAAAGAGTATCTCCAAGAGCCACCTATTCTGATGCCGCCAGTTGAAGGGAGACCTATGATCCTATACTTGACAGTACTCGACAATTCAATGGGGTGTGTGATGGGGCAGCATGACGAGTCTGACCGAAAAGAGAGTGCTATTTATTACCTTAGAAAAAAGTTTACCGACTGCGAGACCCGATAATCGTTGCTTGAGAAAACTTGCTGCGCTTTGGCATGGGCTGCTCGCCGGCTGAGACAGTATATGCTGACTCACACTACTCTATTGATATCAAAGATGGATCCAATCAAGTATATCTTCGAAAAGCCTGCCTTATCCGAAAAAATAGCAAGATGGAAGATGATCTTGACTGAGTATGACATCCAGTATACGAGCCAGAAAGCAATCAAGGGAAGTGTATTGGCATACCATTTGGCGCATCAGGCAGTAGACGATTACCAGTCTATGAACTTTGAATTCCCAGATGAGAATATCATGATAGTAACCGACTATGAGACACCTGGACCAGATGAAGGACCTGAGGAGGGATCCCGATGGTCTATGTATTTTGATGGATCTTCAAACGCTTTGGGTAATGGCATTGGCGTCGTGATCATATCTCCTAAAGGATCTCATACTCCGTTTACCTCCCGACTATGTTTCAACTGCACTAACAATATGGCGGAGTATGAAGCATGCATTATGGGTCTTCGAGCAGCTATTGACTTAAGGATTAAGTTCTTAAGTGTTTTCGGAGATTCCGCTCTCGTGATCAGTCAGATCAAAGGCGAGTGGGATACGAAACACCCTAATCTTATTCCTTACAAGGAGTATGTATTGACGTTGCTTCCACATTTCAAGGAGATAACCTTTGAACACTTCCCTAGAGAGGAAAATCAGTTGGCAGACGCGCTGGCGTCGATGTCTTCTATGTTCAAAGTCAATTGGGACAACGAAGCTCCCCGAATTATCATTGAAAAGCTGGACGAACCTGCACATTACTACGACATTGAGACTGAAGAGGTAGCAGATAAACCCTAGTTTCATGAGGTGAAGAGGTATCTTAAAGCTCAGGAATACCCCGAGGGTGCATCTGTTAATGATAAGAAGTTTCTGAGGAGGTTCGCGGAAAAGTTCTTCATTTGCAATGGCATCCTTTAAAAATGTAACCATGATTCAACCTTAATGAGATGTGTGGATAAGAACGAAGCAGAAAGGATCATGGCAGAGTTACATAAAGGTACTTTCGGAACTCATTCCAGTGGACACACCATGGCAAAGAAAATCCTTCGGGCAAGATATTATTGGTCCACAATGGAAGCCAACTGTTATCAACATTCTCGAACCTGTCACAAGTGCCAAGTCTATGTTGATAAGGTGCACATACCTCCAGTACCTCTGAACATATTGACGGCACCTTGGCCTTTTGCAATTTGGGGAATTAACATGATCGACGAGATCAGACCTACGGCATCCAATGGGCATCATTTTATCCTGGTAGCTATTGATTACTTCACGAAGTGGGTTGAAGCAGCTTCCTTTGCTATAGTGACCAAGAACGTTGTGGCACGGTTTATTCGGCACAATCTGATCTGTCGATACGGTGTACCAGAGAGGATCATTACGGACAATGGTACCAATCTCAACAATAAGATGATCACCGAGCTCTACAAGCAGTTCAAGATACAGCATCATAATTCTTCCTCTTACCGGCCGAAGATGAATGGGGTTGTAGAAGCGGCTAATAAGAACATTAAGAAGATTGTGCAGAAGATGACAGTGACATACAAAGATTGGCACGAAATGTTACCATTTTCTCTTCATGGGTACCGTACCTCAGCACGGACGTCAACAGGGGCAACACCCTATTCCTTGGTATATGGCATGGAGGCAGTCTTGCCCATTAAAGCTCAGATACCCTCTCTTCGGATTATGAAGGACGCAGGTTTGAGCGAAGATGACTGGATTCAGACCCGGCTTGATCAGCTGAACTTAATCGACGAAAAGAAACTTACTGCTATTTGTCATGGTCAGACGTACCAAAAACAGATGATCAAGGCATTTAACCAGAAAGTCAGGCGACAGGAGTATCAAGTTGGGGACCTGGTTATCAAGCGCATTATCTTACCCCAAGGTGATCCCAGGGGAAAATGGAACCCTACTTACGAAAGGCCATTTGTGGTTAAGAACATTTTCTCAAGAGGAGCCATGATTCTAACCACCATGGATGGTGACGACCTTCCTCACCCTGTCAATGCAGACATAGTGAAAAGATACTACACATAATCAAAGACCCGCTAGGTTGACTAGCCCGGGAAAAAATAAGGGATGAAAATGAAAAAATCTGTACACCCGACAAGTCGAAAACCTGAAAAGGCGGCTTGGGCAAAAAAGGGTATCCCGGTGGACTGAAAACCCGAAAGGGCGGTCCAGGAAAAAATTAGGGATTAAAGTGTAACACTATGTCTCATTGGATCACCTTGCAACCAGACTTCGGTATCGACTATCAAGCTCGGACGACACTAATCAATCTGATCTACCTTTAACCAAGTAGCAAAGTGATGAGATGCTCGAGGACATAAAGACAATAGTAGAGTTGGAACCTAGTGGGATTATTCACATAGCTGTTTGGTTTAGTTTTTCACAAATTGTGTAAATTCTATTATTCGGCGGCGTTCTCTTACTAGGACGTCAGCCTCTTGTACAAAAACGCCTATTTATAGGCCAAACTTCAAAATAATCAATACAATTCATTTTCAAAGAAATTTCAAACTGGTTTTTCCTTTATCTGTTTTGTTTTGCAAAGAACGTCCAATGTTCATTTTTGATATATGCAGTTGACATTAATTGCCACTCATAAATATTTACATACGAAACAAAGGACGATTACTTGTAACGTCAGAAACAGGGGCAAATAAGAATTGTCCAAGCTGTACAGTTGCTCTGTCCACCAGGTACAAGGTAAATTCAGCTGAAGAATATGGTTGAGATGCATTCACTCCCCGCAGAGTAAGACAGTAATGTTAAATCTCCCCAACCGAGACTTGCAACTATAAATGAATCAGTAATATTCTCCCCAAGCAGGGTTTATCTACCATCAGCATCGAAAAGGCTTAATATCCCCGACAGTCTTAATATTTCCCAGCGGAGTATAAGAATGTTCCCCGGCAGAATACAACATATCCCTAGTGGAGTTTGAAATTTTTCCCAGCGCAGTCTGAAAAAGCTTCCCCAGTGGAATTTGGAGAATCATCCCCAGTAAACTTTGGAAGATTGTCCCCAGCAAGTTCAAAGGATTATCCCCATAAGAGTCTAAAAGGTTGTCCCCAGTGAAGTCGCAACTGAAAGATCATCCCCAGCGGAGTACTTTTCCTTCATAAATAAGAAGTCAATCTCCAACAGGATTCAGTATCACCAGCAACGGTAATTCATCCCCAGTGGAATTTATCGGTGGAATCCTCAACAGAGCATCTCTTCCCCACAGAGTAATCTCCTCATCAGTTTATTCCTCAATAAATTTATCCTCTCCTGCAGGTTTATTCTCACAATCACCCTTGTACCCTGTGATCGGTGGATCTGGAACTGACTGTTTAACGCTGGTTCGCGAAATGTCGCGGTAAGCAAGAGTCGCCACCGTCTTTTATTTTCTCCAAATGGAAAGGACAAAAGCACAGAAAAATTCCTTATAGAGATTGCTCTCGGTTCGGGAGGTAGGTTATAGAAAGGGAAGGTGTTAGCACCCTTTCTATCCATGGTTATCCATGGGCTCTTAGATACTTGCTCATTGTGTTTTCAAAATTGTTTGTTTGCTTTTCAATTGTGGGTTTAAAAGTTTCTTTGAAAAAATTTCAGTTCGACTCGTACGTCAGAGTGTTTGAAAAATTTGCTTTGAAAGCTTTTGAAAATGTGTTGGTGAAAAGTATTATTTGTTTGAAATTAGAGCAAGTATCCTTGAGAACCTACCTACCCTAAGGAATTCGTCTGTGTAAATGTCCTTTAAAGTAGTGCCATCCCACCATTGAGAGGTAGGTAGCACCACCGTTGGAGGTGTTCGGGTCAATTCGAGTTTGTAGGGACATGGTGATCACCAGAGCAATGGGAAGACACCTTAGAAGCTACCCTCATGCCAGGTTCCCGGATCATGAGGACTTACTAAGACATCCTCTACTCGACGATCACCTTTCGAAAGGCAACAGTGAGGCGTACCCTAGGGGTGGTGTGTGCGATTCGTGTGTCATGTTTCAAGTATTTTTGTCTTGTCATGTTTGTCGTCTTCTACGCTTGATTTTAATTAAGACATTCATTCTTGCATGCTTGGTTAACAGTTAAATATTTTGCGAGGAAATAAATCTAAACTATTACAAACGGCGCGGGTCCACATCGCCAAAATTAAACCGGACCCGATTTAGCGGAAAAATAAATAATGCGAAGAAAATAAAGTGCGAAAAGTAAATTACAACGCTTTGGGGCAATTACAAAATTATAGTAAGCGATAATAAAATAAATGCGCAATTAGATGATTAAAGACGGGCGTTGGACCCTTTTGCAAATAATTAAAAGTTAATGAGAATTAAAAATTAAAAGATTAAATGAGAATGACATTTTGTATTTTTAGATTTAATGAGAAAAAAGGAAAAGAAATTAATGGAAATTAAAAGACAAACCCTAATTCTAGTATTTTTTTATTTGTTATGAAAGATTTAAATATAGTCTAGATTAAACCTAAAATTTATTATGTACAATTTTTAATTATAAAAATAAAAATAATAAATAAATAGTATTGTGAGAAATAAAAATTAAAAAAAGAAAATCAACAAAGATATTACCTAATTCTACATGTTTTTGGATTTTTATTAAAAAAGGAATTAGAATTAAAACCTAATTATACTAATTTATTTACATGCTAGTTTATTTATGAAAATAGTTGTAATAAAATAAATATTATATTTTTCTGTATTTTCTGCATTTTTTAATGTTTTTATATTTTATAAAAAAAAATAAGTTAATTAAAGCAATCAAATAAATCATACAATAATTAAAATAGAAAAAATAAAATAAAGAAAGCAAACCAGAGTGGGGGTGCTGCCCCAAATTTTGGAGGTATAAGCCTGAAAAGCCTGGCCCAATAAGGGTTGATTCATTGACTTTCTTGGATCAGGTATGATGCGTTGACTGGTGCTTAGGGTACTCCTTTGATCATGGCCCTTGATTTGCTTTCCAGGACACATGGCTGGTGGATTCTTGAGGATGCATAGCATGGATCTTAACTAGCGCTGCATAGAATTTCAGTTTGCAAAATAACATGGCAAATATGTAGGACCTGGGACTTGAACCCAGGTCCTTGGGGTTACAAACATAGCGTGTCACCACTGAGCCATCACGTTCACCTTTAATATATAATATAACACAATTAATATAAAAAGAAAATGTTAATGCTGTTGAAAATTCGCGCGCAATTCAAAACGTCCAATGGCTGATGGACACGCCATCTTCTTCCTCACCACCCCTGTAACACAGAACTAATGGGCAACGGTTTTCATGCGTGGTTTGAAGAGACCTACAGGAAAATAGCGAATGGAGATATATGAGACATAAATTTATCGCGAGGCACGTTTCTTGTTCATGGGAATACGCTGAGTATGGCTATCCTGGTCTTGAAGCTTAATTTTACTCCATGTCAAAAGCCCTAATTTATGAAACCTGCAACCCTAACTTCCATCCATGGCATTATCGTATATGGTCAGCGAAAACACAATTAAACATGATGGTTAGTTTAGAAACATTGCACTGAATAATAATCCACAAATAAAAATGCAAGGAGATGCGTTAATTATGATCTATGATTTCACAAAATTAGTGGTACAGTTTGAATCCTAACCAACGATTCCTTGTGCTTTTCTTGATGTTAATGATTGAGAAAGGTTCAGGAAGGTCTCAGAATGCTATTGAAACAAAAATCAGAGCTTGAATCGTCCAAGAACCTTGAATTCAGTATTGAGTTTTTATGAGAAAATTCAAGAATGCTATGCTTGTTTATGCGCAGCTTTTCAGTCTTGGATCATTAGGGTTATGTTGTAGTATATGTATGGAGCATTTTAGGTCAAGAAAATTGTACAAAATCTTATGCATTGATGATTTCATATATTTGATTTTGGCAAATCTTCTTCATATCTTTTTTTCATGTTCTTTGTGTCAATTAGGTCCAAATCAATTCAAAACTTTCCTAAATGGGATATGCACGAAATATTGGATCCAAACATGTATAAAAAGATTTTTTAGGTTAAGGTTTATATTTTTCATGAATTAAAATCATTTAAGTGAATATAAATTAATATTAATTCAAATAAATAATTAAAAAATATGAGAATACTTCCCTTTGGGCCTAATGGTCGTGCATAGGCTTGGCATGAAGAAACTTGGAAGAAAAATGGGCCCATTTGCATTTTTAGGCCTTTTGCATCAATGTTGACTTTCAAAAATTCCTAAAAATTTCCCAACTTCCACAAGGCATAACTTGGTCAATTTTTAAGCTTTTCACATGTTCTTGGACATTTTGGAAAGGTCTTTGAGTCCTTTAACCAATGCCTTTGGTCCCATGTCATTTTGATTTACCAATCTCAAGTTATGGCCTTTGACTTAAAGTCACTTTTTGTTGACTTTTGAAAATGACCTATAATGTTGAAATTGATAACTTTTTGTGAGAGCATTTCTTGGACTTGGAACATGAAGATGAATTGTAGGAAATGTCTTTCTCTTCAAAATGAGCTTTGGATGGAATTTTTCTGATAATCCATGTGAAAGTTATGCCCTGGTCAATTTCAGTTGACTTTTTCAGCTGTCCAAATATAGCAACTTTTGCATCTTTGATGATTTCTGAGCCAAATCTTGAAAATCATGATCAAGCATTGATCAAATGATGTTTGTTGCTTCAAAATGATATGTTGACCAAAAATTTGAACTTTTGACTGTCAAATGACCATTTTGCCCCTACAGTTGACTGTAGTGCAATTTAGGGTTTTGACTGTGCAATCTTGAGCTGAATGCCTTGAAACTTGATATGAGGACACTTGACCATCTTTGTAGGCATGTGAGACTTGATTGGGCCTTTGAAAAGTTCATTTGCTTGACCAGAACTCAAACCCTAGTATTGACTGTATAGGAGACAGTTGAGCTGCACAACCCTTGGGGAATTTTGTGACCTTGACTTTGACAATTCTTGATGAATATGGGAGGGCAAATTTTGGGGTACAACAGTTGCCCCTGTTCAATCTTCTTTGACCTGGGGATGTAGATTGGCTGACGCGCCTTTCGTAATCCGAGGGTAGAAGATGATTGGACACTAGAGTGCCCAGAAATTTGCGCTCACATGGTAACAGTGTGACGGGGGAATGGGCTTACAGATGCCATTTAGAGATTGCTGAATAGGGTGATGGGCTTATAGATGCCATCTGGACGTTGATCGCGTAGGAGATTTCTCGGCGAGAACCTGCATACCTGCAAAAACAAAAAAAATGAGTACCTGACACGTCGCAGGAGCTGATTTTAGATGCTTGATATGGATGTGTCCTGACTGATTACAGGAACTGGGTCTGGATCTTCAAACGTTGATGAATGAACCAGGAATGGTTACTGCCTTAATCATGAATGGTAGGAGAACCTTGGGTGATTTTAACTTCAACAATGCTCGTTGAGAAAAATCTTGGTGAGAATTACCATCTTCGTAGCGTCAGGAAGAGAACCAAAGGACATTATAATCTCAAAGGGAGTTACCTCACTCACGTTGGAGAGGGAACTATAAGAAATTATAATCTGAAAGGAAATGTCACCTCACGCTCATGCCGGAGAGGGAAACATTTGAAAAAGGAATTACCGCCTCACACGCCGTTGGAGAGGGGACCATAAGAGAATATCACCTCACGCTCATGCCGGAGAGGGGAACATCTGAAGAAGGATTTACCACCTCACACGCCGTTGGAGAGGGGACCATAAGAGAATATCACCTCACGCTCATGCCGGAGAGGGGAACATCTGAAAAAGGAATTACCACCTCACGCGCACCGTCGGAGAGGGGACCACAAAAGAATATCACCTCACGCTCATCGTCGGAGAGGAAAACATCTTGAAAAAGGAATTACCACCTCACGCGCACCGTCGGAGAGGGGACCACAAAAGAATATCACCTCACGCTCATCGTCGGAGAGGAAAACATCTTGAAAAAGGAATTACCACCTCACGCGCACCGTCGGAGAGGGGACCACAAAAGAATATCACCTCACGCTCATCGTCGGAGAGGAAAACATCTTGAAAAAGGAATTACCACCTCACGCGCCGTTGGAGAGGGGACCATAAGAGAATATCACCTCACGCTCATGCCGGAGAGGGGAACATCTGAAGAAGGGATTACTACCTCACACGCCGTTGGAGAGGGAACCATAAGAGAACTTCTACTGAGTCTTTATCAGAAAAATCTGTTTGGAGTCGATTTAACTGGACTAGAGAAATCCTTGAAATATGTTTGAGAATTTCAACTGCATCCTTCCTGAAAGGTAAAGGTCAGTTATATGCAATGCATGATATGGATCAAGCAATGATGTTATCAATATAAATGAGACTTGTATGATGCAATACGTTATGCATGCTATAATGATGTATGTGATGATTCATGTATGTTTTTGTCTAGGAAAATAAATCCTTGACGGGTGCCGGGAAGTCATATCCTGGGCTGATGTTGGATAAGAGATTTTGCTTCCGCTGCGGATGATTGTTGCAAGAATACCAGTAGGAGAAGATAACTCCGTTGCGGAATAAACTTGGCAAATGAAATAATTCTGCGGGAGAAAAGATACTCTAGCGATCATGCTGGGGAGTGCTACTCTGTGGGGATAGCGATGCTTTGCTGAGTTGGTGAAGATAACTCCGCTGGGGATACCGTTGATGAGTTATGATGGGGATATCCTTGTTGTGCTGGAAGTGTTGATAGACTTCGCTGGGGGTAGGAAAATATTTTGCCGAGGACGCTCTTTCCGTGGCTTTTGGCTGAGGATAACCCAGTTATATCCTGTTACGGAAATAACTCTTTAAATCAAGCCGGGACGACGCGTTTCGTGCTCTGCGAGGGATAAGCTTCCAGAATCTACTGGGGATAAGCTTACTGCTTGGGGATTTGAATTCCAACTTTCCTGGGGAAACTGGATTGGACTCTTCTGGGGGAGGTTTGAATTGCAGGGGATGTGACTCCTTTGAATGTTGAGATACCGCCGGGGAACAATCTTTAGACCAAGACTGCCGGGGATACTTGTTAAGAATATATGCTGCTGCTGGGGAGGTATTGAGATCTACAGGAGGATACTCAACTTCCTTGATATTTGATGATTTGCTTGGAGAAGAAGGTGTTGACTTGCTGAACCACTCTCTGGGGAATTAAGATACTCTTGGCCGTGTTCTTTAGCTGAACCTACCTTGGTACCTTGGAGGATAGAACATTTAGCTGCTCGGACAACTCTTTATTGCCCCTGTTTCTAGTGTCACCTGCAATGAATTCCTTTGTTTCGTATGCAAATATTTATGAGTTAGCAAATTATTGTCAATGCATACATCACAAATTGAACCTTGGACGTTCTTCGCAAAACAAAACAGAAAAAGAAAAACACTTGGGCACGTTTAACTGGAAAATATATTTTTATTGATTTTTGAATGGCCTGAATAGGCATTTTGTATACAAGAGGCTGACGTCCTAGTAAGAGGTACGTCGCCGAGCAAAAGAATTTATACAAGTTTTGTACAAATGAAAATAAAGCAGCTGTGTGAAAGATGAGTGATTCACTGGGTTTCAACTCTGCTATTGCCTTTATAACTCCGAGCGTCTCATCACTTGATGACCTTGGTTGAAGGTGAAGCTGACTGATCGATGCCGTCTGAACTTGATGTAGATACCGGATTCTGGATGCAAAGTGATCAATGAGACATAGTTTTACGCTTTATCCCTTATTTTTGCCTGGACCGCCCTTTCGGGTTTTCAGTCCACCGGGATACCCATTTTTGCCCAAGCCGCCCTTTCAGGTTTTCGACTTGCCGGGTGTACAGATTTTTTTCATTTTCATCCCTACATTTTGCCCGAACCCTTTTGGTTCGACGGGAAGCCCTAATTTTTGCCTAGGCATGTCAGCCTAGCGGGTCTTTTTCATGCGTAGTATTTTTTAACTATGTCTGCATTGGCGGGGTGAGGAAGGTCGTCACCATCCATGTTGGTTAAGATCATTGCCCCTCCTGAGAACACATGCTTAACCACAAACGGCCCTTCATATGTAGGGGTCCATTTGCCCCTTGGATCACTCTGAGGAAGGATGATTCTCTTGATAACCAGATCCCCAACTTGATATTCCTGTGGTCTGACTTTTTTGTTAAATGCCCTGATCATTCGTTTCTGATACGTCTGACCATGACAGATAGCAGCAAGTCTCTTTTCATCAATAAGGTTGAGTTGGTCAAGTCGTGTCTGGATCCAATCATCTTCGTTCAGGTTTGCATCCTTCATTATCCGGAGAGAGGGAATTTGCACTTCGATCGGCAAGACTGCCTCCATACCATAAACCAGAGAGAAGGGAGTTGCCCCGGTTGACGTCCTAGCTGAGGTACGGTACCCATGCAGAGCGAACGGTAACATTTCGTGCCAATCCTTATACGTCACTGTCATCTTTTGCACGATCTTCTTGATGTTTTTGTTTGCTGCTTCTACAGCCCCATTCATCTTCGGTCTGTAAGGAGAAGAATTGTGGTGCTGTATCTTGAACTGTTCGCAGAGCTCAGCAATCATCTTATTGTTCAGATTGGTACCGTTGTCTGTAATAATCCGTTCAGGGACGCCGTATCGACAAATCAGATTGTGCCGAATAAACCGTGCCACAACAGTCTTGGTTACTGTAGCATAGGATGCTGCCTCAACCCACTTTGTAAAATAGTCAATCGCCACTAAGATGAAGCGATGTCCATTAGATGCCGTAGGTCTTATCTCGCCGATCATGTCTATGCCCCACATTGCAAATGGCCAAG
Organism: Vicia faba; assembly: GCA_948472305.1. Classification (NCBI taxonomy): domain Eukaryota; kingdom Viridiplantae; phylum Streptophyta; class Magnoliopsida; order Fabales; family Fabaceae; genus Vicia; species Vicia faba. The sequence continues at coordinate 204,247,624 of OX451740.1, forward strand.
GCGCAGTCAGAACATTCAAGGGAACCGGAGGAACATGCACCTTATCTGCATAGATCTGGCACTTGTGGCATGTTCTCGAATGTTGGTAACAGTCAGCTTCCATTGTGGACCAGTAATATCCTGCCCGTAGGATCTTTTTAGCCATAGTATGTCCACTGGAATGTGTGCCGAAGGTCCCGTCATGTAGCTCTTCCATGATTCGTTCTGCTTCAGCTTTGTCCACACAGCGCAGTAAGGTTGAATCATGGTTTCTCTTGTACAAGATGCCGTTGCTTAGGAAGAATTTGGCTGCGAACCTCCTCAGGAATTTCTTATCATTGATGGAGGCACCTTCCGGGTATTCCTGAGCTTCCAGATATCTCTTCACTTCATGGTACCAAGGCTTCTCAGTTACCAATTCAGCTTCGAGATCACAACAGTATGCCGGTTCGTCCAGTTTCCAGATGGTGATCCGGGGAGCTTCATTATCCCATTTAACCCTGAACATTGAAGACATTGTAGCTAACGCGTCCGCTAACTGATTCTCTTCTCTTGGAAAGTGCTCAAAGGTTATCTCTGTAAAGTGGGGAATCATGGTCAACACACATTCTCTGTAAGGAATCAAGTTTGGATGTTTCGTATCCCACTCTCCGTTGATCTGATTGATCACAAGAGCGGAATCTCCGAAGACACTGAGGAATTTGATCCTTAAGTCGATCGCAGCTTGAAGACCCATGATGCACGCCTCATACTCCGCCATGTTGTTGGTACAGTTGAAACATAGCCGGGCAGTGAGTGGAGTATGAGTACCCTGTGGAGATATGATTATGGCGCCGATACCATTTCCCAAAGCATTAGAGGCTCCGTCAAAGTGCATAGACCATCGGGATCCTGGTTCAGGTCCTTCATCCGGTCCAGGCACTTCACAATCAGTCACAATCATGATGCTTTCATCCGGAAACTCGAAGTTCATTGATTGGTAGTCATCTACAGCTTGATGAGCTAAGTGGTCTGCCAATACACTTCCCTTGATGGCTTTCTGGGTTGTGTACTGAATGTCGTATTCCGTCAAGATCATTTGCCATCTTGCAATTCTTCCAGACAGAGCAGGCTTTTCAAATATATACTTTATCGGATCCATCTTTGAGATCAACAAGGTAGTGTGAGTCAGCATATACTGTCTCAGCCGGCGAGCAGCCCATACCAAAGCGCAGCAAGTTTTCTCCAGCAGTGAGTATCGGGTCTCACAGTCGGTAAACTTTTTGCTAAGGTAATAAATGGCATGCTCTTTTCGGCCAGACTCGTCATGCTGCCCCAGCACACACCCCATTGAGTTGTCTAGCACTGTCAGATATAGGATCAGAGGTCTCCCTTCAACCGGTGGCATAAGGATAGGTGGTTCTTGGAGATACTCTTTAATTTTGTCGAAGGCGGCCTGACATTCATCGTTCCAACGTACTACCTGATCTTTCTTCAGCAGCTTGAAGATTGGCTCACAGGTAGCAGTCAAATGAGATATGAATCGAGCGATGTAGTTCAGGCGCCCTAAAAAGCCTCTGACTTCCTTCTCTGTCTTAGGAACTGGCATCTCTTGAATAGCCTTGACCTTAGCAGGGTCCACTTGAATACCTTTATCACTGACCACGAAGCCTAGCAATTTCCCAGATCTTACCCCGAAGGTGCACTTGTTCGGGTTCAATCTCAGCTTGTACAGTTTCAACCGGTCAAATAACTTCTGCAGATGATCTAAGTGCTCTTCTTCAGTTTGGGATCTAGCGATCATGTCGTCCACATACACTTCGATCTCATGATGGATCATATCATGAAATAAGGCAACCATGGCACGTTGGTAGGTTGCCCCAGCATTCTTCAACCCGAATGGCATGACCTTGTAACAGAAGGTGCCCCACTGAGTAACAAATGTAGTCTTCTCCATGTCTTCAGGTGCCATCTTTATCTGATTGTAGCCTGAAAAGCCATCCATGAAAGAGAATACCTTGTGCTGAGCTGTATTATCCACAAGGACATCAATGTGAGGTAAGGGGAAGTCATCCTTGGGGCTGGCCCTGTTCAGATCCCTGTAATCGACACACATTCTGACTTTGCCATCCTTTTTAGGTACTGGTACCACATTAGCAACCCACTGAGGATAAGAAGTCACTGCGAGGAACCCGGCATCAAACTGTTTCATGACCTCGGCCTTAATCTTCTCTGACATCTCTGGACGCATCCGACGGACCTTTTGTTTAACTGGAGGGCAGTCTTCCCTAGTTGGCAAATGATGGACAACAATATCGGTATCCAACCCTGGCATGTCTTCGTAGGACCAGGCAAAGATCTCCATATAGTCATGCAGCATCTTGGTTAACCGTTGCTTCACGCTGAGCTCTAGGTTAGCACCAATCTTTACCTCTTTTCTGTCTGCCTCAGTACCCAAGTTTATGGTTTCCACTGGCTCTTCATGGGGTTGAATTGCCCGCTCTTCCTGAAGCAACAGTCTTGCAAGCTCGCCAGGCACTTCGCAATCATCTTCACCTTCGTCTTCGGCTAAGTTGATCGGATTTTCGAAGTCATAATTGGCATTAGCAGAGTTGTTATCAGTGAGATCCAGAGTGGATTGGAACCTGTATGAGTGAGTGTGTGTGTAAATACAGCTGTTTTGATAATTATGTAAAGGAAAGAAAAGATAGAAAAGGAACACAATATTTGCAATGCGAAAAAAGTCCAAGATTTTCATTCATGATGTATAAAATGACAGTTCATATGCACTCACAAATAGAACCACGGTGTCTCGGGTAAGACACCGGGCCATAGAGTTCATCATAGTTTATTACAAAATGAAACAAAGAAATTTGTTACTTAGTGTCAAAAGAAACCGAGAGATTGTCTTTGGCGCTCCAATTGTTAAGTCTACCATCAGCAACCGGGTAGATCCAGCTATCGAACTCGGCTTCATCAACTTCCTCTTCATCACCAATAGCATTAACTCCATGAGCAGGCAAGGGAGCTGTCACCACATTAGGCTTGTCAGATGCCTCAAATTGTACCTCCTTAGCATCAATGAGGTCCTGCAGCTTGTTCCTTAGTGCCCAACAGTCATCAGTGGCATGCCCCGGGCTGTCTGAATGGTAAGCACAACGGGCATTCGGGTTGTACTTAGGAGAGGTAGTGTTAGGGAACTTTGGTGCCTCCTTGACAGATACCAAATTGGTTGCGAGCAGCTGTGGCAGAATCTGCGATAGGGTCATGCTTAACCGGGTAAACTCTCTCCGGGGTCTATCAACCCTTTGAGGATTGTTTGGCCGGGGAGCGACAGCAGGCTTAGCGATCATTACCGCGCTGACAGATTGGCGGTGATCAGGTCTTTCTGATTTTCTGGAGCCATACACAGCACTAGACTCCTTTTTAAACGGTTTCTTGTCCGACCCAGATGATGATGCAGCCTTTGCAATCTTTCCAGACTTCAACCCAGCTTCAATTCTCTCTCCAGTTAAGATCAAATCAGTGAAACCAGCAGAAGAATTCCCAATGAGATGATTAAAGAACGGCCCAGATAGGGTCCCCAAGAACATATCCACTAATTCTCGATCAGTCAAAGGTGGCTGCACCCTGCCAGCCAGATCTCTCCATTTCTGCGCGTACTCTTTAAAACCTTCGCTTACGCCCAACGACATACCCTGGAGTTGGGTACGCGTGGGGGCAAGGTCGGCATTATACTGATACTGCTTGTAGAAAGCAGTAGCCAGCTCCTCCCAGTTACGAACTTTGGTCCCATCCAGCTGATAGAACCATTCGAGATGAGTCCCTGAAAGACTCTCCTGGAAGAAGTGGATCCATAGATTCTTGTCCGCAGAGTACGGCTGAATCTTTCGCACATAGGACCTCAAATGCAGCTTGGGACAGGATGCCCCGTCATACTTGGAGAAGGTGGGAGTTTTGAATTTGTGCGGGATAACCACACCAGTCGACAAACCCAGATCTCCGAAATCCAGCCCAGGTGTCTGTTGCACCTCCATAGCCTTTAACCTATCTTCCAGTTGTTTGTACCTGTTGTCTTCAGGAGGGTACTGTTCCTCATCAAAATCTGTCTCGTTGTCGGAGACCACCGGACTAGGAACCCTTGCTTCTGCCTGAGAAGGACTCTTGCCAACAGAAGAAGCAACCTCTTCATTGTGTAGAGTATTACCCATCCTTCGGCCCGTGTTGAATAGAACAGTTCTTCTTTTCTTCTTCTTCTCCTTCTTCAGGAGCATGGCCTTCAGCTCGTCTTGGCCTTTAGCTAGACCCAGGATTAACTCTTGAAACTGCGCATTCTGCGCCTGGAGAGCCTTGATTGAAGTCTCAGTTGATTCAGATCCGGAATTCATGATGCTGAAATAAACAGCGAAGAACTGTAAGCAACCTGAAAAAGGGGAAAAACCTGCTATGCACATGATGTATGAAATGCGTATGAATTATGTTTTCAAAGACAATCGGGAATCAACTTTGTAAACAAAACAGGAACACACTTTATTAGATTCAACTTTGCAACTGAAATTATTCAACAAGTTGCCCTTAGGCGTTTACATGAAATGAAACAACTGGAAAGGAAATAAAAACTGTAAAGGCACATTCAGAATTCCTCATTGGTCCCATGGTCTCCTCTTCTCAGTACGGAGGTAGGCATTCAGGGCTCTCTCATTCTCCAACTGCTTTGTCAGCTTCTGGATCTTTGATTCCTGCTCGTTGAACTTTTCCCGGTAAGAATCCCGTTCTTCTTGCAGTTGCGACCAAGATCTCTTCAATGTCTCATAATCAGTAGGTATCTGAGGAGGAAGGACAGTTGGAGGAACACCATCTTTATCAGGACACTCAAGAATGACGGGTCTGACAGCTTCATACGGCATACCTAACTTCTGAGCACGGATGCGGACCCATTTGTAGTAGGCTTCCATAGGTAGAGAAGTCTTTGGCCCTAGCTCTTGTGGGTCAGCTTTATGAACCTTCTCCCAAGCCTTGATGAACCTACGACGTAGCTCGTCACTATCCACCTGAAACTCGAAACTGATGTGAGGCACCAACATTTCATGGGGGCCTGTTCTTCTTGCTCTTCCAAACTGACGGAGTGCTAGACATGGATTGTAAGAGATCCCTCCTTGGGTACCAATCAGAGGAACATTAGGATACTCCCCGCATCGATCAATAATAGCTATCTCATCCAAACCTCTGTAAGTCCAAATGATGTCTTTATCGGTGAGAGACATTAACCTGTGAGCCCAACCTCTTCCTTCTTGGTTCTTCAGTACGAACTTAGGGAGGTGCGAAATAAACCACCTCACCAACAAAGGGATACAACACCATAGGGTTCCTCGTCTTCGGGTAGTGCGGGCATGAAGTTGTTGCAAGATATCACCCAAGAGAGTGGGCACAGGATTCTGAGACATAAAGATCCTAATGGAAGTGACATTGATGAAGTTGTCAGGATTAGGAAACAGGACCAACCCATAGATTAGGAGAGCCAAGATGTCTTCATATGCCCTAAAGTCCAAGTCATTCCAGAAGCTGTTAGCTTTACCAATCAGAAACTTGGCCAAGAAACCCTTAACTCCGCTTCTAGTTACCCAGTTGTCTGTTACCTCTTGATGGGTCAAAGGAAGAGCTGCAGCAATGTCCTCAAGCCTGAGGGTCTTTTCCCAACCAGTAAAGGGAGTCTGATCCAGGATAGGGATACCAAGCAGATTAGAGAACTCTTCCAGGGTAGGGACCAGCTGGAAGTCTTGGAAGGTAAAGCACTGGTACTGAGGGTCATAGAACTGGGTCAGAACACTCATCAACTGTTGATCCCGCTTTGCAGTGACTAAACTGAGAAGAGAACCATGCCTCTGAATGAAGGAAGTGGTGTTTGGAATTCTGCTAACCAACTCATCAATCAACTCAGGTGAACGAACAAAGTTGAACCGGATAGTATTCCTACGCACAGGCATCATAGTGTCCTACAAAACAGAGCAAAGATGAAACCCTCTTGTCTTTGAAATGGTCAGTTCTTATGCATGCAATGCTCATGATGCTATGATGTTATGATAAAGCACACCACATACAGATACAAAGGCAAACATGGTAAGGCACACAAGTCACACAAGGCAAGCCCCTAAAGTTTAGGCCAGCATGAGGTCTAGGTACTACCCTCTTTCAGTTTGTTGGTTCATACCTGTCCTAATCAAAAGTAACCGGGTTTTTAGAGGATCCCAATATCATTGACTACCCTCAATCGATCATAACTCCAGCATCGCAATCTTTTCTTGCGGCCAGAACCATCACGAGAGTTTAGCCTCAATGGGCGTAGCATACTGCTACTGTTCTAAAGGCCAAGTTGTGTCAATTAAGGTTCTAAGGTTGTTGGTGCTTAATGACTCCTTAGAAGACCCATATTCTCCTCGTTGCGACACAAGGGATATCGGTACAGACTAAGGTGTCACACCAACGTAGCCACTGCTTCACCTGTGTCGGTCTACGCCGGACAGGTCCCTCACAGCTTATGCTACCTAAACAGGGTATCCCCAGATCCGGGTTAGGATCTATGTATCTCCGATGCAACCCACAATAATAAAGCAAGCAAAACAATACAAGTGAAAACACAGTTATGACCTAGCCCTAAGGTACACCTCACTTTAAGATAATTCCCCAGCAGAGTCGCCAGTTCTGTGATCGGTGGATCTGGAACTGACTGTTTAACGCTGGTTCGCGAAATGTCGCGGTAAGCAAGAGTCGCCACCGTCTTTTATTTTCTCCAAATGGAAAGGACAAAAGCACAGAAAAATTCCTTATAGAGATTGCTCTCGGTTCGGGAGGTAGGTTATAGAAAGGGAAGGTGTTAGCACCCTTTCTATCCATGGTTATCCATGGGCTCTTAGATACTTGCTCATTGTGTTTTCAAAATTGTTTGTTTGCTTTTCAATTGTGGGTTTAAAAGTTTCTTTGAAAAAATTTCAGTTCGACTCGTACGTCAGAGTGTTTGAAAAATTTGCTTTGAAAGCTTTTGAAAATGTGTTGGTGAAAAGTATTATTTGTTTGAAATTAGAGCAAGTATCCTTGAGAACCTACCTACCCTAAGGAATTCGTCTGTGTAAATGTCCTTTAAAGTAGTGCCATCCCACCATTGAGAGGTAGGTAGCACCACCGTTGGAGGTGTTCGGGTCAATTCGAGTTTGTAGGGACATGGTGATCACCAGAGCAATGGGAAGACACCTTAGAAGCTACCCTCATGCCAGGTTCCCGGATCATGAGGACTTACTAAGACATCCTCTACTCGACGATCACCTTTCGAAAGGCAACAGTGAGGCGTACCCTAGGGGTGGTGTGTGCGATTCGTGTGTCATGTTTCAAGTATTTTTGTCTTGTCATGTTTGTCGTCTTCTACGCTTGATTTTAATTAAGACATTCATTCTTGCATGCTTGGTTAACAGTTAAATATTTTGCGAGGAAATAAATCTAAACTATTACAAACGGCGCGGGTCCACATCGCCAAAATTAAACCGGACCCGATTTAGCGGAAAAATAAATAATGCGAAGAAAATAAAGTGCGAAAAGTAAATTACAACGCTTTGGGGCAATTACAAAATTATAGTAAGCGATAATAAAATAAATGCGCAATTAGATGATTAAAGACGGGCGTTGGACCCTTTTGCAAATAATTAAAAGTTAATGAGAATTAAAAATTAAAAGATTAAATGAGAATGACATTTTGTATTTTTAGATTTAATGAGAAAAAAGGAAAAGAAATTAATGGAAATTAAAAGACAAACCCTAATTCTAGTATTTTTTTATTTGTTATGAAAGATTTAAATATAGTCTAGATTAAACCTAAAATTTATTATGTACAATTTTTAATTATAAAAATAAAAATAATAAATAAATAGTATTGTGAGAAATAAAAATTAAAAAAAGAAAATCAACAAAGATATTACCTAATTCTACATGTTTTTGGATTTTTATTAAAAAAGGAATTAGAATTAAAACCTAATTATACTAATTTATTTACATGCTAGTTTATTTATGAAAATAGTTGTAATAAAATAAATATTATATTTTTCTGTATTTTCTGCATTTTTTAATGTTTTTATATTTTATAAAAAAAAATAAGTTAATTAAAGCAATCAAATAAATCATACAATAATTAAAATAGAAAAAATAAAATAAAGAAAGCAAACCAGAGTGGGGGTGCTGCCCCAAATTTTGGAGGTATAAGCCTGAAAAGCCTGGCCCAATAAGGGTTGATTCATTGACTTTCTTGGATCAGGTATGATGCGTTGACTGGTGCTTAGGGTACTCCTTTGATCATGGCCCTTGATTTGCTTTCCAGGACACATGGCTGGTGGATTCTTGAGGATGCATAGCATGGATCTTAACTAGCGCTGCATAGAATTTCAGTTTGCAAAATAACATGGCAAATATGTAGGACCTGGGACTTGAACCCAGGTCCTTGGGGTTACAAACATAGCGTGTCACCACTGAGCCATCACGTTCACCTTTAATATATAATATAACACAATTAATATAAAAAGAAAATGTTAATGCTGTTGAAAATTCGCGCGCAATTCAAAACGTCCAATGGCTGATGGACACGCCATCTTCTTCCTCACCACCCCTGTAACACAGAACTAATGGGCAACGGTTTTCATGCGTGGTTTGAAGAGACCTACAGGAAAATAGCGAATGGAGATATATGAGACATAAATTTATCGCGAGGCACGTTTCTTGTTCATGGGAATACGCTGAGTATGGCTATCCTGGTCTTGAAGCTTAATTTTACTCCATGTCAAAAGCCCTAATTTATGAAACCTGCAACCCTAACTTCCATCCATGGCATTATCGTATATGGTCAGCGAAAACACAATTAAACATGATGGTTAGTTTAGAAACATTGCACTGAATAATAATCCACAAATAAAAATGCAAGGAGATGCGTTAATTATGATCTATGATTTCACAAAATTAGTGGTACAGTTTGAATCCTAACCAACGATTCCTTGTGCTTTTCTTGATGTTAATGATTGAGAAAGGTTCAGGAAGGTCTCAGAATGCTATTGAAACAAAAATCAGAGCTTGAATCGTCCAAGAACCTTGAATTCAGTATTGAGTTTTTATGAGAAAATTCAAGAATGCTATGCTTGTTTATGCGCAGCTTTTCAGTCTTGGATCATTAGGGTTATGTTGTAGTATATGTATGGAGCATTTTAGGTCAAGAAAATTGTACAAAATCTTATGCATTGATGATTTCATATATTTGATTTTGGCAAATCTTCTTCATATCTTTTTTTCATGTTCTTTGTGTCAATTAGGTCCAAATCAATTCAAAACTTTCCTAAATGGGATATGCACGAAATATTGGATCCAAACATGTATAAAAAGATTTTTTAGGTTAAGGTTTATATTTTTCATGAATTAAAATCATTTAAGTGAATATAAATTAATATTAATTCAAATAAATAATTAAAAAATATGAGAATACTTCCCTTTGGGCCTAATGGTCGTGCATAGGCTTGGCATGAAGAAACTTGGAAGAAAAATGGGCCCATTTGCATTTTTAGGCCTTTTGCATCAATGTTGACTTTCAAAAATTCCTAAAAATTTCCCAACTTCCACAAGGCATAACTTGGTCAATTTTTAAGATTTTCACATGTTCTTGGACATTTTGGAAAGGTCTTTGAGTCCTTTAACCAATGCCTTTGGTCCCATGTCATTTTGATTTACCAATCTCAAGTTATGGCCTTTGACTTAAAGTCACTTTTTGTTGACTTTTGAAAATGACCTATAATGTTGAAATTGATAACTTTTTGTGAGAGCATTTCTTGGACTTGGAACATGAAGATGAATTGTAGGAAATGTCTTTCTCTTCAAAATGAGCTTTGGATGGAATTTTTCTGATAATCCATGTGAAAGTTATGCCCTGGTCAATTTCAGTTGACTTTTTCAGCTGTCCAAATATAGCAACTTTTGCATCTTTGATGATTTCTGAGCCAAATCTTGAAAATCATGATCAAGCATTGATCAAATGATGTTTGTTGCTTCAAAATGATATGTTGACCAAAAATTTGAACTTTTGACTGTCAAATGACCATTTTGCCCCTACAGTTGACTGTAGTGCAATTTAGGGTTTTGACTGTGCAATCTTGAGCTGAATGCCTTGAAACTTGATATGAGGACACTTGACCATCTTTGTAGGCATGTGAGACTTGATTGGGCCTTTGAAAAGTTCATTTGCTTGACCAGAACTCAAACCCTAGTATTGACTGTATAGGAGACAGTTGAGCTGCACAACCCTTGGGGAATTTTGTGACCTTGACTTTGACAATTCTTGATGAATATGGGAGGGCAAATTTTGGGGTACAACATACCCCTATCTCCAACAGAAATAAAGAATTCAGCTCTTTCTCCAGCAGCTATCCGAGATTTATTTTCCCCAGCTAAAACAGTACATTTCCATACATCATGACACATGCATATACGCATCATACAACACAATCTCATTTATTTTGAGAATATCATTGCTTGATATATATAATTCATTGCATACGACTGACCTTTACCTTTCAGGAAAGATGCAGTTAAGTTCTCAGCTATGTCGAACTACTGACCGGTTTTTAAATCTCAACTGAATTAGTCTCAGTTGAATTACAGATAAGGTTCTAAATCTCGGCAATTTTCCCCCGTCGTAGTGTGGACGAGTTCTTAAATCTCAACAGAATTATTCTCCGTTGAAGTACAAACAGTTCCTACATCTCGATGAAGATGTTTCCCTCAATCGAAGTACTGACCGGTTCTTAAATCTCAACTGAATTAGTCTCGGTTGAATTACAGATAAGGTTCTAAATCTCGACATTTTTTCCTCCGTCGTAGTGTGGATGAGTTCTTAAATCTCAACAGAATTATTCTCCGTTGAAGTACAGACAGTTCCTAGATCTCGATGAAGATGTTTCCCTCAGTCGAAGTACTGACCGGTTCTTAAATCTCAACTGAATTAGTCTCGGTTGAATTACAGATAAGGTTCTAAATCTCGACATTTTTTCCTCCGTCGTAGTGTGGACGAGTTCTTAAATCTCAACAGAATTATCCTCCGTTGAAGTACAGATAGTTCCTAGATCTCGATGAAGATGTTTCCTCCAGTCGAAGTACTGACCGGTTCTTAAATCTCAATTGAATTAGTCTCGGTTGAATTACAGATAAGGTTCTAAATCTCGGCAATGTTCCTCCGTCGAAGTGTGGGAGAGTTCTTAAATCTCAACATAATTATCCTCCGTTGAAGTAAAGACAGTCCTAGATTTTGATGAAGATGTTTCCCTCAGTCGAAGTACTGTCCGGTTCTTAAATCTCAACTGAATTAGTCTCGGTTGAATTACAGATAAGGTTCTAAATCTCGGCAATCCTCCTCAGTCGAGGTACTGACTGGTTCTTAAATCGCAACTGAATTATCCTCGGTTGAATTACAGATAAGGTTCTAAATCTCGACAGATTTCCCCCCAGTTGAATTACGAACAAGTTCTTAAAACTCAGCAGAGATGTTCTCTCGGTTGAAGTACATGCAAGTTCCTAAATCTCAGCAAGACCAAGTTTCCCCAGCGGAATCTTCCACAACAACAGGTATACAAGCTCTCGCTAAGGAATCTCTTATGCGATCGACACCTCTCCAAATGGCATCTGTAAGCCCATTCCCGACATCACAAGGCTGATACAACTTCATGCGAGTGCAAATTTCTGGGCACTCTAGTGTTTAATCATCTTCCACCTTCGGATCACGAAAGGCACGAAAGTCAATCTACATCCTCAGGTTTAAGAAGATTGAACAGGGGCAACTGTTGTACCCCAAAATTTTCCCTCCCATATCTCTTAAAAATATTGCAAAGAAAATCTCCAAGTTGCTCAAGTTTGCTCAAGAGTTGGACAAACAAGCTATCTCATAAGGCAGTCAGCCCCAAATTAGGGTTTTGTATTGCATCAAGATCCTTGAATACAAATGAACTCAAGTTCTCCCCAATGTCTTAATATGTTATCAAGGTCATTCATGTCAAGTTTCAAGCCATGCAGAGGATGTTTGCTCAGTCAATTTGCTCAAGGGTCCAAAAATCGACAATGCTAGGGCAAAAGTCAACTGTAACCCAAATACAGTCAAACTTCAAGATTTTTTGTCAACATTCTCATTTTGAAGGATATTCCATAATTTTATCAAGGGTTGATCATGATTCATCAAGGATTGCTCAAAATTCATCAAGATTCAAAAGTTGCTAAATTAGGGTTTTGTAGGAAAAGTCAACTCAACTTTGACCAAGCATAACTTTCTCATACTTTATGAGAACTGGCCCATCCAAAGCTAATTTTGAAGAGGATGCAATTTCCTACAATCCATCTTCATACCCCAAGATCAGAAAATGCACTCACAAGAAGTTATAAATTTGGACATTATAGCTCATTTTTGAAAGTCAACAAAAACACCTTTTTTTGCAAAGCTTATAACTTGAGAATGGAATATCAAAATGAGATGAGACCAAAAGGGTTGGTTAGAGGACATCTAAAGCTTTCTAAAAAGTCCAACAATACTTCCAAAAGTTAAAAATTGAAGAAGTTATGCATTGTTGAAGTTGGATATTTTTGCAAAATTGCCAAAAGTCAACTATCTCCAAAACTTCAAATTTTGTCAAATGGGCCCATTCTTTTTCACTTGATTTGAGCTTGCATAGTTTCCCACGTGTCCTAGCTTCATCCATGAGCCCATATTCTATTTTTATTTTTTTATTTGAATTTATTCATTTTAAATCAAATTAAATCATATAAAATCCAAAACTTTGATTACATGAGATCTTTTTGCTATTTCAGGTCTTGATTATCATCATTAACATCATCAAAATTCGTATCAAGCAATCCATGTACAAAAAGATTGAAAATTGGCAAATTTGAAAGGTTTAGTAATGGAGAATCAAATCAAATTGGCAATCATTATTGGAGCAAGATTTGAATCAAGTTTGTTACCCTAATACATTCCACACTACATAAACAAGCCAAAGGGACGTGAATAAGGGTTACGGGCTGCAGAAAGAAGCAGAACCAAGTTGGAAAAAAAGTGACAAAAAGCTTGAAATCAAATCCATAGCTAGAGACATTTTCAGAAGTTGAGACCGGTCCCAATCTCTTCCTGGGTGTTCACTCAATCTTCTTGGATCAAAAGCAAGCTTGCTCATACGCCAAAACGCGTTGTAAGTCCCTCGTTACCTAGCTCTTTTCTTGGATTCGGTTTGGCTCATTCTTGCATCATTTGAACAAATCATTGACATATTTGTGATCCTCATAACATTTCCAAGCTTTTGGCATTATTTAATTTTGTTTATCTGACCTATACTGCAAAATGCCATAGCTAGGGTTTCTTGGATATTTTTGGGTGTTTTTGTTTCAGGAATAATTGGCCATCAAGAATGGTATGGTTGTGACCAGAATGATGAGACGAGCACAACCATGCCTCTAGAATTCATTTTTATGGCCTACATCGGATTTTGGAATATGCACGACTTGTAGTGACGACCTGTGTCCGTAGCTATAAGTTTTACAGGGTTTTAGCCACATATGGAAGGTTGAAGACGATGCATGACGCCCCCTCATTGGGCCATTCAAACCACACACGTTTTTTTTATATTTTTCTAGCAATAGTTTTTGTTTTCATATAATATATATTATTCCTATTATATTAACAAACAAGGACAAGTGGCCTAGTGGTAAGCGTGCACATCCAATCTCCTTCAGGACATGGGTTCAAATCCCAGGTCCCCCAATTCCTATTTGATTTTTTCTTTCAGGAAATTGTGTGTGTATCCAAGCCTGCAGCTCACCGTGTACCCTCATATATCCAATAGCCAGATGGCCAAAGGCCAGATCTGGTGATCCAGGAGTGAGGGTCTACCACAAGCAAAGTCCATGCACGCCTACTGGATCTCAAAAAGTCAACAGGGCCAGCGTTTTTTGGGCCACATAATTACTATTCAAACACCCTATTTCAGGCCCAACCCCGTTTCTTTTCTATTTTATTTATTTAGTTTTATTAATTATTTTAATTGTTTTATTTAATTTACTAACCAATTAAAAAATTTCTTTTCTTTTTAAAATAAAAACCACGAAAATATTTTCTTTGTCAAATCAAATTTTAATTTTAATTTTATTAATAAACATTAATTAAATTAACTTAGGTTTTAATTAGAATAACTTTAACATATTTTTGTAAATAAGTAAAATTAAATTAGATTTAATTAGGTTTTTACTAATTCAATTAATTTTATTTTCTTTCTTAAAATAACAAAAACCCAAAAATATTTTTTCATTTAATTAATTAATTTATTAATTTAGTTTAGTAATTAATTTAGGTTTAATTTCTTTCCTAAAATAAAAACAACAAAAAAGATCTTTTCTTTAACAAAAAGGGTCAAAACCCTAGAACTTTGCGCTCGATTTAATTTCCCGCATGCGATTTACTTTCTTTTACCAATGATGTACTTGCTCCCGGATTATAATAGTTTAATAGGACTTTTATTATTTTTATCGCTTTATTTATTTTTAAAGGGTTTGTCTTTAGCGATGTAAATACCCGACGCCTTGTAATTTAAATTCCGCATTTTATTTTCGCAAATTATAACTGTTAGATGTTTGGTAATAGGATGGCATGACAAGATTGAATGTTTTAACCTAAAATCAACTTAGATCACCATTAACATGTACAAAGACAAAAATAACTGAAAACGACACACTCGCACATGCGCATTCTTAGGGTACACCCCGCTTGGTTGCCTTTGTACACGGTCTTTAAGTATAGGTCGTTTTAGAGGTCGTCCTCTTGTCTAAAAGATCATAGTTGCCTCGAAATGGTTGCCTCGGATATTGTTGCCTCAAACAAATGATTTAAGACATTAGGGTTACCGCTAAGGCGTCCTAACATTGCTTTGGTGACCGTATGTCCCTCATTCGAATTGACCCTTAAACTCCAACGACGGTGCTACCTACTCATCAATAGTAGGATAGAATTGTCTAAAGGAAATTATCATAGGACGATTCCTTTTTCGAGTAGGTAGATGGTTCTTAGATACTTGTTCTTTTAAAAACAAAAACTCTTCACACTTACACTTTTCGAACAAAGTTTTCAAAAAAACACTTCATACACTCTTGAGGACAGAAGCAAGAGTTAAATCGAAGTTTTCAAAACAAAAACTTTTTCAAACCCACAAGCACAAAGAAAACAATTTTGAAAACAATTGAGCAAGTACCTAAGAGCCCGTGGATAACCACAGATAGAAAGGGTGCTAACACCTTCCCTTTCTATAATCTACCCCCCGAACCCAAGAAATATCTCAAAAAAGGAATTTTTCTGTGCTTTTTTCCTTTCCTTGTTGGATAAAATAAAATTCGGTGGAGACTCTTTCTTACCGAGACATTTTGTAAAAACAAACGCAAAACACAAACCAGCATTCCAAAAACAGTCAGTTCTTCCCACCGTATCACAATGATTATAACAACTTCTTCAGCAAGAACTAAAGGAACAACAGTCTTTTCAAACAGAATTTCTTTATTATCCATCAGACGTTGGACACCTGACTTCAAAAGATGGCAACCGGTAGGTAGGACGGCACACAGATGGCAACCTTCGCCACAACCCGGAAATAAACCGGCTAACTGAAGGTTCTTCTTCAGTCATTAAGGGAGTAACAATATCGCTCACAGAAACCACAAACGAGTCTTCATCTATAGCATTCACTCCATGCTTGGGCATAGGAGCTGTTACAACATTAGGTCTTTCAGGTGCTTCAAACTCAATCTCCTTAGCATCAATTAAGTCTTGTAATTTGTTCTTTAAGACCCAACAGTTATCCGTGTCATGCCCCGGGCTACCAGAGTGAAAAGCACAACGGGCATTTGGATCATACATGGGTGATGCATTGTTGGGGGTCTTTGGGGCCTCCTTCAGAATCACCAAGTTGGTTTTCATTAACTGTGGTAGAATTTGGGATAAAGTCATGTTGAGCTGAGTAAATTTTCTTCGCGGCCTCTCGGCCCTTGGCTGATTGTTGCGATGAGGAGCACCAGCAGGTCTTGATATGACCACCGCATTAACATCTTGGCGGCGTTCAGGTCTATTATGGCTCTTTGAACTGTAAACAACACTGGACTCTTTCTTAAAAGGCTTCTTCTCGGAACTAGATGAAGCACCCTTCTGTATCTTACCGCTCTTGATACCAGCTTCAATTCTTTCCCCGGTCATAATCAACTCTGTAAACCCGGACAAAGAACTCCCAATCAGATGGTTGAAATACGGACCAGACAAGGTCCCCAAAAACATATCCACTAGCTCCCTATCATCCAAGGGAGGTTTCACTCTACCAGCAAGGTCCCTCCACTTCTGAGCATAATCTTTGAAACCTTCAACCGCACCCATAGACATACCCTGGAGTTGGGTACGCGTAGGAGCGAGGTCGGCATTGTATTGGTACTGCTTGTAGAAAGAAGCAGCCAAGTCTTCCCAATTACAAATACTAGCTCCTTCCAGCTGGTAAAACTATTCAAGCTAAGTCCCTGAGAGACTGTCTTGAAAGAAGTGGATCCAGAGATTCTTGTCAGCGGTATATGGCTGAATCTTCCTAACATACGACCAGAGGTGCAATTTTAGGCAAGAAACCCCGTCGTATTTAGCAAAGGCTGGCGCTTTGAATTTGTGGGGAATCACCACCCCAGACGACAGACCCAAATCACCATAGTCCAGACCAGGCACTTTATGAACTTCCATCGCGCTCAGCCGGTCTTCCAATTGCTTATATATATCCTCAGTCGGAGGATACTGGTGTTCGTCGAAGTCAGTTTTGTTGTCTGACACCACAGGGCTAGGAGCCCTCCTTTCTTCCTGATTATCTCCCCCTCCAGATGAGTGGGTCAAATCAATCTCTTCTCGCAAATTGTTTCCGAATCTGCGACCCATATTAAATAGGACCTTCTTCTTCTTCTTCTTCTTCTTCTTCTTCTTCTTCTCTTTCAAGATAAGGGTCTTCAGATCTTGCTGACCCTTAGCCAAACTCATGAACAATTCTTGGAACTGGGCGTTTTGAGCCTGTAGAGCCTTGATTGCTTGTTCAGTTGATGGTTCAGAAGACATGATGCTGAAATAAACAGCGAAGAAGATGAGAAACCTGGAAGGGTACCTGTTATGAGGTGCATGGAATGAAATGCGTATGATATGATTTCAAAGACTTTTAGGGATTCAAATTTGTAAAAAAAAAATGAAACACACTTTTATTAGATAAAATTCAAAATCAATTGTTCAACAGATGCCTTTAAGGCGTTACAAGAATGGAAATACTGAAAAGTAAACCAAAACTAGAAATAATCAAAAGACAATCAGTGCTCCCATGGTCGTTTCTTGTCGGTGCGGACATAGTCATCGAGGATCCGCTCGTTCTCCAGCTGCCTTGTCAACTTCTGGATCTTCTGCTCTTGCTCGTGATACTTTTCTCGGTAAGTATTTCGTTCTTCCCTCAGCTGCATCCATGACCTCTTCAATGCCCCTATGTCAGTAGGCATGTAAGGGTGTAGGATGGTAGGAGGAACCCCCTCTTTATCAGCAACTTCAACAATGATAGCCAAGACGGCTTCGTAGGGAATTCCCAGCTTTTGGGCACGTATGCGAACCCATCGGAGATATGGTTCCATTGGTAGAGAAGTCTTCGCACCCAGCTCGTGTGGATCAGATCTGTGTACTCTATCCCAAGCTCTTATGAATCTGCGGCGTTACTCGTCACTATCTCCCTGGAAATCAAAGACAATACTCAGCATTAGCAACTCATGAGGTCCTTCCCTCCTAGCTCGCCCAAACTAACGTAAGGCCAAGCACATATTATAAGTGATCCCTCCATTGGTTCCTATCAGTGGAACATTGGGGTACTTCCCACAGTGATCAATAATAACCACATCTTCCATGCCCTTGATAGTCCCAATGATGTCATTATGAGAGAGAGACATAATCCTATAGGCCTAGCCCATGCCTTCTTTGTTCTTCAAAACTGATTTGGGGAGGTGAGAAATAAACCACCTCGCCAGTAATGGAGCACAGGACATCAGGGTTCCCCGTTTCCGAGCAGTATGAGCATAAAGAGAATGAAGGATGTCACCCAAGAGAGTGGATACTGGATTACCGGACATGAAGATTTTTATCGCATTCACGTCAACAAAGGAATCAGAGTTAGGAAACAGCACCACACCATATATGAGCAAATCCAGAATGTCTTCAAATGCCTGGAAGTCTAGACTGTCCCAGAACTGATTAGCCTTACCAACCAAATATTTAGTCAAGAAACCCTTTGCTCCACTACGAGTTTCCCAGTTTGACATTACCTCATCATTTGTCAGATGAAGGGCTGAAGCAATCTCTTCTGTCCTAAGGATCTTCTCCCAACCTGTAAATGGGGTATGCTCCAGAATAGGGATACCAAGTAGATCATAGAACTCTTCCAAGGTGGGGACCAACTGGTAGTCCGTAAAGGTAAAGCAATGGTACAGTGGATCAAAAAACTGGACTAGGACACTCATCATCTGTTCATCCATCTTGGAGGTGACCAAACCAAGAAGGTGCCCATGTCTTCTGATGAAGGAGGTAGTATCAGGCATCTTTGCAACCAATTCTTTAAGCATAGTTGGAACCTGGACAAAGTTGATCCGAATGGTGTTTCTACGCATGGGTGCCATGACCTACAAAACAGAACAAAGATGAATCCCTCCTGTCTTTGAAATAGGTTAGTCCAATGCAAGATGCATGCAATGTCATGATGTCATGATGTCATGATAGAAAACACACCACAAGTATCCACAGATAGCAAACATGGTAAGGCACACAAGTCACACAGATATCCCTTAGATTTCAGGCTGGCAAGGTGCTTAGGTACTACCCTCTTTCAGTTCAGTTGGTTCAAACTTGTCCTAAAAATAGTAACCGGGTTCTAGAGGATCTCAATATCACTGACTACCCTCGATCGGTCATAATTCCAGTTTAGCAACCTTTTCTTGCGGCCGGAATCATTGCGAGAGTTTAATCTCAATGAGTGTAGCATACTGCTACTGTTCTATGGCCAAGTTGGTCAATTTAAAGGTTCTAAGGTCAGTTGGTGCTTAATGACCCCTTAGCAGACCCATATTCTCCTCGTTGCGCCACAAGGAATATCGGTACATACTAAAGTGCCACACCAACATAGCTACTGCTTCAACTGTATCGGTCTACGCCGTACAATTCCCTCACAGTTTATTGCTACTTACCTAAAGGGTATCCCCCAGATCCGGGTTAGGATCTATAGTAACTCCGATTCAAACCCACAAAGATAAAGAAAACAAATCATGCAATTGAAAACATTATGAACTATTCCTAAGGTACACCCCACTTATAAATTCCCCAGCAGAGTCGCCAGTTCTGTGATACGGTGGGAAGAACTGACTGTTTTTTTGGAATACTGGTTTGTGTTTTGCGTTTGTTTTCGCAAAATGTCACGGTAAGCAAGAGTCGCCACCGACTTTTATTTTATCCAACAAGGAAAGGAAAAAAGCACAGAAAAATTCCTTTTTTCGAGATATTTCTGAGTACAGGGGGGGGGGGGGTAGATTATAGAAAGGGAAGGTATTAGCACCCTTTCTATCCGTAGTTATCTACGGGCTCTTAGGTACTTGCTCATCATTTTCAAAATTGTTTTCTTTGTGCTTGTAAGTTTTGAAAAGTTTTTGTTTCAACTTCGATTTAACTCTTGCTTCTGTCTTCAAGAGTGTAATGAAGTGTTTTTGAAAACTTGTTTGTAAAAGGAGTGTAAGTGTGAAAATTTTGTTTTGTTTTGGATGAGCAAGTATCTAAGAACTATCTACCTACTCAAAAAAGGAATCGTTCTATGCTAATTTCCTTTAGACAATGCTATCCCACTATTAGTGAGTAGGTAGCACCGTCGTTGGAGTTTAAGGGTCAATTCGAATGAGGGACATACGGTCACCAAAGCAATGTTAGGACGCCTTAGCGGTAACCCTAATGTCTTAGATCATTTGTTTGAGGCAAAAATATCTGAGGCAACCGTTTCGAGGGGACTATAATCTTTTAGACAAGAGGACGACCTCTAAAACGACTTATACTTAACAACCGTGTACGAAGGCAACCAAGTGGAGTATACCCTAGGAGTGCGCATGTGCGAGTGTGTTGATTTCAGTTATTTTTATCTTTGCACATGTTAAGGGTGATCTAACTGTTTTTTAATTAAGCATTCATTCTTGTCATGCAAGCCCTATTAACAAACATCTAACAGTTGTATAATTTACAAAATTTAAAATGTGGAATTTAAACTAAATTATTACAAGGCGTCGGGTATTTACATCACCAAAGACAAACCCTTTAAAAATAAATAAAAGTCCTATTTACTATTATAATCCGGAAGCAAGTACATTATTGGATAAAAATAAATAAATCGCGTGCGAGAAATTAAATCGAGCGCAAATTAGGGTTTTGACCCTTTTTTGAAGGAAAATATCTTTTTGTTATTTTTTATTTTAAGAAAGAAATAAATCCTAAATTAATTACTAAATTAAATTAAATTAATTAAATAAAAATAAATTATTTTTGGTGTTTTTTTTATTTTAAGAAAGAAATAAAATAATTAAGTTAGTAATTAAAAACCTAATTAAATCTAATTTAATTTTAATTATTTACAAAAATATGTTAAAGTTATTCTAATTAAAACCTAAGTTAATTTAATTAGTGTTTATTAATAAAAATTAAAAGTTGATTTGATAAAGAAAATATTTTTGTGGTTTTTATTTTATAAAGAAAATAATTTTTTAATTGGTTAGTAATTAAAATAAAACAATAAAAACAATTAATAAAACTAAATAAATAAAATAGAAAAGAAAGGGGTTTGGGCCTGATTTTGGTGGTGTAGATAACAATCTGAAGCCCAATGGTGTTGGCCCTTCGTTGACTTTTTGGATTTGGTGTGCACGCGCTGACTTGGCTCCATGGTGGACCTTCAGATCCTGGCCACCAGATCTGGCCTTTGGCCATCTGGCTATTAGATGCTTGAAGGTGTATGGTATGTTGCATGCGTGGATATGTACACAATCTCCTGAAATGCAAAATCAAATAGAAATTGGAGGACCTGGGATTCGAACCCAGGTCCTGAACGTGATTGGAACACATGCCTTGCCACTATGCTATTTTGCTTCGTTTGTTAGTAATATATAAAATAATAATAATAAAACAAAATAAGTTAACGTGCCAGCAAAACAAACAATGCGCGAAAATTATTTGAACCGGCCAATCAGAGGAGGACACAATCTCGTCCCTGTCCTCAGACCTGTAACAATGTTACTCGCAGATTTGAATCCACAGCTAAATGCGCAGGCTTGTTCCAAAATTCAATCCAGGCCACAAAAATGAGTTCTAAAGACATGGTTGTACTCGTCCTTCCCTCCCGGTCACAACCATGTCCCTCTTGTAGTCTAATTTCACCTGAAAAGAGAAACCCCAAAAATGCCTCCAAGAAACCTAACTATGGCGCTTTACGTTACATGTTAGATAAACAAAATTGAATAATGCAAAAAGCTTAGAAATGTTGTGAGGATTACAAATATGCAAGCAATTTGTTCAAATGATGCAAGAATGATGAATTACGATTTCAAGAACAGGGCGGGTTATCATGATACTTACAACGCTTGTGGAGGTCTGAAAATGCTTGCTTTTGATCCAGATCACTTGTATGAACACCCAGGAAGAGATTGGGACCATTCTCAACTTCTGAAAATGTCTCTAGCTATGGATTCGATTTCAAGCTTTTTGTCACTTTTTTTCAACTTGGTTCTGCTTCTTTCTGCAGCCTCTAATCCTTATTCACGTCCCTTTGGCTTGTTTATGTAGTGTGGAATGTATTAGGGTAACAAACTTGATTCAAATCTTGCTCCAATAATGATTGTCATTTTGATTTGATTATCCATTACTAAACCTTCCAAATTTGCCAATTTTCAATCTTTTTGTACATGGATTGCTTGATACGAATTTTGATGATGTTAATGATGATAATCAAGACCTGAAATAGCAAAAAGATCTCATGAAATCAATGTTTTGGATTTTATATGATTTAATTTGATTTAAAATGAATAAATTCAAATAAAAATCAAATAAAATAATAAAAATAAAATATGGGCTCATGGCTGAAGCTAGGACACGTGGGCAACTATGCAAGCTCAAATCAAGTGGAAAAGAATGGGCCCATTTGACAAAATTTGAAGTTTTGGGGATAGTTGACTTTTGGCAATTTTGCAAAAATGTCCAACTTCAACAATACATAACTTCTTCAATTTTGAACTTTAAGAAGTGTTCTTGAACTTTTTAGAAAGCTTGAGATGTCCTATAACCAACCCTTTTTGTCTCATCTAATTTTGATATTCCATGCTCAAGTTATAAGCTTTGTCAAAAAAGGTGTTTTTGTTGACTTTAAAAAATGACCTATAATGTCCAAATTTATAACTTCTTGTGAGTGAATTTTCTGATCTTGGGGTATGAAGATGGATTGTAGGAAATTGAATCCTATTCAAAATTAGCTTTGGATGGGTCATTTCTCATAAAGTATGAGAAAGTTATGCTTGGTCAAAGTTGAGTTGACTCTTCCTGCAAAACCCTAATTTAGCAACTTTTGAATCTTGATGAATTTTGAGCAATCCTTGATGAATCATGATCAACCCTTGATCAAATAATGGAATATCATTCAAAATAAGAATGTTGACAAAAAATCTTGAAGTTTGACTGTATTTGGGTCACAGTTGACTTTTGCCCTAGCACAGTCGATTTTTGGACCCTTGAGCAAATTGACTGAGCAAACTTCCTCTGCAAGGCTTGAAACTTGACATGGATGACCTTGATAACATATTAATACATTCGGTAGCACTTGAGGTCATTTGGATTGAAGGATCTTGATGCAACACAAAACCCTAATTTGGGGTTGACTGCCTTAGGAGATAGCTTGTCTGTCCAACTCTTGAGCAAACTTGAGCAACTTGGAGATTTTCTTTGCAATGTTTTTTAGAGATATGGGAGGGAAAATTTTGGGGTACAACACTATCGTTTATGGACGCCTATTAGGGATATAACCAAATCCCAATGGCAATAAGCGACAAGCATTGCACCACTTTCGTGACCAACTCGGGCAATTATTACTACAATGTAATGCCCTTTGGTCTGAAAAATGCAGGAGCAACGTATCAACAGATGATGAACAAAGTATTCCACAACCAAATCGGGTATATGCTCGAGGTATACATGGACGACATGATCGTCAAGTCCCGAGCAGACACCGACCACGCCGCTCACCTCAGGGAAGTCTTTGCTCAAGCGAGGCAATGCAAAATGAGATTTAACCCCGAGAAGTGCACGTTCGGGGTCAAGGCGGGTAAATTCCTCGGCTTCTACTTGACAGAACGAGGAATCGAAGTCAACCCCGACAAATGTCGGGCTTTCTCCGACCTCCCCACACCTACATCGAAGAAATCCATACAAGTCCTGAATGGCATGCTCACCTCGTTATCCCATTTCGTTGCAAAATCCGCTCAACACGCCCTCCCTTTCTCCAAGCTTCTTAGCAAGGAAGCAGCCTTCGAATGGACCGAGGAATGCGAGCAGGCGCTGCTCCATCTTAAACAAAGTTTATCTCAACCGCCTATGTTATCACGACCAGTCGACGAGGAACCTTTGTTCCTGTACCTGGCCGTCTCGGTCGAAGCCGTCAGTGCAACCCTCATTCGCGAGATGCCCGACGGACAAAAACCCGTCTATTTCACGAGCAAAGCGCTTCAAGGGCCCGAGGTTAGATACCAACAGATAGAGAAGGTAGCTCTGGCCCTCGTCAATGCAGCGAGAAGGCTCAAACACTACTTCCTCGCGCACACGATCGTAGTACGAATAGACCAGCCCGTAAAATAGCTCATGGGTTGCCCAGACATGGCAGGTCGAATGCTGAAATGGTCCTTGGAACTTTATGAGTTCGACATCCAATACGAGAGCAGGAAAGCCCTAAAGGCACAAGCTTTGGCCGATATCATCGCAGAGATGACCGCTCATAACCCCCCCGCAGGAAATGAGCACAAGTGGATCATCTTCGTCGACAGAGCATCCAGCTCGTCCGGGAGTGGCGCCGGGATCCTCCGAGAGAACGAGGAAGGTGTGGTGGTCGAGCACTCGCTCACCCTCTCCTTTCCGACCTCGAACAACCAAGAGGAATATGAGGCCCTGCTCGCGGGTCTAAGACTAGCCGAGGACCTAGGTGCCCGTGAGGTACAAATCTTCATCGACTCTTAACTCGACGCGTCCCAAGTCCAAGGAGGATACCAGGATAAAAACAAAAGCCTCATCGAATACCTGAACTTAGTCAAAGAGTACATGAAAAAGTTCGACCGAGCAGAAATTTCACACGTACCGCACGAGCAAAACACAAGGGCCGATATACTTTCGAAGCTCGCAAGCACGAGAAAGAAAGGCGGAAACAAATCCGTCATACAAGAATCTTTATCTCGCCCGAGCATCGAAAAAACCTCGACTCCACCCGAGGTAAACGCCATTGGAGACAACTCGTGCTGGATGACCTCGGTGTTCAACTTCCTAACAAGGGGGGAACTCCCCCCAGACCGAACAGAAGCAGACGCGACCAAACGACGAGCATGCTCCTAAGTGGTGATCGAGCACAAACTATATCGCAGGGGATTTTCCATCCCACTCTTGAAGTGCATCGACGAATCCACATTCCCTGAGATATTACGGGAAATACACGAAGGTATTAACGCCCAGCACATGGGCGGCAAATCCCTAGCAAGGAAGGCTCTACGAGCGGGGTACTACTGACTGACAAGACTCCAAAGACCACATCAAGAGATGCGACAAATGAAAAAGGCACGCCGACATGCATCTCACCCCCCACACGAGCTAAATATATTGTCATCCCCGTGGCCATTTGCCTGGTGGGGGATGGACATCCTCGGACCATTCGTGCAAAGAACGTACCAAAACAAGTTCCTCATTATGGCCGTGGATTAATTTACATAGGGGATAGAGGCCGAGTCCCTTGCAAAAATCACCTCCCATAACATCCTCCGCTTTTACAAACAAAACGTTCTCGTCCAGTTTGGAATCCAACAGGAGCTAACCATAGATAACGGTACCCAATTCACCGACCAAGGCTTCCGAAGCTTCGTCGCCAAACTCGGCACCAAACAACATTTTACCTCAGTCGAGCATCCCCAAACCAACGGGCAAGCCGAGGCCGCCAACAGGGTCATCCTATGAGGACTCAAGCGCAGATTAGGCGAAGCAAAAAGGGGGTGGGTCGAGGAACTACATAGTGTTCTGTGGGCTTACCGCACCACGCCCCATTCGATGACAGGTGAGACTCCATTCCGACTAACCTATGGCACCGAGGCGGTCATCCCCGTAGAGATCATGGAGCCATCTAGGCGAAAGGAGATGCCTCTTGACGAGGAAATGAACGACGAGGCCCTGAGGGATGAGCTCGACCTGGTCGAGGAAATCCGATCGGGAGCAGCCCTGCGCAAGGCCACTTTGAAACAACGAGTAACCCTACGCCACGAAGACAAGGTCATTAGACACAAATTCCAGGTCGGTAACCTAGTCTTGCGAAGGAACCAAAAAGATTCCCGCTAAGGAAAATTTGCCGAAAACTGGGAGGGACCTTATCGCGTCCAGGGCGCTACGGGCACCAGAGTATATTATCTCGAGCAATTAAACGGAGAACCATTACCACGACCCTGGAATGCTGTAAAGATGAAACAATACTATAGCTAAAGCCTTCACCAACTGTGGACTTTCACCGTCGAATATTCACCTTTAGTCGACAAAGGGAAAAATCTCAACCACGTAGGCGAGTCGAGGTACGGACCCGACCTACCAACCAATGAGGGCATACTGTCGTTCACTCCGATGAACCGGACATACATGCCCGACAGGGACACCTCGATCGAGCTCCACTGTCGAAGTACCCCACATGGCAGAACACCCAGCTCCCCATGGGCAGTTCACGCCGGGGCGTAGGACCCCAATCGTGGTCATACGCCCGACATGCAGATTCCACTCAGCGCATTCGACACATTTCGAAGTGCGTTAAAGCATCACGGGGGTCGAACGGATATCTCCACTCGAACACAAACTTCGACAAAAATTCATTATCAAAATAATAGTCGAGCATATACCTAAAATACTATCAGATAATTGCAAACAAAGCATCCGTCAAACAGGAAATCATAAACAAGGATTAATAATATATTGACCATAAGGACCCGCGATATCCGAAATTACAGTCCAGGCACGACGGCCAAAAAACTAAGAATAATACGGGCACGCAGGCCCCAAAAACAAATACAGGCACGCGTGTATGCCAGTCGGCCATCCCCTATGGCTCGTCCTCAGCGGGAAGCATAATGGCCTTCAGGTCCTCGACCTCTATCGACAGCCGTTGGTTGTCGCTCTCCAACCGTTCCTTATCAAGCTTAAGGCAATCTCTTTCCTCGAGAGCCCTGTCGGCCCTTTCCTTCTCCCCCGACAACACGCCAGACTGTTCGCGAAACATTTCCTCGGAGCGTTCGAGGGCAACCTTCAGTTTGTGGGACTTGGCCGCAAGAGCCGCCTTCTCCGAATCCAGCTCTCTGACCCGATCCATGGAGTTCGATCCTTCCCCCATGAGGATAACTGCCATCTCAGCCATTTTTACCACCCCGACTATACTGGAAGCGAGGTACTTCCTCCGACCTTCCTTGTCAAGCCGCCTGATGATGTCGGCCTCGTTGTCGGATACGGACAAGGGAAACCCCTCGTAGGAATCCTTCTCCATGAAGCAGGGTGTCAGGCCGAAGGCCCGGGCACCCGCACCTCTGTCAGTCACTTCGACCCCATCATCTGGTCGACTCTGCTTCTTGCTGATCAGAGCAGATTGGAGCTCGGTGTTCGGGGAACCTGAGGACCCACTAGATCCTTCCCTGCCCGAGTCAGGAGGCCGGCCCATCCGCGTGGCTTGTTGCGACCTCACCAATCTCTTGCTGAGTTTCTTGTCTTGAGTTAACTTCAGCAACCTTTTGCGACGCTCCGCCATGTGACCTGCAAAGAAAGCGTACTTGGGTTAGCTACGTACATTAAAGAAAGCAAATAAAGAGGAATGTCAATAGAGCAAAGCAAGAAACCTAAGAGGTCTACGACTTGCCCGTGAGATTTGCACTCGACGAGTGCCTTGGTATTGATCGGGCGCGCCTCGAACGTCAGATAGCCATCCTCATCAAGAACGTCTTCCCCTTCCCTCGTAACCCACCGAGCAGGAAAGAAGCCATCGACAAACTTGTTCAGGACGCCATAAGCTTCCTCGTCCTCAACACTCATACCCCCAGCAGGAGTGTGGTAGTATCTAGGACCATGGTCGTATTGGCCCGAACACCAGTGAATGGGAAACCTAGAGACTCTCCCAATCTCGGGATTACCCTTAGCATCCAAACACGGTTCCCCATCCTCGTCTACCACAGTGGCCGATTCGAACAGCGAATCTACGACTGTCTGGGTAGAAGGTTGAAAAATATACCACGTATCCTTAAAATCTCGCACATAATCCATATACATCCTAAACAGTCTCTTCGACTGCTTAAGGGACATCTAGTTGTGCTTCCCTCCTCGGGACTGCCGTTGTAAGTGAAAAACCCTAAAGAACAGGGGAATCGTCGCCCCAATCCTTAGGAAGCGACATGTGAGTTCGAATGCCCGAAGAAAGGTGTGATCGGTGGAAATAGAACTGACTGTTTTTTATCTGGTTTCACGAAATGTCGCGGTAAGCAAGAGTCGCCACCGTCTTTTATGTTCTTCAACATGGAAAGGACAAAAGCACAGCAAAATTCCTTTTTTGAGATGTTTCTCGGTTCGGGAGGTAGATTTATAGAAAGGGAAGGTGTTAGCACCCTTTCTATCCGTGGTTATCCACAGGCTCTTAGGTACTTGCTCTTATGTTTTCAAAATTTGTTTGCTTTTCAAGTGTGTGTGTGTTTTGAAAAAGTTCGTTTGAAAAACTTCTAAGTAACTCTTGTATCAGTCCTCAAGAGTGTATGAAGTGTTTTGTTTGAAAACTTTTAGAAAGTGCGGGTGCGAAAAGTTGTTTTGTTTGTTTGAAAAGAGCAAGTACTTAAGAGAATCTACCTACTCTAAGGAATTAAGCTGTGTAAGAGTCCTTTAGATAGTGCTATCCCACCATTGAGAGGTAGGTAGCACCATCGTTGGAGGTGTTCGGGTCAATTCGATTATCGGGACAGTGTGGTCACCGAAGCAATAGTAGGACGCCTTAGCGATAACCCTAATGTCCTAGATCCTTTTTATCCGAGGCAACCGTTTTGAGGCAACTGGATCTTAGACAGGAGGGCGACCTCTAAGACACCCTATACTTGATGACTACGTCGAGGCAACCAGTGAGGCGTACCCTAAGAGTGGCATGTGCATTGTGTGTTGTTTTTCAGTTAATTGTCTTTGTACATGTTATTTGTGAGCTACGAATTAATTTTATTTTTCATACATTCTTGCAGGCATTTTTTAACAGTTAGGAGTGCGGAAAGTAAATTGCAGAAATGTAAATTCTACACTATTACAAGGCGCGGGTCTATACATCGCCAAAAACAAAAACCCGTTTTAGTAAATAAATGCGAGAAATTAAATAAAGCGGTAAAATTCCTATTTAACTATTACATATCTGGAGACAGTTACATAAATAATCAAAATAAATAGATGCACGCGAGAAGAAATTTAATCGGGAACGTCCTAAGGGTTTTGACCCTTTTAAGAAAAGAAATGAATTTTTTTGTCCTTTTTTGTGATTAAATGAAATTAAAATTAATAACTAATTAATTAATTTATTAAAAGAAAAATGTTTTTGTATTTTTAGGTTTTTAATGAAATAAAATAAAAGGAAATAAAATTAAAAGTTAATAAAAACCTAATTCTAAATTTATTTTAGTTATTAAGAAAAAAAGGTTAAAGTTGCCTAATTAAAACTAATTCAATTTATTAGTATTTATTTACAAAAGTAAAATGAAATTAATAATAATAATAATAATATTAGTTCTTTTTTTTTTTTTATTGTGAAAGGGTTAAATAATTAATTTTGGTGATAATAATAATAATTAAAAAAAGTTAATAACTAAATTAGAAAATATAAAAAGGAAAAGAAAAAGAATAAACCAAGGGAGGGGGTCTGGGCCCAATATGGAGGTGAAAATTGGAATCTGAGGCCCATTACTCATCCAGCCACGTTGACTCCTTGGATCAAGTGTTTGTTGGTTGACTGAGTGCATGGTGAGGATCACTTCCTGGCCTTTGGATGCATGCCTGTAGCCACCTGGCGCTTTAGATTTGTGAGGCGCATGATAAGCCTTCTTAGAAGCAGTGCGGTATGATGGACCTTAGGACGTGGCAAGGGTTGCTTTAGCTTCAGAGTATGGCAAAGAAGAGAGTCACGTTCTCCTTTTGGCCTGAAAATACTTGCAACACTCCTTTTGATCTCACACTTTCTTTTGACACTTTTTGGATTTTGCTCTGGCCGTTTGTGCACACTCTAGGTTGTGAATGAGGCTTGTAAGGCTTGCATATATAGTAATGAGTGAGAATAAGTCACATTTAGGAGCCTTTAACCATTGCAATTAAGCTTTGGATTTTGTCTTAACCACCATTAAAGGCCTTTCAAAGCTTGTTCAAAATTTGAATTTTCATGCCTAAATGAGCTTAGCACGAAATTGGTAGGTTGCAAATGCTTCATGAAGGCTATTCAAACCATAAGATACCATTTAATTAAATTTTTTAGATTTACTTGAATTATTATGGATTAAAATGAATTAAATCCGTAAAAATTAAATAAAAATAGAAAAATAATTATTTGATCTTGAAATTGATCATGGGACACGTGGGTGGCATGACAAGGCTGAATCAAGTGGAAAAAAGTGGGCTCTTTTGTCAAAAATTGAAGTTTCAAGGATAGTTGACTTTTGTCATTTCACAAAAATTTCCAAACTTCTCCAATGCATATCTTACTCAATTTTGATCATATGAATATGTTCTTGGACATTTTGGAAAGGTCTTGAAGTCCTCTAACCAATGCCTTTGGTCCCATGTCATTTTGATTTCCCAATCTCAAGTTATGGTCTTTGACTTAAAATGCCTTTTTGTTGACTTTTGAAAATGACCTATAATGTTGAAATTGATAACTTTTTGTGAGAGCATTTCTTGGATTTGGAATGTGAAGATGAGTTGTAGGAAATGTCACCCCCTTCAAAATGAGCATTGGATGAGATTTTTATGATGAACCATGAAAAAGTTATGCCTTGGTCAAGTTACAGTTGACTTTTCAACTTTCCAAAAATAGAAACTTTTGCATCTTGATGATTTTTGAGCCATGCTTGTGAAATCATGGTCAAGATTTGACCAAATGATGGTTGTGGCTTCAAAATAAGATGTTGACCAAAATTTTTTACTTTTGACTGCCAAATGACCATTTTGCCCCTACAGTTGATTATGAAGTAATTAGGGTTTTTGATTGTGCAACTTGATGCTGTGAGCCTTGAAACTTGGCATGTAGGTGCTTGACAATGTATATGAGCATATGGGACTTGATTGAGCCCTTGAAAACCTCAACTTCCTTGCAAGAACCAAAACCCTAATTTAACTGGCTTAGGAGGGTGTTTGAACTGTGCAACCCTTGAGTAGACTTGAGCAAATTGAGATGATGCTTGTCAAAACTTTGAAGAATATGGGAGGGCAAATTTTGGGGTACAACAAAAGGCAATCGCATTAGGATGGATTTGGGAGGGGGCCAGGTTCAGATGGTTGAACACTCCGACCTGGAAGTCATTGAAGGGCAACCGGAGCCCGAGATCTCTAAATACGATCTCGTACATGGGAAATGCATCCTGTGTAAACTCCGAACAGATATGGGCATCCCTCGTCGGCCTCATAATCTTGAAGTTCCTTCGAAATCCCTCTTGATCGCCGCCATACTCGACGACAGTGTAAGCTTGTCTACTAGAAAGGCTATAGATCGAAGCTATTCCCCGGGGTTCAGCACCGACCCAATCCAGAGTGGGGTCATCGACGATGTCGACCAGGTTGATAGTTTCCTCCGCTGTGCTTGTTTCCTCGACATCGTTACGCCCTGAGGACTCAGGAATGTCGGCCATTTACCTGCAAAGTACAGGAAACCGGTGAATTCGACAACAAATCCGCTTTTCCGCCACAAAGACGGGGAGAAGTAAGCAACACTCAGACCGAGTCTACGGCCATTCGCACGAAAAACGGGGAACAAGTGGACCTCGACCAAACACCAACCTCAGCAGAGGACGTGTATCAATCATGAACGACACGAGCATAGTATGAATATCACAAGCGAAGGATGAATCCCGCGACCAAGTTCATAATGTTGCTGGCCCGGTACAAGAATACTACGGGGAAAACTAGCCTACATACTAACGAAAGGATGAATCTCCCGACCAGGTTCATAAATCTACTAGCCAAATGCATGAGTATCACGGGCACGATCGTAAACCGTATGCCTAAACTTATGAATATCTAGGGCACAACCATGAATCAGGCGCCTAGCACGCTTAAATTTATCGAGCGCAATCCCCAGACACGAGATTCTACCACTAAAACGCCATCAAATCTATCTACAACACGAGCTACCAAAGGTAGAAAACACTTACTTGGGAGAAGAATGAAAAGCGACGGTGGTGGAGATGATCAGACGGCAAACGGCGCTGCGGTCTCAGCAACGCTAGGAAAACTCACGAGATTGAAAACAGAGAAAATATGAGAAACGTGAAGAGGTGAACACAAATTATGGGCCCTGGAGCCTTATTTATAGAGATGACATGGTATATGAAACGTCGTGCCGGGGAACCACAAACCGCCCCCGTCCTCGACGCCTACTCGCATAGACAATGATGACCCTATTCCCTAGGGCGGCATTATGGTTTCCAAGAGCCCCACCACGTGTCTAACTGACGTGTCACCACCTCCCCATAAGCGCTCCTCGAACACTTCTCGATCGCTGCACGGGGAAAATCACAAGCTGGGCGATGTCTCATCTCCCCGGTTGAAAACTCCTGTGTCGCGCAAGCGAGTCTCGCGAAAGAGCGAACTTGAATCAAGTCATAACTGCCGTTCCAGGAGCAACGACTTGAGGGGCTCCTGTTCTGGACTGGGCCTGCCCGTGGCCCAATCGCCAGTGAGGCCTAATCCAAGCTTTACAATGTATCATGCTGAGCATTAGATACTCCGAGCATACCCCGATCATGGTTGACTGGTCGAATACGAATACGCCCCGCCGGTGCCCGCGAAGAACGTCCCCGACGAGGGACGTCCCAGACGAGGAACATCTCAATCCAAGCCCTGCTCGAGTACCCTCCTCGTAGGGCAGACTTTCAACCTCTCCAGATGTCTCGGAGTCCTCAGGGTCCCGGGAAGATCGCGTCTTTACCCTCCATATTCTGCAGAGAGCATCATCCAGGTAGGGGACCACGTGCAGGTCCCCACTACTCACGTAGAACCTGGCAGTCCCTTTGTTAGGCCTGTTTGGTCAGCTCAATAAAGGGACTTTGGCCCAGCGCTGGAGGCTATAAATACCCTTTATTTCAAGAGGGTCAGGTATTCATTCATTCACACCTATATACTTACTTGCTTGCTCATTCCGTCTCTCACTTTTTCATCGGAGGATCTTACAGATACCCTCCATCTCCTTCAAATCCAATTCAAAGCCAACTGTGACGGTCCAACTCTGATCAGGTACGATCAAAAACTATAACCATTAATATAGCTCTATATCGATTCAAAAAATATTGTTTACTATTCTATATCGTTGTATTCTAAAAATAAAAAATATTATATTTTTATATTAATAATACAGATTTACTATTTCTACACTAAATTTTATATCCAGATATTTATATTAAATATTGTTGAACATATTTATACAGTGAACATTGTTTTTTAATAAAAAATAATATTTTATAAATAATAATATGAATAATATAAGAATAGTGTGTGAACAATACATGTTAGTAATATCGGTGAACAGTATTTTTGTGAATAGTATATGAATAATAAAATAAAGTTGGTTAATAAAAAATAAAAAATTGATTATTATTCTATAAATATTGTATTCAAAAATTATATTAATACAAAAAATATTATATACTATTATAGATTGTTGTATTCCAAAAATATATTAATTCAAAAAATATTGTATATTATTCTATATCGTTGTGTTTCAAAAATAAAAAATATTATATATTTATATTAATAATAATTAGCACCAAAACTATACTCATTAATATAACTTTATATTAATTCAAAAAATATTGTATATTATTCTATATTGTTGTATTCCAAAAATAAAAAATATTATATATTTATATTAATAATAATTAGCACCAAAAATATAATCAGTAATATAACTTTATATTAATTCAAAAAATATTGTATACTATTATATATCGTTGTATTCCAAAAATAAAAAACATTATATCTTTATATTAATGAAAAACATTAATATTATTATATAATAATCAAAAATTACTATAACAATTTAATAATCAAAATCCTTGATATAGCTATATATTATTATTACATGCTGATATTATTAATTTGAATTAATATATAATTATATTAATTTATTAATTTTTTATTTTGAAATACAATGATATATATATATATATATATATATATATATATATATATATATATATATATATATATATATATATATATATATATATATATATATATATATATATATATATATATATATATATATATATATATATATATATATATATATATATATAATTTTTTTTGAATAATGTATAACTATATTGATGGTATTAATTATTGTATTAATTGATTTTTTATACAATAACAATAAATATTTGTATATGATATAAAAAATAAAAAAACACTATTGATAAAATATTTTATGATAAAAAATCTATAAAAATAATATAATTAATTATCATAATTCTTAAAATACAATAAATATATGTATTCTTAAACTATAACATGGATTGAAGTTTTGAATGGACTACATAGGTTACAATTAGGGGTGGTAAAGTGGGCGGTCCGCCTCATTTAGCTCCGTCTCGTTTAAGTCCTTACAAAAGTGGGATGAGACAGAGCGGCACTACAAAAAAGAAGCTTATTTGCCACGTGAAAATCACGTGGCAAACATCAAAATCACGTGGCAAAATAAAAATAGTGACGTGGAGACATATGTCGCTGGGGAGGCAGTGGCAAGCCAGTAGCGACGTAATTCCCATGTCACAAAGTTGTGACGTGGTATTCACGTCGCAAAAGCTTTGTTTTAGGAAATATACAATCTGACATACAGCAGCTTTAGTTGTGACGTTAGAATCATTTCACTAATTTGTGACATGATTCCCACGTCGCTACAGGTGACGTTTTTATTTTTTAAAAAATTGTTTAGTAATTATTTTTTATATTAATTAATTTATGTAATAAAATTTAAATAATAAAATTTATATAATAAAATTTAAATAATAAAATTTATATAATAAAATTTATATAATAAAATTTAAATAATAAAATTTATATAATAAAATTTATATATTAAAATTATTAGAATAATAGTATTTTATTATATATTCGAATAATAGAATTTTATAAAATAAAGTCATATAATAAAATGTTATATAATTTAATAATTTAAAATGATAAAAATAAATATCTTACATAAATACAAATTTAAAAACGAAATAAATAAAATATTTTCACGGGGCATCTTCACCCGGATAATTATCAAGATCAAAATCATTAATTCCGTCATCATCCGACTGTGTATCAGGAACATTTTGATTTCCACCACCTTGCATAAACCGTCTTATCTGCTCCTCCATATCAGATTGCCTCTTCCGCATGATCTCTAACTGCTGCTCCTGCTCTTGTCTCATTGTCGTCATTTGGGCCTCCATTTCGCGTCTCACTTCACTTGCGCCAATTGTCTTACTGTTTCAAGTTGATCCTGTGTCAGATTCAGTTGAGGTGACCCTCCCTCTCTATCTCTAAGTCGTTGAAACAGATTACGATCACCAACTCTCAAGCCGGCGACCAAATTTCCTCCCGCAAAAAAGCAACCATTAGGCCCTTTTCCATTAACAACCTCATTCCAAATATAGAAATCAACATCACCATTAAGCGGCTCCCCTTCTACTGGCCTATATTGAGGATTGTGTTCCAGAAAACGTGCAAGCAATGTCTGATAAT
The DNA here is from genome assembly GCA_948472305.1 of Vicia faba. NCBI lineage: Eukaryota > Viridiplantae > Streptophyta > Magnoliopsida > Fabales > Fabaceae > Vicia > Vicia faba. The sequence goes on from OX451740.1 coordinate 204,282,956, forward strand.
CATCCTACACATACATTAAATAATAAAATTAAAAAAAAAATACATATATATATATATATATATATATATATATATATATATATATATATATATATATATATATATATATATATATATATATATATATATATATATATATATATATATATATATATATATATATATATATATATATATATTAAATTTATGCTAAATTAAAACATTTATATATTAAATTATATTAAATTCAAATATATTAAAAATTTGTCACGTGATTTTCACAAATCAACTTATGAATTGCCACGTGATTTTCACGTGACAATGTATCAGTTGCCACATGAAAATCAGTCACGTGGCAATTTATCAGTTGCCACATGATAATCACGCCACAACTTATAGATTGCCACGTGAAAATAACGTCACTATTTTTGTTATTAACTTAAAAAAAAACATAAATTAAATTACTTACAAAAGCTCTCTTTGTGCGCTCGTCGACAAAACCTCCCGATTTCTTTGTCCGAGTCCTCGTAATCAACTCAATGATCAATGGTGGTCTCCCCATCTCCTTAGTCTAAACAATAAAGTTAAAAATAATTAGTAAAAAATATTATGAATAAAAATATATATAACTTAAAAAATTAGTAATATTTACCATCCGCCGGACATGCTCTGCAGTGCTAATACTTCCAACAGTATTGACACATCCCCCTTTTCGGATGCCCTCATCTTCTTAAAATTTTTGGATTTGGCCTTGAATTCTGGCGAACCCCAATATGTACGAAGTTCGCCAAAAACCTCTACGCCTATCCAGCTAGGACGGATACCATGCAGCTCATAATTCTCCCTAACCCGCCGCATTATATCAGAAAATCTTCTAGAAGTTCTGCTATAATAGATTTTTTCCATAATTTTCTCATTCAACGGATCCCACACACATTTTTCCTGCAATGTTGTATGACATTAAAATAAAAAGTTAAGTAATTATCATTAAAATGTGACTTAAATAACAATACTAAAAAAATATATTAAATTTACAACTTAAATAAATAACAATACCTTAAATTTTTTAAACCATTCTTCTTTATTTGTAACCTCGCCAAAGTTCCTCCAAAATCTCCAGGTTCATCATATGTCACGTTCACACCAAAAGCATCATCAACCATGTCACCGATCAAATTAAAGTTCTCCTCATACTCCATAACCGGTCGACTACTTGAAGCATGCGTGTTGCTAGTCTCTGGTACATTAACCGGTAGTTCTTCACCATTATACGTCCAAACCCAATAATTTTCAATGAATCCCCTTCTATGCAGATGACGTGTTACTTCCTCTGGGTCACTAATTATTGGTCTACATTCACATTTAAGACAGGGACACCTAACCCCTCCTTCGCTTCGACAACAATCCCGAGCAAACGCCCACTTAATAAATCCATCAACTCCTACTATAAAATTGGGTTTAAGTCCACTTCTTCCTGGATATGTTCTATCGTACATCCAACTACGATAATACCGATAATATTTCATACTGCACATTTATACAATCATTGTCTTTTACATTAGAAATATTAATCAACTTAATAATATTATTCTTAAACTATTTAATACTATTCTTAAAAATATAAATTTTGCTTTTTTATATATATACTAACATATAAATAAATATTCAAATGTAAAATATATAATTTTTTATTATATAACAATAATATCAAAAAACAATAATATAACATATTTACTTTTTATTATATATACAACAATAATATTAGAAAACAAATAATGTAACACATATACTTTTTATTATATATATAACAATAATATTAAAATAATAATATAATATATATATATATACTCTTTTTTTAATTATGTTTTTTATAAATTCTTATTTTAATATATAATTTTTTTTCCATATCTTTAACATATAAATAAAAAAATAAAACTATTATAATAAATATAATATACATTTTTGTTTTTAAATATGTTATTAAATTTATGTGTTAACATATATATATACATCTATAAAAAATAAGACTTTTAATTTTATGTTTTCTAAAAATTTTTATTTTAATATATATTCAATTTTTTTTTATTTTATACGTATATACTAACAAATTTTTTTTATATGTCTATATAACATGCAATAATATTAATAAATATTAACCTATATATATTAACAATAATATTTCTGTTTAATAATATATTAATATATAAAACATTCTAATTTTCATTTTATTTTAAACATTAACCTATAATACTAATTAACCTAAAACTAAAATTAAGTAAAATATTTTTTTAATTCACATAAACAAAATACATATACTACTAATCTATATAATACATATAAAATATTAAAAAAATGCATAAATACCTCTATATAATTTCTTCACTTAATTTGCTTCTTCTTGTGTAGCTCTTGGTGTTCTTCTTCACTTCTCTACAGGTTAAACAAAATACCCTTTTTAATATTTATTACCAGTATAATAAATAATGAACAAATGAAATAAAAATTTATCAAAATATGAATACCTTATTCTTCTTCAACAATTTGGGATGGAGGAAATTTGATTTGGGAATTTGGGTTTGAGAGGTAGAGGCAAGGCAAACCAGTAAACAAAGGAAGAAGAAAGGAAGAAGAAAGGAAGAAGAAAGGAAGAGGAAACAAACTGTAACGGATGAGAATTTTGTGGAGATGTAAATATGAAGTAGCGACGTGACTGTCACGTCGCAACATTGCCACGTGAGACTCACGTCGCTACACACTCAACAGAAATATAATTCACTTTCCCACTCTGTCACCCTGTCATCAATCAACTTTAATTTCCCCCTTAAATGTAGCGACGTGGCTATCACGTCACTACCAAATTTCAAAATAATTTTAAACTCCCTCCAACTAAATGTCTCAGAGTTTATACATATTAAATTTTCGTTTTCTGTAGCGACGTGTAAGACACGTCGCTGATTTTTTTACTAAACAACCTTCTCTGAGTTGCTTTATTTATCATTAAAATATGTTTGTGACGTGGTTATCACGTCGCAACTGCATTTATTACTCACGTGATAACCACGTCGCTAATATATGTCGCTGGGGACCATCTTTCTTGTAGTGCGGGTAAATTTAGGTATCTGAGTTCAAAAGTCAAGTCCATCCCGTTTACTAACGAGTTGGCGGGTTGGCGAGCCGGCCCGCCAATTTTTTTAGTTTTTTTATTTTACAATTTAATTTATTACATAATTTATAAAAAATTTAATCATTACTAAAAAAATCGACAAAAAATATTTTTTAACAATGCATAATATAACTTCAACATGTCTTAAGTCCGTACACTTAAAAAAATAAAATAGATAAAGATCAATTTCAAGAAAAATATATCGAAACAGACTCTAGCACGATAAAAAAGTATCAAAATAAATAAATAAACAACACATATCATCATAATCCTATTTAAAAATTAATTACTAAAAAAAACTCAATTAATAATTCGCACAAGACAAATAATGATAACATTACAGTGCACAAATATTTCACACTTGTATAAAACTATGAGATTGAGTTAATAACAAACTACATTCTTGTCTCTTCTTTCATTATTCCTTTTCTGCATTTTCCATGAGCTTGATTTTACTCTTACATTATCCGAGATGGATGGATTATAACTTGTAACTCCATTGCTAGTGAGTCGAGTAATCAACATATGATATTTGTGTTCCCTCTTCATGGCTTTAAAACTTTTCCTCCATCAATATATGTTGTTTGTTTGTAGAGTGTTATTTTAGCGTGAAACTTATAACATGTCAATTTTTCCAACTACTTCAAGCAATTTTATTGTCATATGTATCTATCTAATTTGAAGATTAATATGGTTAACAATATCATTCTCTATGTCATTCCTCCATAGTTAGTTCTCGAAAATGTATTGGGTGAGAATCTAAAGGAATAAAAGATGTATGTTGTATATGAATTGACTAAACTTATAAGCTCCTTATCATTGCAATGATTAATTGACTTGACTTCGAGTAACAATATATCTTTGATCTTATTTTTCTTGAATTCTTTCAATTGTAGAAATGACATAAATGTCATAAGAATTGGCTTGCCAGCTTCCCACATTTTGGCTTGTTGATTTTATCGTGAACCACGTGTTTAACAATGTTAGTGAGCTATTTATTGTCTAATAAAAAATATTATCAATATCATTGGTGTTTTAGGTGGATCAACAAGTTTGTTTCTATAAGCGTTGGAAGAAGACTAGGATGTTGACATTTCCAAAATTTGTGGAGGGTTTGTTTGGTCTTTGTGGGTCTGGCTTTTTTAATGTTGGATTTTTATTATAATATAAATGCATAAACTAAATGTAGTATTGATTTATTGAAGTAAATATTTAAGTATTTTGGTCATAGTGTCTCATCAGATGTATCAAACTCATTGTCGAATTGGAAAATCAATTGAGATATCTACTATTAGCTCTCGACGACTATTCCTTTCTCTTCAACTAATTACACTGAAGGAACTATGTTCCTCGGCTATATGTTCCTTAATTACTCCATAAAAAAAAGATATTACATATATAAAATAACTTGTTTGATTGATTGTATGTGAAAAAAATTTATAAACTTTGTATTTAGAGAAAAACACTAGTTCTAATAGCAAAACAACTGGGCTAGAGAAATTACTCTTGTTAGCCTATTTAAGTAGGGGGTGATACATGTGTTTTTTTTTCCAATTTTTAGGTGTTCGTGACGTCTAAAGTTTGACTCTATTTTTTTGATGATTTAATTTGTCACTCTCATACTTATATTTGAAATCTCCCATCGAAAATTTTAAGAAAATATCAGATTTTTTTGAAATTTTCGAAAAAAATTATTGGATTTTTCGAAATATCCATTAATTCATTTTCAAAAAAAAAATCTAAAAAATTATACCGAAAATTTATAAATAACTACTGAAAATTTCATTTTTTGTCACCCCTAAATTTGTTCATGAACATTTATGGAATAATGAAAAATGAGTAGTGCCACATAAAATTTAAAGGGCGGTAGATAAAATGCTCTATTTTCTCTTATCTAAATGTGCACAACTCCATTATGTGGTTCTTGTTCGTAGCTTTCTTCTTTTCAAAGTGGTATAGACATTGAACATAAATGAGACTTGTTTGGTAAAAACTAAGAGGAATTCGTTTTCCACCTTATAGTTTTCTATCAAACCACGCGAAATTTGCGAAAATTTTAAAATATCTTTAAAATCGAAAACATATTTTCGATACGCATCTTATCAGACATAAATATATAAAAACTTGCGTGTTTACTGGGATTATATTTCCGGTGACAACCGAATATATATTTCCAGTTCGTATTGAGACTTTAAAGTGCGCTGTCTTTTCACCTTCATTTACAGAAACTAATTACTATTTAGTTACATGCTATCAAATTTATCTCTAGTAAACTAATTACCCCTATCTATTCCTTCTACCTAATCTATCTCTAGAGTTCTAAATTCCGCCTGAAAGGATGAGTGACTGAAGAGAAGCAGATGCCCCATTTTATTCTCACAAATATTGACCATACCGATGCGCAAACAAACCAAAGATGCTCCCATAACCGTAGGAAATGCAGAAACAGCCCAAGAACACAAGACAACAAAGTTCATGATATGTCAAAGTTGTAGTTCAACCCACCTAATCTAACATTTGCATGGTAACCGAACGCCAAAGATGCTTTCACCTTTTAGAGAGAATGCTGGTGGAAATTGCTTGTTTGGTTTGGAGAAAGGAGAGAATGTGAGAGAGAACATCGTCTGGAAAAGTGCTTAGAATATCATCCGCCATTGCATGTAAGGCGCTCTTCTGATGGCGGCAATTACGAAACTTGATTCCCTAGTTACTCATTTAGGTTAACGAGGTACCATTCTTTTATATATATATATATATTATACTACTTATTAGGAGAACACTTTTTTATTATTATTATTATTATTATTATTATTATTATTATTATTATTATTATTATTATTATTATTATTATTATTATTATTATTATTATTATTATTATTATTATTATTATTATTATTATTATTATTATTATTATTATTATTATTATAATAAATGAGAACAATTAATCTAAATCATTAATTTCTTTTCATTAAGGATATGATTAATTTATCTTGTATATTATGGCAGGATTTAATTCCCATTATATTTTAAGGAAAAATATATTTATTATATTTTAAGAATTATGATAATCGATTAAATTATTTTTATAAATATATTTTAATATAAAATAATTTTATTGATAGATTTTTTTATTTTTTAATTAATATACAATATTTATAGTTATTGTATAAAAATATCAATTAATACAAAAATTAAAAACTATAAAATTATTTTTCGGATTAATATATAACTATATTAATGATTTAACATGATATATCGTTGCTATTTTTATTAAATGAAAATTTATAATAAAAAATATAATTAAAAAATATAATAAATATTTATATTTTAATTTTAAAAAGTAAATAAATAAAATTTAAATTATTTACATTATTCTTAAGATTCAATAAATATTATATTTCTATTAAATTATTACTATAGAGTTTTCATTATCAAATAAATTTATATGTGATCATTTTTATTTAATATATCAAATATAGTTATTTATTATCATTATATTAAAATAATTAGCACCAAAACTAAAACCAATAATATAACTCTATATTAATTCAAAAAGTATTGTATACTATTCTATATCGTTGTATTCCAAAAATAAAAAATATTATAGCTTTATATTAAAAATAATTAGCACCAAAACTAAAACCATTAATATAACTCTATATTAATTCAAAAAATATTGTATACTATTCTATATCGCTGTATTCCAAAAAAAAAAATTTATATCTTTATATTAATAATAATTAGCACCAAAACTATAACCATTAATTATAGTTCTATATTAATTCAAAAAATATTGTATATTATTATATTCCAAAAATACAAAATATTATATCTTTATATTAACCATACAGATTTGCTATTTCTATACTAAATCCTAAATTCAAATACATACACCAATTATTGTTCACTATATTTATACGGTGAATATTATTTTTTAATAAAAAATATTTTTAATAAATAATACTATGAATCGTACGTAAATAGTGTTTGAACAGTCACTACATTAAAAAGAGCTTTTAACAGCGCACATTAGACAACACTTTTATACAAAAGCGCTGTTATAAGTAAATTTATAAAAAAAAATACGGAAACTGTATACAATAATAAATAAAAACGCTGTTAAAAATGGGATCTTAGACAGCGCTTTTAAAAAGTGCTGCTAAAAGTGTTGTTTTAGAAAGCGCTTTATCAAAAGCGCTGGTAAAGGATCACTTTAGACAGCGTTTTTCAAAAGCGCTGTCTAAAATCATATAAAATTTAAAAAAAAAATCTCAAAAGCGCTGCTAAAGGACCACATTAGCCAGCGCTTTTCAAAAGTGCTGCTAAAGGCCCATATTAGTCAGCGCTTCTAAAAAGCGCTGTCTAAAGTCATATAAATTAAAATTAAAAAAATAGAATACCCTACTGTTTCTATTTTCACAAACTCGTTTCGCTCTCTGACCTTACGAACCAAAACCCTTTCCCTCTCACAAACTCGTCGCTGTCCAAGCTCCTTCTGCCGTCGTCCAAGCTCCGTCCGCCGTCCTTCGTCCGACCAACCCTTTCCCTCCGTCCTTCATTGTCTCTCTCAGTTGTCCTCCATCGCCGACCGACCCTTTCTCAAGGTAGGTTCTTTCTTGAATCAGAGTTTTACTAAAATCATGATAAACTAAAATGCTTAATGTTGTTCTGTGTAAAATCAATTTGGGAAGTGTTTTTATTTGTTAGAGTGCATTAACATGGCTAAGAGCAAGCTAATAGAGAAATTGTTTGTAGCATGATTCTTGTTGGCATAACTTTATGAAGTTGATATTGAATTGATTTGTCTGTGTAAAATTTTGATACCTGATACATGTCGTATTCTATTCCTTTTATGGTGTAGATCATTATTTGACTGGTTTGTATGCTTTTGGGCAAAGTACTATTGCTAAGAAGCTTTGTTGATATCCACAATTCAAAGGTAGTAACTTATTGCCTCTTCTTATTTGTTTCATATAAATGACTTATAATATAAGCAATTATATGATAAACGCATAAATAAGTTGTTTAATCATATAGGGTGTTAGTCCTCTAAATTATTTCATCTCATTAGACATTCAATCATAATAAATATCCAAATTTTCATGATTTCAATAGCACAACTACAACATAAGGACTAGTTACTTCACTTCATATATAGTAGAATAATATATATATATATATATATATATATATATATATATATATATATATATATATATATATATATATATATATATATATATATATATATATATATATATATATATATATATATATATATATATATATATATATATATATATATATATATATATATATATATATATATATATATATATATATATATATATATATATATATATATATATATATATATATATATATATATATATATATATATATATATATATATATATATATATATATATATATATATATATATATATATATATATATATATATATATATATATATATATATATATATATATATATATATATATATATATATATATATATATATATATATATATATATATATATATTTAATTAGTAGAGTTTGGTTATGAGATATATAGGTACTAAATTTCTAGAAATAATCCATTTAAATCATATAAAATATTTCTAAAAGTTTGTATTAATCTTCTTATAGTGTATATACTATTTTCCCTATTTTGTTCATGTGCATTGACACCTAAATTCATTAGCCTCCTAAATGAACTGTTTTTGTTTGTTTTTGATGATCCTTTTGTATTGGTGTAGTTAGTCGAAGACCATCACCGATTTGAAGAACATCAAAGCCGCATCATCCGCCGTCGACACCAATAACCCATTTTCTTTCTTTGATAAGTCAAGTTCAAATTCAACATTATTGATTCTTTTATTTATTTACTATCCCCTTCCTATATTATAAAACATTCTATCTGTATCAATTAAAAAACACAATTATTTTATATAGATATATTTATTTTTAGTCCATACTAATAACTCTAGAAATAAATTTCTAGAAATAATTCATTTAATTCATACAAAAAGGGAATAATCCATTTATAGTGTTTTTGTTTACTTTAATTAGTAGAAAAAATAGATAAAAAATGGATGTTTGTCGATCTATTGTCAAAAGAGTACGAGAATGGGGTATTGGAATTCGTTAAGTTTGTTGTTGAACACGCCAAAGACCCCAGTCGAATGAAGTGTTCTTGCTTGGTTTGTTGTTATGTGGGTCGGGTTGACACAGATGGATTGAAATCGCATTTACTAATGCGTGGAATTGATAGAAGTTATATGTGACACCCCAAATAATCCGATTATTAAATAATTAGAATTTTTAATTATTAATTTAATTGGAAATTTAATTATTGGTATTTTTGGATTATTGGAATTAATTTAATTAATTAAAGAAAAGAAGTATTGGTGGTGTGAAGAGTGATTAGAGGGTGTGAGGGGTAAAATACTCTACTCTTACTAATTACTAATTTAATTATTTTATTGGAATAATAAAAGGAGTATTAAAAGGGAAAAGAAGAGAAAGAGAGTTATTTTGGAATATTCATCATACGTGCATTTGAGAAGAGGAAAAAGAAGGAGAAAATCGGAAGCATCAGAATTCGAAGAACCCACAAGGTAAGGGGTGATTTCGATTAGTTAATTCGTATTATCGGTTTAGATATTCAATAGTATGGATCATAGTATGTTAGGGAATCCCGGTTTGGAATTCTAGGGTTCCGTAGAATTGTCCCTATTGTGTCGAATTGTAGGTTGAAAATCATTAGGGTGTCAGATGATAAAAAGGAATGATGAAATAATGTTGTTTGATGTTATAATGGTGAAAAATGGATGTGTTTTGGTGTTTCTCATGTTGCAATTCGTATGGGTATGTTTGGAATTGGTTTAGAATGAATAAATGCTGTCAAAAGTGCAGAATTTGACTCTGCAGGTCGTGGGAACCGGTTCCCAGTGGGGAGGAACCGGGTTCCACTGTGTGAATTTATAAAAACTGGAAAAAATGCACATAGGAACCGGTTCCTGTATAGGTAGGAACCAGGTTCCCATACATTTTTCCAGAAGCGTGATTTTTGAACTTCGCAGGAACCGATTCCTGCATATGTAGGAACCAGGTTCTGCTGTAACTTTTTGAAAAATATTAAACTTTGAAAATTCATAACTTTTAAACCGTAAGTCCGTTTTGAGTGCCGTTTTAGACGTTATTTCTTAAATTTAATGCTCTATTTTATAAAATGAAAATATTTCCTAAAACCTGAAATTATTTTGAAAATGAGTCAAATCCCAAAATAAGTGATTATTGGCTAACGCACATGGGTGTGTATGTAGCAGTGAACCTATGATGGATGGATGTATTAGTATTGTGTGAATGAAAGGCATGTTTATGTTGCTAATGATGGTGTGCATGATCGTTGAGATATCATGTTTTTGGTTTTGGTTCAGCTATGATAAATTGATGTATTTCATAGACTGATTTGATGTTGCATGCTAGTGATGTGCGTGCATATGCATTGTTTTGGTGAAGTTAATTCCCATTGTGTGGAATTTGACTTGTATTGCCGTTAACCGATACCCGGGTGATGATGGGTGGTTAGGCTGGATTCGTGTCCGGGTGTTTATGGACGAATCGATGGTTGCTGTATCCGGTTGATGATGGATCAGTGTTGGGTGACTTGGTCACGTGTTGGTACCACATGCATTATGTCTGCATTTGTGTTTGCATGGAATTGTAACATGTTAGGATGTCTTCCAGTGTTACAATTCTTTGGTTGATTATTGATTTGTGCATAATGACTTGTATGATTGGAACTGCGTGTTGAATCTGAATTTATGCTAAAATGGGTGAAATAATATGCTCGTGATATAATGTTGATTGAGAAGCTTATAATGCATGTTAATTATGAGAAATCTCACCCTTACTTTAATAATTTCAGATTAAAGTTAGCAGCTCAGTAGTTGGTGAGGATGGCTCTAGAGCTATGTTACTTTAAGTCCGCGTGTCAGTGTCGTGCTCTGATAGGTTGTAACACTGGGGAACGTTTAGTTGAGGAATTAGTGATTATTCAATTGTTTCTTTGAATTTCATTGGGAATAATTATGTTTTGGTTTATTCCGTTTTGGTTATGGTATTTTTCCGCTGTGTAAGACATGGTCTTAATTTGATTGAATTATTTGAATAATGACCCTCAGTGTAGCATGACTACTGTTTTATTGGAAGTTTTATTTATTTCATAATTGTGACATCCCTTGTTCCGTGTTAACTCTGATGGAATATGTCTTTAATCATTGATATAATTAATATTATTTGGGGTATTTTAGAAGGGGTGTTACAATAGTGGTATCAGAGCATAGTCGGTCTTGTCTTGTGTCGTTATCCCTTTTGTATGCGACTAGTGTAATATGACACTGTCGATACTTGTGTGCTGATGAGGTTGTTTTGTAATGTTACAAGAACAATGGCCGGAAGAGGTAACGGAAGAAACGACGATGCTATTGCTGAAGCATTGGGAATGTTGGCTGCAGTACTCGGAGGGAACCAGCAGGGAGCTGTGATTGGTGCTGACCGACAATTGGGGAATTTTCAGAGGAATAATCCTCCGTTGTTCAAGGGTGCACATGATCCCGAAGGTGCTCAGAAGTGGTTGAAGGAGATCGAGAGGATCTTCAGAGTAATTGACTGTGCTGAAGGGCTGAAGGTGAGATACTGAACTCACATGTTAGCAGAGGAAGATGATCACTGGTGGGTTGCTACCAGAACTGAAATGGAAGAAGATGGTATTGCGTTGACTTGGGCTGTGTTCAGGAGGGATTTTCTGAGGAGGTACTTTCCTGAGGACATCAGAGGCAAGAAGGAGATTGAGTTTCTGGAACTCAAGCAGGGTAACAAGACTGTCAGTGAGTATGCTTCGAAGTTTACTGAGTTAGCGAAGTATTATGCTCATTATACTAACGATGCAGATGGAGAATTTTCCAAATGTATCAAGTTTGAGAATGGTCTTCGTGATGAGATTAAGCAGGGTATTCGGTATCAGCGTATCTGAAGATTTCCTGATCTGGTTGACTGTAGTAGGATTTTAGAGGAGGATCTTGCTAGCACTAAGTCGAATGCTCGAGGGTATGTTAATAGGAAGGGTAAGCAACAGATGGATCGTGGTAAGCCTTATGATAGAAGTAATCAGAGACCCGGTGGTTGGAAGAAGTTTGGTGGAGGAGATTCTAGTTCTTCCATTAAGTTCTACAAGTGTGGTGAGACAGGACATCGTATGGTGGATTGCAAAAGTAATGATAAGAAGTGTTTCAAGTGTGGGAAACTCGGCCATGTGGCCAATGATTGCAAAGTAAGAGTGGTGACTTGTTACAACTGTGGTGAAGAAGGTCATACTCGTCCTCAGTGTATAAAACCCAAGAAGGAGCAAGCTGGTGGTAAAGTGTTTGCATTGTCTGGGTCAGAGACTAATCCAGATGATCTGCTGATTAAAGGTACATGTTTTATTAATGACATACCTTTGATTGCGATTATTGATACTGGAGCTACGCATTCTTTTATTGCTTTGGATTGTGCTAAAGATTGAATTTGGAAATTTCTAATATGGATGGAAGTATGGTTATTGATACTCCTGTGTCGGGTTCAGTGACTACTTCGTATGTTTGTAGGAATTGTCCTATTGTGATTTTTGGTAGGGGTTTCGGTATGGATTTAGTGTGCCTACCGTTAGAACAACTTGATATCATCCTTGGAATGAACTGGTTAGAATTCAACCAGGTTCATATCAACTGTTTCGCGAAGACGGTTATTTTTCCTGAAGAGGTTGGTGTCGAAGATGTGACTGTGTCGGTTAAACAGATGAACCTAGCTGTGAAAGATGGTGATGTGGTATTTATGTTGTATTATGCAATAGAAGCGGAGGGAAAAGCAAAGAGTGATGGATTGGCAGTGGTGAATGAATTTCCAGAGGTGTTTCCGGAAGACGTTAGTGAATTGCCACCTGAGAGGGAGGTAGAATTTACTATAGATTTGATTCCTGGAACTAGTCCGGTGTCGATGGCGCCTTACCGTATGTCGGCATCTGAATTAGCGGATTTAAAGAAACAGTTGGAGGAGTTACTTGAGAAGAAGTTTATTCATCTGAGTGTTTCACCGTGGGGTGCTCCGGTGTTGTTGGTTAAGAAGAAAGAAGGTTCAATGAGATTATGTGTTGATTACAGACAGCTGAATAAAGTTACAATCAAGAATCAGTATCCTTTGCCGAGGATCGATGATTTGATGGACCAACTAGTTGGAGCTTGTGTATTTAGTAAGATTGATCTGAGATCTGGATATCATCAGATTCGTGTGAAGTCGGAAGATATTCAGAAAACTGCATTTAGAACGAGGTATGGACATTACGAGTATTCTGTTATGCCGTTTGGAGTTACTAATGCATCTGGTGTTTTCATGGAGTATATGAACAGGATATTTCATCCGTATCTTGATAAGTTTGTGGTGGTGTTCATTGATTATATTCTAATTTATTCTAAGAGCGATGAAGAGCATGCAGAACATCTCAGAGTTATGTTGGAATTGTTGAAAGAGAAGAAGCTTTATGCGAAGTTGTCCAAGTGTGAATTCTGGTTAAGTGAAGTAAGTTTTCTTGGCCATGTAATTTCCAAGAATGGAATTGCTGTGGATCCTACGAAGGTAGAAGCAGTATCTCAGTGGGAAGCGCCGAAGAATGCTTCTGAGATCCGTAGTTTTCTGGGTCTTGCAGGTTATTACAGGAAGTTTATAGAAGGATTTTCCAAATTAGCGTTACCGTTGACTAAGTTGACCAGGAAGGGTCAGATGTTTGTTTGGGATGTTGAATGTGAGAAAGGATTTCAAGAGCTGAAGAGGAGGTTGACAAGTGCTCCGATCTTGATTTTGCCAAATCCGACTAAGTCTTTTGTTATGTATTGTGACGCATCATTAATGGGATTAGGTGGTGTATTGATGCAAGATAAGCAGGTGGTGGCTTATGCTTCGAGACAATTGAAAGTACATGAAAGGAATTATCCGACTCATGATTTGGAGTTGGCAGCTGTTGTGTTTGTTTTGAAGTTGTGGAGGCATTATTTATATGGTTCTCGGTTTGAGGTGTTCAGTGATCACAAAAGTATGAGGTATCTCTTTGATCAGAAAGAGTTGAATATAAGGCAGAGGAGATGGTTAGAATTTCTAAAGGATTATTATTTCGGTTTGAATTACCATCCTGGTAAGGTAAACGTTGTTGCGGATGCCTTGAGTAGGAAGTCCTTGCATATGTCGATGTTAATGGTCCGTGAGTTAGATTTGGTTGAGCAGTTCAGAGATTTAAGTTTGTTATGTGAAACTACTCCGAATAGTGTGAAATTGGGTATGTTGAAACTGACTAGTGGTATTCTGGAAGAAATTCAGAATGGACAGAAGTCCGATGTTGGGTTAGTTGATAAATTGACATTGATCAACCAAGGTCAAGGAGGCGAGTTCCAGATTGATGAGAATGGTGTTATGAGATTTGGTAATAGGGTGTGTGTTTCGGATGTTGCAGAGATTAGGAAGAGTATTTTGGAAGAAGGACATCGTAGTGGATTGAGTATTCATCCTGGTGCTACTAAAATGTACCATGATTTGAAGAAGTTGTTTGGTGGCCGGGAATGAAAAAGGAAATTGCTGAGTTTGTGTATGCTTGTTTGGTTTGTCAGAAGTCGAAGATTGAGCATCAGAAACCATCAGGATTGATGGAACCGTTGTTTGTTCCGGAATGGAAATGGGATGGAATCTCTATGGATTTTGTGAGAATTGTGATTCTATCTGGGTTATTATTGATCGGTTGACGAAATCTGCTCACTTTATTCCGATAAGAATGGATTATCCAATGGAAAGGTTGGCAGAATTGTATGTTGAGAAGATTATGAGTTTGCACGGTATTCCTTCTAGTATTGTGTCGGATCGAGATCCGAGGTTTACATCTAAATTCTGGACGGGATTGCAAGAAGCTTTGGGTACTAAGTTGCGTTTGAGTTCCGCTTATCATCCACAGACAGATGGTCAGACGGAGAGAACGATTCAGTCGTTGGAAGATTTGTTAAGAGCTTGTGTGTTGGAGAAAGGTGGAGCTTGAGATAGTTATCTACCATTGATTGAGTTTACCTACAACAATAGTTTTCATTCGAGCATTGGTATGGCTCCGTTTGAGGCATTGTATGGTAGGAGGTGTAAGACACTGTTGTGTTGGTATGAATCTGGAGAGAGTGCTGTGATTGGATCGGAAATTGTCCAACAGACTTCGGAAAAGATTAAGATGATTCAGGAGAAGATGAGGACTTCTCAGAGTCGTCAGAAAAGTTATCACGATAAGAGGAGGAAAGATCTTGAGTTTAGCGAAGGAGAACATGTTTTTATGCGAGTTACTCTGATGATTGGTATTGGTCGAGCTTTGAAGTCAAAGAAGTTGACTCCATGTTTTATTGGTCTGTTTCAGATTACCAAGAGAGTTGGGAAAGTTGCTTATCAGATTGCTTTGCCGCTGTCACTTTCAAATTTGCATGATGTTTTTCATGTATTTCAGTTAAGGAAGTACATTGCTGATCCGTCTCATGAGATTCGGGTAAACGATATATAGGTACGAGAGAATTTGACTGTGGAAGCGGTACCTGCGAGAATTGAGGATCGGAAGTTGAAACAGTTGTGAGGCAAGGAGATCGCGTTGGTAAGAGTGGCTTGGGGAGGACCAGCAGATGGAAATGTCACTTGGGAGCTGGAGAGTCAGATGAAGGACTCGTATCCCGAACTGTTCGTCTAAGGTATATTTTCGAGGACGAAAACTCTTTTAGTTGGGGAGAGTTGTGACACCCCAAATAATCCGATTATTAAATAATTAGAATTTTTAATTATTAATTTAATTGGAAATTTAATTATTGGTATTTTTGGATTATTGGAATTAATTTAATTAATTAAAGGAAAGAAGTATCGGTGGTGTGAAGAGTGATTAGAGGGTGTGAGGGGTAAAATACTCTACTCTTACTAATTACTAATTTAATTATTTTATTGGAATAATAAAAGGAGTATTAAAAGGGAAAAGAAGAGAAAGAGAGTTATTTTGGAGTATTCATCATACGTGCATTTGAGAAGAGGAAAAAGAAGGAGAAAACCGGAAGCGTCAGAATTCGAAGAACCCACAAGGTAAGGGGTGATTTCGATTAGTTAATTCGTATTATCAGTTTAGATATTCAATATTATGGATCATAGTATGTTAGGGAATCCCGGTTTGGAATTCTAGGGTTCCGTAGAATTGTCCCTATTGCGTCGAATTGTAGGTTGAAAACCATTAGGGTGTCAGATGATAAAAAGGAATGATGAAATAATGTTGTTTGATGTTATAATGGTGCAAAATGGATGTGTTTTGGTGTTTCTCATGTTGCAATTCGTATGGGTATGTTTGGAATTGGTTTAGAATGAATAAATGCTGTCAAAAGTGCAAAATTTGACTCTGCAGGTCGTGGGAACCGGTTCCCAGTGGGGAGGAACCGGGTTCCACTGTGTGAATTTATAAAAACTGGCAAAAATGCACGTAGGAATCGGTTCCTATATAGGTAGGAACCGGGTTCCCATACATTTTTCCAGAAGCGTGATTTTTGAACTTCGCAGGAACCGGTTCCTGCATATGTAGGAACTAGGTTCTGCTGTAACTTTTTAAAAAATATTAAACTTTGAAAATTCATAACTTTCAAACCGTAAGTCCGTTTTGAGTTCCGTTTTGGACATTATTTCTTAAATTTAATGCTCTATTTTATAAAATGAAAAGATTTCCTAAAACCTAAAATTATTTTGAAAATGAGTCAAATCCCGGAATAAGTGATTATTGGCTAACGCACATGGGTGTGTATGTAGCAGTGAACCTGTGATGGATGGATGTATTAGTATTGTGTGAATGAAAGGCATGTTTATGTTGCTAATGATGGTGTGCATGATCGTTGAGATATCATGTTTTTGGTTTTGGTTCAGTTATGATAAATTGATGTATTTCATAGACTGATTTGATGTTGCATGCTAGTGATGTGCGTGCATATGCATTGTTTTGGTGAAGTTAATTCCCATTGTGTGGAATTTGACTTGTATTGCTGTTAACCGATACCTGGGTGATGATGGGTGGTTAGACTGGATTCGTGTCCGGGTGTTTATGGACGAATCGATGGTTGATGTATCCGGTTGATGATGGATCAGTGTTGGGTGACTTGGTCACGTGTTGGTACCACATGCATTATGTCTGCATTTGTGTTTGCATGGAATTGTAACATGTTAGGATGTCTTCCAGTGTTACAATTCTTTGGTTGATTATTGATTTGTGCATAATGACTTGTATGATTGGAACTGCGTGTTGAATCTGAATTTATGCTAAAATGGGTGAAATAATATGCTCGTGATATAATGTTGATTGAGAAGCTTATAATGCATGTTAATTATGAGAAATCTCACCCTTATTTTAACAATTTCAGATTAAAGTTAGCAGCTCAGGAGTTGGTGAGGATGGCTCTAGAGCTATGTTACTTTAAGTCCGCGTGTCAGTGTCGTGCTTTGATAGGTTGTAACACTGGGGAACGTTTAGTTGAGGAATTAGTGATTATTCAATTGTTTCTTTGAATTTCATTGGGAATAATTATGTTTTGGTTTATTCCATTTTGGTTATGGTATTTTTCCGCTGTGTAAGACATGGTCTTAATTTGATTGAATTATTTGAATAATGACCCTCAGTGTAGCATGACTGCTGTTTTATTGGAAGTTTTATTTATTTCATAATTGTGACATCCCTTGTTTTGTGTTAACTCTGATGGAATATGTCTTTAATCACTGATATAATTAATATTATTCGGGGTATTTTAGAAGGGGTGTTACATTATACGTGTTGGATATTTCACGGTGAAAAAAGTAACGACAGTGTTGAACCGGGGGAGAAAAGTAGTACGGCCTATGCTTCAGACGACAAAGACACATATACATACGATTTTGATCGAGTCGAAGAGATTGCAGATGCACTTGAAGAAGATCTTCAGGATTGTCCCAAAATGTTTTAGAGATTGGTAAGTGATGCAGAGAAACCGTTGTATAAAGGTTGCACTAAATTCATAAGACTGTCTGTGATATTAAAGTTGTACAACTTAAAGGCGGGAAATGGATGGTCAGATAAAAGTTTCAGAGTTATTAGCCCTTATGAGAGATATTCTTCTAGAGGATAATGTTCTTCCTAATCGAACCAATGAGGCTAAAAAAATGTTGTGCTCTATTGGCATGAGCTATGATAAGATACATGCCTGTCCAAACGATTGCGTTTTGTTTTGAACCGAATATGCATCGTTAAATGAGTGCCCTAAATGCGGGTTGTCTCGATATAAGAAAAAATTGTCTCCAGCAAAAGTCTTATGGTATTTTCCTATAATTTTGAGATTTAGGCGCATGTTTCGTAGTAAAACCGATGCAAGACACCTGGCTTGGCATGCAGATGAAAGAATTATTGATGGAAAGTATCGACATCCGACAGATTTACCACAGTGGTCGAAAGTTGATAATGATTGTCCTGATTTTGGAGAAGAAGCAAGAAACCTTCGATTGGCTTTATCTACTGATGGAATGAACCCACATGGTCTTCAAAGTATCTCACATACCACATGGCATGTGATTCTTATGATTTAAAACCTACCTCTATGGATATGTATGAAGCATAAGTACATGATGTTATCTATGTTAATTTCTGGGCCTAAACAACCAGGGAATGACATAGACGTATACTTGACACCTTTGATCGAAGATTTAAAAAATTTATGGGATAACGGGGTGGAGGTTTATGATGGATATAGGAAAAAAAGTTTCAATTTAAGGGCGATGTTGTTTGGCATAATTAATGATTTTCCAGCATACGAGAATCTATTTGGGTATAGCATTAAAGGTCAACGTGCGTGTCCTATTAGTGAAGATGGAACCAATACGATGCATTTGGAACTTTTTCAGAAGAATGTGTTTCTCAGTCATCATAAATTCTTACATTCTAAACATCACTACCGTGCATGGAGAAAAGCATTCAATGGAGACACCGAACAACGTAAAGCTCTGCCTGCATTGTCAGGTGACCAAATTTTTGAAAAGGTGAAAGATGTGTGTACTCAGTTTGGCAAGCCTTTTGCGCACACGGTTGTCAAAGGTGGGTGGAAGAAGAGATCAATTTTTTTTTGAATTTCCATATTGGAAGTCTTTGTATGTGAGACATTTTCTCGATGCTATACATATTGAAAAAAAATATATTTGAAAGTGTTATTGGTACGTTACTCAATATTAAAGGAAAGTCTAAGGATGGCCTTAAAGCAAGGGAGGACATGTTAAAGATGGGAATACGAACTGAACTAGGACCCGTGAAGAAAGGAAGAGGAACATATCTACCACCTGCTGCTTTTACTCTATCTAGAAAGGAGAAAAAATATTATGTAAGTTTCTAAGTGAAGTTAAAGTTCCAGAAGGATACTCTTCAGATATTAGAAGACCTGTGTCTATGAAAGACCTCAAGTTAAAGAGTTTAAAGACACATGATTTCCATGTTATAATGGAACATTTTCTACCAATAGATATATGTGATGGAAAATTGCGATCAAAAGCGCAGCGGAATTTAAAATTTTCCTTTAGCGATCCTTACGAATGAGCATGGTCAGTGATAGAAATATTTACCTCTTGTGGCGATTCAGAGCTTTGATGTTGTGATCACGAGCGTTGATGAAGAACAACGCCTCTACTCAGTCCACACGAACAGATCGCTTCCGGTCACAGTGCTAGCTGATCACGAACGGAAACCTTATGAGTGAGAGAGAGAATCAAAAACGAAATTGCATCAAGTGAAATTGCTTCATCACAAGGGATCTATTTATAGAATCACTCGTGTGGGCTACAAACTTAAAGCCCAATTAAGGCTATAAGCTAAAAGCCCAATTAAGCTTATGGACATCATACCTTATGATGTACCATATATCACTTATCCACGTGGTACCTTACCACTTTCCGTATTACACTTAAGTGCACCGTACCTTACGGTGTTCCTTATTTATTCTATCTCTCATCAACTTGTCCTTATGTGTGTGACCCTGTAGGTTTTTGCGACGTTGGCAATTATATTAAATCACACATTTAATATAATAAACAGTGAGCGGTATCTAGCAACACACCACTGTTACCCAAGTCACGAAAATGTCATGTGATATGACCAAACCTTTTCCGTGATAATATTTGTGTTGTACAATTACCCTTTTGCCCTCATGTCTATATTGAACACAAGGCATACACTGTGTCACCCTTGTCCAGTTCAATATTGGGCCCTTAGACATTTATCCTGTTATGCAGGATGAGCAAATTCCATCTAGGTCACTCATGTCCCTTAGCATGCTTTGTGAAGTACCCATCAACCGTCTTTATAGTCATCCAGTTACGGATGACGTTTGATCAGCAATAAAGTACTTGACTCTACATCTAGGGTCCATAGTGGTTTCAGGTCGAAGAGTGGTATACACCATTATCATCATGAGAATAACTTATGACACTTTGCATAACATTCTATGTAGTATTCTCATAGCGGGTCAATCCAGTATAAATATTACTCCTAATATTCATACCTATGTCAAGACTTGATAACTCCTTATCTATGATCCATGAGATGTGATCATCAATCTATCTTCATAATAATCTTAATGCTTTAATGTTGTCCCACTTCACATTAAAGCTTGACTACAGATACTTTAAGAATAATGTCTTATGTTTAATGGGATCTCATGATTAAGTCACACTTAACATTTCATTAAACAAATAAACCATTCTAGGGACTTTATTATTTTGGAAAGCAAACATAATAAAGAAATTCCTTTTATCATTAATAAATAATTCGATACAAGTACCAAAAGTATTGGCCTCTAGGGCTTACACCAATAATATGTTCTATTTTTCCAGAAAAAGTAAGGAGCGCCATAACTAAGTTGTGTTTTTCTTTAGGTCAATTTATAGTAAGGTGATCGATCCTGAGATCTTACCAACATTGCAAAAAGAAATTGTTATTACTTTGTGTGAGCTTGAAGTGTATTTTCCTCCCTCATTTTTTGACATAATGGTACATCTAGTTGTTCATCTTGTGAAAGAGACACAGTTGTGCGGACCAGCTTATATGATATGGATGTACCCTGATGAATGTTATATTAAAATATTAAAAGGGTACGTGAAAAACCAAAGTCGCCCAGAGGGTTGTATTGTTGAGCGATACATTGTTGAAGAAGCGGTTGAGTTTTGTACTGAATATTTGTCCAAAGTTCAATCCATTGGACTCCCCAAAAGTCATATTTTTGAAAAAAGGGAAGGTAAAAGATTAATTAGAAATAAAATTGTGACAATATCAAGGGATGAACGGATCAAGTGCATCTGTATGTTCTGCATAATGACAGTGAGGTTGAGCCATATGTTGAAATGCACAGGGATGTACTCCGAGGGTTAAATCAGAATAGAAATGAAAATTGGATAGTACGGGAGCACAATCAAAGTTTTATACCATGGTTTAAGGATCATATTTTTTCAAATTTTCATTCAGATCCCACTTCAATAACAGAAAGGTTGAGATGTTTGGCATATAGTCCAAGTTTGCATGTGTTTTCTTATAGCGCATACACAATTAATGGATACACATTTTATACCAAAGAACAAGATGATAAAAGTACTATATAAAATAGTGGTGTCACCGTGCTTGCTGAAGCAATGCACATTTCAAGTATGAAGGACCTAAACCCCAAATATGCAAATCTGTCATATTTTGGGGTTATCAAGCATATTTGGGTGTTTGATTACGAGAAGTTTCAGATTCCTATCTTTGGTTGCAAGTGGGTAAGTAGTAGTGGCATACGAAGGATAAGTCAGGATTTTTGCAAGTGGATCTTAATAGGGAGGGGTACAAAGATGAGCCTTTTATTCTAGCCTCTCAAGCTAAACAAGTTTTCTATGTCACTGACCCGGCGAGTACAAAATGGTCTATAGTGCTTTTATCTAACAAAGTGGTTGATGATAACGGTGTAGACCAAGGTGATATTGATTATGAGAATGAGTCATGTATTAAACAGAATCAGTCGTATATTATAAATGATCAAGATGAGAATATTATAGCCGATGAATCATATATCAGAAATGATCATAATGAGGGAATTTGGATAAATCCATCCGTCCACATTGTTAAGAAACAAGTAATTCATGTTCCAACCAAGAAAAGAAAGATATTTTAGTGAAAGAGGTAATATATTAAAAATTTTATGTTTATGTTTGTGTTTACATTTAAGTTTATGTTTATGTTAATGTTTGTGTTTGTCATTTTATATATATTCAAATGATTATGGAATTTTATATTGGGTTTATGTTTATGTTTATTACAGGTTAGATGGCTACTAACGAGGATCATCCACATGATGATTCTAGGCATGATGGAGATAATCCCGTTAATAAAACGGAAATGGAAATTAGACGAGGAATAACAATAATGAAGAGAATCATTCGAGATAGAGATCGATGCATAAACTATGATGTTCATTGGAGTCAAGAAGGCCAACTAATTGAGCCTAACGGTTCAACGTTGATGAGTTATCTTGGTTTGATGGTAAGGAGAGAAATTCCAATTACTTGTGAAGATTGGAGAGCAATAGTGTTGGACGACGCTAAAGATAAAAATTTTATGTTTATGTTTGTGTTTACGTTTAAGTTTATGTTTATGTTAATGTTTGTGTTTGTCATTTTATATATATTCAAATGATTATGGAATTTTATATTGGGTTTATGATTATGTTTATTACAAGTTAGATGACTACTAACGAGGATCATCCACATGATGATTCTAGGCATGATGGAGATAATCCCGTTAATAAAACGGAAATGGAAATTAGACGAGGAATAACAATAATGAAGAGAATTATTCGAGATAGAGATTGAGGCATAAAGTATGATGTTCATTGGAGTCAAGAAGGCCAACTAATTGAGCCTAACGGTTCAACGTTGATGAGTTATCTTGGTTCGATGGTAAGGAGAGAAATTCCAATTACTTGTGAAGATTGGAGAGCAATAGTGTTGGACGACGCTAAAGATAAAATATGGAGTGAGATACAGGTACCATATGTGATGTTATTTGTTGTTAATGAAGATTATGTCTTAAAATTACTTATACTAACACACTTTGTGTATGATTTTTGTAGAGGTCGTTCAATATTAAGGATACCACAAGAGATTATATTTAGAGCTTTTTTATCAAACAAGTTTCTTAGGGATGCGGATAAAAATTTTGTTGATGCAGAGCTTCCAAATAAATATAAAGATTTGATTACACCTGAAGAATGGGAAACTTTTAAATCCAAAAGAAAAACCCATAAATTTGAGAGTTTAAGTGTCGTAAATCGACAACGAGCATCAAGTCCCGCATATCCATACAGAAAGGGGCATATGGGATATGCACGCTTACAACAATATATTGTAAGTATCTATAAATCGCAAAGTATCTATAATATATGCACGCTTATATTTAATCATGTTATTTGGCTTAATGTGTAGTTAACAAAGGAGAATAGTTCTGAAACATCTCTTCCGGAACATGTTTTGTGGAAGAAAGTCCATGTGTGTAAGGATGGAGCTATTAAAGAAAATGCTCAACAAATTTTCGAGAGATGTGTAAGTATAACATTATTTATTTAATTACGTCATTTTTTTATTTATTTAATTACATCATTCTTTTATTAACACATCATTCTTTAATTACAATATTCATATGAATTTCAGGAGACTCTTTCTCAGTCTATATCTCCAGATGAAGATAACGATTGCAGGAGAATACTTAGTCGATCATTAGATATTCGTGAGTATTCTTGTCGAGTGAGGGGTAAGGGATTTGGGACCACTCCAACATCCTTGAAGAAAAAATCAAAGACAAAAGCTCATAGCAATAAAGAACTTCAGGAAAAGTTGGAAAAGTTACAACAAGAAGTTTATGAGCTGAGAAAGGTAAAAGAAATAGATCAAGCTACAGGTTTTAAAGATATTAGTGACAAATGTAGTATCAATGGTAACTTTGGACCGAATATTCCCGAGGTAATTATATACCATATTTATTAATTATATAACCATATTTATTAATTATATAACCATATTTATTAATTATATAACAATATTTATTAATGGTTATAGGGCATTTCCCGGTGTTAACTCTATTTGTCGTCACCGACTTATCAGATGGTTGGCAAGGGAAATGTGTATAATACTACGGGAGAAATGCTTCGCCAAATGGATTTTTGAAAGTATCGGTTGATGTTGTTTTAGAGGGGGTGCATTGTTACCACTACCTGACGATGTGGCGGATGCAACATTGGTGGCAGATGCAATAGGATCATTTGTTGCATGGTCGTCAAGCCTCGTTTGCGTAGATGATGAGGTATGCTTAAAACCGTTTACTGTTAAAAAATTTTAATGAAATTTTACTTACATTTTGTTTACATGGTAATGTTAGACTCCAACAAAATCCATTCCAAAAGATAAGGGGATTAGGCGGGAAATCGAGTCAGTTGCATCAATTGAGGTGCAACACAATTATATGACATTTATGCTATGAGAAATGCTAATTTGTGATTTTATACTTCCCCAAACTAATTATATGATAATTAGATTCATGCTAAAGAGATTGCACAAGTCAGTAGGGGTAAGGCGCCTAAAATTAGCAATATTTTCACACAAAAAAAGAATGTTGCTAAGAAGACCGTGGCTAGCAAAAAAACTATTGCTCAGTTCAGGTCGTGCCTTCGGACATATTTAGGAATAACAGATATTCTGAATGGTGGTATCCGCCTTATACCTATGAGTGCAAACATCTTTGATTTTGAATACCTGGAAGCAATTGGTAGAGAGGATATGAAGCAAGTTTTTAGACATTTGGAATTAGGTTTCGGTGTTATCGGTACATACATCATGTATACTCCGATCAACTTTGTTTAATTAGATGAACAATTTATTTCCTCATTTCAATGAATATAGTATAATGTTAACGATGTTTTAATTTAAGGTTTATGTATGACAATATTGTGCTCCCGCGTGGATTAGAAGCAAGATTTGGCTTCTTAGCTCCCAACATTGTCAATTCGGGGTTAATCGTAACAAGACCAGATGATGTCATAGCATATGTACTCGGTTTATTCGTGGCCAGCAAAGATACTGAAAAGTTGTTCTTTTTGCCATATAATACTGGCAACGGGTTAGATTTTCATCCTAACTTGATCTATTATAATTTTCCGTTTTTGGCCATTGTTTAATCTTATAGTGGACACTGGTTATTGGTTGCGATTAATCCTGTAAGAGATACTGTGTATTATCTGGATTCGTTATACAATGATTGGTCAACATATCCAGATTTGAAGAAGATGATTGACACGTAAGTTTTTCGCTCCCAAAGATATATATCTGGATTTGTATTTATGTTTATGTTTCTATGTGAAATTGTTCTAAACAATCGTTTATATTATAGCGTTCTACTAGCTTTTCATTCCCAAAGAGATATTCAAGTGCCAACAAAGAGATATTCAGTTTTGATTACATTAGTGATGATACTTGATAAAATAATTTAAGGGATATATCCTGATATATATTCGTATTTTCTTTCCATGTGTAGTGTCCTCGCCAGCGTAACGGTATAAATTGCGGCTATTTCATGTTGAGGCTTATGTAATAAACTCTTCATTTGGACTGATTAGAGATTCCATCCATGGTATGGATATCTAACTTAGGAATTACATACTATTTTTATATTTTGTGTTTCTCATAAATTGACATATTATTTTAACTAAATCACATACTATGTTATATTATTATATATGTAGTACTTTGAGGAATTCAATTGTGCACATTACTCAAAAGATCAATTAGATGAACTTAAGGAGGAATGGTGTCAATTCATTATCGGGTTGAGAATTTTATAAGCTAAGGTATATTGTCTTATTTCCTTTTATGAGAACTATCGAGTTTTGAGTATAAAATAAATTCGAATAAAGTGCAACATTAATATTATCATGTAATGAATTTCGATCATTTGGTTTTTTTCCAGGTTTATAGGTGCATGTGTAGAAGATATAGCTAAGATATTCATGTTGTTGTTGTTTTATGAGAATTCTCGAAGATAGTAAGATGTAGATGTAACATCAATTTTGAATTTTAGGATTTTCAACTTGTAGAATTTTAAATTGTATCATAAAATTTGTAGTTGTTGTTGTATATATCATCAATTTATATATATGTGGAATTTTTACATATGCATATTTGATTGGAATGAAGCTATCAAACATGGTGCATAATATGGTGAAAACCTGGTTCAAATATGGTTAAAATCTGATTAAAATGCATTATATATATTGGGCAGCATTTTTGTAAGTCAGAATAGGTATTTTATTAAAAAAAATTGTGATCAATAGACAACGCTTTAAGAGAAAAACGCTGTAAAAAGTAAAAAAAAAGCGTTGCCTAAATTGGCAAAGCGCTGTCTAAAGTGGGGGAATAAACAACGCTTTTAATAAAAACCGCTGTCTAAAGACTAACTTAAAAAATAACATAAAGCGCTGTCTAAAGGGGTATATAAAAAAGCGTTGTCTAAAAGAGGTGCTTAAGAAAGTGCTTTTAATGTAAAAGCGCTGCCTAAAGTGGGCATAAAACAGTGTTTTTACATTGAAAAAAGTGTTGTCTTTACTTTTAGCAGCGCTGTTAAAAGTCAAAAAAAGCGTTGTCTAATGTCTTGTTTGACATAGTGAGTATTTGTTAATAGTGTCTGTGAACAATGTTCGTGAATAGTATATGAATAATGACTTTTAATGATAAAATGAAGTTGATTAATGAAATGTAAAAAATTGATTAATATAGTGATGAAGTTGGTTAATAAACAGTTATATATTAAAAATAATTTTTAGTAGAAAAATAAAATTGCTTAATGAAATGTAAAAAGTTAAATAATGAAATTGCGAAATTGATTAATAAATTATTCAGATTTTTAGTAATTATGAAATTGATTAATGAAAGATAAAAAATTAATTAATAAAATTATGAAATTGATTAATCAAGTAATTATTTTTATACTCCCTCGATCTAAAAAAATTGTAAAAATAAAATATATTTCTAGTACTGTCCACACAAATCAAAAATACATTTCTGATTCGTTTTGCAAATGTATTTCCGATTTCTACACAAGGTGTAACAGAATAAGACGCGCACCAAAAACATATTTCTAATTTTAAGGGGGCATATTGGAAACGTAAAAAATTTCTTTTCACTATAGGGGAAAAGAGAAATTCTCAAAAATAATTGATAACTTATAAGCTAACTAGTAGCTTTTATATATATAATATATATATATATATATATATATATATATATATATATATATATAATATATATATATATATATATATATATATATATATATATATATATATATATATATATATATATATATATATATATATATATATATATATATATATATATATATATATATATATATATATATATATATATATATATATATATATATATATATATATATATATATATTATATATATATATATATATATATATATATATATATATATATTATATGGATGTGAAAAACTTTGGAGGACGGGACGGGAAGTGGAGAAGCATTCTCCAATTATTCTCTATTCCATTGATATTAGGTGATGAGCAATAGCTAATAAGTAACTTAAAATGTTTGATAAATTAACTGTTTCATTAATTAATAAATATAAAATAACATTAAAGGATATTGTGTAGATTAATAATTTAAATATTTTATTATCTTTTATATATTATTATTATTATTATTATTATTATTATTATTATTATTATTATTATTATTATTATTATTATTATTATTATTATTATTATTAAATTAATTTTTATTTAATAACATTAAACGTAAGAATAAACACATGTATAAAATTAATTTTTATTTAATAAAATTAAACCTAACAATAAACAGATGTAATATTATGGTGTCATGGATTTTCTCTAACTTGGCAAATGAAAGAAAATGATGATAGGTAAAGTTATATATTCTCTGAAATTGATGTTTGGATTCAGGGTGAAAAAATCCCATGAACTTATTTGAATAACTCATATTAGCTACATAGATATAATTATGAAGCAAAAATGTAAAGCAAATCAGTGAGCTGTTTAACATTACCAGCTTCTTCAACTACATCTTTATTTGAAACCATCAGACTTGCAATATTGTAGGCATAAATAATGCTAAAACCAAATGTATAATTCTTGTCCAACAAAGGCATAAGAGTATGCACCTTTTCATTTTCAACACAAACTAAAATACCAAAATCACCACACCAGTGACCTTTCATGAAACTCATTTGCTATCATAGAAAAACCACCTAAATGAGCATAAGCTGAAATTACATTTGGTATAGTCACTTCATCAGGAAATACAATTCCGTCATACACCATTTCATAAAACATATAACCATGATAATAAAAGTATAATTCAAACATCTATAGTTAAAATATCAAATCCTATCATTCAACTCAAAATTCATAACAGTCTAAAAAGAAGTCCCAGAGAAACCTAAAATCATCAATCATTGCGACCACCAGATGATCCGCTTGCTTCCAAAGTCAAATTAAGCTCACTTGCACCATCAACTAAATGAAATAACAAAAGTAAAATATTTAGTTAAAACATTCAAAATTATAAAAAAAAATTCTGTATGCGGAACTTGTATTAAAATAAAAATCGGGAGCTATAGCAAAAGATGTGACAAACTAATTAACGCATATTTCATTATTAATAAGAAACAAGATGCTGGTGCACAAGCAGTAGCTCTTCCACCTCCACAAAAACTGCTAGAACAATCAGAGTCATGGAATCTCAACAGTCATATGATAGTGATCAGGTGTCTTTCATTGTTGTTGCAATCAAATGTACAACTAAATCCCTTGATTATAGGGATAAAACCAACAAATCAATACAAGATATTTAATTTAAGAGACATTAGGACCATAGTGACAAAAGAGGAAAACACTCCAGAAAAGTTGCTTGGACTGTTCACGCCCATAAACAAAAACCAATGAAACATTATTATATCTATATATACATGCACAAAAAAACAGCAACATCAACAGAAGAATAAAAAATAGAATTCATATCTTAAGTTCTTCAAAATTGACAGTACAAGGTAAATAAAATAGGCAGAACATGTCTCTGGGGAGGAATACAAGTAGAACAAAAAAGAGAGTAGTGGGAAGGAATAAAATAGAGTTTGGGAGCTGGACAAAAACAGAGATACAAGGAATATCATTCAATGATATGTATGTCTCAAAAATTAGGGTAGAATGAATTGATTTTTTTATATCTTTTATGCTGAGAATACACCAGTCATATATACAAGGCTAGAAAGCTATTTTAGGAAATACAATAACACCTAAACTATCAGATTCCTATGATTCAGGGATATTTCTCTCATACACTATAATTGTAATCTGCTAAATAAGAAAATAATACAACTAATAAAACACTAATTCTGACAGAAATAATACAGCTAATAAAACAGATTCTAACACTCCCCTTCAAGCTGGTGAATAGGTATTTTCCATTCCCAACTTGAAAACAATCTTCTCATAGTTGTTGCTATTCAGCCCCTTCGTTAGAATATCTGCAAGGTTGTCTTGTGAGGAGACATATGGAGTGCAGATCAGACCAATGTCTAATTTTTCTTTGATAAAATGTCTGTCAACTTCAATATGTTTGGTTCTATCATGCTGAACTGGGTTATGGGTTATGCTAATAGCAGATTTGTTATCACAATAAAGTCTCATTGGTTCATCCAACTTTATTCTTAAGTCTTCAAAGATGATCTTCAACCACAATAGTTCACATATCCCTTGTGCCATTGCCCTGAATTCTGCTTCAACACTGGATCTAGCCACCACACTTTGTTTTTTACTCTTCCAAGTCACAAGATTCCCTCCAAGAAAAGTGCAATATCATATAGTCGACCTCCTATCCACAATCGATCCTGCATAGTCTGCATCTGTATATGCTTCAAGACTTACACTCCTATTCCATTCAAACAGAATTCCTCTGCCTGGGGTCCCTTTCAAATATTGCACAATTCTTAGTGCAACTTGTAAGTGAACCTCCTCCGGTTGGTGCATGAACTGGCTGACTAGACTCACACCTAATGCAACATTAGGTCTAGTGTGAGATAAATATATCAGTCTACCAACTAGTCTTTGATACATTTCTTTGTCAACTGCAGTATCTTCTTCTGCATTTCCCAACTTCAGGTTTAGATCAATTGGTGTACTTGCAGGCTTGCATGTTGTCTTACCAGTCTCTTTCAACAAATCAGTGATGTATTTCTGTTGAGATATGAAGATTCCCTTTTTAGAAAGAGCCACTTCAATTCCCAAAAAATACTTCAATTTTCCAAGTTCTTAATTTCAAATTCCTTGGCTAGATGTTGGCTTAACAGTTGTTGCTCCTCCTCATCATCACCTGTCACTATAATATCATCCACATAAACCAGTAACACTGTTACTCCCCCTGACTTAGAGTGTTTAATGAACAAAGTGTGGTCTCATTGACTTTGTTTGAAGCTCATGCCTATCATAACTTTAGTAAACCTACCAAACCACGCTCGTGGTGATTGTTTCAGTCCATACAATGCCTTTTTTAGCTTGCAAACAGTGTTGACAGCGGTTTATCCACCATATCCAGGGGCAATTCCATGTAAATCTCCTCTTCAAGTTCTCCATGGAGAAATGCATTTTTAACATCAAATTGTTTCAAGTTCCAACCATAATTAGCCACTAGGGATAGTATCACCCTAAATGTATTTATTTTTGCAACTGGAGCAAATGTTTCCATGTAATCCACTCCATAAGTTTGAGTGAATCCCTTAACTACTAACCTTGCTTTATACCTCTCAATGGATCCATCAGCCTTGTATTTTATAGTATATACCCACTTGCATCCTACTGGTTTTTTTCCATTTGGGAGAGTAACCAAATCCCAGGTGCTATTCTTTTTTAATGCTTCCATTTCCAAGTCCATGGCTTGTTTCCATTTCCTATCAGTCAATGCCTCAGATAAGGAGGTAGGTGTGGTTGTAGTGTTTAGGCTTGTGAGGAAGGCTTTATGGGTAGGTGAGAAGTTTTTAAATGATAGGTAATTGGCTAGAGGGTAAAGTGGCTTGGTGATACATTTCCTAGTCTCTTTCCTAAGGGAAATTGGAATATCTAGGTCCTCATGAAGTGGTGTTGAACTGGATCCAGGTTCCTGTACAGTGGGGAAATCAGAGATTGATTCAGTGGAGATTAAAGGATCAAGGGTAGTTACCTCATGTAATGTGGGTTGGATTCTTAGACATGGACATATTCTGGAATGACCCTTGTCTTCTTTGTATAAACCATCTTTTTCCCAAATCTTACACCAACTCCATCTTGAGTGGACTTAGTGGGTTAAGCCCCTTTCTCAGAAGTTGCCTCCTTCTCAGAAGTTGTTACACTTATAGTCCCTACTTCTAGTCCTAAACTTAAGTCAGGGAGCATAAGGAGATCATCTTCCTTTCTTGTATTCTCCCCCTGAAGATGATCTTGGTGGAAGTAACTTTCTTGCTCAAAAAAGGTGATATCTTTGGACACAACGAATTTTTTGGATGGTGGGTGATAGCATTTATATCCCTTTTGTTTGGATGAGTATCCTATGAAAACACATTTTAAGGCTCTAGGATCAAGTTTACCTCTATCACCACTGTGGACATGGATAAAAGATACACACCCAAATATTCTTGGAACAAGTTGATTGGATGTGGACACATTAGGATAGAAAGAAGACAAAACCTCCATAGGACTTTTTGAGGCTAGAATACTAGAAGGTAGTCTATTAATTAGATAACATGCAGTCAAAACAGCTTCCCCCCAAAACCTTTTAGGAACCTTATGTTGAAAAAGAAGAGCCCGGGTCTGGTCTAGTAGGTGTCCATTTTTCCTCTCAGCAATCCCATTTTGTTGAGGTGTTTTGACACAAGATGACTCATGAATGATACCTTTCTTTTGACAAAAGTAAATAAGCTCATGATTAAAGTAATCTTTGGCCTTATCGGATCTAATCCTCTTAATGCTAACACCAAACTGATTTTTTACCATGGAGAAAAAATGTTGGACCACAGAGCTGACTTCAGACTTTTGTTTTAGTAAGAAAACCCATGTGACCCGAGTACAGTCATCTATAATGGTAAGGAACCAACGGGCACCAGAAACATTTAGGACATTTGAGGGACCCCACACATCAGTATGAATTAATTAGAAGGGGAAAATTCTCATATTATTACTAACTGGAAAAGGTACACGCTTGTGCTTAGCAAGCTCACACACTTCACAATGAAGACTCTCCACATCTAATTTGCTACAAAGAGAAGGGAATAACAATTTTATGACTCTAAAGGAAGGATGTCCAAGATGACAATGATGTAGGAGTACTTTCTCCCTATTGGTCTTTATTGAGTCAGAGAAAAAAAAGTTGTTATTTTGTAGGTCTGGTGGCAGATTCGGGCTGTCCAAGTAATAAAGGCCATTCCATTCTCTAGCATGTCCAATCGTCCTCCCCGAGTGCTTGTCCTGGAGTATACAAGCATTGTCATAAAAAATAACATTACATGATAGGTCTTTTATGAGTTTTTTTTATGGAAATCAGGCTGACAGATAGTTTAGGAATATGAAGGACAGTTTTAAGGGTTTTGGATAAGCTTATTTGAACATCTCCTTGACCTGCTGCAGTCATCAGAGTTCCATCTGCTGTGGATATTTTCTTATTTCTAGGGAAAGGGGTGTAAGAGGAGAAATGTTTAGGTAGGGGTGTCATGTGGTCAGTAGCCCCAGAATCCAGTATCCAATATTGGTTATAGTGTTTATCTGAGGCATTAAGTCCAAAGGAAAGAAGAAACTCACCAAACGTACTTGAATATGCTAGAGAATAACTACCTGTTGGTTTATCCAACTTGTTGAGGAATGACTTCATCTTCTCTACTTCATCTTGGTTAAGTTGAATCACTCCTCCCTTGCTTTCTTCACTGGTTGCAGCAACTATGTGTGCTTGTCCTCCCTTTCTTGTGTTATCTTCTTTTTTTCCCCACTCCCTGTCTCGGTTTTGGGGCCCTCATTCTCTACTGGGTGGCTTTCCGATCAACTTTCAGCAGTTGTCACGAGTGTGGCGAGGCTTGTTGCAGTAGGTACACCACACTCCTTCACCTTTCTTATCCATATTATTTATGCCCCCCTTTTTCTGGTCTGCCATCATGGCCGAGGCCCCAGAAGCTACCATGGTTGAATCTTCTGTGGTTAGGTTTTCTAGCATGACTCCCCTTCTGCTTTCTTCACTTCTAACCATAGCTACTACTACTTCATTAATTCCTGGAACTTTTTCTTTTCCAAGGATCTAAGCTCTCACTTGATCAAAAACAAGTTAAGCCCCACCAAGAAATCATAGACTCTATCTTGCTCAATATACTCTTTGAGCATTACTGAATCTGCTGGGCACTTGGCTTTTATGACCCTGTAGTGATCTAACTCCATCCACAATGATCTGAGTTTATTGGCGTACTCTGTAACATTCTTGTTTCCCTGTTTTGCAGCCATAGTCTTCACATTCACGTCATATATTTGAGCAACATCTTTAGCTTTGGAGTATGTCTCCTCCATGGCCTTCCAAATCTCCTTTGCAGAATTAAGAAACATACAAGTATTAATGATTTATGTGATCATTGAGTTCCATAGCCATGCCATGATCATAGAGTCCTCTTCGTCCCATTTTTTAAATTTGGGGTCTCCTTCTTTAGGGGCGTCATCAATCAAGCTTTCCCTTTACCTTTCAAAGTTCTGCCAACAAGCTGAGACCATTTCAAGTAATTCTTCCCATTCAATCGGTAGGCAATGTTGATGTTCTGCAGCTCTTCCTGAGTTTTCTGCACCACTTCATGATTTGGGTTTGCCATTGCCACGACAGTACAACAACCTCAATGAAGTGAGGATGTATTTGATTGTTGCCACGACAACAAAGGAACAACACTGCAAATCACAGCAGCAGTGAAGGCTGCCCTGAAAGGAATGATGGACAGCGATGAAGGTTGTACTAAAAAAGGATGATTGGCAGCAATAAAAGCTATCGTCTAGGCTCCCAGAATTTGAGAACCCTGATACCATCTCAAAAATTAGGGTAGAATGAATTGATTTTTTTATATCTTTTATGCTGAGAATACACCAGTCATATATACAAGACTAAAAAGCTATTTTAGGAAATACAATAACACCTAAACTAACCGATCCCTATTTAATAAAACAAATTCTAACAATATGCAATTTGATTTAATGGGCTATTTGATTTAATGGGCTTAATGGGCCAAGCGCACCTCATTTTGATGGATTGCTTTTGTCATGGTTGGTCAAGCTATTGCAGTTCAAGTTGTTTTATAATGCTTTCAAGTGTGTAAGCAATGACATCATAAAACATCATGCAAGAATGAAAGTGGTGACAACTCAAGCTACTATAGAAGAAAAGATAAATCTGGTCATGGATAAAAAAAAACACGAAAATTAATTGGTGTTGATAAAAAAAACACGAAAATTAATTGGTGTTGATCGTGTTTAATCAAGGGGAAGCAACTGCCCTTGTTTTAGGGCATTCTAAAAAATTGTAAAAGAGGGATTAAAGAGCCAGTTACCACTCCCTGATTTTTGGAGAGTTTTTGTTATAAAAGAGAGGATAGGAGAGTGAGTAAGGCATTCAGAAATATAGTTAGAGAGTTGGTTAGAAGCGGTTAAGAGCGGTTTCTCTCTGGTTAGGAGCTTTGCTCAGGGATAGGAGTATTTGACTCTAGGTCACCTCTTGCATTCTGTTATTCTCCATTGTAGTGCCTTTGTGCTCCATTTTCAGTCAATAATAAACGCACATTTTCTTCTTTGATATCTTGTAAAATGAAAGGAACCACAAAGCCTTGATTATCATAAGTCGCGATTCAAATATTCATACTTAGGAGCTAGAAGAAAAATTAGATTTAACATTTTATTCTCAATAAAGAAAACAAAAAAAAACTGTTTCTAGTCAAAAGCCTATCAACCATCTCGCTACTGAATTTGCTTAAGCAGAGTGTGCCAACTTGGCAAGTTCCAAAGTCTGCTTTAAGTCAAATGAATTTCATTGATGAAATATTGATTTGTATGTATAACATTACCTTAGTTTAATACGAAATCAGCATTTTAAAAATCACAAGGTTAATGGTATTTTAAAAATATATATTCCAAAGATGCTCCGTAACCGTAGAAAATGCAGAAACAGCCCAAGAACACTAACAACATCAGATATAACACCAAAACACAAGACGACAGAGTTCATGATATGTCAAAGTTGTAGTTCAACCCACCTAATCTAACATTTGCATGATAACTGAACGCCAAAGATGGTTCCACCTTTTGGAGAGAATGCTGGTGGCAACTGCTTGTTTGGTTTGGAGAAAGGAGAGAATGTGACACAAAACTTCGTCTGGAAAAGTGCTTAGAATATCATCCGCCATTGCATGTAAGGCGCTCTTCTGATGGCGGCAATTAGAAAGCTTGATCTCCCTTCTTACTCTTTTAGGTTAAGGAGGTACCATTCTTTTAAAAAAAAAAAAAAATATATATATATATATATATATATATATATATATATATATATATATATATATATATATATATATATATATATTATACTACTTAATAGGAGAACACCTTATTAATATTATAATAAATGAGAACAATTAATCAAAATCATTAATTTCTTTTCATTAAGGATTTGATTAATTTATCTTGTCATAATCCTCTTTCATTGTATATTATGGCAGGATTTAATTCCCAGCAAAAATATATTTATTATACTTTAAGAATTATGATAATCGATTAAATTATTTTATAAATATATTTTAATATAAAATAATTTTTATTGATAGAGTTTTTTTTATTTTTTAATTAATATAAAATATTTATAGTTATTGTATAAAAATATCAATTAATACAAAAATTAAAAACTATAAAATTATTTTTCGAATTAATATATAACTATATTAATGATTTAACATGATATATCCTTGCTATTTTTATTAAATGAAAATTTATAATAAAAAATATAATAAATATTATATTTCTATTAAATTATTTACATTACTCTTAAGATTCAATAAATATTACATTTCTATTAAATTATTACTATAGAGTTTTCATTATCAAATAAATTTATATGTGATGTTTTTTATTTAATATATCAAATATAGTTATTTATTATCATTATATTAAAAATAATTAGCACCAAAACTAAAACCAATAATATAACTCTATATTAATTCAAAAAGTATTGTATACTATTCTATATCGTTGTATTCCAAAAATAAAAAATATTATATCTTTATATTAAAAATAATTAGCACCAAAACTAAAACCATTAATATAACTCTAAATTAATTCAAAAAATATTGTATACTATTCTATATCGCTGTATTCTAAAATTTAAAAAAAAAATTATATCTTTATATTGATAATAATTTTTTAAATATATATGTATTATACTACTTATTAGGAGAACACTTTTTTAAAGAAAAATATATCTATTATATTTTAAGAATTATGATAATCGATTAAATTATTTTGTAAATATATTTTAATATAAAATAATTTTTATTGATAGAGTTTTTTATTTTTAATTAATATACAATATTTTATTTATTGTATAATAATATCAATTAATATAAAAATTAAAAACTATAAAATTATTTTTTGGATTAATATATAACTATATTAATGATTTAACATGATATATCGTTGCTATTTTTATTAAATGAAAATTTATAATAAAAATATGATTATAAAATATAATAAATATTTATATTTTAATTTTAAAAATCAATAAAAATGTTTTAAATTATTTACATTATTCTTAAGATTCAATAAATATTGTATTTTTATTAAATTACTACTATAGATTTTTCATTATCAAATAAATTTATATGTGATGTTTATTATATTAATAAATTAAATATACCTATTTATTATCATTATATTAAAAATAATTAGCACCAAAACTAAACTATTAATATAATTCTATATTAATTCAAAAAATATTGTATACTATTCTATATCGTTGTAATCCAAAAATAAAAACTATTATATCTTTACATTAAAAATAATTAACACCAAAACTAAAACTTAATATAACTCTATATTAATTCAAAAACTATTATATACTATTATATATCGTTGTATTCCAAAAATAAAAAATATTATATTTTTATATCAATAGTAATTAGCACCAAAACTATAACCATTAATATAGCTCTATATCAATTCAACAAATGTTGTATATTATTCTATATGGTTGTATTCCAAAAATAAAAAGTACTATATTTTATATTAATAATACAGATTTATTATTTCTATATTAAATCTTAGATCTAAATATTTACATTAAATATTGTTCAACATATTTATACAGTAAATATTATTTTTTAATAAAAAAATATATTTTATAGATAATAATATGAATAGTATAAGAATAGTGTGTGAACAATACATGTTAATAGTGTTGGTGAACAGTATCAAATAGAATATAAATAGAAATGTAAAAAATTGATTACTATTCTATAAATATTGTATTCAAAAAAATATATTAATCCAAAAAATATTGTATACTATTCTTCTATATTGTTGTATTCAAAAAATATATTAATTTAAAAAATACTATTCTATATCATTGTATCCTAAAAATAAAAAATATTATTTATTTATATTAATAATAATTAGCACCAAAACTATATTCATTAATATAACTTTATATTAATCCAAAAAATATTGTATACTATTCTATATCGTTGTATTCCAAAAATAAAAAAATATTATATATTTATATTAATAATAATTAGCATCAAATCTATAATCATTAATATAGCTCTATATCAATTCAAAAAATGTTGTATATTATTCTATATTGTTGTATTCCAAAAATAAAAAATATTATATTTTATATTAATAATACAGATTTATTATTTCTATATTAAATCTTACATCCAAATATTTACACTAAATATTATTCAATATATTTATACGGTGAATAATATTTTTTAATAAAAAAATATATTTTATAAATAATAATATGAATAATATAAGAATAGTGTTTGAACAATACATATTAATAGTGTTGGTGAACAGTATTTGTAAATAGTATACGAATAGTAACTTTTAATAATAAAATAAAATTAGTTAATGAAATATAAAAAATTGATTACTATTCTATAAATATTGTATTCAAAATAATATATTAATCCAAAAAATATTGTATACTATTCTATATTGTTGTATTCAAAAAATATATTAATTTAAAAAATATTGTATACAATTCTATATCGTTGTATTCCAAAAATAAAAAATATTATATATTTATATTAATAATAATTAGCACCAAAACTATATTCATTAATATAATTTTATATTAATCCAAAAAATATTCTATACTATTCTATATCGTTGTATTCCAAAAATAAAATAAAAATATTATATATTTATATTAATAATAATTAGCATCAAAACTATAACGGTTAATATAGCTCTATATTAATTCAAAATTATTATATACTATTATATATGATTGTATTCCAAAAATAAAAAATGTTATATTTTTATATTAATAATAATTAGCACCAAAACTATAACCATTAATATAATTCTATATTAATTCAAAAAATATTGTATACTATTATATATCGTTGTATTCCAAAAAAAAAAACATTATATCTTTATATTAATGAAAATCATTAATACAAAAATTAATATAATAATTTAATAACAAAATCCTTGATATAACTATATATTCTTATTATATGCTGATATTATTAATTTGGATTAATTTATTCATTTTTTATTTTGGAATACAATGATAATATATATATATATATATATATATATATATATATATATATATATATATATATATATATATATATATATATATATATATATATATATATATATATATATATATATATATATATATATATATATATATATATATATATATATATATATATATATATATATATATATATATATATATATATATATATATATATATATATATATATATATATATATATATATATATATATATAATTATATATATATATATATATATATATATATATATATATATATATATATATATATATATATATATATATATATATATATATATATATATATATATATATATAATATATATATATATATATATATATATATATATATATTTGAATAATATATAACTATATTGATGATATTAATTATTGTATTAATTGATTTTTTTATACAATAACAATAAATATTTGTATATGATATAAAAAATAAAAAACACTATTGATAAAATATTTTATAATAAAAAATCTATAAAAATAATATAATTAATTATCATAATTATTAAAATACAATAAATATATTTATTCTTAAACTATAACATGAATTAAAGTTTTGAATGGACTACATAGGTTACAATTAGGGGTTGGTCCGCCCTCTTTAGGTCCGCCTCGTTTAAGTCCGTATAAAAGTGGGACGGGACGGGCAAACTTAGGCATCTGAATTTAAAAGTCAAGTTCACCCCGTTTATTAACGAGTTGGCGGGCCGGCCCGCTTATTTTTTAAATATTTTTATTTTATAATTTATTTTATTACATAATTTACAAAAAATTTAATCATTACTAAAGAAGTCGACAAAAGATATTTTTCAACATCGCATAATATAACTTCAACATGTTTTAAGTCGATACACTTACAAAAATAAAATAGATAAAGATCAATTTCAAGAAAAACATATCGAAATAGACTCTAGCACGATAAAAAAAATCAAAATAAATAAATAAACAACACATATCATCATAATCCTATTTAAAAACAAATTACTAAAAAAAAACAATTAATAATTTAAACAAGACAAATAATGATAACATAACGGTGCATAAAACATTATAGTGTATGAAAATTCGTAAATGTTTTTTATTTTTTCGAAAATACATCTCTGAGTGTACTTTGCGTCTCACCAAATCACGCTCACTTCAGGTGATCATCTCATATTTTTTCAACATTTATTCTGGAGATGCATACCCAATACATTCTTCAACAAAACACCTTTTTTTTTACATAAACTGCTACAGAGATACATCTTCCTATTCACACTAGACAGAATTGGAGATGGATTTTTAGAACCACACCCGACAATACATTTTGACTTTGTTTTAGAAAAGCACTTATGAAATTAACGATTTAGTATAGTTATACTATCATATTCGATTTTATATAAAGTAAACTGAAATTCTAGTACTTGCAATACAAAGGTCAAGATTAATGTCTTAACATAAACATGATGTCAGGACAGATGTTATAAAATTTGTTGACAGAAAATCTATTGTTGATTGTGCAGAAAGATAAATTGCAAAAACTTAAATAACACAATTAATTGTTATTATATCTAACATTTGCATGATAACCGAACGCCAAAGATGCTTCCACCTTTTGGAGAGAATGCTGGTGGCAACTGCTTGAGAATTTTTTTTTACAATAACCAAGTATTAAAATAATATTTCGCAAATAACCGCGTTTCAGAAAAAATTACGCAAATAACCATGTTTCAGATGACTCCCCAAAGGAGGAGCCATCTCACTTGGCGCCTCCACCCCTACTTTTGCCCTAGGCGCCATCTCACTTGGCGCCTCCTCTCACTTTTAGCCAAGTGAGATGGCGCATGCACTTTAAAAGTGAGAGGAGGCGCCATCTCACTTGGCTCCTAGGGCAAAACTAGGGCAAAATGCTGTTTTATAAATAATTCGTCTGTTTCTCCGAAATTTCGCACACTTTCTCGCACTGTTTTTTTATTTTACTCTGTTATTTGCGTCATGACGTCGCCCATGATTTTTAGCAGAGATGGTTACGTTATCTTCTCCGCCACGAAACCTGCGATGAAAATGAAATTCTGGCACATTCACTCCATGGAGCGTCTGAAGCGGGAGTTGATGCGATGGCTAGATGGAGACATTGTGGAGGGGGGAAAATTCGAAGAATCCAGCGAAAACGAACAACAACCTCACATGCGACAGGAAGACCTAATGTATGGTTGGAGGAAGTCAAAACAGACAGCAATGTAATGTTGATGATGCATGGGTCAGATGAAATTGTGTTAACAGTTGTAATTTCATAGACGGAATATCGTTAATTTTTCTTGTACGTGCAATATTTATTGTAGCAAAATTTGTTAACGGAAAACCCTAATGTTTACAACATAATTAAGGAAAGATTTTATGTATTACAATTTTTATGTGGTCGAGGAAGACGCCCGATTCAGACAATTTTTGCGATTGTGTCCGACCTGACGGCATAAACCACACTTTTTTTCCAGCTTGTCAAGATCGTCCATTTCTGTTGTGATGCGCTTACTTTTGGGACGACCCTTCTTGTTCCTTCGCATTTGGTCATTGTGCCACACTATTTCACTGTCGTATGCAGGCCAATAATCTGGTTTTGCTACCAAAGGAAAGTTGTTGTTGTAAACGTTGAGCAACGTTTCAGATTTGTAAATGTGTGACAGAAGTTGCAGCGCGTCTTGATGGGTATGAGTACAAACGGCAATGACATGAGAGCAAGGAATACAAAATGCTTGAAACCTGCCACAATCGCACCAACGAGAAGGTAGCATGACCCTATATTCTTGTCTTGGCAGGCCTTCGTTGTGGTCGATTATCTCTTTCACAATGAAGTTGTGGCTGTGTCAGTCAAACCGTATAACCATATGAGTGTTGGCTTTGGCACTTTCTGCCTTAATGTATTTCATGCAGCTTTCACTCCATAATTGTCCAGATTGCAACACCGCATTCCACATTTCACCTCTTTTGGAAAATAACGCATCCATTCTAAAATACGTAGATTTTACCAAAGCAATGATCAGGAGGTTTCGTATGCCTTTGAATACCCCATTCATCGATTCAATAATATTAGTTATCATGTGCCCCCATCTTTGGCCATTGTCGTATGACCTAGTCCATTTTTCCACCAGAATATTGTCGATCCACCTACCGGCTTTCAGATTTGACAAATGGATCTCGTTGCGGTAATATTTGAATGTGGGTTGTGTCAATGCATATCCCGCATTCATAACCGCTTTCCTTAGTGTTTTGTCCTTGATCTCCCTCGTGAAATTCTGGACGATATGCCTAACGCAATAGACATGCGTAGAAGGAGGATCATGCCAACCGTTTGCAGGATTATGTAGGCACTTTCAATGGAGGCATATATGTCCGAGATCAAACAAAGATCTGGTTAAGGAGCCACGTGTGTCCACATATTTTTTAGAAAAAAGCTCCAAGCACCACCGGTCTCCCCCTCGACAAGGGCAAAGGCAATGGGGAAAATGTTGTTGTTGCCATCTTGTGCAACTGCCATCAGTAGCGTGCCTTTGTACTTCCCATACAACCAAGTCCCATCAATTTGTATAATTGGTTTGCATGATGTAAACCCTGTGATGCAAGGTTGAAATTCCCAAAACACTCTACTGAATATTCCGTTGCCATTTAGTAGACTACCATCTTGGGCGTATGCTGGCACTGTTTCCAGAACGTAAACAGTACCCAGAGAATACGTCTTGAGAGCATTCAGGTAGTGAGGAAGTTCTTGGTATGACTCCTCCCAGTTTCCGTACACCTTTTCAATCACCTTAGTCTTTGCTAACCACGCCTTACGGTAAGACAGAGTATAGTTAAAAACCGTGGTGATGTGGGAGATGATTGTTTTCACCTTCAAAGATGGGTCGTTGCTGACCAGTGGTAGGATTTCTTGACAGATGAGATTGTAATTAAGTTTTCGGTGGTCTTGTGATTGGGTAGAACTTACACAAGTGTGGGTAGTCATGGAACCTATGACCCAGCAGTCGCCTCTTAATCTGTATGATGCAGTCAGCTTGAACATACAGTCAGGGTGGACACACTTGATCTTGTACCTTTCTGGGTTGACACAGTCCACCTTAAAATCAACCGAGTTGAGCATGTGGAATTTTTTTATGGCTCTGATGCATTCCTCTCTGTTACGAAACTTGTCCTTCTCTTTTAAATTTTCATCCGACTGCATATACGGATTTAAAAATAAGTCAGTAGACAATTCATCTCCGCCCATGTTGAAGTTTGTCATGTGCGGAGGTGGTGTGTAGATCTCGTTTGCAGGAATACTAGGTATGTCATCATCGTCAGAATCATCATTCACCATTTCATCCAACTCTAACTCGTCATCTTCTTCTTCTTCTTCATCAACTTCATCTACCTCATCTTGTTCATTCTCCAAAAGATCAACCACTTGTGTCACATGAGGCTCTCGCAACATAATGTACAACTCAATAGAGTCGTACCTAGAATACGCATGGTTGGAAAACATATTCTGGAGATCCTCGTCATCTTGAACTTCAACCTTATAAAAAGTTATTTGGTTGTTTCCAAAAAAAATTGGATTCTGATAAAATATCTGTGTCACCGGGCCTCGTCCAAGTTTGGCCTCCAATCATTTTTTGAAGTACGAGAAATTGGTTTTCTCGTTTAAGAGAAATTGGATGTTGTTTGTGTCTATAAACAAAAACCCAGCGGTGGGACAAATGTATGTCTCACCGTTGAAATGTGCTTTGACGACATATTGTGGTGCAGAGGCCATTGCGTAGGGTTGTTTGAAGGTTTGAAGGTTGTAATGTTTGAAGTTTATGAGTTATTCGAAGGTTGGAATGTTTGAAGTTTATTGATTGTATGAAGGTTTGAAGGTTGTAAGGTTTGAAGGTTGTAATGTTTGAAGTTTATGAGTTATTCGAAGGTTTGTATGTTTGATTGTTTCTGAAGGTTTGATTGTATGAACGTTTGAAGGTTGGAAGATTTGACAGATTAAGTGAATCAATGTTATGATAAACGTAAGACTAAAAATCTCATACTAAATTTCAATTAAGTAAGGATGTAACCCCCAAGGCTGCCAATAGTGTTACATGCATGGCATCCCAAAGACCTGTCACGTAGCCTGAGCCTAGTCTGCAACCAATGACACCTCTTATTCGCCAATTGGGATGACGACACCTTTCATTTTTGTACTCTTTCGCCAAGTCCAATGGCGCCTCTCTT
Organism: Vicia faba; assembly: GCA_948472305.1. Lineage (NCBI taxonomy): Eukaryota > Viridiplantae > Streptophyta > Magnoliopsida > Fabales > Fabaceae > Vicia > Vicia faba. The sequence goes on from OX451740.1 coordinate 204,327,381, forward strand.
AATGTCCAATCGTGTTACATGCATGCAGATATGTAACCCCCTAGGCTGCCACCTAGCCCGCGCCTACTCTGCACCTACACTGTATCTTGTAAGTCTCCTCCCATCACCTCCAATAGGGTTACATGCATTCAGGCATGGCATCCCAAAGGCTGTCACGTAGCCTGAGCCTAGTCTGCAACCAATGACACCTCTTATTCGCCAATTGGGATGGCGACACCTTTCATTTTTGTACCCTTTCGCCAAGTCAAATGGCGCCTCCCTTAATGTCCAATCGTGTTACATGCATGCTTATATGTAACCCCCTAGGCTTCCACCTAGCCTGCGCCTACTCTGCACCTACACTGTATCTTGTAAGTCTCCTCCCATCACCTCCAATAGAGTTATATGCATTCAGGCATGGCATCCCAAAGTTTGTCACGTAGCCTGAGCCTAGTCTGCAACCAATGACACCTTTTATTCTCCAATTGGGATGGCGACACCTTTCATTTTTGTACTCTTTCGCCAAGTCAAATGGCGCCTCCCTTAATGTCCAATCGTGTTACATGCATGCAGATATGTAACCCCCTAGGCTGCCACCTAGCCTGCACCTACACTGTATCTTGTAAGTCTCCTCCCATCACCTCCAATAGGGTTACATGCATTCAGGCATGGCATCCCAAAGGCTGTCACGTAGCCTGAGCCTAGTCTGCAACCAATGACACCTCTTATTCGCCAATTGGGATGGCAACACCTTTCATTTTTGTACTCTTTCGCCAAGTCAAATGGCGTCTCCCTTAATGTCCAATCGTGTTACATGCATGCAGATATGTAACCCCCTAGGCTGCCACCTAGCCTGCGCCTACTCTACACCTACACTGTATCTTGTAAGTCTCCTCCCATCACCTCCAATAGGGTTACATGCATTCAGGCATGGCATCCCAAAGGCTGTCACGTAGCCTGAGCCTAGTCTGCAACCAATGACACCTCTTATTCGCCAATTGGGATGGCGACACCTTTCATTTTTGTACTCTTTCGCCAAGTCAAATGTCACCTCCCTTAATGTCCAATCGTGTTATATGCATGCAGATATGTAACCCCCTAGGCTGCCACCTAGCCTGCGCCTACTCTGCACCTACATTGTATCTTGTAAGTCTCCTCCCATTACCTCCAATAGGGTTACATGCATTCAGGCATGGCATCCCAAAGGCTGTCACGTAGCCTGAGCCTAGTCTGCAACCAATGACACCTCTTATTCGCCAATTTGGATGGCGACACCTTTCATTTTTGTACACTTTCGCCAAGTCCAATGGCGCCTCCCTTAATGTCCAATCGTGTTATATCCTTAGGCTGCCACCTAGCCTGCAAGAGTGACACCTTTCATTTTTGTACATGCATGCAGATATGTAACCCCCTAGGCTGCCACCTAGCCTGCAAGAGTGACACTTCTCATGCATGCATGCACCAGCTACCACCTCACTCACTCTATGAAATTTTTTTGCCTATAAATACAGACCATATCATACATCTCTCACACCCACACAAGTCTCACTCTCTGCTACAAAATCTTTCATAATCTCTTACACTTTCTAAGTCTTTCATAATCTCTTACACTTTCTAAGTCTTTCATAATCTCAAGCATTTTAATCAATGGCTCTTCTAACAATGGGCGATTCTCACAGAGGTACAAGGGAAAACATTGCCGCATTTGTAAGTTTCTATTTTGGTTATACATTTTTTATACTTCAGATAATGCTTTGTTCATCTTACTTAATATTACACCTTTTACATTATGAACTCAGGATACCAAAAGATTCAGAATCCGGTCTCACAACTACCTGGCTCCCGACCCATTTATCCTACCATATTTGGAATATGCAGGTTTCAGACATGTTATAAAGATCTCCAACTGCACAATTGATTCGAAGTTCATTCTTGCAATATTGGAAAGGTGGAGACCAGAGAATCATACATTTCACCTACCAATAGGTGAATGTACCGTCACGCTAGAGGATGTGTACATGTTACTAGGTCTCCCTGTCGACGGTAAGGCCGTGAATGGGTCGGTTCAACAACCTAACTCTCAGTGTGAAGAACTGTTAGGAAGGGATATGGTATAAGGTGGTGGTGCGAGAGGTCAAAGAATACTACTCACTGAGTTTAAAAGTCATTATGCAAGTTTGGAATTAAACGAAAATTCCTCCGAGCAAGACAGGGTAGTAAAAGCCAGAACTTATCTTATGATACTATTTGGTACCTTTCTATTTCCCGAAAATACGGGAAATAGTGTAAATTTTATGTATTTACATTTACTTAGAGATTTTGAAAAAACAAGAAAGTATAGTTGGGGTTCTGCAGTTTTAGCCCACCTATACAGTTCCTTGTGCAAAAATACAGTCAAGGAAAAATGTACATTTTATGGGTGCGCTTTTTTACTATAAGCCTGGGGTTGGTGGAGGATGGAGTCCTTAAACCCCATCAACAACAACACTTTCATTTTCCCGTACGCAACAAAGTAAGTCATCAAGTTATATCATTTATTACTATTTATCTCTTCACCAAATATATGCTAAAAATAAAATGTTTTTCATTTCCTTTAGGTATTGCGTGAGGGGTATGGATTACGGCAAGAATCCAAGATTCAATGTCGCACTATACCGCAATCTGTTGGATCACTTAGGCCCGGATGATGTACGTCGTACCTTTAAACTTTTCTTCATTTAAATTATTTATATATTACGTTTTCGTTAACCTGATTTAAATTTTATCGCAGTTCGTCTGGAGACCATATTTGGGTTTGGACCATGATCCAAACCCTTTGGACCGCGAAGACTGCAATCATTCGGTTCAACATTATGGAGATGCACCACAACGACCGTGTGAAGATGCAGTTCGGAATGCATCAAGAGATACCAAGTGATCCAACTTGTTTGTCCCCATGGCATCTCCAAAGGGTCGACGCCCAGTGGGGTCTTACCAAGTGAAAAGACTTCGCTCCGGAATGGTGTAAGATGTGGCAGAGGCGTCACCGATATGTCCTGCAATTCCCGGTTTTCCTTAATCATGGTAATATGCGACACACTGGTCAATATTTATCTTGGTACAGGCCGGTTAGTAACCCTGAAATGCACGTGTCTCATCCAAGGTACTTGGTTGACCCACGCACACAATGGGCACAACCCTCGTTTCCCCAACAACAAACCCAAAACCCATCAACCTCCCACCAACCCCCCAGAAGAAACAGAACCACAAACACTCAACCACAGTCCCCACCACAACACAATTACACTCAAATTCCCCACAACCAACCACAATCACCACCTCACTACCAATACCCCCATATGCCTCACACCCAACCACAATACCAATCACAATACCAACACACTGCATACCCCACACACAATTTCAGTCTTCCGTATATCCCAATATGGGCCCCTCAACATCCAGCCTTAGCCCTGATCTGGGAATGTCGGAAGATTACGAACAAACCGACCCAGCCTACCATCAACCACAATATCACCAAACCACCCAACATCATCAATACGAAACACCCTAAGATCCATTTCCTTTCTACCCACCGTACTCAGACGATCAATGCTACAGACCCACCATGGAAGCCCACCCACCGTCAACACGACCAAACTTTGAGGGTATGGGTAACCGACTGTACCAAAGCGGATCTTCTAGATATGGAGATCTGACAGATTTTATGGATCCGGAACGCATTGACTTCGCTGGGCCATCGACCCTGCCACATCAGGAAACGCGACGACACCTAGCACGGGAAAGGCGAGGACGGGGATGCGGAACTGGGGTCATTATCGGGTTTCGGAGGACCACTGATTTATCTGTTTTTTTTCTGTTTTTTTTATCTATTTTTTTATCTGTTTTTTTAATGTAATACATTTGGATGTAATTATTTTTTTTTTTAATAAAAAATCAATTTTGTTGATCCTGTATCCAATACGCAACGCACCAGACCAAAAATAAAAGAAGCAAAATTTGTCTTAGAATTACACATAGGCGCCATCTCACTTGACTTAGGACATGCCCTAAGCACATAGGCGTCAAGTGAGACGTCGTCTCTCCTTAAACAATGAGTGTAGGCGCCAAGTGAGATGACTCCTCCTTTGGGGAGTAATCTGAAACATGGTTATTTGCGTAATTTTTTTTTAATACTTAGTTATTCAAAAAAAAAGATTCACGGCTTGATTGGTTTGGAGAAAGGAGAGAATGTGAGAGAGAACATTGTCTGGAAAAGTGCTTAGAATATCATCCGTCATTGCATGTAAGGCGCTCTTCTGATGGCGGCAATTAGGAAACTTGATTCCCTAGTTACTCATTTAGGTTAACGAGGTATCATTCTTTTTTAAATATAGATGTATTATACTACTTATTAGGAGAAACTTTATTATTATTATTATAATAAATGAGAACAATTAATCAAAATCATAAATTTCTTTTCATTAAGGATTTGATTAATTTATCTTGTCATAATCCTCTTTCATTGTATATTATGGCAGGATTTAATTCCCAGGAAAAATATATTTATTATATTTTAAGAATTATGATAATTGATTAAATTCTTTTATAAATATATTTTAATATAAAATAATTTTTATTGATAGAGTTTTTTATTTTTTAGTTAATATACAACATTTATAGTTATTGTATAAAAAATATAAATTAATACAAAAATTAAAAACTATAAAATTATTTTTCGGATTAATATATAAATATATTAATGATTTAACATGATATATCGTTGCTATTTTTATTAAATGAAAATTTATAATAAAAAATATGATTAAAAAAGATATTAAATATTAAAATTTAAATTTATAAAATAAATAAATAAAATTTGAATTATTTACATTAATCTTAAGATTCAATAAATATTATATTTCTATTAAATTATTACTATAGAGTTTTCATTATCAAATAAATTTATATGTGATGTCTTTTATTTAATATATCAAATATAGTTATTTATTATCATTATATTAAAAATAATTAGCACCAAAACTAAAACTAATAATATAACTCTATATTAATTCAAAAAGTATCTATATCTTTGTGTTCCAAAAATAAAAAATATTATATCTTTATATTAAAAATAATTAGCACCAAAACTAAAACCATTAATATAACTCTATATTAATTCAAAAAATATTATATACTATTCTATATCGGTGTATTCCAAAAATAAAAAATATTATATCGTTATATTAATAATAACTAGCACCAAAACTATAATCATTAATATAGTTTTATATTAATTCAAAAAATATGGTATACTATTCTATATCGTTGTATTCTAAAAATAAAAAATATTATATATTTATATTAATAATAATTAGCATCAAAACTATAACGATTAATATAGCTCTATATTAATTCAAAAAATATTGTATATTATTCTATATCGTTGTATTTCAAAAATTATAAAATATTATATTTTTATATTAATAATAATTAAGACCAAAATTATAACCATTAATATAGCTTTATACTAATTCAAATAATATTGTATACTATTCACTTTGAGGACAATCTCTTCACTGACAAATTTGTATTTTCTGATCAATTCAATCATCTTCGGACGAAGCGACAAATAGATAAAGATATTCGGAGATACGGAGGCTATAGCAGAATGGGAACCCCATGGGATTATCACACATAGCTGTCTTTTTTTGTATAAATTTTTTCTTACTTTTACGGCACTATCCTCTTACTAGGATGATTGTCTCTTTTGTACAAAATACTTATTCAAAGTAAATACAAAGATATCTCTTTAAAGTACAGAAAACTATTTGTCCTTTTCTTTTACACTTGTGTTTTATTTGCAAAAACGTCCAATGATTCATTAATGAACATATGTATTTGAACATAATTACTGTTTACAAATAAACAAAATGAAAAAGACAATTACTGACAGGTTGAAAGAATAGGAAAACGTTTTTAGGCTATTCCATGAGCAATCCCCACGGTACGTCATTTAGATTCTTGACGGAGCTAAAACTTCAAACTATTAATCCTCGGTAGAAACCATCCAATTTCTCCAATTTCCCCAGCAAGTTGTTTTGAAACCTGAAATCCAATCGGGTGACAATTGACTTCTGATACTCCCCAACGGAACAAAGATTCCAATTATTAATCCCCAGTAGAAGTCATCAAAATTCTCTGGATTCCCCAAGCAGATTCCTCAAGCAGTATATGGCATTGCTCTCACAACAGAATTTTTGTCAAATACTCCAACTTCAAGACATGAAGAATCCACATATCCTCAGCAGCAGTCAAGGATTTATTTTCCTCAGCAAAGCAGCTTACATGCGCATACATTACATCCACATATGATAAACATTGATAAAACACATATATTGCATCAGACATTTCATGCAACATAATTTTGTGTTCCAGCTAACATTTTACCCTTTTCAGGATAAGATTAACAGCTATTGTTAAACAATGTGCAATCATGATACAATTCAGATACGCTCCTGACACGGATGTCATTCTGTTATTTATTCAGATTCAGCTTTTAGATACAGTTCAGATACGCTCCAGACACGGATGCCATTCTGATGCTCATTCAAAATTCAGATACAGTTCAGATACGCTCCAGACACGGATGCCATTCTGATGCTCATTCAAAATTCAGATACAATTCAGATACGCTCCAGACACGGATGTCATTCTGATGCTCATTCAAAATTCAGATACGCTCCAGACACGGATTCCATTCTGATGCTCATTCAAAATTCAGATACAATTCAGATACGCTCCAGACACGGATTCCATTCTGATGCTCATTCAAATTCAGATACAATTTAGATACGCTCAAGACACGGATGCCATTCTGGTACTCATACTTTCAGCTTATAAGTTACACTTCAACAAACATTCTTGGATGGCATCTACAAGCCCATCTCCAACAAGATTCTATCACTTCTCCAAATGGCATATTTAAGCCTATTCCCTCAAATACACATGACCGAGTGCAAATTTATGGGCACTTTAGTGTCCAAATCATCTTTCACCTTTGAGTCACGAATGGAAAAGCTCGCCAATCTAACTCTTCAGGTTTAAGAAGATTGAACAGGGGCAGTTGTTGTACCCCAAAATTTTCCCTCTCATTTATCAAAACTTTTCTCACAAGATCTCTTTGACTCAAGACTGGATTAAGGTTTGGTCAGCTCAGGACATCTCATCTTGCACTTATAACCCAAAATTAGGGTTTGACTTTGCACAAGGATTTTTGGACTATCAATGCTTCATATGACTTTCAAACATCATTACGGACCCCTAAGATCACTCATGACAAGTTTCAAGCCTTGAACCACATTTTTGATCAGTCAATTGGACAGTTGACCTAAAAATCAGTTGTATTGGGAAAAAAATCAACCATGGCCAATTTACAGTTAAACTTCATAATTTTTGATCCACATCAACATTTTGAACTTACATGTGTCATTTGGTCAAGTTTGGATCATAATTCCTTAAGAAATTTGGTCAAATCACAAAAAGGGCAAAATGGTCAAAATTAGGGTTTTGACTGAGGAAGGGAAATTTCTGATTTTTAACCTAGAAAATGACCAATTGAGTTAAAGCATGATTTCAAGGATTCAATTACATCATCTTGTCTTAATTACGTTGCTCAAAACATTTCAAATTCATTGGATTGACAGATGAAATTTGCAGTCAACTGTATACTGGAAAGTCAAACTTTGACTTTTTTGGTCAAAATCAAGTGCCAAGGGTCATAATTCATCAATACATATCAAAATATGAAACTTGTTCATAAAGAAATCCAAATTTGAAAATTAGGGTTTGAATTTGAAAATTTTCCTAACTTAGAAATTTTCTAAGTATGAAAATTTTTCTTATTTTTCTCAACTTTAGGCCACTTTTTCACCATGATGCATAATGATTCAAGGAAAGTTCCCAACATGAAAGGTGTAGACCTCCATGAAATCTACAACTTTGTTTCACACACTTTTCCATAAATATGCTTGGATCTCAAGATATAAATTTGTGAATACATGGTCATGAACTAAATAACTTAGTGAAATTTTGCCCTAATTTAGGCAGGTTTTGGACCCAACTTCATGGAAATTTTTCACCTAGTTCCAAGAGTTATCTCAAAATGAATTTCAAAGATGAATTATAGAGAACGTTACAAGCTTTCCAAAATGTCCAAGAACTCCCCAAGATCATTTTTGAGTAGGGAGAATCGAAGAGATGAAATTGGCAATTTCTCACTTTTTGTCCAAGCCATTTCATGAAGAACAAAGTTGCAATCAGTACCTATGTTGCCTAATCCATGCTTTACAGGTCCTAAACTTGTTCCAAAATCCTTAATTAAATGCATACTCAGTTGACAAAGCTTTGATCCATGCCTTTGATCCATTATCCAACTTGCAATTCCATTTATGGCAAAAAGGGACCATTGCCATTTTGAAAAAGATCAACTTTTGCAAACTTTACAATCTTGAGTATTGGACCTGTCCCCTTGGCACATACAAGTACCACATACCTAAGGTAACTTGTAGAGAAGAAATACCAACCCTAAGCCAGCCAGTACAAGCATGTAAAGTTTTGTCTTATCACTTTACTTCAAATACAAGAAAAGTGGTGAAAAGGCTAGAAAAGGCACAACTGCTAGAGGGTTGACATAAAACCATTTCAATACTAATATACAAACATGATGAAACACAATACACGTTTAGCAAAGGCCTGAAACATTCTCAAGCTGAAAAACACCAAAAATCTGTTCAAACCTACAGTTTCTGCACAAGCACACCCATATTCCATTTGGCTCGTGCGCTTTGAGTTTTGATCATTCAAACACCTTACATACTTGATATCAAAGCCATCTAAACCTTCATCCCTGTTCTGTAATCACTTTTACACCATCTGCCATTGTTGAGTTCATAGCTTGCAGTTTGACTTGGCCAAGGAGTTTCAGATACTTTCAGAGCAAGGCAAAGGTTGGAATACATTCAGGGAAGCTCAAGGAAGCTCAAGCAAGCATCAAGCCTCCATTAAAGTCACTCCAGTTTCATCCACGATTCCAACTGAAGGAGATAAAATCTCAAACTCTATCTCCTTGTACAGGAAACCATAGGCCATGATTTGTGAATAAAAAGTGTAGCCCTCATTATAACGAAATTGTACATATCTTTATCTTGCATTGATTTTACTTGAGTATAGAGAATTTGGAACTTGAAATTTCTGAAAATATTAGGTTAAATTTTAGGGCTGTTAAAATTCTATTTGATCTTTGATTGATAGTTCACATAGCTTATATGGTTGGAATCGTGAGTTCAAGTACTGCAATTTTCATGTTATAAGTTTTTATTTTCATGGAAGTATGAGAGAGTTACAGGGTGTCTACCAAAGCTTGAGGAAGAAGACAAACTACAGGGCAATGGCGCGTTTTGTGTTATATTGTTTTTTCTTTCCTGAAGACAATGGAAGTATAGCCACCCCAGTGGCAAAGTAGCACGCTGGTGAGACCCATGTACTGGGTTCGAACCTGCGCGCTACTTTTATGTTTTTTCACATTTTTCCCTTTCCACTTTGCCATTTTTGCAGGTTGGGCTGAGTCTTTGGGCTTGGCATCTTTTTGCTAACATGTTACCATCAGCTTTGCTACATCACCCCCCTGCTAAACCTTTTTATATTTTTATTTTATTTGTTTTTTATTTTCATATTTAACATATATAATATTTCTTTAATACATAAATCCCAAAAAATATAAATTAATAATATTTCACTTTTGTTTTATTTTTTTTTATTTCTCACTTAAAAATATATTTTATTTTAATAAGATATCATTTATTTTCTTCATAAACTTGTAAATATAATCAAAAAAGTATATTTAGTTCAATTTATTTATTTATTTCTCATTTCATACTTATAAATACTTATTTTTGCATATATAGAAATTTTATATTTTTATACAATATTATTTATTTTTTTATATACAAGAAAATACATAAAATAATACATATAAAAACTTTATTTTCTTTTAAAAATAATAATTAGGGTAAAACCCCTTCTAAAATTTTTTTAATTCCTTTTCTTTATATTTCTAGGTTTAGATGAAAATTTCTTTTACATAAAAACAAAACAAAAATCTTTTTCTTACATATACATTGCATTGCATTTTAAATATTGTATTATATTCATTCTAATTCGTACAAATTCGATTTGGTTGTAATAATTTATTTAGGTTTATATTTTAGCAAATCCCCATTCAAATTTGTATTCCCCCCTCCCATAAATTGTTGTAATAGCTTAGAAATATTTATATTACGCAATTTATCGCTTTATATACCATGATTAGTAATTAGGGTTTGTATGACAAGAATAAAACAAAGTAAAATACAAAACCCTAAATACAAGACAAAATCAAAGCATGAAAATGATACACTTGCACACAAGCATCCTTAGGTTTTCTCCACTTGGTTGCCTAAAACAAAAATGGCCATGTTACGCATGCGAAGTATCTTGGCAAAACAAAACAAATATAAGATCATAGTCCCTCGATGACGCTATTCAAAAGTTGCCTTACAAAATGATCTTGGTCCCTCAAAATGCTAAGATACTTTGCAAACATTACTAATCATGGTTATACGATGACCCACGCCCGTCCCGTTTACATCCAAAGATAGGGTTGCTTACCAAATCAATGGTAAGAAAACAATGTCAAAGGAATAGGAAATAATAAGAAAGACATTTGAGTAGGTAGATAGCTTCAAGTTACTTGCTCCATTTCAAACAACAATCCTTTCTATTTTCAAAACAAACACGCACACATTTCAAAAACATCTTACAAACATTGAAAACATTTTTCAAAAGACAAACATCTTTGTATACATTCTTACGAATGAGAATCATTGCAAAGATCGCCTAAACAAATGGCCTCTTTTAAAAAATACTTTCAAAACTACACCAAATACAATTTCAAACAACAAAAGCAAGTGATCTAAGCAAGTAACTAAGAGCCCATGAAAAACCATGGATGAAAAGGGTGCTAACACCTTCCCTTTTCATAATCTACCCCCCGAACTCAAGAAACAATCTCAAAGGTCTTTCCTGTGCTTTTTCACCTTTCCTTTTGGATAAAAGAAAAGTCGGTGGCGACTCTTGCTAAACCGCAACATTTGCGATAAAACGCAAAACCCTCAAGTCAGTTCTCCCATCGTATCACAACTTGTAATACAAAGGTAAAGGCTAATGTCTTAACACAGAAACATGATGTTAGAATATATGTTATAAAATTTTTGTTGATAGAAAACCTGTTGTTGATTGTGCAGAAAGATAAATTGCAAAAACTAAAATAACACAATTAATTGTTAATTCATTTCGGTGCAGCATCACCTATTCTGGTGACTACCAAGCCAGGAAGAAAATCCACTATGATAATATTAATTTGAAGTCTAAACAATTCCAATAACTAGTATCAAAACATATGATTACACTTCTAATCCACAATACTTAGTTAAGACTCTTAACTAAGAATAATACTTAACCATTTACTTAAAAGCCCATGGATGAGAACAATAATTTGATAAACAAACAACAATCAATCAACTTAATGCATCAAAGATACATGAATGACATATAAATAACATAAACACTTAAAACCTAAAAGACTTATGTCTAATAACAAACATTTCACACTTGTATAAAACTATGAGATTGAGTTAATAACAAACTACATTCTTCTTCCATGATTCATTTTCTATATTTTCCATGCGCTTGATTTTACTCTTAACATTATCCGAGATGGGTGGGTTATAACTTGTAACTCCATTGCTAGTGAGTCGAGTAATCAACATAATTTGTTTTCTTTTAATGGCTCTAAAACTTTTCCTCCATCAATGTGTGTTATTTATTTGTAGAGTGTTGTTTTAGGGTGAAACTTATAACATGTCAATTTTTCCAACTACTTCATGCAATTTTATTGTCATATGTATTTGTCTAACTTGAAGATTAATATGGTTAACAATATCATTCTCTATGTCATTCCCCCATAGTTAGTTCTCGAAAACATATTAGGTGAGAATCTAAAAGAATAAAAGATGTATCTTGTATATGAATTGACTAAACTTATAAACTCTTTATCATTGCAACGATTAATTGACTTAACTTTTATTGGAAAGATAATTTAGTTAATTTCTACAATTCCCAATGCTTATCTTTTAATAGGGCCTTTTGGCATTTTTTCAATATTTAGTATAAATATGCTATTCTAGGCTATCAATATTGTACTCTCCTTTATCTCCTCTATTTTGATATACAACAATAGTTTTCTTGTTATCATTCTTTGTTCATTCTTCTTCTCCCACTTCATTACCTTGCACCAACAAATTGGTATCTAGAGCACTTGGTTTTGTTTTTCCTGGGAAACACGAGTGTTTGTGAGTTGTGTGTTTGATTTTGGTTCATTGATTTTCTGTTGAAATCTTGAACAAAAATCTGATTCTGTGGGTTGGGAAATTGTGTGTTTGAAGATCTGAAAAATATATGCAAGGATTAAGATGAGTGGAGGCAGTAGTTTGAACACCAAACTCCCAGTTTTTATTGACAAAAACTGGAACAAATGGATGATACAAATGTGTGTGCTGTTTGGTGCGCAAAATGTTCTAGATCTGGTTACAAATGGTTATGTACCAGTTGCAGCAGATGCAACTGAAGAACAGAAAACTGCTGAGAAGGTTATGAGGAAGAGGGACCAGAAAGCTCTATTATATATCCATCATTGTGTGGGTGAAAGTGTGTTCGAGAAGATTGCTGATTCGACAACGTCAAAAGGGGCGTGGGATTTACTGGTGAGATGTTACGGTGGTGACTGTGATCGGTGGATCTGAAACTGACTGTTTAATGCTGGTTCGCGAAATGTCGCGGTAAGCAAGAGTCACCACCGTCTTTTATTTTCTCCAACATGGACAGGACAAAGCACAGCAAAATTCCTTATGAGATAGTTTCTCGGTTCAGGAGGTAGATTTATAGAAAGGGAAGGTGTTAGCACCCTTTCTATCCATGGTTATCCATGGGCTCTTAGATACTTGCTCATTGTGTTTTCAAAATGTGTTTGCTTTTCAAATGTGAGTGAGTTTGAAAAAGTTTCGTTTTAAAGATTTCAGATCGACTCTTGTATCAGTCCTCAAGAGTGTTTGAAAAATTGTTTTGAAAGCTTTTTTGAAAGTGTCGGTGTGAAAAGAGTTTTGATTTGTTTTTGAATAGAGCAAGTATCTATGAGTCATCTACCTACCCTAAGGAATTAGGCTGTGTAAATTTCCTTAAGGTAGTGCCATCCCACCATTGAGAGGTAGGTAGCACCACCGTTGGAGGTGTTCGGGTCAATTCGTTTGTAGGGACAGTGTGGTCACCAGAGCAACAGTAGGACACCTTAGAAGCTACCCTTATGCCATTGATCCTTTTTTTTAATCGAGGCAACTTTTCCGAGGCAACTTGTTTTGAGGCATATGGATCAACGGACATAAGGACTTACTAAAACGTCCTATAGTCGACGACCACGTTTCGAGGGAAAGACAACAATGAGGCGTACCCTAAGAGTGGTGTGTGAATTCGTGTGTTATTTTCACGTTTAGCATTTATCTTTTGATCATGGCATGGTGAGCTACGCATTGCTTTTAATTTAGTCATTCATTCTTTCATGCAAGTTAGCAGTTTTAAAAGTGCGGAAATTTAAATGCGGAAAGTAAAATTCTACGCTATCACAAGGCGCGGGTCTATACATCGCCAAATTAACAAAGACCCGTTTGATAAAAAAAAGCGGAAAATAAAGAAATTCCTAATTACTATTACATGGCTTGAACAGTTACATAATATTCACAAAGGAAAATAAGAATAAGTGCGCGAAAGAATTAAAGTTGAACGTTCGAGGGCGTTGGACCCTTTTGAAATTAAATTGAAATAAGAAATTTAATTATTTATTTTATTAAAGAAAAGAAATATTTTTTTAGGTTTTTTGTATTTATGAAATAAAGAAATTAAAATTGAAGAGAAACCCTAATTCTAAGTTGTTTTTAATTATTAATGAAAAATATTAAAGTTTAACCTAATTTACTAAATAATTAATTTATTTACATGTTTATTTACAAAATTAATGATAATTAATAATAATGATAAATAATGATGATTAATAATTTATTTAAGAAAAAGATGAAAATGTAAATAAAAAAACCTAATTCTAGATACTTTTTACTTATTAAGAAAAAGATTAAAGTTTAAAAACCTAAATTAAACTAAGTTAATTGTTAGAGTTTATTTACAAAAAATAGGTTAGTGATGAAATTAATAATAATTAAATATATTTGTATTTTTGATTTTTTTGTTTTTATTATAGAAAATTATTTTATGGTGAAAAAAACAATTAAAACAATTAAAAAAGAATTAGAAAAGAAAAGAAAATAAAATTAAAAAGGATGCAAACCAAGGGGGATTTCAGGCCCAATGGGAGGTTTTTTTGAAGTATTCTGCCCCATTAGACAAAAAGCCTTGTTTGATTTTCTGGCATCACGTGCGTGTTCATTGACTCCTGAGTACCGTGGTCTGCATTCTTTGGCCATTGGATTGGGTTTCATGGCCATTTGTGTTTTGGCTGTTGGCCATTTGTGTTCTGGCCTCAACGTTCCTTAATGAACCTGCATGGGATCCTGTCTAAATCTGCAGTGTTGAATCTCATGAACACATTAAATAAAATCATAAAATGCAAATAAAGTCAATATATGAAGAAATTTAATGTTTAGGCACAATATGGCATGTATGAATGATTATACCCTTTTGACCATGGAGATCAAGCCAGTCTTACCCTTACTGAAGAAGTAGTGAGGTGTTGGTTTGTAATTGTGATGGCTTGTTTGTAGTGAGAGAGAGATTTGTAATAAGGATTTCAAGGATTTAGGGTTCTTGAAAGAATTTGATATTCTAACAGTGTTGTGGCAAAGGTTTTTTTCTCTCTTTTTCTCCTCTCTGGTTTGTGTGAAAAGAAGGTGATTATATAATGGAAATTAGGGTAAAGAAAATGGGCTTTGAATGTGCAATTGGGCCTCCAATGTTCACTTGAGTTCGTCACTTTCCAAGCTAAATCGCAGGGACTTAAGTGCAATTTTTGAAGTTGAAATGTGAAAACAAAATGTAGCCTACATCGAGAACTAACTCTTGTCCGAAAATCGGCTCAATCGAATAAACGGTGAATTAGTTATGAATTTTTGAAGTTTCAGCTCAGACAAACTTATTTTGGGCTCCAGTGTCGACTCTGACACGTTCTTCAATAAAAAACTGGTATTGATCGGAGCATAATATGGTCTCAACTTTTGAAGCAAAGTTGTAGATCTATGAGTCAGGGACCTTGTGTAAAAATATGAGCCCAATCCGATAAAAATTGACCGAGTTATGAATTTTCAAAGTTTCGGCCCAGATGAAATAATATTCAGCATTCAGGATTTTCAGCGTGTCACGCACTCTGAGCAAAAAATGAAGGCCTTTTGAATACCGTTTGAACTCAATACCTTCTGTGAAAATGTAGTCAACTCAATTTGTGAAATTTTGGCGCCAGAACCAGCTCGATACGATGAAAATCGACCAAGTTATGATTTTCTGAACATGACGCAAATAAACTTCTGTCACAAATTTTCTGTGCGAAAATACTTGATAAATCCACATTTTTGAAGACCTTCTGATCGAAATTGGCTTCCAGCCGTGAGAGATGAAAACTTAGATAATGTCAAGACGAAATTTTGGCCACCGGAACAGGTTCAAAACGAGCCACGATCTTCAAGTTATGAATTTTTTAGCGCGTAAAAACTACACTTTCAGCACACTTTTTCACCATATTTCTTCGAGAAAACTCACACATTCGGATACCTTCTTTAAAGAATTGACTCTTGAGCCAAACCTGAATTTGAGAATACGTTATCAGAGATATCTTGGCGAAATAACACCTGAATATGACGCGCCGGGTTAGACTTGTGAATTTTTCTTGAAATGTTTTGAGAAATATGGGAGGGCAAATTTTGGGGTACAACAGTGACACATCAGTAAAGAAGGTGAAGCTTCAATCCCTGCGAAAGCAACATGAGAACTTGAACAAGAAGAACAGTGAGAAAGTTTCTGAATATATCTCCAGAGTGATCATGATCACTAACGAGATGAAGGTGTGTGGAGAAACTCTGTCTGAACAGGTAATCATAGAGAAGATTATGAGGTCGCTTACTCCTCAGTTTGATTACATTGTTGTTTCTATTAAGCATTCTAAAGATCTAGAAACCATGAGAATAAAAGAATTGCAAAGCAGTTTAGAAGCACATGAGTTACGTCTGACTGAGATAACTTCTGAGAGGGAAGTTGAGCAAGCTCTGAAGGCTTCCTTTGTCAAGAAAAACCAGAAACAGAATAAATGTGGTGATAGATTCCAAAAGTCAGAAACCTCAACTTCTGATGATAAGAGATATCATAAAGGAAAGGAGTGGTATGACAAAAAGAAGGTTCAATGTTACTCTTGTAAACAATTTGGCCATTTTTCCAGAGATTATAGGTCAAACAAGGAAAGGAAATCATAAGAAGCGTATACGGCTAAGGGAAACTCTGATGATGAACCTGTGCTACTAATGGCTTCTGATTCTGATGAAAAATGCTCAGAAGATTGGTGGTATATGGATATTGGCTGTTCAAATCACTTAACTAGAAACAAATAATGGTTGAAAGACTTTGACTCCAGAAGGAGAACAAAGATCAGATGTGCTGACGATAAGTATCTTAATGCATAAGGTATGGGAGATGTCAAAGTTAGAGTGAAGAATGGGAAAAACATTTTGATCAAAGACGTTTGGTATGTTCCTGGTATTAGAAACAATCTGATGAGCGTGGGTCAGCTGATTGAGAAAGGTTTATCAGTTGTTATGAAAAATAATCTCTTGGCGTTGTATGATTCCAATCAGAAGTTGATTATGAAGTCTGAACAAGGAAGCAACATAACATTCAAGGTCAATGTAGAAACAATTGAAGCAACGTGTCTTAGTGCAAAAGACGCTGAAGGTGACAGTAAGCTGTGGCATAAGAGGTTGGGGCATTTGAACTATAGAACCTTAGGGCATCTATGTTCTAAGAAGCCTGTACATGGTATTTCGAAGATTGTGAAGCCTGATAAGTCATGTGAGATATGCATGAAAAGCAAGCAACCCAGATTTCCATTTGTATCAGAAGTAGCCTCCAGAGCGAAGCATGCTCTGAGAGTAGTACATTCTGATGTGTGTGGACCATTTCCAGTACCTTCACTTGGAGGAAACAAATATTTTGTGTCTTTTGTGGATGAGTTCACAAGAATGACATGGTTAACACTCATCAAGTTCAAACATTAAGTGTCTACTGAGTTCCAGAAGTTCAAAGTGAAGCCTGAGAAGCAGAGTGGTCAGAAGTTGAATATTTGGAGAACGAATGGTGGAGGTGAGTATAACTCTACAGAGTTCCAGAAGTTCTATGAGGAGAATGGAATAGAACATGAGGTTACTGCTCCATATACTTCTCAGCACAATGGTCTTGCTGAAAGAAGAAACAAAACTTTGCTTGATATGACCAAAAGTATGCTGAAATAAAAAAAGCTACCTCACGTGTTATGGGGAGAAGTTGTTGCCATATCAGTATATATATTCTAAACAAGTGTCCAATGAAGAAGCTGGAGGAAGTTGTTCCTTTAGAAAAATGGACTGGAGATAAGCAGAGTGTCAGTCATCTGAAGGTGTTTGGCTCTGTCTGTTACAAACACGTTCCAGAAGCTAGAAGATAAAAAACTGGATGATAAAGTAATGTTGCTGGTGGGGTATCACAGTACAGGTGCGTATAAGCTTTATTATCCAGAAACTAATAAAGTTGAAGTCAGAAGAGACGTTGTGGTGAAAGAATCTGAAGCATGGGATTGGAACAAATCTCAACCAGATTCTGGTGTAGTGCCAACACCAGAGTTAGCTTCTGAAGATGTTTTAGAAAGTTATGAAGATAAGTCAGAATCAGAAGATGAATCTGATTCTGAAGATGAGTCAGAAGGAGATTCTAACAATGGATCTGATTCTGATCCAGATGCTGATGATGATCCAAAATCTGGTGGTGACCATAGTTCTGGAAGGGAAAACTCTAAAGGTGGTAACTCTGAAGGTAGTAGTTCTGGTGCAGTTTTAGAACAAGCTCAAAGACCACAGAGAATCAGAAAAAAAACAAGAAGGTTTGCAGATTTCAACATGTTGCAGGATAATGATGTCGATTCTGAAGGAGAAGTCGTTCAATGTGACATGTTAGTATATTCTGAACCAGTGGGCATTAAGAAGCTCTCAAGAAGAAAGAATGGCTGAATGCCATGAAGAATAACTCGAAGCAATAGAAAGGAAAAAAACGTGGAAATTGACTAAGCTTCCAGATAAGAAAAAAGCCATCAGTGTCACATGGGTTTTTAAGTTGAAACTTAAGCTATATGGTTCAATTGGCAAGCGCAAAGCTAGACTAGTAGCTAGAGGTTTTCTTCAGAAACCTGGGCTAGATTACTTTGAGGTGTTTGCGCCTGTAGCTAGGCATGAAACAATCAGACTGGTGATTGATTTAGCTGCAAATAGAAATTGGCCTTTGATGCATTTGGATGTGAAGTCTGCATTTATGAACGGTCCATTACAGGAAGAAGTTTATGTGTCACAACCTCTTGGATTTGTGAAAAAGAATAAGGAAGGGATGGTATACAAGTTGAATAAAGCTCTGTATGGACTGAAGCAAGCGCCCGGAGCTTGGAATCCGAAAATTGATTCGTTTTTCAAGAAGCGAAAGTTTCAGAAATGTGAGATGGAATATGGCGTTTATGTGCAACACTCTGATAACAATATGATTCTAGTGTGTCTCTATGTTGATGATATTTAGGAAGCTTCCCAGAAGATATAAAGATGTTCAAAGAAGTTCTGATGAATGAGTTCGAGATGACAGATCTAGGAAATATGACATATTTCCTAGGGATGGAGATTCTGTACTCAAAGAAGGGTATCATTTTGCATCAGTTGAAATATGAACTTGAACTTCTGAAGAGATTTAAGCTGCAGAATTGTAAAGTTTCTGTGACACCATCAGAAACCAATCAAAAATTGGATTCTGACTCTGATGGTGATTATGTTGATA
This sequence comes from Vicia faba, assembly GCA_948472305.1. Lineage (NCBI taxonomy): Eukaryota > Viridiplantae > Streptophyta > Magnoliopsida > Fabales > Fabaceae > Vicia > Vicia faba. Next base: position 204,346,542 of record OX451740.1, read on the forward strand.
CTACAACCTTCAAATAATTGGTTGATTCTCTAAGGTATTTATGTAATACTAGACCTGACATTTTTTATGCAGTTGGATTAGTTAGCAAATTCAAGAGTAATCCAAAGTGGTCTCATTTTTAAGCTGCTGTCAGAATTCTGAGATATATTAAGGGAACTCTGAAATATGGAGTGATGTTTCCTTCTGAAAGAAAGCCAGAACCAGAATTAGTAAGTTATTCTGATTCTGACTGGTGTGGAGACAGAGTGGACAAGAGAAGTACTTCTAGATACTTGTTTAAATTTCTGGGAGGTCCCATTTCCTAGAGTTCCAAGAAAGATCCTGTCGTGGCTCTGTCAACGTGTAAAGCTAAGTATATCGCAGGTGTTGTAGCTGCCTGTCAAGCTGTTTGGCTTCTGAATCTCTTGCATGATCTGAAGGTTGAAGTTGAGGAACCTCTGAAGCTGATGATTGATAATAAGTCTGCAATTGATCTTTCCAAGAATCCAACGCTACATGGAAGAAACAAGCACATTGATACGAAGTATCATTTTCTCAGAAGTCAAGTGCAGAAATGAGTGTTAGAAGTTCTGCACTGCAGCACCCAAAAATAACTAGCATATCTTCTGACGAAGGCAGTTAAGACAGACCAATTTCTTCGCTTGAAAGATGAAATTGGTGTTGTTAGCTTCTGATAGAAAATATAAATAAGGGATGGTATTGGAAAGATAATTTAGTTAATTTCTACAATTCCCAGTTCTTATCTTTTAATAGGGCCTTTTGGCATTTTTCAATATTTAGTATAAATATGCTATTCTAGGCTATCAATATTACTCTACTTTATATCCTCTATTTTGATATACAACAATAGTCTTCTTATTATCATTCTTTGTTCATTCTTCTTCTCCCACTTCATTACCTTGCACCAATAACTTCGAGTAACAATATATATTTGGTCTTATTTTCCTCGAATTCTTTGAATTGTAGAAATGACATAAATGTCATAAGAATTGGCTTGCCAGCTTCCCACATTTTGGCTTGTTGATTTTATCGTAAACCACATGTTTAAAAATATTAGTGAGCTATTTGTTGTCTAATAAAAAACATTATCAATATCATTGGTGTTTTAGGTGGATCAACAAGTGTGCCTCTATAAGCATTGGAAGAAGACCAGGATGTTGACATTTCAAAAATTTGTGGAGGTTTGTTTGATCTTTGTGGGTCTGGCTTTTTTAATGCTGGATTTTTCTCATAACATAAATGCATACACTAAATGTAGTATTGATTTAGTGAAGTGAATATTTACGTATTTTGGTCATAGTGTCTCACCAGCTGTATAAAACTCATTGTTGAATTGGAAAATCAATTGAGATATCTACTATTAGCTCTCAATGACTATTCCTTTTCCTTCAACTAATTACACTAATGAAACTATGTTCCTCGACTATATATTCCTTAGTTACTCCAAAAAATAAAGATATTACATGTATAAAAAAACTTGTTTGATTGGTTGTGTGTGGAAAAAATTTATAAACTTTGTATTTAGAGAAAAACACTAGTCACAATAGCAAAAACAACTGGGCTAGAGAAATTGGTCTTGTTGGCCTATTTAAGTAGGGGTGATACATGTGTTTTTTTTTTTTTCATTTTTAGAGATACGTGGCGCCTAAAGTTTGACTCTATTTTCTTGATAATGATGGTGTTATTAATCTTATGCTCCTACAAAAAAAATTAAAATTTCTTTTTTGCGTTTATCAAAAATTTTAAGAAAATATTAGATTTTTTTGAAATTTCCGAAAAAAATTATTGAATTTTTTAAAATATCCAGTAGTTTATTTTCAAAAAAAAAATTCAAAAAATTATACCGGAAATTTATAAATAACTACTGAAATTTTCATTTTTTGCCACCCCAAATTTGTTCATGGACATTTCTGGAATAACGAAAAATAAGGGGTGTCAGATAAAATTTGAAGGGTGACACGTAAAAGCTTTATTTTCTCTTATCTAGAGGTGCACAACTTCTTCATTATGTGGTCCTTGTTTGTAGCTTTCTTGTTTTAGTAATGGTATAGACATTGAACATAAGTAAGGCTTGTTTGGTAAAAAATAAGAGGAATTCTTTTCACCCTATAATTTTCTAACGCACCACGCAAAATTTCAAAAATGCCCCTTAAAATTGGAAATATATTTCTAATACGCACCTTGTCAGACATAAATTGTATAAAAACTTGTGTGTTTACCACGAATATAATTCCAGCGACAATCGAATATATATCTTCGGTATATGTTGAGACTTTAAGACGCGCTACCTTTTCCCCTCCATTTGCAAAAACTTATTTCAAAAAACAAAACACACAAAAACACCCATTCCTCTCAAACTTCATTGTTACAAAATCAAACTACTTCGCAAAAAGCTCGTCAGAAATCGTCAAGCATAAGTTAACTCAAGTGTTCAACAATATTCAATCAAGAAAATTCATCAATTGTAAGTTATTTTTGAGTTTTTTTTTAGAGTTTATGTAATTTCTACTTAAATTTGTGATTTAGGTTAGTAATTGTGATTTTGTTTTATATTTTCAATATTAGGAATCATTAGAAATGTGTTGGAAGTCTCATTTTTATGATCAATGATATTTTTTGTAGGTCATTTGGGGTTGTGCTTCGCCATTGACGAAGCTCTGAAATTGTAGGTCGTATTGGAAATGTATTTTTGGTTTTTATTTTAACATTGAAGGTGTTCTGGTTTTCATGGAGATCGTGCATGCGTGTATTGATGGAGGTTTGCTTCCTAATGGATCTGATGTTAGAGGTGTTATGGATGCCATCATGGCAGAGGCTCAGGTGGCTCTGCTTTACAGGAGGCAGCAGAGGAATGCCGGGAGAGTGACAGGCCGACTTAGAGTCTGTCATACCCAGTAATCTTTAATGTTGTATATGTATTTTGGTTATCGTTTTTTTATTGTATTTGGATAATATTTTGGGTTACCCCTTATGTTGACTACGGGCACCTTTTATGTTGTTTACTGATATTTATTTATATATGTCTTTGTTCTACAGGTCTTTGTAGTGTGTTTTGTTGTATATGTCCACTACTACAAATAATGCTTGTAACATCGGTCACAACATGCGTTTTACCTCGATAACCCATGCGAGTTTACTAAGGGAGACACGAAAAGTTGCCACTTATCACCTCAGTGATTTAAAAACTGAGGGAAAAGTGACACTGGTCACGGGTTCGATCCCTAGCAACTATATTTTTTTATTTTTAAAATTGCGCTACTTTTTACCTCAGTGTTTAACAATAACCGAGGGGTAAAGTCCTGTTTATAAATTTTAATTTTAACATGTTTTTTATATTTTAATCTGCAAAGCACTTATTTTTTTGTCAAAATCTATATCTTCCTCATCATCATCAACAAGAACACCTATAACAACAACAAAAACAAAATTAATAGAATTCTTAAACATTAAATCTCACAACAAAAACAACAACAACAAGATCCATAGAATCTTTAAATATTCCATCTCAACAACAAAAACAATAACAAATAAACAAAATCAATAGAATACTTAAACATTAAATTTCAACGACAGAAATAACACAACAACAATAACAACAAAATCCATGGAACCTTTAAACATTAAATCTTAAAAACATCAACAACGATGACAAATAAACAAAATCAATATAATCGTTAAACACTAAATTTCTACAACAACAACAATAATATTAAACATTTTACTTGATACTGTTAGAGATAAGTCTCAGACTTCTCCAATAAAAGAGTGACACCACAATGAGCTAAAAACAAAACTATATTTTTATCTCTAATATTAAACAATTTTAACAAAAAAATACTAGATAAAAGATTACATTAAGAAACTAAGTTTGAAATATTTTCCTACTTTTGCTTTCATTATCATTGTTTTCAATATGTTAAGTTTAAATTTCAGCACTTTGCATCCAAGATGAATAGTTGTGGCATTTATATTTTAATTGGCTAGTGAGAGTTTCACACGTTTTATGTGGATTGATAAGTTGACTATGTTTTGACCATTGTTACTTTATAAATTGATGGTAAAGATTCATTATTTAATTTTTTTCATCAAATTGATCATGAATAAAAATTAAAAAATAAAATACGTTACTTTACCCCTCTGTTTTTTAATAGATTATTAAAAAAGATAAAAAAAATTACAAGGTAACATTGGACATGGGTTCGAACCCCAACAACTAATTTTTCTTTATTTTCATAACTGCGTTACTTTTTAACTCGGTTTAGTAAAGTGTTATTAAAAAGTTTTAAAAATTAAAAAGTGATAAAGGGTAGTTGCTGAAATTCGAAGACGCGTTCTCTAAATATATTTCCTCTCAGTTTTCAGCAAATACGAAATAAGCATTTCATTCAAATAAACAAGAGTAACTACTACAAACTTGTCCTACAAGAAATGTCAAATTAATAGCTCTAATTTAGCCAAAATCACAAGGTTAATGGTATTTTAAATATATTCTAAATAAATATTTGAGACACACAAACCAGACAAATGCACAAACAAACCAAAGATGCTCCATAACCGTAGAAAATGCAGAAACAGGCCAAGAACACTAACAACATCAAATAAAATACCAAAACACAAGACAACAAAGTTCATGATCTGTCAAAGTTAGTAGTTCAACCCACCTAATCTAACATTTGCATGGTAACCGAACGCCAAAGATGCTTCCACCTTTTGGAGAGAATGCTGGTGGCAACTGCTTGATTGGTTTGGAGAAAGGAGAGAATGTGAGAGAGAACATCGTCTGAAAAAGTGCTTAGAATATCATCCGCCATTGCATGTAAGGCGCTCTACTGATGGCGGCAATTAGGAAACTAGATTCCCTAGTTACCCATTTAGGTTAACAAGGTATCACTCTTTTTTAAATATATATGTATTATACTACTTATTAGGAGAACACTTTTTTATTATTATTATTATTATTATTATTATTATTATTATTATTATTATTATTATTATTATTATTATTATTATTATTATTATTATTATTAATATTATTATAATAAATGAGAACAGTTAATCAAAATCATTAATTTCTTTTCATTAAGGATTTGATTAATTTATCTTGTCATAATCTTCTTTCATTGTATATTATGGCAGGATTTAATTCCCATTTTATTTTAAGGAAAAATATATTTATTATATTTTAAGAATTATGATAAACGGTTAAATTATTTTATAAATATATTTTAATATAAAATATTTTTTATTGATAGAGTTTTTTATTTTTTAATTAATATACAATACTTATAGTTATTGTATAAAAATATCAATTAATATAAAAATAAAAAACTATAAAATTATTTTTCAGATTAATATATAACTATATTAATGATTTAACATGATATATCGTTGCTATTTTTATTAAATGAAAATTTATAATAAAAAATATGATTAAAAAATATAATAAATATTTATATTTTACTTTTAAAAATAAATAAATAAAATTTAAAATATTTACATTATTCTTGAGATTCAATAAATATTATATTTCTATTAAGTTATTACTGCAGAGTTTTCATTATCAAATAAATTTATATGTGATGTTTTTTATTTAATATATCAAATATAGTAATTTATTATCATTATATTAAAAATAATTAGCACCAAAACTAAAACCAATAATATATCTCTATATTAATTCAAAAAGTATCTATATCGTTGTATTCCAAAAATAAAAAATATTATATCTTTATATTAAAAATAATTAGCACCAAAACTAAAACCATTAATATAACTCTATATTAATTTAAAAAATATTGTATACTATTATATATCGTTGTATTCCAAAAATAAAAAATATTATATTTTTATATTAGTAATACAGATTTACTATTTCTACACTAAATTTTATATCTAAATATTTACATTAAATATTGTTCAATATATTTATAGGGTGAACATTATTTTTAATAAAAAATATATTTTATAAATAGTAATACGAATAATATAAGAGTAGTGTGTGAACAATACATGTTAATAGTGTTGATGAACAGTATTTTTGTGAATAGTATGTGAATAGTAATTTTAATGATAAAATAAAATTAGTTAATGAAATATAAAAAATTAGTTACTATTCTATAAATATTACATTTAAAAAATATTGTATACTATATCGTTGTATTCCAAAAATAAAAAATATTATATATTTATATTAATAATAATTAGCATCAAAAATATATTCATTAATATAACTTTATATTAATTCAAAAAATATTGTATAGTACTATTCTATATCGTTGTATTTCAAAAATAAAAAAATTATATATTTATATTAATAATAATTAGCATCAAAACTATAACTGTTAATATAGCTCTATATTAATTCAAAAAATATTATATACTATTATATATCATTGTATTCCAAAAATAAAAAAATATTATATTTTTATATTAATAATAATTAGCACTAAAACTATAACCATTAATATAATTCTATATTAATTCTATATATATATATATATATATATATATATATATATATATATATATATATATATATCAAAATCCTTGATATAATTATATATTCTTATTCTTTTTTTATTTTGGAATACAATGATAATATATATATATATATATATATATATATATATATATATATATATATATATATATATATATATATATATATATATATATATATATATATATATATATATATATATATATATATATATATATATATATATATATATATATATATATATATATATATATATATATATATATATATATATATATATATAAACTATTTTTTTGAATAATATATAACTATATTGATGGTATTAATTATTGTATTAATTGATTTTTTATACAATTACAATAAATATTTGTATATGATATAAAAACTAAAAAACACTATTGATAAAATATTTTATGATAAAAAATCTATAAAAATAATATAATTAATTATCATAATTCTTAAAATACAATAAATATATTTATTCTTAAACTATAACATGAATTAATGTTTTGAATGGACTACATAGGTTACAATTAGGGGTGGTAAGGTGGACGGTCCGTCCCGTTTAGACCCGTCTCGTTTAAGCCCGTACAAAAGTGGGATGGGGCGGACAAACTTATGCATCTGAGTTCAAAAGTCAAGTTCACCCCGTTTATTAATGAGTTGACGGGCGGGCCCGCCAATTTTTTAAACTTTTTTTATTTTATAATTTAATTTATTACATAATTTACAAAAAATTTAATCATTACTAAAGAAGCCGACAAAAGATATTTTTTAACAATGCATAATATAACTTCAACATGTTTTAAGTCCATACACTTAAAAAAATAAAATAGATAAAGATCAATTTCAAGAAAAACATATCGAAATAGACTCTAGCACGATAAAAAAATATCTAAATAAATAAATAAACAACACATATCATCATAATCCTGTTTAAAAACTAATTACTAAAAAAATCTCAATTAATAATTTTCACAAGACAAATAATGATAACATTACAGTGCATAAAACATTATAGTGTATAAAATAGTAGTGTATAAAATATTAACACTTGATTTCTCATTGTTTAATACATATAGACTATTATATTGACTGATTCCGTAATAGTTATATCTTAAATTTGTCACACGTATACTCTAATCGAATTCTTCATTTTCTTAAAATTAACATTTGTTTCTAACGAAAACATGTGATCTAATGTATTGACAACTTAATAATTCTTCATGCCCTACAATTGTTCTTGTATTTCAAATTTTTCCAACCAATACATGTATTAGAAAGCTATATAAAGAACCTTACAATTATAATTCAATTTGTCTATATAATAATTTAGAATGTAATTCAATCACCATAACCCAAAGAGAATATTGTTATTTTTATGGTTAAAGTTGTCTTAATTCTAAGTAAAAATTAAAAAAATTTAACAAAAAGCTCGCGGGCAAAACCCGCTCCGTCCCGCCTAAGCGCGCTTTTTAAAGCGGGTTAGGCGGGGAGGGCCAACTTAAAGTACCGAGCCAAAAACTTCAGTACAACCCGCCAAAAATGATGGGTCAAACGGGCTGGTCCGACGGGCCCGACCCATTTTTCCACCCATAGTTACAATGAATAAGGACTATAAAAAGAGAAATTAATATAGTCTATTGATTTCAATAAATTAAAATTTAAAGGTTATGATTAATTGTTCTCACTTGAGTCGACTCTTATACTATTATATTTAAAGATCTTATTGGTACACATAAAATAAGAGTCGGATACTAATAGAATAGAGAATTATTAATCTACATTTTATGAAAATTCGTAAATGTTTTTTATTTTTTCGAAAATGAATCTCTGGATGTACTTTGCGTCTCACCAAATCACGCTCACTTCAGGTGATCATCTCATATTTTTTCAACATTTATTCTGGAGATGCATACCCAATACATTCTTCAACGAAACACATTTTTTTGACATAACCTGCTACAGAGATACATCTTCGTATTCACACTAGACAGAATTGGAGATGGATCTCTAGAACCACACCAGACAATAAATTTTGACTTTGTTTTAGAGAAGCACTGATTAAATTAACGATGTATTATAGTTATACTATCATATTCAATTTTATATAAAGTAAACTGAAATTCTAGCACTTGCAATACAAAGGTCAAGACTAATGTCTTAACACAGAAACATGATGTCAGAACAGATGTTATAAAATTTGTTGACAAAAAATCTATTGTTGATTGTGCAGAAAGATAAATTGCAAAAACTTAAATAACACAATTAATTGTTAATATAGTTTGGTGCAACGTCACATATTCTAGTGGCTACCAAGTCAGGAAGAAAACCCACTATGATAATATTAGTTTGAATCCTAAACAGTCTCAGTTTACAACTTCTCTCCTAATCTCTAACTTGTGCAATTTCTACTTAGTAACCTCCTAGATATGAGAATTTCCTCTCACATCCAATCATCGCAGTGATAAACAAACCAGTTAGAATTCCAGTAACTAGTATCAAAACAGATGATTACACTTCTGTGATACGGTGGGAGAACTAACTTGGGTGTTTTTCGTTTTATCGCAAATGTTGCGGTTAGCAAGAGTCGTCACCGAATTTTCTTTTATCCAAAAGGAAAGGTGAAAAAGCACATGAAAGACCTTTGATATTATTTCTTGAGTTCGGGGGGTAGATTATGAAAAGGGAAGGTATTATCACCCTTTTCATCAACGGTTTTCTATGGGCTCTTAGTTACTTGCTAGATCACTTGCTTTTGTTTGAAATTGTGCTTTGTGTGGTTTTTGAAAGTATTTTGTAAAGAGGCCATTGTTTAGGCAAACTTTGTAATGATTCTCGTTCGTAAGAATGTATACAAAGATGTTGATCTTTTGAAAATGTTTTCAAGTTTGTAAGATGTTTTGAAAGTGTAGGTGTTTATTTTGAAAATAGCAAGGATGTTTTGTTTTGAAATTGAGCAAGTAATTAGGAGCATTCTACCTACTCAAAAGTCTTTCATGTTCATTTCCTTTTTCCTTTGACATTGTTATCTTACCCTTGATTTGGTAAGTAACCCTATCTTTGGATGTAAACGGGACGGGCATGAGTCATCGTATAATCATGATTAGCAATGTTGCAAGGTATCTTAGCATTCTCTTTTAGGGACTAAGATCATTTGAAAGGAAACTTAGATAGCGTCATCGAGGGACTAAGATCTTATACTTTGCTTGTTTTTGCTAAGATTCCTCACACGCGTAATATGACTATTTTGTAAGGCAACCAAGTGGATTTACCCTAGGGGTGCTTGTGTACAAGTGTATTTTTTCATGCTTGGTTTTGTCTTTGATTAGGATTTTCTAAGCATTGGTTTTAGTCTTTCCATACAAACCCTAATTACTAGCATTTACATATAAAGTGATAAATTGCGGAATTTAAAATTACTACGCTATTATAATACTTGTGGGAGGGGGTGTACAAATTATAAATGGGGATTGCAAGAAAATAAACCTAATTATCTATTACAACCATATTGAATTTGTACAAGAATTGAATAAATAATGTACAAAATGAATAAATATGCAAGAATGTAAATGTAAAGAAAATGGATGTTTGTTTGGATTTTTTAGAAAGAAAGGGGTTTTGTTTTAACCTAATTAAATAAAGAAAAATAATTAATTAAATTAGTAAAAAGAAGTAAACCTAAATTTACTAGGAAAAGAAATTAAATAAAACCCTAATCTTATTAATTGATTAAAAAGAAATTAAGTTTATAAGAAGAATATTTTTGATATTTGTCTTAAAAATAATTTATAGTATTATAAAATATTTTTGGTCTTTTTACATTTTAAAATATTATATTTAAATGGTGTAAAAGAAAATAACTAAAAACCTAGTTTTTTTAAATTAAATTTACAAAACAATTAGTGAAATAAATAAAGTATGATTAAAGAAAATAATTTTTTGTGTGAGAAAAAATAAATAAACTATGTCAAAATATAAATCTAATATTTTTATATTTTTTATGATTTTTTAGCATAAAATAAAATATTTAAGAAAAAACAAATAAATAAAAATAAGAAAAAGAAAATAAAATGGGCCAGGGGTGTGGATAGCCAGCAAGGGGGGTTAGCAGTAAGAAGAAAAACATAAGGCCCAAGGGACGCCCAGGCGCCTGTCCAAAAAAGTCAGAATGTGAGAAATATGCACAAAAAAATCCAAAAGGGTACCATTGGGGCTCGAACCCAGGTCCCTCTAGTCACAGGCGCGCGCTTCTACCACTAGAGTGGCTATACATCCGTTTATATAATCAAAACAACAAATATATGATAGTAAACAAGTCCATGGCCTGAACTTCATCTTTAACCTCACGCCCAACTAGAGCCTCTGTATCTTGTTCAATCCTCAACAAAAATGAAAAATGTAAACAGAAAACTTGTAGCAAATTTCCTCACGATTTCAGAAATGCAAAGCAATAAAATTATAGATCAAAGACAAGCATGAATTTAAATGGCCCTAATTTGAACCCTAAAAATTTCAGAAACTTCAATCTCAAAATTATCTAAGCTCAAGCAATATAAATGAAAACTATGGACATGGTTAGCTTTAGGACAATGATATTTATATTTTTCATTCACAAATAAACCATTAATGATGCCTGTATGAAAAGTTCCAAAGTCAGAAAACTTACCTTGCAAGAGGGTATCAGGTTTGGAGTTTGAGTAGCTTTCAGTGAGTTCCAATGATTGGATTAGCTTCCTCAAGTTCCCAGGAAGCTAATGGGATGCTTAGCTTTAGCTGAAAGTGCCTGAGGAGTTTTGGAGATGTTAAGGTGCAAGGTGCTGTTTTTTAAAATGGTGGATGATGATGGAGGTGTTACAGTGGTGCTGCAGGTGTTGTGATTGTTTGTATATGTTGTTTAGAAGCTCCTGAAAGTAAAAGGCCAAGAAACGCACGAGTAAATTTGGAGATTGGATTCAAAACTCAGAAATGACAAGTTTTGAAGTGTTTTTGGTGATTCTATGTTCTAGGTATTTTCAAGGCTTAAGCATGCGTGGGATTTGTGGCAAATGACTTGTGTATGTATAAGCAAAGAGGTTTGAGTGATTTGGAAAGTCAGAAGTACAAGTTACAAGCTATTTGTTATGTTACTTGATTTTCAAGAAAAGTGGGAAAACAAGTTTCAAGAGGAAGCACAAGCATGGGCTGAGTGATTGTAAGTGTATAACAAGTTTCTCTTGAGTTATAAGACATGTATGATCAGAAGAGAACAAGTTCAAGGCTCAAGAACAAGTTTTGTGCAAAAAGCTACTTTATCAAAATGGCATTGTGCACTTTCTTCCCAAAATGGATATAAAGCATGGCCTTGCATTGAATGCTTGAATTGAGACCTCTAACAGCTGTGTAAGCAATTAATTATGGAGTGCCTAACAAGTTTGAGGCCTGCAAAGTAGAGGTTATGCAACATACATTTGAATTTTAAATTTGTTCATCACAAAATGACTTGTAATTCAAGTGATAAAACCCTAACTTCATCTCTTCGATTCTCCCTACTCAAAAATGATCTCAAGGAGTTCCTGGACATTTTGGAAAGCTTGTAATGTGATATAAATCCCATATTTGAATCACTTTTGAATATTCCCCTTGGAACTATATGAAAAAGTGCCATGAAGTTGGGTCAAAATCCTGACCAAATTAGGGCAAAATTTCACTAAGTGTTTTGTTTCATGACCATGTGTTCTTAAAATTATAACTTGAGATCCAAGAACTTTTGTAAGGAGTTGTGTAAAGAAATGTTGTAGATTTCATGGAGATCTACAACTTTGATGTTGGAAGTTTCTTCTGAATCAGCTTGCATCATAGTGAAAATTTTGCTCAAAGTTATGAAAAATAAGAAATTTCCAACACTTGGAAAAATTTCTAAGTTTAGAAATTTTAACTTTTCAAAATGAAATCTTGAATTTTGGATTTCTTTATGAATAAGTTTCATATTTTGACATGTTTTGATGAATTGTGATCTTTGACATTTGATTTTGACCAAAAAGTCAAAGTTTGACTTTTCAGTATACAGTTGACTTTTGATTAGTTGAGGTAAAATTCATCTGTCAATCCTTTGAATTTGAGAAATGTTTTGAGCCATGTCATTAGGTCAAAATGATGAAATTGGACTCTTGAGATCATGTCTTAAACCAATTGATTATTTGCTAGGTCAAAAATCAAAAATTACTCTATCCCAGTCAAAACCCTAATTTTGACCATTTTGCCCTTTTGAAGATTTGATCAAATTTCTTGAGGAATTATTGTCCAAAATTGATCAAATGATACATATGAGTTTAAAATGTTGATGTGGATAAAAAATTATGAAGTTTGACTGTAAATTGGCCATAGTTGACTTTTCCCCCAATACAAATGATTTTTAGGTCAACTGCTCAATTGACTGAGCAAAAGTGTGATCCAAAGCTTGAAACTTGACATGAGTAAACTTGAGAGTCCATAATGATCTATGAAAGTCATATGGGGTATTAGAATTTCAAATATCCTTGTGCAATCTCAAACCCTAATTTTGGTCATTAGTGCTTAATGGGGTGTCTTGAGCTGATCAACCCTAGTGCAGTCTTGAGCCAAAGGAGATCTTGTGAGCAAATTCTTGAGAAATGAGAGGGAAAATTTTAGGGTACAACATCTGCCCCTGTTCAATCTTCTTAATCTTGAAGAGTTAGATTGGCGAGTTTTGCCATTCGTGACTCGAAGGTGGAGGATGATTCGACACTAGAGTGCCCAGAAAGTTGCACTCAGTGATAGAAAGTTGTTGGAGATTGGCTTGTAGATGCTATCCAGAAATGATTGCTGAACCGTATCTGTAAACTAAAACTGAATGAGTATCAGAATGGCGTCCGTTTCTGGAGCGTGTCTGAACTGTATCTGAAAGCTGAATCTGAGTATCAGGATGGCATCCATGTCTGGAGCGTATCTGAACTGTATCTGAAAGCTGAATCTGAATGAGTATCAGGATGACATCCGTGTCTGGAGTGTATCTGAACTGTATCTGAAAGCTTAATCTGAATGAGTATCAGGATGGCATCCGTGTCTGGAGCGTATTTGAACTGTATCTGAAAGCTGAATCTGAATGAGTATCAGGATGGCATTCGTGTATGGAGCGTATCTGAACAGTATCTAAAAGCTGAATCTGAATGAGTATCAGGATGGCATCCGTGTCTGGAGCGTATCTGAACTGTATCTGAAAGCTGAATCTGAATGAGTATCAGGATGGCATCCGTGTCTGGAGCGTATCTGAACTGTATCTGAAAGTTGAATCTGAATGAGTATCAGAATGGTATCCGTGTCTGGAGCGTATCTGAAAGATTGAATCTGAATGAGTATCAGAATGGCATTAGTGTTTGGAGCGTATCTGAACTGTATCTGGAAAAAAAATTTTTTGAACATTGTTAATGGTAGCTGTTGATTAAACTTATCCTGCAAAGGGTAAAATGTTAGCTAATATGCAATGTCATGTTGTATGAAATGCAAGGTATAATGCATTCGTGTTATCGATGTTCATGATATATGGATGCGATGTATGCGTATCTAAGCTAATCTGTTGCCCTGCTGTTGGATTGGGGAAAATAAATCCTTGACTGCTGCTGAGTGTTGTACCCCAAAATTTGCCCTCTCATTTCATCATTATTTTCTCACCACAAGGCCTTTGGAGCTCAAGATCAAATTAGGGTTTGCTCTGCTCAAGACTCCTCCTTGCACTGTTGACCCAAATTAGGGTTTGAGTTTGCACAAAGTTGTTTTGACCTAAAATTCCCAAAGTGACTTTCATGCTTCATGTTGGACTCACAAGTCTATCCATACCAAGTTTCAAGCCTTAACTCCAATCTCTGCCCAGCCAATTGGACAATTGACCTAGAAATCAACTGTATTAGGGAAAAAGTCAATTGTGGCCAGTTGACAGTTAAACCTCATGAAATTTGACCCACATCATCATATTGAACTCATATGAACCATTTGGTCAAGTTTGGATCACAATTCCACAAGAAATTTGATCAGATCACCAAAAGGGCAAAATGGTCATTTTTAGGGTTTTGACTGCACAAAGGAAATTTTTGACTGTTTGACCTAACCAAGGGAAAACCAAGCTCACATATGGACTCAAGGACTCAATTGCATTGTCTTGATCCATTCAACAAGTTCAAAATATCCCAAATGTACAAGATTGACAGATGAATCTTCCAGTCAACTGATCAAAATTTGACTATATACTGAAAAGTCAAACTTTGTCTTTTTGGTCAAAATCAAGTGCCAAGATTCATTTTTCATCAAGACATGTCAAATTATGAAACTTGTTCATCAAGAAACCCAAATTTGCAAATTAGGGTTTAAAATGAAGAAAATTTCATAACTTAGAAATTTTCCAAGTTATAAAATTTCCTTATTTTTTCCTAACTTTGTCCAATTTTTTCACCAAGATGCAAATGGATTCAAACAAAACTCAAAACATGAAAGTTATAGTCCATTGCAAAATCTACAACTTTGATTCACAAAGTTTACTCAAAAGAAGCTTGTAGCTCAAGTTATGATTTTTGGAACAAGGATGCAAAACATTCTTAACTTAGAAAATTTTTGACCTATTCTAGGCAGGATTTTTGACCAACTTCATGGCCATTTTTCACATGCTTCCACTTGGAATTTCAATTTTCATTACGAAGATGGATTGTAGTACACATTCCAAGCTTTCCAAATTGTCCAAGAACTTCTCAAACACCCTTGTGGTTAGGGAGAATCGAATTGGCAAAGTTGGGCAAAAGTCACTTTTGTTCATAACCAAATACATGTTCATACATTGGCATTTTTCAAGTCAGCTTGTACAAGCTAGATTACAGGCCTCTAATCCTCTTCACACTCAATAATTAAATGCCAAACCATTGTGTTCAAGCATTATTTTGATCATTTGGTCATTACATGCAAGATTAATCCATAATTAGAAAAAGTAAGTTTGCCATTTTTGAAAAGGTACACTTTATGTCAAATAACAAATCCAAGAGGCATGGGCCAGATCTTTGAAGCTAGCATTTTGTACACAAATCACTCTGATCAAGAACAAGAGGTGCAACATAGTTTAGGGCATTGGACAGGCCTGTATAGAAACTTGCATTTTCTTACTTATCTTGGAAGAAAACTTGGCAAAAGGACCAGAACTTGCATCTCCTGTCAAGACATCCAAGAAAAAACTTTGTAGACACTTTCCATACACAAAACTAAGCCTAAAGCATGACCAAACTGTTCTTGATCCCTCCTCATTCACAAAAACACAGTTTTGTTGGAAAACAGGGTACCTGCTGCAGATTGACTTGGCCAGCTCAATCCACTCGTGCACTTTGGCTCAAACCACTTCAAACACATTCTCCACCATCCATTGGAACTGTCCCAAGCCCTCAACACAGACTGTAACACCCCTAACCAAGTTTGCCATTTTCACTTTTCATTTGTGCAGGTTGACTTCTATAGCTCGATACAGGCAGGTTCAAAGCAAGCTAGGTGTTGGAGAAGGTTCCTTGGACCTCAGGAAAGCTGTACAAATCCTCAAACTCCATTGAAGGTGGCCACATTGCTGTACACGAATCAAGCTGAACAGGTAAAAGTATGAACTTCTATCTCTTTATCCAGGCATAGTTAGGCTTAAGTTTGTGAAGAAAGCATGTCCTACTCATAGCCCTGAAGCCATCTATGTAGTTACTTTTCATTTATATTGTGTGTGCTATGAGAATTTTGGACCTGAACATGGAAGAAAACTTAGGTCAGAAATTGGGGATGGAGAAATTCTCCCTCGTTTCTGAGAGTTAGAACAACTTTTTTATATGTTTGAAATCGTGACTTGATGCTCTACATTATTGATGTTGTAAGTTTTTGTTAAAAGTCAAAGAATCAAGAGATAGCAGATGGAGAAGGAAGCACGCATTTTCTTGTTCAAACATGTGCTGGAGGTTGAAGATAGAGTTGACTTGGGCTGGGCCTGAGTCAACCTGCTTTTTGCACCCCTTTTTTCATTTTGCACCCCCCTGGCCCATTGTGTGATTTTTTAATTATTTTTGATTTTTTCTTTTTGATTCTGACTTATTATTTTTTGCTCAAATATAAAAAATATTAAAAATATTTTTTCACCCATTTTTGCATTTATTTTACATTTGTTTGTTTTATTTAAGCATATATATATATATATATATATATATATATATATATATATATATATATATATATATATATATATATATATATATATATATATATATATATATATATATATATATATATATATATATATATATATATATATATATATATATATATATATTTATCCAAAATATTAAACAATAATACAAAAATATATTTTTTTTTTAGTTATTATTTTTTGTTTACATTTTGAAAACATTTTCTAAAAATATACTTTTTTTTAAAAATAATTAATATTTCATTTTTGTATATATTTAGTATATTTAATATATAATATAAATACTTGTACATTTATTAAATATTTAGGACAAAAATATGAAAATAGTACATTTTTATTTTTATTAATATTTGACATCAAAAATACTTTTTACAATATACTTCTCTTTTATTTTTTTTTTTTGTATAAATAAATATATAAATATTATATACAATTAGTAAATAATTACTATTTATTAAAAAATTAGGGTTTTGCCCTAAAACCACAAAAATACTCCAAATTGATCTTTTTCTATTTTGTTTATATTTCAAACATGAAAACTTTTACATACATAAAAAAATCTCATTTTTTTGTACATAATACATTTTTGCATTTATATTTGTTTAAATATTGTACAATTTATTATTTGTCTATTCAATATGGATGTAATAGTTTAGATTTAAATTTCTTGCTAAATATCCCTCATTCAAACATTTGTACCCCAATCCCCATAATCATGTTGTAATAATCTAGAACTTTAAAATTCCGAATTTAAAAGCTTTCTAATTATGCCATGATAGACCTAGGGTTTGTATGCAGAAAATCAAATAACAAATAGCTTGACCTAATTCAAAGACAAAAAGCATGAAAATGGACAACACCAATCACACTTGCACCCTTAGGGTTACTCCACTTGTTTCCTTCAAAAATGGGCCATGCTTGCATGTTGAGTTTCTTTGGCAAAACAAAACAAATCAAAATGATCATAGTCCCTCGATGACGCTTTCGAAGTTGCCTAAAAAATGATCAAGTCCCTTAAAGGAAGAAATTGCCAAAGACACGTGGCACTATTGCATTCATGGTCTAAACGATGTCCCGCACCTGTCCCGTTAACATCCTAACACAAGATTGTCCACCAAATACAATGGTGGAACAATACTGTTAAAAGGGTTAAAACATAGGAAAAATCTTTGAGTAAATTTAGGGGTAGACAACTCTTAGTTACTTGATTAAACTTGCAAAACAAATCCTTGCCATTTTTCAAAATACACATCACAACACAACTTTCAAAACATTGAAAACTTTTCAAAAGACAAATACACCTTTGTATACATTCAAACATGGATCATTACAAAGGTTGCCACAACAAATGGCCTCTTTTCAAAACCTCTTTCAAAATCACACACAAAGCACCATTTCAAACAATTGAAAGCACCATTTCAAACAATTGAAAATGCAAGGCAAGTGATCTAAGCAAGTAACTAAGAGCCCATGGATAACCATGGATAGAAAGGGTGCTAATACCTTCCCTTTCTATAATCTACTCCCCGAACCCAAGAAAACATCTCAAAGGTTTTTGCTGTGCTTTTTAACCTTTCCTTAGGATAAAATAAAAAGTCGGTGGCGACTCTTGCTAAACCGAAACATTTGCGAAAACAAACGCAAAACTCAAGTCAGTTCTCCCACTGTATCACAGAACTGGCGACTCTGCTAGGGATTTGTCTTAAAAGTGGAGTAACCTTAGGGCTTAGATCACCCTCTTGCATGACTAATTGTTTGCTTTGATTGCTTTATATTTTGGTTCTCTTGTTTGGGCTTGAAATCCTACACCCGGATTTGGGAAACATTCATAGATAGAAATACGTTGTGGAAACTGTGCGGGGTATACCGACACGGTTGAAGCAATAGCTATATTAGTGCGACATATTTGTGAGTACCGGTAACCCTTAAGTTCAATCAAGGAGAGTACGGGTCCGCTGAGTGATGTCACTAAGCACTAATGACCTAGAACCTTGCTTGACCATCTTGGCCTTTTATTAGGGGTAGTGAGATGACCGGCTTTGGTGCAGTCCGAAGTTGGTAGATACTCGATACTACACTCATTGAGGGTTGTTTTCTTGGGATATTTTGGTCGCTAGTTAAGTGGCTAAACCAAAACAATGAACATGGAAAATAATCCAATGATATTGAGCTCTTTAGAACCCGGTTACTATTTATAGGACAGGTTTTTAAGCCAACTTCCCTCAAGAGGGTACTTACCTATGAAACCCCATGCAAGCCTGAAACTAGGGTTTTTGTGTGACTTGCTTGTACATATGTTTGTGCATACATCATGAACATCATAAAGCATCATATGCATCCACTAACCATTTCAAGTATTTTGGATCTTCATCTTTGTTCTTGTTTTGTAGGTCATGGAAATTCTTCGCAGGAAAACTATCCAAGTCAACCTTGTGAGAATCCCTCCTCAACTCAAGGAGCTTACATCCAGAATTCCGGAAAGCTCTCTCTTCAGTGAAAGACATGGTAGACTGCTCAGCCTAGTCAACACCAACATTGAAGAAGACATGGTGAAAGTGTTGTTCTAGTTCTTTGAACCCCTTCACCACTGTTTCATATTCCCCGATTATCAATTGGTGCCTACTTTGGAGGAATTTTCTCAACTCCTGAGAATTCCTATTCTTAATCAACTACCCTACAACGGTACGGAAAAAGAACCAAAGCCTGAAGATGTTGCTCAAGCACTACACTTGCAACCATCTGACATCAAGGGGCATTGGGAGACTAGAAGTGGTGTCAAAGGCTTCTTGGCAAAATTCTTGTTTGAGAAGGCACAAGAGTGTTGGAACTCCTTGGATCTGCAAGCCTTTGAAGAGATTGTGGCACTCTTTATTTATGGGTTGGTCTTGTTCCCAAATCCTGACCAACTTATAGATGTCAATGCTGTCAAGATTTTCCTATCCAGGAATCCCATACCTACATTGCTTGGGGACATTCTCCACTCATTTTACACACGAACAATGAGGAGGAGAGGTGTTCTCATGTGCTGTACTCCTCTCCTTGCAAGGTGGTTTATTTCGCACCTTCCATAATCTGTTTTGAAGAATGACCAAGGCTTAAGGTGGTCACAACGATTGATGACCCTCACACATTCTGATGTACATTGGTGTTCTCGGTCCAGAGAAAATGTCATCATCATCGATCGCTGTGGTGAATTCCCTAATGTTCCATTACTTGGCATTAGGGGAGGCATTACCTACAACCCTTGTCTAGCTTTGAGACAATTTGGATATGCACGGAGGGATGGCCCTCATGACATGCTGATTCCTGACCTAGTTTTTGACTTCGACAACGATGTGCAAGGACTTCGCAAAAGATTCATCAGAGCTTGGAGGATGCCTAACAAGGTAGATAGCAAGACACTGGGGCACAAGAACTCCATCCCTCTTGAGCCTTATCTCAAATGGGTAAGGACCCGAGCCCAGAGTCTTATGATGCCTTACCCTCATATTCTCCCTTTGATTAAAGAGTCCGTTAAGGAAGGAGAGGTTCCCTACACCATCCTATATCCTGACATGCCAACATCATGGGAGGAGATGCAGAAGAGTTGGATCCAACTCAAGGAGGAACGAAATACTTTTGAAGCCAGCTTCTACGCTAGTGAGAAGAAGGTTTTGGAGCTTACCCGCCGACTTTACGAGGAGGAGACCCTCAACACTTACATCGCACCGAAAAGAATGCGCAACGTCTTTTTACCTTAAGAAGTTTTTGTAATATTTGGCCCATGGGGCATTTATGTACTGACAAATTTTCTTCTTATTAATATGACGTGTATTCTTTTTGTTTGCAACAAATTTTGAATTTCTAAATCCTTGAATGCATTACATGAATAAACATATCATTCATCATATGCATAAACAGGTCTTCACACCAGGTTTCCTTATCTCTCTGCTGTTTATTTCAGTAAGATGGATCTCGAACAGACGGTCAAAGATCTGCAGGCACAAAACTCGCAGTTTCAACAGCTCCTAATGACCTTAGCAAAGGGTCAGGAGGATCTAAAAACACTGCTTGGGAACAAAGAGCAAGAAAAAGTGAAAAAGAAGAAGAAAAGAGTCGGGGTAGCTACATTGGAAAGAAGGTTTGAGAATGAAGCTAGAAGAGTTCTTGAATTTCCCTCCGCATCTGAGGAGGAAACCAGTAAGGGAAAAGGAGTTGCACTACCTTCTGAGTCCGAAGCTGAAGAGGAAGAGGTTGAGGAAGATGAAGACTACTCAGAGCAACAATACCCGCCAGCGGACGACAAATACAAAAACCTGGAGGATAGACTGGTAGCTATGGAGCTGCAAAGGGTTCCTGGGTTAGATTTTGAAGAATTGGGATTGATTGCTGGAATTGTGATCCCTCCAAAGTTTAAGGTGCCAATTTTTGCAAAATATGACGGGCTGTCTTGCCCGAAGATGCACCAGAGGTCGTATGTCAGGAAAATTCAACCTCATTCATCCGACAGAAATCTTTGGGTACACTTCTTCCAGGATAGCCTGTCCGGTACACAGCTAGATTGGTTTTACAAGCTTGAGAGGTCAGAGGTACATAGTTGAGAGGATTTGGCAGCTGCCTTTTATCGCCAGTATCAATATAACTCTGACTTGGCGCCAACCCGTCAGCTACAAAGTATGGGAATGGCCTCAAATGAGGGATTCAAGGAATACGCCCAGAAATGGCGCGACTTGGCCGGAAGAGTGCAGCCACCTCTTTCTGATAGGGAACTAGTTGATATGTTCTTGGGGACCCTATCTGGCCCATTCTTCAACCATTTGATCGGGAGCTCTTCCGCAGGGTTTACTGAATTGATTTTGACTGGCGAACGGGTGGAAGCTGGTATTAAGAGTGGGAAGATTCAAAGGGATGCCTCTGCATCTGCAACTGTCAAAAAGCCATTTCCAGCCAAGAAGGAAGCGGCTGTTGTGTACTCTCAGAAGGGATCGGGAAGAACTGAGCGCCGGCCGACTGTAGGGGCCGTGATGATTCAAAATTCATCAAATGATCAGCCTCGTAACAATCAGTCCAAACCAAATCAGCAACGGGTAGAACGGCCACAACGGCAGTTCACCCGCATCAATATGACGCCTGCACAAGTTCTTCCCCATTTGTTAAAGTTGAATCTGACTGGTTTAAAGGAGGCATCGAAAAACCCTAACACCACATCTCCATACTATCATGCCAATGCCAAATGTGCCTACCATTCTGATAGCGCCGGACATGACACCAACAATTATTGGGCGCTAAAGAATAAAATTCAAGACTTGATAGATGCAAAAGAGGTCGAGTTCGATGCTCCGGAGAAGCCGAATGTAATATCTGCTCCGATGCCAAAGCATGGCCATCATGTTCATGCTGTTGAGGAAGATCTGTATGTTTCTGGTGTTGATGATCTGGTAACCCCACTGTTGACAATCAAGTTAAATCTGTTGAAGGCTGGGATTTTCCCAGGATGCAAAGAAGACTTCTACTGTTGTTCCTCCCTACCAATCGACTGTCCATTGCTGAAGATAGGCATCCAAGGCCTAATGGACAGCCAACAAATTCTTTTCGAAAAGATTCCCGCTACTCCAACCCCTATCAAAGATGTTTCAATAATCACCATTTCCGCCAATCTTTCCAAGGTCCCTAAAAAGCCTGTTAAGATTACATTTGCTACGAAGATTGTTCCTCTGAAAATAACCATGCCTGGGCCTGTCCCTTACGAATCTGACAAATCAATACCATGGAATTATGGTGGAGAAATCTACTACCATGGTGTTAAACAAGTTGAGATAACTGAAGAAAGCTCTGGCGAAGAAGATGCAGACATTGGAAACATTTCCGGTACGAGCAAGATTACCCGAAGTGGGAGAATATTTTCTCCAGAGATTTCCCCTCCAAAGGCAATCTTTGGACCCTCAGCTGCTGCCAAAGTTACTCCTGCACCGATGAAACTTTCTGCAAGAACTCTGCTGATTGAAGAAGCTGTTACTCCTGTGGTTGTCCCTCCTGCTTCTGCTGATAAGGGGAAAGGGATCCAAGATGAGCTCGTCAGGACGAGGGCTCAGCCATTGGTTATCCCCGAAACCTCTAAGAAAGAAATGGAGGAGATTCTGAAAATAATTAAGAAGAGTGATTATGACGTGGTGGAGAAACTGGGGCAAACCCCCTCGAAGATATCCATGCTAGCTTTGCTGCTTTGTTCTGAGGCTCATACCAAAGCGTTGATAAGATTTCTGAAGACAGCCCATGTTCCCCAGGAAACCTCAGCCAATCAATTCCAGGATTGTGTAGCCAGCCTTACCGCAGACAACGGCCTGGGTTTCTCTGATGCTGACCTGACTCCGAAAGGAAGAAAGTACAATGACGCATTGCATGTGTCAGTTGAATGCCGAGGAACTACTCTTGCCCATGTTTTGGTCGACACTGGTTCTTCTTTAAATGTGCTGCCTAAGAAGGCTCTCGATCGATTGGATTGTGAAGGCTTGGAGCTGAAACCGAGTAATATCATTGTCAGGGCCTTCGACGGGTCTAAAATAATGGTGCATGGGGAGGTCGACATCCCTATCAAGGTAGGAATCGAAGTATTCCACTCAAATTTCTATGTGATGGACATTCGTCTGTCATACTCTTGCTTGCTAGGGAGACCATGGATACATAATGCTGGCGCGGTCACTTCCTCCCTACATCAGATGCTGAAATACCCTGTCAAAGGAAAGATTATAACTGTACACGGTGAAGAAGAATATATGACCAGTCACCTGAACTCCTTTCGGTATGTGGAAGTGGAGGGCGAATTCATTGAAACACTGTTCCAACACTTCGAGGAAATTGCTCCCGAAGTTGCAGTAGCAAAGGCAGTAGCTGAGGAGCCCAAGCAGGTGGCCAGTATGGCATCTCTGAAAGACGCAAAGGCTGCAATGAAGGAGGGAAAAAGCTCAACATGGGGTCAGTTGCCTGACTTTCCCCACAAGATAGACAAGTTTGGGTTGGGAATTACCGCTGCGGGGCAAAAAGCTATGCGTCGCTCAAAAATTGAAAGGACACCCATCAAGATTTCTCCTCATGGAATCAATGCTTTGGAAGACGAAGACGAAGAGGGTAACATTGAAGACTGGATCTTCCCAACCATCGAAGGGGGACTGCACAACTGGGAGGCGAAAGACTTCGTCCCCATTACTTTCATTAATCAGTAACTTATCTTTCGAACATTTCCTGTTGGTCTGTAATAATTACTTTTAAACAATCTGCACACTACTTTTTCACCTCATGCCTTTCCCGGGGTATGTAGGTCCATTTGTAAGGGTTTTGATTATCTTCATATCCATATGCCATGTTTAATGATTCATTGGACGTTTTTCATTTATAAACTGCTGTGTTCATTTTCTTTCCTTTTGCATTTTTGTTTGTTTAAGGATGGCTATCCCTTACACACACCCACACTCACAAATGCAGGTACCCATCCACTCTGGATTCTATGGGTGACTATTCTGCTATGTCCTTCAATAACTCTGAAGATTTGGTCAATCAGGCTGAGTATGAAGATGACGAAGATTGTGAAGTACCAGGAGAGCTAGCCAGACTTCTACAACAAGAAGAGAGGGCCATCCCGCCTCACGAAGATTTGTTGGAAACTGTCAACTTAGGAACAGAGGAAGAACGGAAGGAAGTACAAGTGGGTGCAAATCTGGAACCAAGTGTCAAAGAGCGTTTAGTACAACTGTTAAATGAATACGTTGAAATCTTCGCATGGTCTTATGAAGACATGCCGGGTTTAGACACAAATATCGTGGTTCACCGTCTCCCTACAAGAGAGGATTGTCCACCGATTAAGCAAAAAGTCCGCCGAATGAGGCCCGACATGTCTGAGAAGATTAAAGTAGAAGTAATGAAGCAATTCAACGCTGGCTTTCTGGCTGTTACATCCTATCCACAATGGGTTGCTAACATTGTGCCAGTACCTAAAAAAGACGGCAAGGTCAGAATGTGTGTAGACTACCGGGATTTGAATAGGGCTAGTCCTAAAGATGATTTTCCGCTACCGCACATCGATATTTTGATTAACAACACAGCTCAACACAAAGTGTTTTCCTTCATGGATGGATTCTCGGGCTACAACCAGATCAAAATGGCCCCCGAGGACATGGAGAAAACAACTTTTGTTACACAATGGGGTACCTTCTGCTACAAGGTGATGCCGTTCGGACTGAAGAACGCAGGGGCAACTTATCAATGCGCCATGGTAGATTTATTTCATGATATGATACACCATGAGATCAAAGTCTATGTAGACGATATGATAGCTCGATCACAAACAGAGGAGGAACACCTTGAGCATCTGCAAAAGCTGTTCGCCAGGTTGAAAGAGTACAAACTCAGGCTGAATCCAAGTAAGTGTACTTTTGGAGTTAGGTCTGGTAAACTTCTAGGATTTATTGTCAGTAACAAGGGCATTGAGGTCGATCCAGCAAAAGTGAAAGCGATACAAGAAATGCCTGCTCCCCGTACTGAAAAGGAGGTTAGAGGGTTCTTGGGGCGCCTGAACTATATTGCCAGATTCATCTCTCATCTGACGTCTACCTGTGAGCCAATTTTCAAACTATTGAAGAAAGATCAGGTGGTCGAATGGAACGACGATTGCCAAGCTGCTTTTGATAAGATCAAGGAGTATTTGCTAGAACCTCATATTCTGATGCCACCCGTCGAAGGAAGACCGTTGATCATGTATATGACCGTCTTGGATAACTCAATGGGGTGTGTACTGGGCCAGCATGACGAGTCTGGTCGAAAAGAGCATGCCATTTATTACCTTAGCAAAAAGTTTACCGACAGTGAGACTCACTACTCACTGCTCCAGAAAACTTGTTGCGCTTTGGTATGGGCTGCTCGCCGACTAAGGCAGTATATGTTGACTCATACTACTCTGTTGATTTCCAAAATGGACCCTATCAAGTATATCTTCGAGAAGCCTGCTTTATCTGGAAGAATCGCTAGATGGCAAATGATCCTGACTGAGTATGACATCCAATACACTACCCAAAAAGCTATAAAGGGGAGTGTACTAGCTGACCATCTAGCTCATCAAGCTATCGAAGATTATCAGTCCATGAGATTCGACTTCCCGGACGAGGACATCATGAATTTGGACAACATTAAAGGTAACGGACCGTATGACGGACTTGAAAATGGATCCCGATGGACCCTGTACTTTGATGGTGCTTCAAATGCACTTGGAAACGGTATCGGTGAGGTACTCATTTCCCCAGAAGGTTGTCACACGCCTTTCACGGCCCGACTTTGCTTCAGCTGTACCAACAACATGGATGAATATGAAGCTTGCATTTTTGGTCTCAAGGCTGCTATAGACCTGGGGATCAAATCTTTGATCGTATTTGGGGACTCGGCTTTGGTTATCAGTCAAATCAAAGGAGAGTGGGATACCAAGCATCCTAATCTTATCCCATATAAAGAACATGTCCTGACATTGTTGCCTCATTTCGAGCAAATCACCTTCGAGCATTTCCCGCGATAAGAGAATCAGCTTACAGATGCTCTTGCCATAATGTCCTCCATTTTAAAACTCAACTGGGATAACGAGGCTCCCCAAATCACCATTGAGCGAATGGATGAACCTGTGCATTGTCATGAGATTAATACCGAAGAAGTAGTGGAACAACCTTGGTTTCACAAAATCAAAAGGTATCTCCAGACTAGAGAATACCCCGAAGGAGCTTCCGTAAATGACAAGAAGTTCCTAAGGAAATTTGCTGCCAAGTTCTTCCTGAGCAATGGCATCCTCTATAAACGCAGCCATGATTGTGTTTTACTCCGATGTGTAGACAAAGCTGAAGCAGAGTTAATCATGACCGAGATACACAGCAGTACATTTGGCACCCACTTGAGCGGGCATACAATGGCTAAGAAAATTCTAAGGGCAGGCTATTACTGGTCTACCATGGAAGCAGATTGCTTTCAGCATTCCCGTACTTGCCACAAATGTCAGGTCTACGCTGACAAGATTCATATTCCTCCTGTTCCTCTCAACATTCTGACGGCTCCTTGGCCATTTTCAATGTGGGGCATTGACATGATTGGAGAGATCAAGCCCACATCATCCAATGGACATCGCTTCATCCTAGTCGCCATTGACTATTTTACCAAATGGGTCGAAGCAGCTTCCTTCGCCTCTGTTACTAAAAATGTGGTTGCCCGCTTCATTAAGTAGAATCTCATATGCCGGTATGGTGTCCCCGACAGGATCATCACATACAACGGTACAAATCTGAATAATACTATGATCACCGCTCTATGCGAACAGTTCAAGATTTATCATCATAATTCATCTCCCTATCGGCCGAAGATGAACGGTGCTGTTGAAGCTGCGAACAAAAACATCAAGAAGATCATTCAGAAAATGAAAGTTACCTACAAGGACTGGCATGAGATGTTACCGTTTGCTTTGCATGGATACCGTACTACGACACGTACTTCAACAGGGGCAACCCCATTTTCTTTAGTATATGGCATGGAAGCTGTCCTACCCATGGAAGTTCAAATTCCTTCTTTAAGGATTATGAAGGACGCTAGTTTGAATGAATATGATTGGATTCAGACCCGACTTGATCAACTCAATTTTATCGACGAGAAGCGACTCGCTGCTGTTTGCCATGGTCAAACGTATAAAAAACGGATGATCAAGGCTTTCAACAAGAAAGTCAGACGTCAAGTATATCAAGTCGGAGATCTCGTAATCAAGCAGATTATCTTACCGCAAAGTGATCCCAGGGGAAAATGGACTCCTACTTATGAAGGACCATTTGTGATCAAGAGCATATTTTCTGGTGGTGCAATGATTCTGACCACCATGGACGACGACGATTTGCTGCACCCCGCGAACGCAGACATAGTCAAAAGATACTACGCATAAAATAACCCGACAAGTCAAAAACCCAAAAGGGCGGCTTGGGCAAAAATGGGCATCCCGGTGAATCGAAAACCCAAAAGGGCGGTTCAGGCAAAAATTAGGGATAAAAACAAAAAAATATGTACACCCGGCAAGTCGAAAACCCGAAAGAGCGGCTTGGGCAAAAAGGGGTTTCCCGGTGGATTGAAAACCCGAAAGGGCGATCCAGGCAAAAGTTAGGAATTAAAGCGTATGACTATGTCTCGTCGGATCACTTTAAAGAACAATCTCTTCATCAACCAGCTCTAAGCTTCTGATCAATCCAGTCATCGGCGGACGAAGCATTGAATGGACAGATATTCAGAGTTGTGAAGGCTATAGCAGAATGGGAACCCCATGAAATTATTTCACACAGCCATCTTTCTTTTGTATAAAATTTTCAATTTTCACGACAACATCCTCTTACTAGGATGTCTGTCTCCTTTGTACAAAGATACTCACAAAAATTTAATACAAATACTTTTCCAAATACAGAAATTTGCTCTGTCTTCCTTTTTCTCTTTTGCACTTATGTTTTATTTGAGAAACGTCCAATGTTTTGTTAAATAGGCATATGCATTTGAACATAATCATTTTCCTTACAAATCAAGAAAGATGATTGCTGATAGGTTGAAGGTACAAATAGATATCTTGATGCCCTTTCAGAAGGAATCCCTAGCAGAATTAAACTCCAAACTCCTCAACGAAGTCAAAATCCAGAACTTAATTCCCCAAAACAGAGTTAAAAACTTCAGGATCTCCAGCAGAACATAAGCTTTTTCCAAAAAAACTGATTTCCCCAGCCAGAGGGCCTTCCAGAACTCAATTCCCCTCAGAGATTAAGTTTCAGTATCCCCAGCGGAGCTAAAACTTCCAACTATCAATCCCCAGCGGAACCAGACTAGTGAACTTTCTCCCCACAGAGATGCTTCCCACCGGACTGAAAATTCTCAGTCTTGCTTCTCCAGCATAAGTCTGCCAGGTTCTGGATTCCCCAGTAGAGATCATCAGAACTCTCCTGCCCTACCAGTCACCAAGGAGTTCCAATCCCCAACAGTGGTCCTAAGATCCCTCAACATTTGAAGATCTTGTTCCCCGAGCAGTCAGCAGTCAACAAGGATGGCTCAGCTTCCGCAATCAGAGATTCCTGCATTCCCCTACAGCAGTCAATGATTCACTTTCCCCGGCGACAGTCAAGATTCTATTATCTCTGGCAATCCAGGATTCATCTATCCTCAGCAAGACAGCTTATCAGCTTACATGCGCATTCATTACATTCATAACATAAACATTGATATAACATATATTGCATCATACATTTCATGCAACATAACTTTGTGTTTTAGCTAACATTTCATCCTTTTCAGGATAAGATTAAAAGGCTATCATTAACAATTATCCAGATACAGTATGGATACACCCCAGACACGGCGGCCACTCTATTACTCATTCAGAATTTCAAGTCAGATACAGTATAGATACACCCCAGACACGGAGGTCATTCTACTACTCATTCAGACTACAACGATCAGATACAGACTAGATACGCTCCAGACACAGCAGCCATTCTATCTCTCATTCAGATTCACTTATCCACCTCAAGGTTCAATGCATTCCGAGCACGGATACCATTCTGACCTTTACAACAGCAGTCTGATTCTCCCCAGTGCGTTCGCCACGGAAGTCATTCTGTCATTTATTTAGATCCCAGATACAGTTTCAGATACACTCCAGACACGGAAGTCATTCTGTTACTCATACGGATCTCAATCCCAGTTACAGTTTCAGATACACTCCAGACACGGAAGTCATTCTGCTACTCATACAAATCTCAACTTCAGATACAGTCCAAATACGTTCCAAACACGGTTGCCATTCTGTCACTCATTCAGAATTTGTCCCCGGCACGCAGTTGATCCATACAAATATTTCTCTGTTACCCGGATACAATACAAATACACTCCAGACACGGCAATCATTCTGATATTCATTCCATATTCAAACACAGTTACAGCTCAGATACGCCCCAGATACGGAGGCCATTCTTTTGCTCGTACAAACTCAGTCTCCAGATACAGCTCAAATGCATTCCAGACACGGATACCATTTTGATCCTCATTCTTCTGACCAATCACATGGCAGTTCAACAAACATTCCGGATGGCATCTTTAAGCCCATCCCCGACAAGATTATGTCTCCCTTCCAGATGGAATCTTTTAAGCCCATCTCTAAATGGCATCTTTAAGCTCATTCACGCATCCATTGTTTTGACGAGTGCAAATTTAAGGGCACTATAGTGTCCAATCTCCTTTTACCTTCGAGACTCGAAAGGCAAACTTTCCAATCTAACTCTTCAGGTTCAAGAAGATTGAACAGGGGAAACTGTTGTACCCCAAAATTTTCCCTCTCATTTCATCATTATTTTCTCACCACAAGACCCTTGGAGCTCAAGATCAAATTAGGGTTTGCTCTGCTCAAGACTCCTCCTTGCACTGTTGACCCAAATTAGGGTTTGAGTTTGCACAAAGTTGTTTTGACCTAAAATGCCCAAAGTGACTTTCATGCTTCATGTTGGACTCACAAGTCTATCCATACCAAGTTTCAAGCCTTAACTCCAATCTCTGCCCAGCCAATTGGACAGTTGACCTAGAAATCAGCTGTATTGGGGAAAAAGTCAACTGTGGCCAGTTGACAGTCAAACCTCATGAAATTTGACCCACATCAACATATTGAACTCATATGAACCATTTGGTCAAGTTTGGATCACAATTCCACAAGAAATTTGATCAGATCACCAAAAGGGCAAAATGGTCATTTTTAGGGTTTTGACTGCACAAAGGCAATTTTTGACTGTTTGACCTAACCAAGGGCAAACCAAGATCACATATGGACTCAAGGACTCAATGGAATTGTCTTTATCCATCCAACAAGTTCAAAAGATCCCAAATGCACAAGATTGACAGATGAATCTTCCAGTCAACTGATCAAAATTTGACTATATACTGAAAAGTCAAACTTTGACTTTTTGGTCAAAATCAAGTGCCAAGATTCATTTTTCATCAAGACATGTCAAATTATGAAACTTGTTCATCAAGAAACCCAAATTTGCAAATTAGGGTTTAAAATGAAGAAAATTTCATAACTTAGAAATTTTCTAAGTTATAAAATTTCCATATTTTTTCCTAACTTTGTCCCATTTTTTCACCAATATGCAAATGGATTCAAACAAAACTCAAAACATGAAAGTTGTAGTCCATTGCAAAATCTACAACTTTTAATCACAAAGTTTCCTTAAAAGAAGCTTGTAGCTCAAGTTATGATTTTTGGAACAAGGATGCAAAACATTCTTAACTTAGAAAATTTTTGACCTATTCTAGGCAGGATTTTTGACCAACTTCATGGCCATTTTTCACATGCTTCCACTTGGAATTTCAATTTTCATTATGAAGATGGATTGTAGTACACATTCCAAGCTTTCCAAATTGTCCAAGAACTTCTCAAACACCCTTGTGGTTAGGGAGAATCGAATTGGCAAAGTTGGGCAAAAGTCACTTTTGTTCATAACCAAATACATGTTCATACATTGGCATTTTTCAAGTCAGCTTGTACAAGCTAGATTACAGGCCTCTAATCCTCTTCACACTCAATAATTAAATGCCAAACCATTGTGTTCAAGCATTATTTTGATCATTTGGTCATTACATGCAAGATTAATCCATAATTAGAAAAAGTAAGTTTGCCATTTTTGAAAAGGTACACTTTATGTCAAATAACAAATCCAAGAGGCATGGGCCAGATCTTTGAAGCTAGCATTTTGTACACAAATCACTCTGATCAAGAACAAGAGGTGCAACATAGTTTAGGGCATTGGACAGGCCTGTATAGAAACTTGCATTTTCTTACTTATCTTGGAAGAAAACTTGGCAAAAGGACCAGAACTTGCATCTCCTGTCAAGACATCCAAGAAAAAACTTTGTAGACACTTTCCATACACAAAACTAAGCCTAAAGCACGACCAAACTGTTCTTGATCCCTCCTCATTCACAAAAACACAGTTTTGTTGCAAAACAGGGTATCTGCTGCAGGTTGACTTGGCCAGCTCAATCCACTCGTGCACTTTGGCTCAAACCACTTCAAACACATTCCCCACCATCCATTGGAACTGTCCCAAGCCCTCAACACAGATTGTAACACCCCTAACCAAGTTTGCCATTTTCACTTTTCAACTGTGCAGGTTGACTTCTATAGCTCGATACAGGCAGGTTCAAAGCAAGCTAGGTGTTGGAGAAGGTTCCTTGGACCTCAGGCAAGCTGTACAAATCCTCAAACTCAATTGAAGGTGACCACATTGCTGTACACGACTCAAGCTGAACAGGTAAAAGTATGAACTTCTATCTCTCTATCCAGGCATATTTAGGCTTAAGTTTGTGAAGAAAGCATGTCCTACTCATAGCCCTGAAGCCATCCATGTAGTTACTTTTCATTTATATTGTGTGTGCTATGAGAATTTTGGACCTGAACATGGAAGAAAACTTAGGTCAGAAATTGGGGATGGAGAAATTATCCCTCGTTTCTGAGAGTTAGAACAACTTTTTTATATGTTTGAAATCGTGACTTGATGCTCTACATTATTGATGTTGTAAGTTTTTGTTAAAAGTCAAAGAATCAAGAGATAGCAGATGGAGAAGGAAGCGCGTGCTTTCTTGTTCAAACATGTGCTAGAGGTTGAAGACAGAGTTGACTTGGGCTGGGCCTGAGTCAACCTGCTTTTTGCACCCCTTTTTTCATTTTGCACCCCCCTGGCCCATTGTGTGATTTTTTAATTATTTTTGTTTTTTTCTTTTTGATTCTGACTTATTATTTTTTGCTCAAATATTAAAAATATTTTTCACCCATTTTTGCATTTATTTGACATTTGTTTGTTTTATTTAAGCATATATATATATATATATATATATATATATATATATATATATATATATATATATATATATATATATATATATATATATATATATATATATATATATATATATATATATATATATATATATATATATATATATATATATATATATATATATATATATATATATATATATATATATATATATATATATATATATATATATATATAAACAAATATATTTCTTTTTATCCAAAATATTAAACAATAATACAAAAATAAATTTTTTTTAGTTATTATTTTTTGTTTACATTTTGAAAACATTTTCTAAAAATATACTTTTTTTTTGTAAATAATTAATATTTCATTTTTGTATATATTTAGTATATTTAATATATAATATAAATACTTGTACATTTATTAAATATTTAGGACAAAAATATGAAAATAGTACATTTTTATTTTTATTAATATTTGACATCAAAAATACTTTTTACAATATACTTCTCTTTTATTTATTTTTTTGTATAAATAAATATATAAATATTATATACAATTAGTAAATAATTACTATTTATTAAGAAATTAGGGTTTTGCCCTAAAACCACAAAAATACTCCAAATTGATCTTTTTCTATTTTGTTTATATTTCAAACATGAAAACTTTTACATACATAAAAAAATCTCATTTTTTTGTACATAATACATTTTTGCATTTATATTTGTTTAAATATTGTACAATTTATTATTTGTCTATTCAATATGGATGTAATAGTTTAGATTTAAATTCCTTGCTAAATATCCCTCATTCAAACATTTGTAACCCCATCCCCATAATCATGTTGTAATAATCTAGAACTTTAAAATTCCGCATTTAAAAGCTTTCTAATTATGCCATGATAGACCTAGGGTTTGTATGCAGAAAATCAAATAACAAATAGCTTGACCTAATTCAAAGACAAAAAGCATGAAAATGGACAACACCAATCACACTTGCACCCTTAGGGTTACTCCACTTGTTGCCTTCAAAAATGGGCCATGCTTGCATGTTGAGTTTCTTTGGCAAAACAAAACAAATCAAAATGATCATAGTCCCTCGATGACGCTTTCGAAGTTGCCTAAAAAATGATCAAGTCCCTTAAAGGAAGAAATTGCCAAAGACACGTGGCACTATTGCATTCATGGTCTAAACGATGACCCGCGCCTGTCCCGTTAACATCCTAACACAAGATTGTCCACCAAATACAATGGTGGAACAATACTGTTAAAAGGGTTAAAACATAGGAAAAATCTTTGAGTAAATTTAGGGGTAGACAACTCTTAGTTACTTGATTAAACTTGCAAAACAAATCCTTGCCATTTTTCAAAATACACATCACAACACAACTTTCAAAACATTGAAAACTTTTCAAAAGACAAATACACCTTTGTATACATTCAAACATGGATCATTACAAAGGTTGCCACAACAAATGGCCTCTTTTCAAAACCTCTTTAAAAATCACACACAAAGCACCATTTCAAACAATTGAAAACACCATTTTAAACAATTGAAAATGCAAGGCAAGTGATCTAAGCAAGTAACTAAGAGCCCATGGATAACCATGGATAGAAAGGGTGCTAATACATTTCCTTTCTATAATCTACTCCCCGAACCCAAGAAAACATCTCAAAGGTTTTTGCTGTGCTTTTTAACCTTTCCTTAGGATAAAATAAAAAGTCGGTGGCGACTCTTGCTAAACCGAAACATTTGCGAAAACAAACGCAAAACTCAAGTCAGTTCTCCCACCGTATCACACTGAGGATATGGAGTTTAAGTCTTCATATTGTGAAGTTGAAGTGTTGATGAATTTCCACTTAGAGAAATAAACTCTGTTGTAAGGGAAACGCCATATACTGCTTATAAAATTCTGTTGGGGAATCCTGATAAATTTGGTGACTTCTACCGCGGAGTGATAACTGAAGTTTTGTTCTGCTGGGGATTAAACTGCATACTGTGGGGAATTTTATAACTTAGAGAGATTTCCCAAATTCCTAAAGCCATTAGTGATTGTATTTCTATTTTGTTCATTTGTAAATGGTAATTATGTTCAAATGCATATGTTCAAAAATAAATCATTTGACGTTTTTGTAAATAAAACACAAGAGTAAAGAAAAACAGATAGTTTTGTACTTTCAAAGGGATATATTTGTATTGACTTTGAGTAAGTATTTTTGTACAATGAGAAAATCATTCTAGGAAGAGAATGTCTTCGTAAAAAATGAAAATTTGATACAAAGAAAAAATAGATATGTGAAATAATCCCATGGGGTTCCCATTCTTCTATAGCCTTCGTGTCTCTGAGCATCTTATCTGTTTATTGCCTTGTCTGAAGTTGATTGAATTGATCAGAACCGTCGAGTTTGCAGGTTATCCGTAAGGTGATCCAACAGGACATAGTCATACGCTTTAATTCCCTAGCTTTTGCCTGGACTGCCCTTTCGGGTTTTCAGTCCACCGGGATACCCTTTTTTGCCCAAGCCACCCTTTCGGGTTTTCAGCTTGCCGGGTGTACAGATTTTTTGTTTTATCCCTAATTTTTGCCAGAACCTTTTTGGTTCGCCGGGATTCCCTTGTTTTACCTAGGTGTGTCAACCTAGCGGGTCTCTTACGCGTAGTATCTTTTGACTACGTCCGCGTTCACAGGGTGTGGCAGGTCGTCGCCATCCATAGTGGTTAATATCATTGCCCCACCAGAGAATATACTTTTGATCGCAAACGGTCCTTCATATGTAGGAGTCCATTTTCCCATGAGGTCACCTTGCGGCAGTATGATGTGCTTGATCACCAGATCCCCGACTTGATACACTTGGTGTCTGACCTTTTTGTTGAAAGCCTTGATCATCCGTTTTTGATACATTTGACCATGACAGACAGAAGTAAGCCTTTTCTCATCAATCAAGTTCAGTTGATCAAGTCGAGTCTGGATCCAATCTTCTTCATTCAGCCCTGCATCCTTCATAATTCTCAGAGAGGAGATCTGGACCTCAATAGGCAAGACAACCTCCATGCCGTATACCAGAGAGTAGGGTGTTTCCCCGGTTGATGTAAGCGCTGTGGTACGATAACCGTGGAGAGAGAATGGTATCATATCATGCCAGCCTTTGTACGTGACTGTCATTTTCTGTATTTTCTTTTTGATGTTCTTATTTGCGGCTTCGAGAGCACCATTCATCTTTGGCCGGTAAGGGGAAGAATTATGATTCCGGATCTTGAATTGCTCGCACAGGGCGGTGATCATAGTGTTGTTAAGATTCGTACCATTGTCTATGATGATTCTCTCCAGGATACCATACCGACAGACGAGATCCTGTTTAATGAACCGGGCTACAACATTCTTGGTAACGGAAGCGAAAGAGGCCGCCTCAACCCACTTTGTAAAATAGTCAATGGCCACTAAGATGCAGTGGTGTCCATTAGAGGTTGTTGGTTTGATTTCCCCAATCATATCGATGCCCCACATAGCAAAGGGCCAAGGAGCCGTCAAGATATTCAAAGGAACCAGGGGTACATGCACTTTGTCAGCATAGATCTGACACTTGTGGCAGGTTCGAGAGTGTTGATAGCAATCTGCTTCCATGGTAGACCAGTAATAGCCTGCCCGTAGGATCTTTTTTTCCATCGTATGCCCACTGGAATGGGTTCCAAAAGTGCCCACATGTAACTCAGCCATGATCTTTTCCGCTTCAACCTTGTCTTTGCACCGAAGTAACATAGAGTCATGGTTGAGTTTGTAGAGAATTCCATTACTAAGGAAGAATTTAGCAGAGAACCTCCTCAAGAACTTCTTATCATTGACTGAAGCTCCTTCCGGATATTCTTGAGCCTTGAGATACCTCTTGACTTCGTGAAACCAAGGCTGGTCCACTACTTCTTCAGTATTAATCTCGTGATAGTGATTTGGTTCATCCATTCATTCAATGGTGATCTGGGGAGCCTCATTATCCCATTTAAGTTTAAACATGGATAACATTGTGGCTAGTGCGTCTTCTAGCTGATTTTCTTCTCGTGGGAAATGCTCGAAGGTAATCTTCTCAAAATGTGGGATCAATGTCAATACATGTTCTTTGTAGGGGATAAGGTTAGGGTGTTTGGTGTCCTATTCCCCTTTGATCTGGCTGATGACCAAGGCTGAATCTCCGAATACGCTCAAGGATTTGATTCCCAAATATATGGCAGCTTTGAGACCAAAAATGCACGCTTCGTATTCTACCATGTTATTCGTATAATTGAAGCAGAGTCTTGCCGTAAAGGGGGTATGATATCCTTCAAGAGATATGAGTACAACACCTATACCATTGCCGAGTATGTTGGACGCCCCATCAAAAACCAGGGTCTATCGGGATCCTTGTTCAGGTCCGTCATATGGTATGAATTCTTCACAGTTGTTTACCATCATGATGTCTTCATCTGGGAATTCAAACTTCATGGACTGGTAGTCATCCACAACTTGATGAGCAAGGTGATCAGCTAGCACACTGCCCTTTATTGCTTTCTGGGTAGTATACTGTATGTCATATTTTTTCAGGATCATCTGCCATCTCGCTATTCTCCCAGAGAGGGCAGGTGTTGTACCCCAAAATTTTCCCTCCCATAATTCTCAACACATGGTAAGTGAGGTCCCCAAATTGCTCAAGGAAGTTCAAGAATTGACCAGACATACTCTCTCATAAGGTAGTATACCTCAAATTAGGGTTTCCATCTTCATCAAGATGTGTGAACCACAAAGGACTCAAATTCTCACCATTGTCCTAATATGTTCTCAAGATCATCCATGTCAAGTTTCAAGCCTTGCAGAAGAAGTTTGCTCAGTCAATTTCTCAAATGCCTGAAAATCAACTGTACTAGGTCAAAAGTCAATTGTGGCCCACATACAGTCAAACTTCAAGATTTTGGTCAACATCCTCATTTTTAATTTTTATCCATCATTTGATCAAGGGATGATCATGATTCCTCAAGGATTGCTCACAATTCATCAAAACCCAAAAGTTGATAAATTAGGGTTTTACAGGAAAAGTCAACTCAACTTTGACTAAGCATAACTTTCTCATACTTTATCAGAAATGACCCATCCAAATCTCATTTTGAATAGGATGAAATTACATACAATTCATCTTCATATCCAAAGTCCATAATATGCACTCACAAAAAGATATGAATTTTGACATCATAGATCCTTTTGAAAAGTCACCAAAAACACCTTTTGGGTCAAAGCTTCATACATGGACATGGAAGACTCAATTGAGATGAGACCAAAAGGGTTGTTTAGAGGACATCCTAATATTTCTAAAAAGTCTAAGTACACCTCTCTAGGGTCAAAATTGAGAGAGTTATACATTGGCCAAGTTGACCATTTTTGCAAAATTGCCAAAAGTCAAATGTGCTCAAATATGCATTTTTTGCTAAATGGGCCAAACTTTTTATGCTTGCACCTCAATTATAATGTGGTCCACGACTCAAGTGTTCACTCACCCATTATATGCTTAATTTTTCAATTTATTTTGATTTTTCATTAATTAAAAAGTGAATTAAATCAAATAAATGATGAAAATTAACAAAGATATGATTTGGTTTGTTTTTCTGACAGATCGGCAATCAAGATATGCTGAGTTAACAAGATCAAATCGAATCAAGGTCAATTGGTACAAGAAAGGCATGAT
Organism: Vicia faba; assembly: GCA_948472305.1. Taxonomy (NCBI): domain Eukaryota; kingdom Viridiplantae; phylum Streptophyta; class Magnoliopsida; order Fabales; family Fabaceae; genus Vicia; species Vicia faba. The sequence goes on from OX451740.1 coordinate 204,384,801, forward strand.
TTGGATCAAAATAGAAACATATCATATAGCTTGCAAATCAAATCAAATCTTGGATAAATGTAAAGATTTTGTCCAAGTTTGTTAACCTAATTCACTCTAGGTTATATAGTGAACAATTCTAGATCAAAGACAGGGGTTATGTGTTTGCAAATGTTTCGATTTAGCAAGAGTCGCCATCGACTTTTTATTTATCCAAAGGAAAGGTCAAAAATCACAGGAAAGACCTTTGGGATATTTTCTTGGATTCGGGGGGTAGATTATGAAACGGGAAGGTACTAGCACCCTTTTCATCCATGGTTTTCCATGGGCTCTTAGTTACTTGTTTTAGATCACTTGCTTTTGCTTTTCAATTGTTTGAAATGGTGCTTTTGTGTGTGGTTTTGAAAGTATTTTGAAAAGAGGCCTTTGTCTAGGAAACCTTTGTAATTATTCTTGTTTGAATGTATACAAAGGTGTTTGCCTTTTGAAAAATATTTCAATGTTTGAAAGTTTGTTTTGGGAAATGTTTTGAAATTATATTGTGATGTGTTTTTGAAAATAGCAAGGATGTTTGCAAGTTTGATCAAGTAACTAGGAGTTGTCTACCCTACCTTCTCAAAAGTCTTTCCTACATTTTTAACCCTTTGAAATTGTTGTTTTACCATTGTATTTGGTAAACAACCTTGTGTTTGGATGTTAAACGGGACAGGCGCGGGTCATCGTATGACCATGATAGCAATAGTGCCAAGTATCTTAGTAAGTTTTTGAGGGACTAGATCATTTTATATAGGCAACCAAGATAGCATCATCGAGGGACTATAATCTTTTGTTTTTTTTTTTTATTTTGCCAAGATACCTAGCATGCATACCATGGCCATGTTTTTAAGGCAACAAGTGGATGAAACCCTAGGGGTGCTTATGTGCATTGTGTTTTCATTTTCATGCATGTTTGTCTTGTGTTAGGTCAAGCTATTTGTTTGATTTTGGTTATCATGCAAACCCTAATCTTTCTATCATGCATATTTGAAAGCGATAAAGTGCGTAAAAGTAAATCTACGACTATTACAACATTGATATGGGGAGGGGGTACAAATTTGAATAGGGGGATATTTGCAAGAAATTAAAACCCTAAGTCAACTATTACAACCCAATTGAACTCATTGTGCAAATAAATAAATAGACAATATTTAAATATGAAAATAAATATGAATATGCAAAAGTGTTTTTGTATTATTTTTATGTATGTAAAAATAAATTATTTAATGTATCAAAAATAAGAGAATAAGAGATTATTTTTATTAAGGATGGAAACCCTAATTTGTATTAAGAAAATATATATATATTATAATTATCTATTTATGTACAAGAAGATAAAATAAAATATATACAAAATGTTAAAAAAAATAAAATATGTATGACAATATTATTTTTAAGTGTATAATAAAAATTAAAATGTATAAGTATTTTGAAATTATTTGCAATTTATTTAAGAATAATAAAGTATATATTATTAGTAAACTATTTTTATGCCTAAAAAAATAATCAAAATAATAAAATAAAAATATAAAAATTAAGAAAATGTTTTTGATGATTTTTTATATTTAGAAAAAAAATATAAAAATCAGAAATGAAAATAGAATTGAAAAATATGAAAAAATAAAAACAATGGGCCAAGGGGGTGTGAACAGTAAGCTAGGGGGGTGTCAATAGCCAGCCAAAGCCAGGCCCAACCCAAATTGTCTTCATCTTCAACCTCTGATCAAACAAAAACGCGCACCCTGTTCAAACTTGGAAATCCTGCATACGTGCTCAAAAACAAAAACTTGCAACATGAAAGTTATAGAGCATGATCACGCGATTCTAACCATGTAAAAAACTTAATCTAACTCTCAAAGACCAGAGAGAATTTCTATGGCCCTAATTTCTAACCTAGTTTTTTCAGAAAGTTCATCATTCAAATTCTCCCAGCTCAGTTAATTTAAATGAATTTTATGCATATGTACAGCTTAAGGGCAATGAGGACTACACTTTTTATTCACAAACCTAAGCCTAATGATTCCTAAATAGAGAGATAAAAGTTTGAACTTTACCTATTTCAGTCAAGCTCGAGTATGGTATTGTAGGGGTTGTGAGTGAGGCCTGAGATGCTTGTGAGCTTGCTTGAAGTTCCTCTGAGCTTTCCCAATGTTTAGCTAGCTTTGAGCTTGCTTGAATCTCTCTATAGAACTCAACCTGCAAACTCAAAATTCAGAAATGGTGAAGTGTGTAAATGGAGTTACAGTGACTTGGGAATGGTTGGGATAGTTTTTGTAGGTTGTATGGAGTGTGTTGGAACTGGTTGCAAGAAAAACGCACGAGTGGATGTGAAGATGGAAGTGATTCTGCAGGGCCTGCCCTGTTTTGCATGAAAATGTGATTTTTGTGTACAAGGGTGTTTGAGAGGTTGATAGCTCGTGTTTCTGGCTTAGTGTGATATGCAAAACTTGTTTCAAATGTTTACAAACTTTGGTTTTAACAGATACAAGAGTTGTGGTGATTTTGCAAGTTGACTTGCTTTTGAAGAAAAGGTGATTTTGACAATGCTATGGCCTGTACAAGCTAGCTCCAAGCATACTGATAGTTGGTGTACTTTTGCCTAAGTTTGTGGAGTTGGTTTGCTGCAAAGGATTGGGTTCACAGCTCAAGAGGAACAACTTGACATAAAGCAAGCTTTATCAAAGTGGCAATGTTGCCTTTTTGCCATTTTTAGATTAATCCTTTGTATAAACTTCTAAAGCTCAGAATAATGCCTTAATCCATTGTGTTTGCATTCAATTTTTGAGTGTGGAAGGGTTTAAGGACCTGTAAACAAGTACAAGCAAGGTTGGGCAGAATTTGCAACTTGTAGCATAGTGAAAAAGGCCATGGACCAAAGTGATGTTTTGCCAAATTCAAACCTTCGATTCTCCCTAACCATAAATGATTTTGGAGAGTTATTGGACATTTTGTAAAGCTTGTAACATGCTCTACAATACATCTTTGAAATTCAATTTGAGATTCCAATCGGAACTATGTGAAAAATTGCCATGAAGATAGGTCAAAATCCTGCCTAAACTAGGGCAAAATTTCACTAAGTTAAATGTTTCATGGACCCTTGTTCACAAAATCATAACTTGAGATCCAAGCATCTTTTGGGAAAACTTTGTGAATCAAAGTTGTAGATTTTGTGTAGGACTAAAACTTTCATGTTGGAAGTTTTGTTTTAATCCAATTGCATCATGGTGAGAATGTTGGGAAACGTTGGGAAAAAATAAGAAATTTTCTAAGTTATGAAAATTTTCCATTTTAAACCCTAATTTTAAAAATTAGGTTTATTGATGAAAATGTTTCATTTTTTGACATATCTTGGTGAAAAATGACCCTTGGCACTTGATTTTGATCAAAAAGTCAAAGTTTGACATTTCAGTGTACAGTTGATTCTTGATCAGTTGACTGGAAAATTCATCTGTTAATCCAATGCATTTGAGATATTTTGAACCTTGTGATTAGGTCAAGATGATGCCATTGAGTCCTTGAAAACATGTTTGAACCCAATTGGTCATTGGCTAGGTTAAAAATCAGAAATTGCCCTTATACAGTCAAAACCCTAAAAATGATCATTTTGCCCTTTTGGTGATCTGATCAAATTTCTTAAGGAGTTGTGGTCCAAACTTGATAAAATGGTTCATATGAGTCTATAATGTTGATGTGGATAAAAAATTATGAGGTTTGGCTGTAAATTGGCCACAATTGACTTTTTCCCCAATACAGTTGATTTCTAGGTCAACTGTCCAATTGACTGGGCAAAAACTTGATTCAAGGCTTGAAACTTGGTATGGGAAATCTTATAAGTCCAACATGAAGTATAAAAGTCACATTAAGCATTGAGAGTCCAAAAATCCCTGTGCAAACTCAAACCCTAATTTCAGGTCAACAGTGCAAGGAGATGTCTTGAGCTGAGCAAACCCTAATCCTGTCTGGAGTCCAAAGAGTCTTATGAGGAGAAATCTTGATAAAATGAGAGGGAAAATTTTGGGGTACAACAGCTGCCCCTGTTCAATCTTCTCGAACCTGAAGAGTTAGATTGGCGAGTTTTCCGTTCGTGACTCGAAGGTAAAAGATGATTGGACACTAGAGTGCCCGTAAATTTGCACTCGTCAAAATGTAGTTGAGGGAATGGGCTTAAAGATGCCATTTGGAGAGGTGACAGAATCTTGTCGGAGATGGGCTTAAAGATGCCATCCAAGAATGTTTGTTGAAAATCAGGAGAATGAACATCAGGATGGTATCCGTATTTGGATTGCATCTGAGTTGTATCTGGAGATTGAATTTGTATGAGCAAGGGGATGGCGTTCGTGTCTGGAGCGTATCCAAGCTGTAACTGTATTTGATTCTTGAATGAATAACAAAATGACTGCCGCATCTGTATTGTATCTGTATTGTATCTGAATCTGAAATCTGAATGAGCGATAGAATAACATCCGCGTCTGGAGTGTATCTGTATTGTATCTGAATCTGAAATCTGAATGAGCGATAGAATGACATCCGTGTCTGGAGTATCTCTGAGCTGGGGAAACATTTGAACGAGTGACAGAATGGCAATCGTGTCTGAGGCGTAACTGGACTGTATCTTGAGTTGAGATCTGTATGAGTAGCAGAATGACTTACATGTCTGGAGTGTATCTGAACTGTAACTGGGATCTGAATAAGCGACAAAATGACATCCGTTTTTGGAGTGTATCTGAACTTGAAGTTGATAGTTGAATCTAAATGAGAAATAGAATGGCTTCCGCGTCTGGAGTGTATCTAATATGTATCTGATTGTTGAAGTCTGAATGAGTGACAAAATGGCATCCGTGTCTGGAGCGTATCTGGACTGTATCTTGACTTTGAATTCTGAATGAGTAGTAGAATGACCTCCGTGTCTGGGGTGTATCCATACTGTATCTGAATAAGATATCTGAATGAGTAACATAATGACTTCTGTGTCTGGACTGTATCCGTACTGTATCTGAAATCCTTGAATATTTGTTAAAAGATAGCTTTTAATCTTATCCTGAAAAGGGTAAAATGTTAGCTGAAACACAGGGTTATGTTGCATGACATGTATGATGCAATAAATGTGTCTTATCAATGTTTATGATATATGAATGTTATGTATGCGCATGTAAGCTGATTAGCTGTCTTGCTGAGGAAAATAAATCCTTGATAGCTGGAGATAAAGAAATCTTTGACTGCTGCCGGAGAAAATAAATCCATGACCGTTGTTGGAGATTCAAAATCTTGATTGTTGAGGATGAGGAATCCTTGGACCACTGTTGGGGATAGAAAATCCTTGGCAACTTGTGGGGATTAACAAGAACTTTGACAACTTCTATGGGGATGTGAGAATCCTTTATGACTTTCCTGGGGATATGGGTCCTTTAAGTCTACTTGAGAAACCTGCTTGGGGAATCCAGAGAACTTTGATGACTATGGCTGGAGATTACACAATGGGAATCCTTGCTCGGCTGGGGAATAAGGAAACTCTGACGAATCTCTACTGGGGATTAGATGAAGGAAAACCTTGATCTGCTGAAGAATAAGGAAGACTCTGATGACTTCTGCGGAGAATTAAGAATGAGAAACTTCGATCTCCTGGGGGAATTGAAACCTTGGGGGCTTCACTGGAGAAGTGAGAATGAGAATCTTTGATCTGCAGGGGATTAAAAATTCTGACAAATACATGCTGGGAGTAATGAAAACTCTGAAAACTTCATTGGGGGACTCAGAATGAGAATCTTCAATCTGCTAGGGGAATTTGAATCCCTGGGGACTTCAAACTGGTGAGTTAAGAATGAGAATCTTCATTCTGTTGGGGAGTAAAAATTCTGTGGGGAATAGCTATACTGCTGAAAAGTAGCTATCCCGCTGGAAAGTAAGTTCAAGACTCTCTGGGGGAAAAGCTTATTCCTATTTGGAAAAAGTTCAGGAGTTTGGGTTATATGCCAATCTACTGGGGAAATATCCGGATATTAGGGATAAAAGTTAACTGTTATCTGGTTGATTCTCATACTTCAAGACAACTTGCTTGGGAATCTGGGGAAAACTGAATGGTTTCCGCTGTGGATTGGTAGTTGGAAACTTGACTCCATTGGGGAAGCAGGTTTCATCTTTGTTGGGGATTTATGATCCAAAGTTTTTACTCCGCGAGGAATTGAGAGTTTGAAGACTTAACTCTGATGGGAATTAAGGGTTTGAAATATAACTCCACTGGGAATTGGGAGTTTGAGGATTTGACTTCGGCGGGGGTTTTGAAATTTAGTTCCGCTGGGGATATGTATTTCAAGGTTGTTGCTCCGTTGGGGGTTTAGATGATGTACTGCAGGGGATTCTCTCGGAATAGCCAAAAGATGTTTTCCTATCCTTTCAACCTGTCAGTAATTATTCTTTCATATTTCGTTTATTTGTAAACAGTGATTATATTCAAATGTATATGCTCATTTAATAAACCATTGGACGTTTTCAAATAAAACACAAGTGTAAAAAAGAATAAAAGGCAAATAGTTTTCTTGCACTTTGAAGTATCTTTGTATTAACTTTGTGTAAGTATTTTGTACAAAGGAGACAGACATCCTAGTAAGAGAATGTTGTCATAAAAACTGAGAAAAATTTATACAAGGAAAGATGGCTATGTGTAAAAATTCCATGGGGTTCCCATTCTGCTATAGCCTTCGTAACTCTGAGTATCTTGTCCATTCGTTGCTTCGTTCGAAGATGATTGAACTGATCAGAAGCCTGGAGCTTGTCTGCGAAGAGATTGTCCTTAAAGTGATCCGACGAGACATAGTCATACGCTTTAATTCCCTAACTTTTTCCTGGACCGCCCTTTCAGGTTTTCAATCCACCGGGAAACCCTTTTTTGCCCAAGTCGCCCTTTCGGGTTTTCAACTTGCCGGGTGTACAAATTTTTTTATTTATCCCTAATTTTTTCCTGAACCGCCCTTTCGGGTTTTCGATTCACCGGGATGCCCATTTTTTCCCAAGTCGCCCTTTCGGGTTTTCAACTTGCCGGGTCATTTATGCGTAGTATCTTTTGACTATGTCTGCGTTCGCAGGGTGTGGCAGGTCGTCACCGTCCATGGTGGTCAGGATCATTGCCCCACCAGAAAAGATGTTTTTGATCACAAATGGTCCTTCGTAGGTAGGAGTCCATTTGCCCCTGGGATCACTTTGCGGAAATATGATCCGCTTGATTACAAGATCCCCGACTTGATATACCTGACGCCTGACTTTCTTGTTGAATGCCTTGATCATCCATTTCTGATACGCTTGACCATGGCAAGCAGCAGTAAGTCGCTTTTTGTCAATCAAGTTAAGTTGATCAAACTGGGTCTGAATCTAATCGTCTTCACTCAAACCAGCATCCTTCATGATTCTCAAGGAGGGAATCTGAACCTCGATAGGTAAGACAGCTTCCATGCCATATACCAAAGAATAGGGTGTTTCCCCAGTTGATGTTCGTGCCGTGGTACGGTACCCGTGCAGAGCAAACGGTAACATCTCATGCCAGTCCTTGTAGGTGACTGTCATCTTTTGTATGATCTTCTTGATATTTTTGTTCGCAGCTTCGACAGCACCATTCATCTTAGGCCGATAGGGAGATGAATTATGATGTTGAATCTGGAACTGCTCGCACAAGGCGGTGATCATAGTGTTGTTTAGGTTTGTACCGTTGTCGGTGATAATCCTATCGGGGATACCATACCGGCAAATGAGGTTCTGCTTTATGAAGCGGGAAACCACATTCTTTGTGACGGATGCGAAAGATGCTGTTTCAACCCACTTGGTGAAGTAGTCAATGGCCACCAGGATGAAGTTGTGTCCATTAGATGCTGTAGGCTTGATCTCTCCAATCATGTCGATTCCCCACATCGCGAATGGCCAAGGAGCTGTTAAGACATTGAGAGGAACCAGAGGTATGTGTACCTTGTCTGCATAGATTTGGCATTTGTGACAAGTACGGGAATGTTGATGACAGTCAGCTTCCATGGTAGACCAGTAGTAGCCTGCCCATAGAATCTTCTTAGCCATCGTATATCCGCTTGAGTGAGTGTCGAAGGTACCATTGTGCAATTTAGCCATGATTTGCTCAGCTTCAACTTTGTCCATACAACGGAGCAGAATGCAATCATGATTGCGCTTGTATAGGATACCATTACTCAAGAAGAACTTGGCAGAGAATCTCCTCAAGAACTTTTTGTTGTTGACTGAAGCTCCTTCAAGGTATTCTTGTGTCTCGAGATACCTTTTGACATCATGAAACCATGGTCGGTCCACTACTTCCTCGGTATTAATCTTGTGACAATGTGCAGGTTCGTCCATCCGTTCAACGGTGATTTAGGGAGCCTCATTATCCTAGTTAAGTTTAAACATGGATGACATTGTAGCTAGAGCATCCGCTAGCTGATTCTCTTCTCGCGGGAAGTGCTCGAAGGTAATCTTCTTGAAATGTGGTAAGAATGTCAGAACATGTTCTTTGTAAGGGATGAGGTTTGAATGTTTAGTATCCCACTCTCCTTTGATTTGACTGATAACCAAAGCTGAGTCCCCAAATACAATCAAAGATTTGATTCCCAAGTCTATGGCAGCCTTGAGACCAAAGATACAAGCTTCATACTCGGCCATGTTGTTGGTGCAGCTGAAGCAAAGTCTGGCGGTGAAAGGTGTATGGCAACCTTCTGGAGAAATAAGTACCGCACCGATACCATTTCCAAGTGCGTTGGAGGCACCATCAAAGTACAGGGTCCATCGGGATCCTTGTTCAGGTCCGTCATACGGTCTGAAGTCTTAAATGTTGCTCAAAGTCATGATATCCTCATCGGGGAAGTCGAACCTCATGGATTTGTAATCTTCGACAGCTTGATGGGCCAGATGATCGACTAGCACACTCCCCTTTATAGCTTTTTGGGTTGTATACTGTATGTTGTACTCTATGAGGATCATCTTCCACCTAGCGATTCTTCCAGATAAAGTAGGCTTTTCAAAGATGTACTTGATTGGATCCATCTTAGAGATCAGCAGAGTGGTATGAGTCAACATATACTGCCTTAGCTGGCGAGCAGCCCATACCAAAGCGCAACAAGTTTTCTCGAGCAGTGAGTATCGGGTCTCACAGTCGGTAAACTTTTTTCTAAGGTAATAAATGGCATGCTCTTTTCGGCCATACTCGTCATGTTGGCCTAGTACGCACCCCATTGAATTCTCCAGGACAGTCATATACATGATAAGCGGTCTTCCTTCGACGGGAGGCATCAAGATAGGAGGTTCTAGCAAATATTCCTTGATTTTATCGAAAGCAACTTGACAATCATCATTCCATTTAACCACCTGATCTTTCTTCAACAGCTTGAAGATTGGTTCACAGGTAGATGTTAGGTGAGAAATGAACCTTGCAATGTAGTTTAGGCTTTCCAAGAAACCTCTGACCTCCTTCTCAGTGCGAGGGGCAGGCATTTCTTGTATAACTTTGACTTTAGCAAGATCAACCTCGATGCCTTTGTTACTGACAATGAAACCCAAGAGTTTACCGGACCTGACTCCGAAAGTGCACTTATTAGGGTTCAGTCTGAGCTTGTACTCTTTCAACCTGACAAACAGCTTTTGCAGATGGTCGAGGTGTTCTTCTTCTGTCTGTGAACGGGCTATCATGTCGTCTACATAGACCTCTATCTCATGATGTATCATATCATGAAACAAAGCCACCATGGCGCATTGATAGGTTGCCCCGGCATTCTTTAGTCTGAATGGCATCACTTTATAGCAGAACGTACCCCATTGTGTAACAAAAGTAGTTTTCTCCATGTCTTCAGGTGCCATTTTGGTCTGGTTGTACCCTAAAAATCCATCCATGAAAGAAAATACCTTGTGCTAAGTTGTATTGTCAACCAAGATGTCAATGTGTAGAAGTGGAAAGTCATCTTTAGGGCTAGCCCTGTTTAAGTCTCTGTAATCCATGCACATTCTGACTTTGCCGTCCTTCTTAGGCACGGGCACAATGTTAGCAACCCATTGTGGATAGGAAGTAACAGCCAGAAATCCAGCATTGAACTACTTCATCACTTCAGCTTTGATCTTTTCAGACATGTCGGGCCTCATGCGGCAAACTTTCTGTTTAATTGGTGGACAGTCTTCTCTTGTAGGGAGACGATGAACCATAATATCTGTATCAAGTCCCGACATGTCTTCGTAGGACCAGGCGAAGATCTCGACATATTCATTCAACAACTGAACTAAGCGCTCTTTGACACTTGATTCTAGGTTGGCACCCACTCTAACTTCTTTTCTGTCTTCCTCTGTACCCAAGTTGATTGTCTCTAACAACTCCTCGTGAGGTAGAATATCCCTTTCTTCCTGTTGTAGCAGTCTAGCCAATTCTCCAGGCACTTCACAGTCTTCATCACCTTCGTATTCGGCATGATTGACCAGATCTTTAGAGTCACTGAAGGCCATAGCAGAATTGTTACCCATGGAATCCGGAATGGAAGGGTACCTGCATTGGTGAGTGTGGGTGTGTGTAAGGGATAACCACCTTTAAACAAATAAAATGTAAAAAGAAAGAGAATGAACACAAAAGTTTATATGTGAAAACATCATGATTAATTAAAATGGCATATGAAGATGAAAAATCAAACCCTTACAAATGGACCTGTGTACCTCGGGTAAGGCACAAGGTTAAAAGTGTACGAATTGTTTAGGAATTATTACAAACCAATAGAAATGTTTGAAAGATAAATTACTTATTGATAAAGGTAATGGGAACAAAATCCTTTGCCTCCCAACTGCATAGTCCTCCTTCAACGGTAGGGAAAATCCAGTCTTCTAGGTTGCTCTCCTCTTCACCATACTCCAAAGCACTGACTGCAAGATGAGTGATCTTCACTGGTGGCCCTCCAGCTCGGGAGCGACGCACAGCCTTTTGAGCAGAAGCAATGAAACCCAAGCCGAATTTATCTGATTTGAAAGGAAAATTGGGAAGCTGCCCCCAGATTGTGCTTCCTCCTTCTTCAATCACAGCCTTTGCATCTTTGAGTGACGACATCCGAGGTAGAGGTCGGGTAATCATGGGTATAGAAGGCACTGTCTTGGTTGCTGCAATCTCTTCAGAAACTTGCTTGAAGTGTTGAAAGGGGGTTTCGATGAATTCACCATCCAATTCCACATAGCAGAAAGAATTAAGATGGCTTATCATGTATTCCTCCTCACCGTGAACCGTCACAATTTTCCCCTGGACAGGGTACTTGAGCTTCTGATGCAGAGTTGAAGTAACAGCTCCAGCATGATGAATCTAGGGTCTTTCCAACAAGCAAGAATAGGAGGGACGGATGTCCATGACATAGAATATGGAGTTGAAGGTTTCAGTACCCACTTTAATCGGGATGTCCACCTCCCCGTGGACCATCCGTTTAGAACCATCAAAGGCTCTGACAATGATGTTGCTGGGCTTTAAAGTTAGACCTTCACAATCTAGCCTATCCAATGCCTTCTTTGGTAGGACATTCAGTGAAGAACCAGTTTCTACCAGAACGTGTTCCAGAGTAGTCCCTTTGTATTCCACCGAGACATGCAAAGCGTCATTATGCTTTCTCCCTTTGATTGTTAGATCAACATCGGAGAATCCTAAACCATTGTCTGCTGTTAGGCTAGCTACAAATTCCTGGAACTGGTCCGCGAAGGTTTCCTGGGGCACATGGGCCATCTTCAAGAATCTGATCAAAGCTTTGGCATGAGCTTCTAAACAAAGCAGCAAGGCCAACATATATATTTTTGAGGGGGTTTGCCCCATTTGCTCCACACCATTATAATCACTTTTCTTGATTATTTTCAAAATCTCTTCCATTTCTTTTTGAGAGGTTTCAGGGATGATCAACGGCTGAGCCCTCATCCTGACGGGCTCTTCTTGGATCCCTTTCCCTCTATCATCAGCAACAGCAGAGGGGACAACCACAGGAGTCAAAACTTCTTCAATAACTGGAGTTCTTGCAGATACATTGATCGGTGCAGGAGTAACCTTAGGAGCAGATGAGGGTCCGAAGATTGCCTTTGGCGGCGCAATATTCGGAGAGAAAATTCTTCCACTGCGGGTGATTTTACTCGTTCCGACAATGTTTCCAATGTCGGAAGTCTCTTCATCAGAACTCTCTTCGGTTGATTCAATTTGTTTAACACCATGGTAAAATATCTCTCCCCCATAATTCCACGGTATTGATTTGTTGGACTGGTACGGGATAGGCCCCGGCATAGTTATCTTCAAAGGTACAATCTTCGGATCGGATGTAATCTTAACAGGTCTTTTAGAGACCTTGGAAAGATTGGCGGATATGGTAATTATCGAAACATCATTAACAGGAGTCGGTGTAACACGAGTCTTCTCAAAAAGGATCTCTTGGTTATCCATTAGGCGTTGGATGCCTAACTTCAACAATGGGCAGTCGGTTGGTAAGGATAAACAGAGGTAACAATCTTTTTCACATCCTGGGAAAATCCCAGCCTTCAGCAAATTCAACTTGATTATCAGTAGCAGAGTCATCAAATCATCAACAGTAGCAACAAAAAGATCTTCTTCAACAGCATGGACATTGTGACCATGTTTTGGCATTGGAGCAGAGATCACGTTAGGCTTTTTAGGGGCGTCAAATTCAACTCCTTTAGCATCTATTAAATCCTGAATCTTATTTTTGAGGGTCCAACAATTGTTGGTGTCATGCCCCAGGCTGTCTGAATGATAAGCACACTTAGCATTTGAATGGTAGTAAGGAGAAGATGTATTCAGATTCTTCGGCGCTTCTTTCAAACTTGCAAGGTTTAACTTCAAAAGATGAGGGAGAACCTGAGCAGGTGTTATATTGATACGAGTGAATTGTCGTGCAGGCCTTTCCACCCTTGCTTGGTTGGTTCTGGGTTGATTGTTTCGAGGCTGATCAGCTGCAGACTTCTGAATCATTACGGCCCCCACTGCTGGCTGGCGCTCAACTCTTCCTTGACTTCTCTGAGAGTAGACAACTGAGACTTATTTCTTTGCTGGAAAGGTCTTTTTGATGGCAGCGGAAGCGGATGCATCCTTTTGAATTTTCCTGCTCTTGATTCCGACTTCAACTCTTTCACCAGTCAGAATTAACTCGGTGAACCCCACAGACGAACTTCCGATCAAGTGATTAAAGAATGGCCCTGACAAGGTCCCTAAGAACATATCAACAAGTTCTCTTTCAGATAGAGGTGGCTGCACCCTTCCAGCCAAGTCCCTCCATTTCTGGGCATACTCTTTGAAACCTTCATTTGAGACCATGCCCATACTCTTTAATTGAGTACGGGTTGGTGCTAAGTCCGCATTATATTGATATTGTCTGTAGAAGGCAGCAGCCAAATCCTCCCAATTGTGCACATCATACCTCTCTAACTGGTAGAACCAATCTAACTGCGTCCCCGAAAGACTGTCCTGGAAGAAATGAGCCCATAGGTCCTTATCAGAAGAATGAGGTTGAATTTTTCTGACGTAAGACCGCAGATGCATCTTTGGACAAGACAAACCATCGTATTTAGCAAATATAGGCACTTTGAATTTAGGGGGAATCACAATCCCAGCAACCAACCCTAGCTCTTCAAAGTCCAGCCCAGGCACTCTTTGTACCTCCATAGCTTCCAGACGCTCTTCCAGATTCTTGTACTTGTCATCTGCAGGAGGGTACTGCTGCTCAGGATAATCTTCATCCTCTTCTTCTTCTTCTTCTTCTTCCTCAGACTCAGATTGCACCGCAGTTCCTTTACCCTTTCCTACCCCTTCATCATATGTTGAGGGGAAATCCAGAACCCTTCTAGCTTGACCTTCAAATCTTCTACCCATGGTAGCCACACCAACTCTCTTCTTTTTCTTCTTCTCCTTTTCCTTTTCCAGTAGAGTTTTGAGCTCCTCCTGACCCTTTGCCAAGGTCATGAGTAGCTGTTGGAACTGCGAATTCAGCGCTTGTAAGTCTTTGACCGTCTACTCTATATCCATCTTGCTGAAATAAACAGCAGAGAGATAAGGAAACCTGGTGTGAAGACCTTCTTACGCATATGATGAATGATGTGTATTCATGTAATGCATTCAAGGATTCAGAAATTCAAATTTGTTTTAAACAAAAAAGGAACACACGTCATATTAATAGAATTTGTTAGTACATAAATGCCCCATGGGCAAAATAATACAAAATTCTAATGTAAAAATATGTTGCGCATCCTCTTTGGTGCAATGTAAGTGTTGAGAGTCTTCTCTTCGTGAAGTTGACGAGTAAGTTCCAAAACCTTCTTCTCACTGGTGTAGAATTGGGCTTCAAAAGTATCGCGTTCTCCCTTGAGCTGTATCCAACTCCTTTGCAAATCTTCAAGTGATGTTGGCATGTCAGGATGTAGGAGGGTGTGTGGAACCTCTCCTTCCATAACAGGCTCTTTGATCACAGGAAGTATGTGGGGGTAAGGCATCATAAGACTTTGGGCGCGAGTTTGTACCCACTTGAGGTAAGGCTCAAGGGGGATGGAATTCTTGTGTCCCAAGGTCTTACTGTCCACCTTCTTGGGCATTCTCCAAGCTCGGATAAACCTTTGTCGAAGTCCTTGATCGTTGTTGTCGAAGTCAAAAACCAAGTCTGGAATTAGCATGTCATGAGGGCCATCCCTTCAGGCATACCCAAACTGTCTCAGAGCCAAGCAGGGGTTATAGGTAATGCCTCCCCTAATTCCAAGTAGAGGGACATTAGGGAATTCCCCACAACGATCAATGATGATAACATTTTCTATGGATCGAGAACACCAATGAACATCTGAATGTGTAAGAGTCATCAATCGTTGTGACCACCTCAAACCTTGCTCATTCTTCAAGACTGATTAGGGAAGGTGAGAAATAAACCACCTTGCTAGAAGAGGAGTACAACACATGAGAACACCTCTTTTCCTCATTGTTCGAGTGTGAAATGAGTGGAGGATATCCCCAAGCAATGTAGGCACCGGATTCCGGGACATGAAAATCTTGACAGCATTCACATCTATAAGTTGGTCAGGGTTTGGGAACAAGACCAACCCATATATGAGAAGAGCCACAATCTCCTCAAAAGCTTGTAGGTCCAAGGAACTCCAGCATTCTTGAGCTTTCTCAAACAGAAACTTTGCCAAGAAACCCTTGACACCACTTCTGGTTTCCCAATGTCCCTTGACATCAGATGGTTGCAAGTGTAGGGCTTGAGCAACATCTTCAGGCTTTGGATATCTTTCTGTACCGTTGTAGGGTAGTTGATGGAGAATAGGAATCCTCAGGAGTTGAGAAAATTCCTCCAAAGTAGGCACAAGCTGGTAATCAGGAAATGTGAAGCAGTGGTGTAGGGGGTCAAAGAACTGGAAGAGAACTTTCACCATGTCTTCCTCAGTGTTGGTGTTGACTAAGTTGAGAAGACGACCATGCCTCTCAGTGAATGGAGAATACTCTGGAATCTTGGAAGCTAACTGTGATCGGTGGATCTGGAACTGACTGTTTAACGCTGGTTTCGCGAAATGTCGCGGAAGCAAGAGTCGCCACCGTCTTTTATTTTCTCCAAATGGAAAGGACAAAAGCACAGAAAAATTCCTTAAAGAGATTGCTCTCGGTTCGGGAGGTAGGTTATAGAAAGGGAAGGTGTTAGCACCCTTTCTATCCATGGTTATCCATGGGCTCTTAGATACTTGCTCAATGTGTTTTCAAAATTGTCTGTTTGCTTTTCAATTGTGGGTTTTAAAAAGTTTCTTTGAAAAATTCCAGTTCGACTCTTGTATCGGTCCTCAAGAGTGTTTGAAAAATTGCTTTCGAAAGCTTTTTGAAAAGGTGTCGGTGTGAAAAGTATTTTTGATTTATTTTGAAATTAGAGCAAGTATCTAGAGTCGTCTACCTACCCTAAGGAATTCGTCTGTGTAGATGTCCTTTAAAGTAGTGCCATCCCACCATTGAGAGATAGGTAGCACCACCGTTGGAGGTGTTCGGGTCAATTCGAGTTTAGGGACATGGTGATCACCAGAGCAATGGGAAGACACCTTAGAAGCTACCCTCATGCCAGGTTCCCGGATCATGAGGACTTACTAAGACGTCCTCTACTCGACGATCACCTTTCGAAGGCAAGGCAACAGTGAGGCGTACCCTAGGGGTGGTGTGTGCGATTTGTGTGTCGTTTTCATTGATAATTTGTCTTGTCATGTTTGTTGTGATCTACGCTTGATTTTATTTTAAGTCCATACATTCTTTCATGCTTATTTAACAGTTAAAAGTTGCGGAAAAATAAATCTACAACTATTACAAATGGCGCGGGTCCACATCGCCAAAATTAAACCGGACCCGATTTGACGGAAAATAAAGAAAGCGAATAGAAGTGCGAAAAGTATAAGTTACAACGCTTTGGGAGAGATACATAATGAATTAAGCAATAAAAATAAATATGCGACATTAAATAAATTAAAAACATGGGCGTTGGACCCTTTTGCAAAATATTAAATTACATGAATTAATTAATATTAAAAGAAAACGTTTTTGGTATTTTTGTTATAAAAAAAAAGACTTAAAATTAAAACCTATTTAATACTAAATTTATTTACATGCAATTATTTGTGAAAATATTAGAATAAAATAAATTATTACATTTTTTTATCTTTTTCTGGTTTTTTAGGCATTTTATATATATGGTAAAAATAATTTATTAAATTAAAACAATAAAATAAATAAAATAAGAATTGAAAACAAAATAAATAAAAAAAAGGGAATTGCAAACCAGGGGGGGGTGAAGGTCCCCAATATGGAGGTATGACTTTGAATGATCTGGCCCAATAAGCTTTGAATCCGTTTGATTTTTTGAACAGCCTACAGCCATGTTGACCTACGTCCATGGTGTGCCTTCAATCTAGGCCATTGACTGGATCTCAGCGCGTACGTGGATGGTTGATCAGGAATGTGTATGATGCGCCTTAACCCTTGAAGCTGCATATGAACATTTGATGAAAAATAATATTGGGATAACGTAGACCTGGGACTTGAACCCAGGTCATGAGGGTTACAAGCACATACACCTGCCAGCTGAGCCATTAAGTTCTTTTGATATATTAATAACAAAGAAATAATATGAAATAAAAACAAAGCGTTAGTGGGTCCTGCGCGCCAACTTTTAAACGCACCAATCATCGCGTGACACAAGGTCATCTTCCTCACCATCCCTGTAAAACAAACTCAAAGGCAACAGTTTTCATAGCGTTTCATTAGGTGGGCTATTGGAAAATAGCGAATAGCTCATCTCTCAACATAAATTAGGCGCGAATATATGTTCATGATCGTCCCAATCTGCTGAGTGCAATGGTAGTGGCCTTGAGTCTTAATTTTACCTCGTTCTAAAAGCCCCAAATTTGCAAACCTGTAACCCTAGAAATCGCGCATGGTGAAATCTTATATACAGCGTAATAATGCAATTAAACACGATGGTTAGCTTTAGAATCTCATGAGGAATAAGAATCAATAAAGAAAATGCTGTAAAAATGCTTGAATCATGATGCACGATAATGGGATTTTCTCTTTACAGTTCGAGTCATAGGTACCGATTCTTGGAGCTTTGGTTGTTGTTTGTGATTGGAATGCGTTCAGGAATTGCCAAGGAAGCTTTTGGAATAGGTTTTGCGCTTTGAATCAACCTTTAGAGTGGTTTTCAGTTTTGAACTTTTTGATGAAAATTCCAAGTTTGATATGTCTCTTTCTGCGCAGCTTAGAGTGTTCTAGGATTAGGGTTGTATTCCTGGTTATGTAATGAGCATATTAGGTTAAGAAAATTGGCCAAGATCTCTTGCAATCATTGATTTGAATATTTGATTTTTTAAGGATCCTTTTGAATCTTTTTCATGTGTATTTTGCTCAATCATGCCAATCAGCTCCAAATCTTTCCCCATTTGTATTTACACGAAATATTGAGTATCAAACATGCATAAAAAGATTGGTTAAGGCAAGTTAGATATTTTTCATGTATTTAAATAATTTAAATGAATTAATATAAATAATAATTCAAATAAATAAATAAAAAATGAGAAAATACTTCCCTTTGGGCCAAGTGGTCGTGCACATGTTTAGAATGATGAATCATGGAAGAAAAATGGGCCCATTAGCAAATTTAGGTCATTTGAAGTAAAGTTGACTTTTCAAAATTCCCAAAAATTTCCCAACTTCCACAAGGCATAACTTGCTCAATTTTTAAGCTTTTCACATGTTCTTGGACATTTTGGAAAGGTCTTTGAGTCCTATAACCAATGCCTTTGGTCCCATGGCATTTTGATTTACCAATATCAAGTTATGGCCTTTGACTTAAAGTCCCTTTTTGTTGACTTTTGAAAATGACCTATAATGTTGAAATTGATAACTTTTTGTGAGAGCATTTCTTGGACTTGGAGTATGAAGATGAGTTGTAGGAAATGTCTTTCTCTTCAAAATGAGCTTTGGATGGAATTTTTCTGATAATCCATGTGAAAGTTATGCCCTGGTCAATTTCAGTTGACTTTTTCAACTGTCCAAATATAGTAACTTTTGCATCTTTGATGATTTCTGAGCCAAATTTTGAGAATCATGATCAAGCATTGATCAAACGATGTTTGTGGCTTCAAAATGATATGTTGACCAAAAATTTGAACTTTTGACTGTCAAATGACCATTTTGCCCCTACAGTTGACTGTAGTGCAATTTAGGGTTTTGACTGTGCAATTTTGAGCTGAATGCCTTGAAACTTGATATGAAGATGCTTGACCATATTTGTAGGCATGTGAGACTTGATTGGGCCTTTGAAACCTTCACTTCCTTGATCAGAACACAAACCCTAGTTTTGACTGTATAGGAGACAGTTGGACTGTGCAACCCTTGGGGAATTTTGCAGCTTGACTTGGCAACTTTTTGAAGAATATGGGAGGGCAAATTTTGGGGTGCAACAGTTGCCCCTGTTCAATCTTCTTAGACCTAAGGATGCAGATTGGCGGACGCGCCTTTCGTAATCCGAGGGTAGAAGATGATTGAACACTAGAGTGCCCAGAAATTTGCGCTCACATGTTAGCAGGGTGATAGGGGAATGGGCTTATAGATGCCATTTGGATATTGTTGGATAGGATGATGGGCTTATAGATGCCATCTGGATGTTGATCGCGTAGGAGATTCCTTAGCGCGAACCTGCATACCTGCAAAAGAAAATGAGTACCTGACACGTCGCAGGAGTTGGTTTTCAGATGCTTAGTATAGATGCGTCCTGACTGGTTACAGGAGTTGAGTCTGGAGTTTCAAACGGCGATGAATGAACCAGGGATGGTTACTGTCTTAGCATGAATGGTAAGAGAACCTTGAGCGACTTTAACTTCAACAACGCTCGTTGAGAAAAATCTTGGGTGTCTTCTACTGGAATAAGAATCAGGGAGATCTTAGGGTCGATCTGACTGAACCAGAGGAGGTTTTTCTTTGATAAGGATGTGATGAAGGAATCTGAGACGATTGCTACTCCAAGTATATGATGAAGGAATCTGGGACGATTACTACCTCAACGGGATGATGAAGGAATCTGAGACGATTGCTACTCCAAATATATGATGAAGGAATCTGGGATGATTACTACCTCAGCAGGACGATGAAGGAATCTGAGACGATTGCTACTCCAAATATATGATGAAGGAATCTGGGACGATTACTACCTCAGCAGGACGATGAAGGAATCTGGGACGATTACTACCTCAACGGGTGATGAAGGAATCTGGGACGATTACTACCTCAGCAGGATGATGAAGGAATCTGAGACGATTGCTACTCCAAATATATGATGAAGGAATCTGGGACGATTACTACCTCAGCAGGACGATGAAGGAATCTGAGACGATTGCTACCTCAACGGGTGATGAAGGAATCTGGGACGATTACTACCTCAGCAGGATGATGAAGGAATCTGAGACGATTGCTACTCCAAATATATGATGAAGTAATCTGGGACGATTACTACCTCAGCAGGACGATGAAGGAATCTGAGACGATTGCTACTCCAAATATATGATGAAGGAATCTGGGACGATTACTACCTCAGCAGGACGATGAAGGAATCTGAGACGATTGCTACTCCAAATATATGATGAAGGAATCTGGGACGATTACTACCTCAGCAGGACGATGAAGGAATCTGAGACGATTGCTACTCCAAATATATGATGAAGGAATCTGGGACGATTACTACCTCAGCAGGACGATGAAGGAATCTGAGACGATTGCTACTCCAAATATATGATGAAGGAATCTGGGACGATTACTACCTCAGCAGGACGATGAAGGAATCTGAGACGATTGCTACCTCAACGGGTGAAGACTTTTATCTGTTGATCGTTCTTTCCTGAAAAAGTAACGAATTAGTTGTATGCAATGTCATAATGCATGAATTGCCTGATTTTAAGATGTTCTCAAAAATAAATGAGATTGGGGTGATATGATGCGTCTATGCATGCTATAATGATGTATGTGACGTTTTATGAATGTGTTTTTCGTCTAGGAAAGTAAATCCTTGACGGGTGCCAGGAAGTCGTATCCTGGGCTGATGTTGAAGAATAGATTTTGCTTCCGCTGGGGATGATAACTGCAAGAATACCGGTAGGAGAAGATGACTCCGTTGCGGAATAAACTTGGCAAATGGAAGATTATGCGGGGAGAAAAGATACTCTAGCGACCATGCTGGGAAGCAACACTCTGTGGGAAGAGAGATGCTTTGCTGAATTGTTGATAATAATTTGATGAGGATGTCTTGTTGTTGGAAGTGTCGATGGACTTCGCTGGGGTAAGAAGACTTCGTCGAGGACGCTCTTTCCATGGCTTTTGGCTGAGGATAACCCAGTTATATCCTGCTAAGGAAATAACTCTTTAAATCAAGCCGGACGACGCGTTCGTGCTCTGCGAGGATAAGCTTCCAGAATCTACTGGGGATAAGCTTACTGCTTGGGGATATGAATTCCAACTTTCCTGGGGAAACTGGATTGGACTCTTCTGGGGAAGTATTGAACTGTATTGGTTATATTCTTCAACGGAACCTACCTTGATACCCTGGAGGATAGAACAATCAGATTTCTTAGACCACTCTTTATTGTCCCTGTTTCTAAGGGAGAGGCACTTGTGGGGTGCTGATAGTTGTTGATGGACAAACCTTCTTCTGGTAGACAGATGGCGGGACATAGTCGTACGCTTTGATCCCTAACTTTTGCCTGGACCGCCCTTTCGGGTTTTCAGTCCACCGGGATACCCATTTTTGCCCAAGCCGCCTTTTCAGGTTTTCCACTTGCCGGGTGTACAGGTTTTTTTCATTTCATCCCTTATTTTTTCCCGAACCCTTTTGGTTCGCCGGGAAGCCCTTATTTTTGCCTAGGTATGTCAACCTAGCGGGTCTTTGATTGTGCGTAGTATTTTTTCGACTATGTCCGTGCTTTCAGAATGTAAGGAGTTGCCCCTGTTATAAGTGCTTTGTCATGCCACCAGAAGGTGTCTGATCGTGCCAGATTCGTTGCTGGAGTGCCCCAAGTGACTCAGGCAGAGATTTGCCCCTACTGTTTGGCTTTTGAGAGATTCTCCGAATCTTGATTGGACTGCCCCAGATAACGGACCATGATCATGCCATGCCCCTTGATTGGAAGTACTTCTGTTCATTAGGCATTCGTCGTGCGAATTTCTATGTTGTTCAAACAAAAGGTCATATGCAAACAAAGTTATGTTAAAAATGCAAAGCTTATGTCTGTCTCGAAGATTTTGAAAATGCATTCTTTTTTCATAAAACAAGTGAATGTTTGTAAAACGTGATGTCAACTCCGTATTTTACCGTAGGCCTTAAGGAGTCAGGATACCTTTCGTGACAGTATGCTTTCGAGCTAACCCATGCTTCAGCTAGGACTTTTGAGGGTTATAACGTGGCCTGGTTCATAGTTTAAGAAACAAAGGATAAAGGCTCAAATTATTTGTACCCACCCGCTCTTCGTGATGTTCTCCAAACCTAAACTCAGTTGATCATACGTTAGACCTTGTTTGAGTCTTTGCTCTGATGTTCCAATGATGATTCAGATGTTGATAACTTATTTTGAATAGGCAGTCATTCCTTTCTTGTTGAGGGTTTATAAGACCTCTTTTTTTTTTATTTGATTATCCCTATTTTTTTTTTGCCTGAACTGTTTCCTTTTTTGGAATTACAGTCAGCGGGATGCCCCAGTTTTGTAAGTCTCCTTTTTTATAGGTTTTGACTTTTTTGGGCTTTTATTTTTGAGATAATGACTGCCTTTCTTTATTGATTATTTGGAACCATCACTGTCTTTCTTTGTTTTGCAAGGACCTCCTTGGTGCCATTCGTTATGCACTTGGATCAACTGAGAGACTACCCTGCCCCAGGTTATGATTAAGGGTTTTAAATTTCGAAAAGAAAAACTCCTACTTCTTTGGCTCAGAGGGGTTGACGAGGGATTATCTTCCTTATAACTCCAGTGTTTAGGAATTGAAACAATGCCTGTACTTCATCAGCGGGGTCTGTTCAAAAGCATACTGTAGATCGTGGTATCGTTTTCGTCATCCTCCCTCAAGAGGCTTTAGAATTTTAGATCAAGAGTTGACATCAGAAAAAATATGAAAATAGTTCGCATATAGTGAATGTGAATATATTGATTCAAAATAGACATAAGCGATGCATTAATGTGATAACAATGTTTAACATGAATAAATGTTTGAATAATAAAAAAAAAATACAACTTGAACATTTGAATGAACAAAAGACATTCTCGATGATTTGGTGTAGGATCAGTGTTCAAACTCGACCTCCTTGGCGTCAATCAAATCCTGGATCTTGTTCTTCAAGGTCCAACAGTCGTCGGTGTCATGTCCAGGACTGTCAGAATGGTAGGCACATCTCACACCCGGGTTGTACTTGGGAGAGGAAGTGTCAGGATTTTGAGGAGGATCCTTTAGTGTGATCAGTTTTGCCTTCAGCAATTGCTGTAATGCCTGAGACAAAGACATGTTGATGTCAGTATACTTCCTATCTTGATGCTTTATCCTACGCCTATTGCTCTTTCTTGGTTGAACGGGCGTGGGATCAGAAATCTGGATTGCCCCTACATCATGACGACCCTTTTTACCATGTATAGCATTGGATTCTTTCTTCCCACTGTGGGGCTTTTTCTGAACATCGGCAGGTGCGGTTTCTTGAATCTTCCCCGACTTGATACCAGCTTCAATTCTCTCCCCAGTCAGGATGAGGTCGGTAAATCCAGCAGATGAATTACCAATGAGGTGATTGAAGAACGGCCCGGATAGGGTCCCTAAGAACATATCAACGAGCTCCCAGTCAGTTAAGGGAGGTTGCACCCTTCCAGCAAGGTCTCTCCATCTTTGTGCGTACTCCTTGAAGCCTTCGCCTGTACCCATAGACATCCCCTGAAGCTGAGTACGCGTGGGAGCGAGGTCGGCATTATACTGGTAGTGTTTGTAAAATGCAGTGGCTAAGTCTTCCCAGGTACGGATGTTGGCTCCATTCAGTTGATAGAACCACTCGAGCTGAGTCCCTGAAAGACTCTCTTGGAAGAAATGGATCCATAAGTTTTTGTCAGCTGTATAGGGCTGGATCCTCCTTGTATAAGCCCTGAGATGCAACTTAGGACAGGATGCCCCGTCGTATTTAGCAAAGGCAGGTACCTTGAATTTGCGCGGGATCACTACCCCAGAAGACAGACCTAGATCCTCGAAGTCCAGGCCAGGCACCTTTTGTATCTCCATAGCACTGAGCCGGTCTTCCAACTGTTTGTACCTGTCCTCAGCCGGAGGGTACTGTTCATCGTTGAAATCTGTCTCATTGTCGGAGACCACTGGGCTGGGAATCCTTTCTTCTTGATGACCACTTTTCCCCACAGATGGAGTTGTCCTCTCAGCTTGGTCCTGTAGGGTGTTCCCAGATCTGCGTCTAGGGCTGAACAAGACAGTCCTCTTCTTCTTCTTTTCCTTCTTCAAGAGCAGAGCCTTCAGATCTTGCTGCCCCTGGGTCAAGTTCATGATTAGCCCTTGGAATTGGGCATTCTGAGCCTGGAGGGCCTTGATAGACTGCTCAGCTGATGATTCAGGATTCATGACGATCGGCTGAAATAAACAGCGAAGACGGTAAGTAACCTGCAGAGAAAGGGTACCTGTTATGCAATGATATGTATGACATGCATGCAATGATTTCAAGGACCTCGCAGGGTAAACAGAGAAACTTGTTAGAGTTGGAAACTGGCAACTTGATTGAAGGTACTTCATGTTGTTGAGAGTCCTTCGTCAAGGGTCAAAGGCTCACCATATCAAGTGGGTCATAGCCCCTGACAACCTTGGCTAGAGGAAAATAAATCCTCTCTGCCCCTTGCTGGGATAGTTGATTCACTATGACCTGCATCACAAGCCCTTGAGATCCTTGAAATGGGTTAGGATGTATGCAATGGTATGATGTCATGCTATGCATGGGGTAATGTAGGTAAACCCTGTTATGAGTCCCCATTAAGGACTAAATAAAACCTGCAAAACACTCAGTAAACCCCGTTATGAGTCCTAGTTAAGGACTATAAACAGCACCTGCAAGGAACTCAAGTGTCAGATAACAAGCACGCAAGTAGTCAAGTTGGAAGGCACACAAGTCACACAAGAGAGAGCCCTTAAGGTTTAAGGCTAGCATGGGGTCTGGGTAGTACCCTTTTGAAGTTGGTGGGTTCAACCTGTCCTAATCAAAGTAACCGGGTTCTAAGGTTCCCAATATCACGGGATTGCTTTCATTGTTCATCGTTTCGATTTAGCCACTGAACTGGCGACCGAAATATTCCAGGAAAGCAACCCTCAATTGAGTGTAGTATCGAGTATCAACCAACCTCGGACTGCACCAAAGTCAGTTATCTCACTACCCTAAAGAGGCCAAGATAGTTCAATTAAGGTTCCTAAGGTCTGTTGATGCTTCACGACACCACGCGGAGGCCCCGTACTCTCCTTGACTGAACTCAAGGGTTACCGGTACACACCAAAGTGCCACATCAACGTAGCAGACTGTTTCAACCATGTCGGTATACCCCGCACAGTTCCCTCACAGCCTTGTTGCTACTTTCTAAGAAGGTATCCCCCAGATCCGGGTTTAGGATCTATAGAATTCCCAAGCAACCCACAATAATAAAGCAAGCAAAGAAGACAATTGAAAACATGGTTATGAGCTAGCCCTAAGGTACACCCCACTTTATAAAGGGTCCCCAGCAGAGTCGCCAGTTCTGTGATCGGTGGATCTGGAACTGACTGTTTAACGCTGGTTTCGCGAAATGTCGCGGAAGCAAGAGTCGCCACCGTCTTTTATTTTCTCCAAATGGAAAGGACAAAAGCACAGAAAAATTCCTTAAAGAGATTGCTCTCGGTTCGGGAGGTAGGTTATAGAAAGGGAAGGTGTTAGCACCCTTTCTATCCATGGTTATCCATGGGCTCTTAGATACTTGCTCAATGTGTTTTCAAAATTGTCTGTTTGCTTTTCAATTGTGGGTTTTAAAAAGTTTCTTTGAAAAATTCCAGTTCGACTCTTGTATCGGTCCTCAAGAGTGTTTGAAAAATTGCTTTCGAAAGCTTTTTGAAAAGGTGTCGGTGTGAAAAGTATTTTTGATTTATTTTGAAATTAGAGCAAGTATCTAGAGTCGTCTACCTACCCTAAGGAATTCGTCTGTGTAGATGTCCTTTAAAGTAGTGCCATCCCACCATTGAGAGATAGGTAGCACCACCGTTGGAGGTGTTCGGGTCAATTCGAGTTTAGGGACATGGTGATCACCAGAGCAATGGGAAGACACCTTAGAAGCTACCCTCATGCCAGGTTCCCGGATCATGAGGACTTACTAAGACGTCCTCTACTCGACGATCACCTTTCGAAGGCAAGGCAACAGTGAGGCGTACCCTAGGGGTGGTGTGTGCGATTTGTGTGTCGTTTTCATTGATAATTTGTCTTGTCATGTTTGTTGTGATCTACGCTTGATTTTATTTTAAGTCCATACATTCTTTCATGCTTATTTAACAGTTAAAAGTTGCGGAAAAATAAATCTACAACTATTACAAATGGCGCGGGTCCACATCGCCAAAATTAAACCGGACCCGATTTGACGGAAAATAAAGAAAGCGAATAGAAGTGCGAAAAGTATAAGTTACAACGCTTTGGGAGAGATACATAATGAATTAAGCAATAAAAATAAATATGCGACATTAAATAAATTAAAAACATGGGCGTTGGACCCTTTTGCAAAATATTAAATTACATGAATTAATTAATATTAAAAGAAAACGTTTTTGGTATTTTTGTTATAAAAAAAAAAGACTTAAAATTAAAACCTATTTAATACTAAATTTATTTACATGCAATTATTTGTGAAAATATTAGAATAAAATAAATTATTACATTTTTTATCTTTTTCTGGTTTTTTAGGCATTTTATATATATGGTAAAAATAATTTATTAAATTAAAACAATAAAATAAATAAAATAAGAATTGAAAACAAAATAAATAAAAAAAAGGGAATTGCAAACCAGGGGGGGTGAAGGTCCCCAATATGGAGGTATGACTTTGAATGATCTGGCCCAATAAGCTTTGAATCCGTTTGATTTTTTGAACAGCCTACAGCCATGTTGACCTACGTCCATGGTGTGCCTTCAATCTAGGCCATTGACTGGATCTCAGCGCGTACGTGGATGGTTGATCAGGAATGTGTATGATGCGCCTTAACCCTTGAAGCTGCATATGAACATTTGATGAAAAATAATATTGGGATAACGTAGACCTGGGACTTGAACCCAGGTCATGAGGGTTACAAGCACATACACCTGCCAGCTGAGCCATTAAGTTCTTTTGATATATTAATAACAAAGAAATAATATGAAATAAAAACAAAGCGTTAGTGGGTCCTGCGCGCCAACTTTTAAACGCACCAATCATCGCGTGACACAAGGTCATCTTCCTCACCATCCCTGTAAAACAAACTCAAAGGCAACAGTTTTCATAGCGTTTCATTAGGTGGGCTATTGGAAAATAGCGAATAGCTCATCTCTCAACATAAATTAGGCGCGAATATATGTTCATGATCGTCCCAATCTGCTGAGTGCAATGGTAGTGGCCTTGAGTCTTAATTTTACCTCGTTCTAAAAGCCCCAAATTTGCAAACCTGTAACCCTAGAAATCGCGCATGGTGAAATCTTATATACAGCGTAATAATGCAATTAAACACGATGGTTAGCTTTAGAATCTCATGAGGAATAAGAATCAATAAAGAAAATGCTGTAAAAATGCTTGAATCATGATGCACGATAATGGGATTTTCTCTTTACAATTCGAGTCATAGGTACCGATTCTTGGAGCTTTGGTTGTTGTTTGTGATTGGAATGCGTTCAGGAATTGCCAAGGAAGCTTTTGGGATAGGTTTTGCGCTTTGAATCAACCTTTAGAGTGGTTTTCAGTTTTGAACTTTTTGATGAAAATTCCAAGTTTGATATGTCTCTTTCTGCGCAGCTTAGAGTGTTCTAGGATTAGGGTTGTATTCCTGGTTATGTAATGAGCATATTAGGTTAAGAAAATTGGCCAAGATCTCTTGCAATCATTGATTTGAATATTTGATTTTTTAAGGATCCTTTTGAATCTTTTTCATGTGTATTTTGCTCAATCATGCCAATCAGCTCCAAATCTTTCCCCATTTGTATTTACACGAAATATTGAGTATCAAACATGCATAAAAAGATTGGTTAAGGCAAGTTAGATATTTTTCATGTATTTAAATAATTTAAATGAATTAATATAAATAATAATTCAAATAAATAAATAAAAAATGAGAAAATACTTCCCTTTGGGCCAAGTGGTCGTGCACATGTTTAGAATGATGAATCATGGAAGAAAAATGGGCCCATTAGCAAATTTAGGTCATTTGAAGTAAAGTTGACTTTTCAAAATTCCCAAAAATTTCCCAACTTCCACAAGGCATAACTTGCTCAATATTTAAGCTTTTCACATGTTCTTGGACATTTTGGAAAGGTCTTTGAGTCCTATAACCAATGCCTTTGGTCCCATGTCATTTTGATTTACCAATATCAAGTTATGGCCTTTGACTTAAAGTCCCTTTTTGTTGACTTTTGAAAATGACCTATAATGTTGAAATTGATAACTTTTTGTGAGAGCATTTCTTGGACTTGGAGTATGAATATGAGTTGTAGGAAATGTCTTTCTCTTCAAAATGAGCTTTGGATGGAATTTTTCTGATAATCCATGTGAAAGTTATGCCCTGGTCAATTTCAGTTGACTTTTTCAGCTGTCCAAATATAGTAACTTTTGCATCTTTGATGATTTCTGAGCCAAATTTTGAGAATCATGATCAAGCATTGATCAAACGATGTTTGTGGCTTCAAAATGATATGTTGACCAAAAATTTGAACTTTTGACTGTCAAATGACCATTTTGCCCCTACAGTTGACTGTAGTGCAATTTAGGGTTTTGACTGTGCAATTTTGAGCTGAATGCCTTGAAACTTGATATGAAGATGCTTGACCATATTTGTAGGCATGTGAGACTTGATTGGGCCTTTGAAACCTTCACTTCCTTGATCAGAACACAAACCCTAGTTTTGACTGTATAGGAGACAGTTGGACTGTGCAACCCTTGGGGAATTTTGCAGCTTGACTTGGCAACTTTTTGAAGAATATGGGAGGGAAAATTTTGGGGTGCAACACTAACTCCTTTAGTTGAGGAGGAATTCTCACAAGGTTGACGTGAATAGTTTTCCTGCGCAGTGATTCCATTACCTATAAAACAGGAACAAAGATGAAGATCCAAATCCTTGAAATGGTTAGTTGATGCATATGATGCTTCATGATGTTATGATGTTATGCACAAGTATATATGTACAAACAAATCACACAAGATCCTAGTTTCAGGCTTGCATGGGGTTTCATAGGTAAGTACCCTCTTGAAGTTTAGTTTGCTCAACCTGTCCTATAAATAGTAACCGGGTTCTAAGGAGCTCAATATCACTGGATTATTTTCTGTGTTCATTCTTTCAGTTTACCCACTTTACTTGCGACCAAAATATTCCAAGAAAACAACCGTCAATGAGTGTAGTATCGAGTATCTACCAACTTCGGACTACACCAAAGCCGGTCATCTCACTACCCCGAAAAAAGGCCAAGTTGGTCAAGTAAAGGTTCTAAAAGTCCATTAGTGCTTCATGACATCACTCAGCGACCCCGTATTCTCTTTGATTAACTCAAAGGCTACCGGTACCCACAAATATGTCGCACTAATATAGCTATTGCTTCAACCATGTCGGTATACCCCACAAAGTTTCCACAACGTATTGCTATTTACCTATGAATGTTTCCCAAATCCGGGTAGAGGATTCAAACCCAAACAATAGAACCAACTGTAAAGCAATCAAAGCAAACAATGTAAGCATTTAAAGGTAATCTAAACCCTAAGGTAACCCCACTTTTAGATTTCTCCCCAGCAGAGTCGCAAGTTCTGTGATGCGGTGGGAGAACTTACTTGAGGTTTTGTGTTTGTGTTCGCAAATGTTTCGGTTTAGCAAGAGTTGCCACCGACTTTTTATTTATCCAAAGGAAAGGTCAAAAAGCACATGAAAGACCTTTGAGATGTTTTATTGGGTTCGGGGGGTAGATTATGAAAAGGGAAGGTACTAGCACCCTTTCATCCATGGTTTTCCATGGGCTCTTAGTTACTTGTTTTAGATCACTTGCTTTTGCTTTTCAATTGTTTGAAATGGTGCTTTTGTGTGTGGTTTTGAAAGTATTTTGAAAAGAGGCCTTTGTCTAGGAAACCTTTGTAATGATTCTTGTTTGAATGTATACAAAGGTTTTTGTCTTTTGAAAAATATTTCAATGTTTGAAAGTTTATTTTGGGAAATGTTTTGAAATTGTGTTGTGATGTGTTTTTGAAAATAGCAAGGATGTTTGCAAGTTTGATCAAGTAACTAGGAGTTGTCTACCCTACCTACTCAAAAGTCTTTCCTACATTTTTAACCCTTTGACATTGTTGTTTTACCATTGTATTTGGTAAACAACCTTGTGTTTGGATGTTAAATGGGACAGGCGCGGGTCACCGTATGACCATGATAGCAATAGTGCCAAGCATCTTAGCAAGTTTTTGAGGGACTAGATCATTTTATATAGCCAACTAAGATAGCGTCATCGAGGGACTATGATCTTTTGTTTTTGTTTGATTTTTCCAAGATACCTAGCATGCATACCATGGCCATGTTTTTAAGGCAACAAGTGGATGAAACCCTAGGGGTGCTTGTGTGTATTGTGTTGTCATTTTCATGCATTTTTGTCTTGTGTTAGGTCAAGCTATTTGTTTGATTTTTGGTTATCATGCAAACCCTAATCTTTCTATCATGCATATTTGAAAGCGATAAAGTGCATAAAAGTAAATCTACGACTATTACAACATTGATATGGGGAGGGCGGTACAAATTTGAATAGGGGGATATTTGCAAGAAATTAAAACCCTAAGTCAACTATTACAACCCAATTGAACTCATTGTGCAAATAAATAAATAGACAATATTTAAATATGCAAATAAATATGAATATGCAAAAGTGTTTTTGTATTATTTTTATGTATGTAAAAATAAATTATTTAATGTATCAAAAATAAGAGAGTAAGAGATTATTTTTATTAAGGGTGGAAACCCTAATTTGTATTAAGAAAATATATATATATATTATAATTATTTATTTATGTACAAGAAAATAAAATAAAATATATACAAAATGTTAAAAAAAATAAAATATGTATGACAATATTATTTTTAAGTGTATAATAAAAAATAAAATGTATAAGTATTTTGAAATTATTTGCAATTTATTTAAGAATAATAAAGTATATATTATTAGTAAACTATTTTTATGCCTAAAAAAAATCAAAATAATAAAATAAAAATGTAAAAATTAAGAAAATGTTTTTGATGATTTTTTATATTTAGAAAAAAAATATAAAAATCAGAAATGAAAATAGAATTGAAAAATATGAAAAAATAAAAACAATGGGCCAAGGGGGTGTGAACAGTAAGCTAGGGGGGTGTCAATAGCCAGCCAAAGCCAGGCCCAACCCAGATTGTCTTCATCTTCAACATTTAATCAAACAAAAACGTGCGCCCTGTTCAAACTTGGAAATCCTGCATACGTGCTCAAAAACAAAAACTTGCAACATGAAAGTTATAGAGCATGATCACGCGATTCTAACCATGTAAAAACCTTAATCTAACTCTCAAAGACCAGAGAGAATTTCTCTGGCCCTAATTTCTAACCTAGTTTTTTCAGAAAGTTCATCATTCAAATTCTCCCAGCTCAGTTAACTTAAATGAATTCTATGCATATGTACAACTTAAGGGCAATGAGGACTACACTTTTTTTTCACAAACCTAAGCCTAATGATTCCTAAATAGAGAGATAAAAGTTTTAACTTTACCTGTTTCAGTCAAGCTCGAGTATGGCAATGTAGGGGTTATGAGTGAGGCCTGAGATGCTTGTGAGCTTGCTTGAAGTTCCTTTGAGCTTTCCCAATGCTTAGCTAGCTTTGAGCTTGCTTGAATCTCTCTATAGAACTCAACCTGCAAACTCAAAATTCAGAAATGGTGAAGTGTGTAAATGGAGTTACAGTGACTTGGGAATGGTTGGGATAGTTTAGGTAGGTTGTATGGAGTGTGTTGGAACTGGTTGCAAGCAAAACGCATGAGTGGATGTGAAGATGGAAGTGATTCTGCAGGGCCTGCCCTGTTTTGCAAGAAAATGTGATTTTTGTGTACAAGGGTGTTTGAGAGGTTTCTAGCTCGTGTTTCTGGCTTAGTGTGATATGCAAAACTTGTTTCAAATGTTTGCAAACTTTGGTTTTAACAGATACAAGAGTTGTGGTGATTTTGCAAGTTGACTTGCTTTTGAAGAAAAGGTGATTTTGACAATGCTATGGCCTGTACAAGCTAGCTCCAAGCATGCTGATAGTTGGTGTACTTTTGCCTAAGTTTGTGGAGTTGGTTTTCTGCAAAGGATTGAGTTCACAGCTCAAGAGGAACAACTTGACATAAAGCAAGCTTTATCAAAGGGGCAATGTTGCCTTTTTGCCATTTTTAGATTAATCCTTTGTATAAACTTCTAAAGCTCAGAATAATGCCTTAATCCATTGTGTTTGCATTCAATTTTTGAGTGTGGAAGGGTTTAAGGACCTGTAAACAAGTACAAGCAAGGTTGAGCAGAATTTGCAACTTGTAGCATAGTGAAAAATGCCATGGACCAAAGTGATATTTTGCCAAATTCAAACCTTCGATTCTCCCTAACCATAAATGATTTTGGAGAGTTCTTGGACATTTTGGAAAGCTTGTAACATGCTATAAAATCCATATTTGAAATTAAATTTGAGATTCCAATTAGAACTATGTGAAAAATTGCCATGAAGATAGGTTAAAATCCTGCCTAAACTAGGGCAAAATTTCACTAAGTTAAAAGTTTCATGGACCCTTGTTCACAAAATCATAACTTGAGATCCAAGCATCTTTTAGGAAAACTTTGTGAATCAAAGTTGTAGATTTTGTGGAGGACTACAACTTTCTTGTTTTAAGTTTTGTTTGAATCCAATTGCATCATGGTGAAAATGTTGGGAAAAGTTGGGAAAAAATAAGAAATTTTCATAACTTAGAAATTTTCTAAGTTATGAAAATTTTCCATTTTAAACCCTAATTTTCAAAATTAGGTTTCTTGATGAACACGTTTCATGTTTTGACATATATTGGTGAAAAATGACCCTTGGCACTTGATTTTGACCAAAAAGTCAAAGTTTGACTTTTCAGTGTACAGTTGATTCTTGATCAGTTGACTGGAAAATTCATATGTCAATCCAATGCATTTGAGATCTTTTGAACGTTGTGATTAGGTCAAGATGATGCCATTGAGTCCTTGAAAACATGTTCGAACCCAATTGGTCATTGGATAGGTTAAAAATCAAAATTTGCCCTTATACAGTCAAAACCCTAAAAATGACCATTTTGCCCTTTTGGTGATCTGATCAAATTTCTTAAGGAGTTGTGGTCCAAACTTGATCAAATGGTTCATATGAGTCTATAATGTTGATGTGGATAAAAATTTATGAGGTTTGACTAAATTGGCCACCGTTGACTTTTTCCCCAATACAGTTGATTTCTAGGTCAACTGTCTAATTGACTGGGCAAAAACTTGATTCAAGGCTTGAAACTTGGTATGGGCAATCTTATAAGTCCAACATGAAGTATGAAAGTCACATTAAGCATTGAGAGTCCAAAAATCTCTTTGCAAACTCAAACCCTAATTTCAGGTCAACAGTGCAAGGAGATGTCTTGAGCTGAGCAAACCCTAATCCTGTCTGGAGTCCAAAGAGTCTTGTGAGGGGAAATCTTGATAAAATGAGAGGGCAAATTTTGGGGTACAACAGGTTAGAGTCGTGAAAAAAGGCAGAGCAAAGTCAAAAAATTCAAAGAAAAGTGTGAATTGGTTTTCACTCCACATGCCATCTCAAGCCATCCTAGCTATCCCAATCCATTGCTGGACGTCCTATGAAGCTATCCCAATCGTTTGCAAGGTCTGAAACACCCAGAAACGCGCGCTACACCTCATACGATTTGACATAATTTTCCAATTCGATTATCATAATTCTTGCATCATTAGCACTTTTGATTGTTATATTCGTGTTTGTCATCATGTTTGCAAGCTAACCATGTCATTTAATTGCGTTTTAAAGCCTGTACATGATGTTGTTATTGCTAAGGTTTTTGTGTTATTTTTAGGGTCTTTTTGTACAGGAACAATTGGGCCTTGAATCAGGTACCATGATGCTCGTGAGGATGAGACGAGTTGATTGGTACCATTACCTTTCATTTATCTTGCGTGTATAGCATTTTTGAAATATGTCGGGTTATACCTACAGTAGATGTATGTAGGTAAAAGTCCCTTCGTCTAAAACGACAGAGAAGGGAAGAAGAAGATGCGTGTCAGCTAGCCATTCATCCGTTTGAATCTCGCGCTTTAGAATCAGCTCTTTTGTTTTTCTTATATTATGTTTTATTATTATTGTAATTACAACTAACAATCATAGCTCAGCTGGCAGCGTGGCATTGGATTTAAGCGTGAGGACCTGGGTTCGATCCCAGGTCCCAGCGCTTTCTTTATTTTCCTTTCTATCAGCAGATTAAGTGCCTCACAATCTCAAGCGCTTCCATACAACCTCAACATCCAGCCATTTGATGCACTCTTACCCAGATCTGACGCTTCCAGCCTGAAGGACCATGATGCACCTCAGGTCAATACTGTACAGGATCAAGTGTGGTCAACCTGGGCTTAGCTTGTTGGGCCTGGAATTCAGAGGTGCACCCCCAGATTTGCTAACAACATACAAGCCCATTTTTAATTCTTTCTTATTTTTATTTCCTTATTTAATTATTTTGGTTAATTATTTTTTCACAAAAATTAATCACTTTTTTATTTAATCATAAAATCAATAAATCACAAAATACCAAAAAAAAAGCATTTTTAAAATAATTTTTTTAATTTAATTAGAAGTATAGGTTAATTTAATTTCTTTTCTATAATTAAAATCAAATAGAAATTAGGTTTTAATGTTACAATTAAATTTATTTTTCTCAAATAAAAAACCCAAAAAACCCATAATCTTGTTTTCTTTTTGTACAAAATATTTTATTTTTCTTGAAATTATTTAATTAGAAAATTAGGCTAATTTAAGTTCTTTCATAATTTAAAAACAATTAGAAATTAGATTTAATTAATTTTCAATTAATTGTTTTCTCCAATAAAAACCCACAAGAACAAAAATCTTTTTCTCTCAATTAGAGTTTTAGGTTATCTTTTCAACCGTCCTCGTATTTAATTCGCCGCGCGCTTGTTAATTATTTTGCCATTATTTTATAACTGTTCAGGATTTATAATAGTTAACTTAGGGTTTTTATTTACTGTTTAAATCCCCGATTTTTGGTTATGTAATTAATCCCCTCCCCGAAGCCTTGTAACAGTTAGGTTTATTTTCTCGCATTTTTAATTCCCGCAAATACTTAACTGTTAGATGTATGTTTAGGATTGTATGGCAAGAATGCATGACAAAATTAAAATGGTTAGAAAACCCTAATGTGCAAAGATAATAAACTGAAAATAAATCACTCGCACATATTCACTCTTAGGGTATACTCTCATTTCGGTTGCCTTCGGTAAACGATCATTAAGCATAGGGTGTCTTATTGTTTGCCCTCCCGTCTAAAGAGATCAAATTGTCCCGTTCAAATGTTGCCTCGGAAATGTAGTCTCGAATAGATCTTAAGACTCTAGGGTTACTACTAAGGTGTCCTAATATTGCTTTAGTGACCGTACGTCCCTTTCGAATTGACCCTTACAAATTCCAACGACGGTGCTACCTATTTCTCAATTGTAGGATAGCGTTGTCTAAAGGAAACAAGAATAGTAACTATCTTTTTTCGAGTGGGTAGATGTTAGTAGTTACTTGCTCAAATAAAAACTTTTCACACTTACACTTTTCAAACAAATGTTCAAAACAACTTCATCACACCCTTGAGGACTGATACAAGGGTTATCACGAAGTAAAACATTTTTCAAAAAAACAAGCACACAAATACAAGCAATTTAAAAATGAGCAAGTACCTAGGAGCCCATGGAAAACCATGGATAGAAAGGGTGCTAACACCCTCCCTTTCTATAATCTACCCCCCGTACTCAAAATCTTGAAAAAGGATTTTTTTCTATACTTTTTACCTTTCCGGTTGGATGAAATAAAAGTCGGTGGCGACTCTAGCTTACCGCGACATTTTGCGAACAAAAAACGCAAAAACGCAAACCAGTAAAAGCAGTCGGTTCTGCCACCGTATCACAGAACTGACGACTCTGCTAGGGATTCATAAGTGGGGTATACCTTAGGATCTAGGTCATTAAAATTGCTTCTCTTGATTGCTTTATTTGCTTTATTTTTGAGGGTTTTGTTTGGGGTTACTATAGATCCTATACTCGGATCTGGGGGCACTCATTAGGTAAGTAGCAATAGACTGTGAGGGAACTGTACAACATAGACCGATACGGTTGAAGCAGTAGCTACTTTGGTGTGGCACTTTGGTTGGTACCGGTATCCCTTGTGGTGAAACGAGGAGAATACGGGGCCGCTGCATGGTGTCGTGAAGCACTAAAGAACCTTAGAACCTTAGTTGAAAAACTTGGCCATTAGAAATTAGCGAGATAGCTGGCCTCAGTGTAGAGCTGAGAACTGGTTGATACTCGATGCTACACTCATTGAGATCATACTTTTGGAATATTTCGGCCGTAAGAAAAGATTGCGTGAGCTGAAACCATGACCGATAAAGGATGGTCAGTGATATTGAGATCCTCTAGAACCCTGTTACTTTTCTAGGACAGGTTTGAAACCAATTTAACTTCAAGAGGATATTACCTTTGACCTCATGCAAGCCTTAAACCTAAGGGCTTTGTGTGATTTGACTGTGTTTGCAATACTTGTGTTTGCTATACCTGTGGTTTATCATGACATTATGCATCATAACATGGCATTCATGCTTCATTACACTAACCCTTTCAAAGACCAAAGGAATTTATCTTTGTTCTGTTTTGCAGATCATGGCTTCCGTGCATAGAAATACTATCTGAATCAGTTTGTGAAGATACCTTCCCAACTCAAAGAGCTAGTATCAAGAGTTTCTGAAACTTCTAATTTCATTAAGAGACACGGTCAACTTATCAGCCCGGTTACTTCAAAATTTGATGAACAAATGATGAGCGTACTTTTTCAGTTCTTCGATCCCAAACATCACTGCTTCATCTTTCCAGATTATCAGTTGGTACCCACCTTGGAAGAATTCTCTCAACTATTGGGCATACCCATTCTTGAACAGGTACCCTTCACAAGTACAGAAGAAGTTCCTAAGCCAGAAGTCATTGCCTCAACTTTGCATTTGAAACGGGCCGACGTGGTATCCAATTGGGAAACTCGAAGTGGAGTAGAGGGTTTTCTAGCCAAATTTCTGATAGACAAGGCTCATCTATTTTGGGATGATATGGATTTTCAGGCTTTTGAGGAGGTCTTGGCTCTTCTTATATATGGTTTAGTTCTCTTCCCTAATCCGGACTCCTTCGTAGATGTGAATGCTATCAAGACTTTTCTTTCTCGCAACCTTGTGCCTACCTTGCTTGGAGATATTTTGCACAATCTCCATACTTGTACCATGAAGAGAAGAGGGACTCTTATGTGCTACATGCCGTTGCTGTCGAGGTGGTTTATTTCTCACCTCTCTAAGTCTGTACTGAAGAATGAATAAGGTTTGGGTTGGTCATAAAGGATAATGTCACTCGCTCATACGGATATTCTTTGGTTTTCCCGAGCTATGGAAGACATTGCTATTATTGACCGTTGTGGGGAGTAACCTAATGTCCCATTACTTGGTATCAGAGGGGGTATAACTTACAATCCTTGTCTAGCTTTGCGTCAATTTGGTCATGCTCGAAGAGATGGTCCCCATGAGTTACTTATTGAGGGAATTGTATTCAACTATGAGGATGTTGTTAATGAGTATCGCCGGAGGTTCATACGAACTTGGGGCATGGTAAATATATATGACACCAAAGATTTGGGACCAAAGACTTCCATTCCTATGGAGCCTTACCTCTAATGGGTATGAGCTCGTGCCCAGAAGCTTATGATGCCTTATGTGGCCGTATGACTAGTGATTATGGAGCCCACTACTGAAGAAGGCATTCCTTACACGGTTCTCTATCCTTACATGCCCACTGATCTTGGGGAGTTACAGAGGTCTTGGATTCAGCTGAAGAATGTGCGAGATACTTATAGGGAACAGTTCCATGATCAAGAGAGGAAGGTTTTAAAGCTCACCAGGCAGCTCCAGGAAGAAAGAGTGCTCAATGATTATATCAGCACAAAGAGAAAGCGTCCATGGAACTTTTGATTTTTCTTTTCTATTTTTAGATTTGTTTTATTTACTTATTTGTAACGCCTTAAAGGCATTTTGAACCTTCAAATTTAAGCTAATAAAGTTTTTGTTTATTTTGGTTTGTAAATTTAAATGTCCCGAAGTCTTTGAAATCATTACGTGCGCATCCCATTATCATACACATCATTACAGGTACCATTACAGGTTTCTCATCTTCTTCGTTGTTTATTTCAGCAGAAATGTCTTCCGATTAAGCCATCAAAGATCTTCAGGCACAGAACGCCCAGTTCCAATAAATGTTCATAAGTCTGGCAAAAGAGCAGAAGGATCTGAAAGCCCTCATTCTAAAAGAGAAGAAGAAAAAGAAGAAGGCTGTCGGTATTCTGGATATGGGTAAAAGGTTTGGAGAACGGTTGAAGCGACAAACTGATCTAACCTCTTCATCCAAGGAAGGGGAGAATCAGGAAGAAGAGAAGGACCCTAGTCCTGTAATCTCTGACAATGATACTGACTACAATGATGAGCAGTATCCTCCCACTGAGGATAGATACAAGCAGTTGGAAGATCGCTTGAGTGCTATGGAGGTCCAGAGGATACCAGGTTTGGATTTCGGAGAATTAGGACTGGTATCGGGAGTGGTCACCCCTCAGAAGTTCAAAGCTCCGGTTTTTGCCAAGTATGATGAAGTGTCCTGCCAAAGCTCCACCTCCGCTCTTATGTCAGAAAAATCCAACCCCACACAACTGATAGAAATCTGGAGGTGCACTTCTTTCAAGATAGTCTGTCAGGGACTCAGCTTGAATGGTTCTACCAGTTGGAGGGAGCCAGTGTTCGAAACTAGGAAGATCTTGCTTCTGCTTTCTACAAGTAGTATCAGTACAATGCTGACCTTGCTCCTACTCGTACTCAACTCCAGAGTATGTCCATGGGTGCAGGTGAAGGTTTTAAATATTATGCTAAAAAATGGAGAGACTTGGCTGGGAGAGTTCAACCCCCTTTGTCTGATAAGGAGTTGGTTGATATGTTTCTAGGAACGTTATCAGGTCCATTTTTGAATCACTTAATCGGCAGCTCGTCATTTGGTTTCACCGAGCTGATTTTAACTGGAGAAAAAGTAGAACTGGAATTCAGAGTGGTAAAATACAGAAGGATGCCTCCTCGAGTTCAGCAAAGAAGCCTTTCGTTGGTAAGAAGGAAGCCAATGCTGTCTATAGCCATAGGGGCCAAAGCAGATCTGAACACCGTCAAACGGTAAATGTTGTAGTGATACCAAGACCCACAGTTTCTCCACAATGCAACAACCAACAAAGGGTGGAAAGATCACAACAACAGTTTACCCGCATCAACATGATTTTGGCTGAAGTTCTACCTCATTTATTAAAATCCAACTTGGCAACCTTGAAAGAGGCTCCTAAGAATCCAAACACTACCTCTCCCAGATACAATCCCAACGCGCGGTGCGCCTACCATTCTGAGAGTCATTGCCACGATACAAATGATTGCTGGGCTCTGAGAAACAAAGTACAAGACTTTCTTGAAGCCAAGGAGATAAAGTTTGATGCTCCAGAAAAGCCGAATGTTATAACTGCTCCCATGCCCAAACATGGTCGTGGAGTTAATTCCGTTGACACTGATTTGTTTGTGACCTTTGTTGAAGAAATTTCTACTCCTCTTATGACCGTTAAGAAGAATTTGCTGTTGGCCGGTTTATTTATGGGTTATGGTGAAGGTTGCCACATGTGTTCGATTCTACCTGCTGGTTGCCGTTTATTGAAGTCAGGTGTTCAGCGCCTGATGGATAATAAAGAGATTTTGTTCGAGAACACTATGATCCTTGTTGTTCCCATTGAAGACGTTGCTATTATAACCATTTCTGCCAATCCTTCCAAGGTTTCCTCGAGAAGACCTGTTAGAATTACACCTGTTCAAAGAATTGCTCCGCTGATAATCACTATTCCTGGTCCCATCCCGTACACCTCAGACAAGGTTGTCCCATGGAATTATGGTGTCGATGTGTACTATCATGGCATTAAGAAAGATCTAAAGAATGAAGAAGCTGATACTGATGTCAGTAATATTGTCGGGACTAGTAAGGTTACTCGAATTGGAAGGGTTTTCTCTCCTGAGATTGGTCCGAAGATCATCAAGCCTACTGTTATTCCAATTGCTGCTCCAACCAGCACTCCTGACATTTCTTCTGTTCCTACTCTAGTTATTACCCCTGCTACTGAGCCATCTGGGACTCGGGGCAAGGAAATTATAGGTGAGCCTTCCCGGACGGAGGCACCTAAGAAAATCGTTGTGGAAGCCTCTAAACAAGAAATAGAGGAAATACTGAAAATTATTAAGAAGAGCGGCTACAATGTGGTCGAGCAGCTGGGGCAGAACCCATCAAAGATATCTATGTTGTATCTGCTGTTGTGTTCTAAAGCCCATGCAAAGGTTTTGATTGCATTTCTCAAGACTGCGCATGTGCCGCAGGAAACTTCAGTAGATCAGTCCAAAGATTGTGTGGCCAGCCTGACTGCTGACAATGGGCTGGGTTTTTCAGATGCGGATCTGACACCGAAAGGAAGGAAGCATAATGATGCTCTGTATGTCTCGATTGAGTGCAGGGGCACCACTATGGCTCATGTGCTGGTAGATGCCGGGTATTCACTGAATGTTCTGCCGAAGAAAGCGTTGGACCGTTTGGATTGTGAGGGTTTGACTCTAAATCCTAGTAACATTGTGGTAAGGGCTTTTGACGGATCGAAAAGAATGGTGCACGGGGAGGTGGACATCCCTGTCAAAGTGGGTTCTCAGAATTTTGGGTCCACCTTCTATGTAATGGATATTAGGCAGTCGTATTCTTGCTTCTTGGGTCGTCCTTGGATCCATGAGGCTGGGGCAGTTACTTCCACACTCTATCAAATGCTGAAGTATCCGGTAAAGGGAAAGATTGTCACAGTGCGAGGTAAAGAAGAATATATGGTGAGTCACCTCAATTCCTTCCGCTACATAGAGATGGACGGGGAATTCATAGAAACTCCTTGTCAGAATTTCGAAGAGGTCCCTCAAATCTTGGCATTAACTAAAGTTATTACCAATAAACCTCCGTTGAAGATGGCTTCTCTCAAGGACGCCAGGGCTGTGGTTGAAGAAGGTGGGTGTACCAGTTGGGGTCAGCTCCTTGATTTCACTCACAAAACTGACAAATTTGGTTTGGGCTTTACTACAGGGGCTCAAAGGGCCGTTAGGCGCGCTCGGGCTGGAATACCTCCTCTACACATCAGCAATCGGGGAATTAATCCAATTGAAGACAATGAAGAGGATTCATACATTGACAGCTGGATCTACCCAACAACCAATGATGGACCGAATAACTGGACGGCTAGGGACTTCATACCTGTTTCTTTTATTCTGCAGTAATTGACTCATTTGTTTTAAGATTTGTAATAAATAATTTGAAATTTTACGGCCTGGTGTCTTGCCCGAGGCACTTTGGCTTTGCTTGTGAGGGCTATTATTTGTCATTTCATATATCATTAATAAAGCATTGGACGTTTCTTGCATACAAATTTTGCGCTCCTTGTTTTTATTTTCTGTCTCTCACTTTATCAAAACAACTATTCTCTTAAACACACTCACGTATCACAATGCAGATCCATATGCACTCTAGATCCCATTAATAACAGCTCTGCTACTGCCAGTTATGACTTCAAAAATCCGATCAACCAAGCCGAGGACGAAGGTGAGGATGATTGTGAGGTTCCTGGAGAACTTGCTAGACTATTACAGTAGGAAGAAAGGGCCATACAGCCTCATGAAGAGCCAGTTGAGTCAATGAATTTGGGTACAGAGGAATACAGGAAAGAGGTTAAAATAGGTGAGAATCTGGAGCCTAGTGTCAAACAACAGTTAGTACAGATGCTACACGACTATGTTGAGATCTTCGCCTGGTCCTATGAAGACATGCCTGGTTTGGACACTGGTATTACGGTACATCGCCTGCCGACTAAAGAAGACTGCCCTCCGGTAAAGAAGAAGGTCCGCTGTATGCGCCCTAAAATGTCAGAAAAAATCAAGGCAGAGGTCATGAAACAGTTCGGCGCAGGATTCTTAGCTGTCACTTCTTATCCGCAGTGGGTTGCCAACATCGTTCTGGTACCCAAGAAGGACGGTAAGGTACGGATGTGTGTGGACTACAAAGATCTGAACAGGGCAAGCCCCAAGGATGACTTCCCACTTCCTCACATTGTTGTTCTAGTCGACAACACCGTGCAACACAAGATCTTCTCCTTCATGGATGGTTTTTATGGTTACAACCTGATTAAGATGGCTCCCGAGGACATGGAGAAGACAACCTTCGTTACACAGTGGGGCACCTTCTGTTACAAGGTAATGCCTTTTGGGTTGAAGAATGTTGGGCCAACTTATCAGCACGCCATGGTCGCTTTGTTCCACGATATGATTCACCACAAGATCTAGGTTTATGTTGATGAAATGATAGCCAGGTCCCAGACTGAGGAAGAGCACCTTGATCATCTCCAGAAACTGTTTGACAAGTTGAAGACATACAAGCCGAGGTTGAATCCGAACAAGTGTACCTTCGGGGTAAGGTCTGGTAAGCTTCTGGGTTTTGTTGTCAGTGACAAAGGTATTCAGGTAGACCCTGCAAAGGTAAAATCCATACAAGAGATGCCGGCTCCCCGCACAGAAAAAGAAGTTAGAGGTTTCTTGAGACGCCTGAATTACATCGCCAGGTTCATTTCACATCTGACTGCTACTTGTGAGCCAATCTTCAAGCTGCTGAAGAAAGATCAAGTGTTAAAATGGAATGATGAATGCCAGAATGCTTTTGAAAGAATCAAAGAATACCTTCAAGAACCACCAATTCTGATGCCTCCAGTTGAAGGAAGACCTTTGATATTATACCTGACAGTGCTAGACAATTCAATGGGGGTGTGTTCTGGGGCAGCATGACGAGTCTGGTCGAAAAGACCATGCAATTTACTACCTTAGCAAAAAGTTTACCGACTGTGAGACCCGATACTCATTGCTCGAGAAAACTTGATACGCTTTGGCATGGGCTGCTCGCCGACTAAGACAGTATATGCTGACTCACACTACCTTGTTGATATCAAAGATGGATCCAGTCAAATATATTTTCGAGAAGCCCGCCTTATCCAGAAGAATAGCAAGATGGTAGATGATCTTAACCGAGTACGACATCCATTACACAACCCAAAAAGCAATCAAGGGGAGTGTATTGGCGGATCATTTGGCGCAGCAGGCCGTGGATGACTACCAATCGATGAATTTCGAGTTCCCGGATGAGAATATCATGTTGGTAACCGACTGCGAAGAACCTGGACCGGATGAAGGACCCGAGGAGGGATCCCGATGGTCTATGTATTTTGATGGAGCCTCGAACGCATTGGGTAATAGCATTGGCGCTGTAATTATATCTCTTGAGGGTTGTCATACTCCGTTCACCGCCCAATTATGTTTTAACTCCACCAACAATATGGCGGAGTATGAAGCGTGTATCATGGGTCTTCGAGCTGCTATTGACATGAGGATTAAGTTCTTGAGTGTATTCGGAGATTCCACTCTGGTAATAAGTCAGATCAAAGGCGAGTGGGATACGAAGCACCAGAATCTTATTCCTTACAAAGAGTATGTACTGACATTGCTCCCACACTTTGAGGAGGTAACCTTTGAACATTTCCCAAGAGAGGAGAATCAATTAGCGGACGCGCTAGCTACTATGTCTTCTATGTTCAAAGTCAGGTGGGACAATGAAACTCCCCGGATCACTATCGAAAGGTTGGACGAACCCGCACATTGCTGTGACATTGAAACTGAAGAGGTAGCAGATGAACCCTGGTTTCACGAGGTAAAGAGGTATCTTGAGGCTCAAGAATACCCCGAGGGGGCATCTGTTAATGATAAGAAGTTTCTGAGAAGGTTCGCTGCGAAGTTCTTCATCATTAATGGAATCCTCTATAAGCGTAACCATGATTCAACCTTACTGTGGTGTGTAGACAAGAGTGAGGCAGAAAGGATCATGACAGAGTTACATGAAGGTACCTTCAGAACTCATTCTAGTGGACATACCATGGCGAAGAAAATCCTATGGGCAGGATATTACTGGTCCACTATGGAAGCCGATTGTTATCAACACTCTCGAACCTGTCATAAGTGCCAAGTCTATGCTGATAAGGTGCATGTACCTCTGATTCCCCTGAATGTTTTGACGGCTCCCTGGCCTTTTGCAATGTCGGGTGTTGATATGATCGGAAAAATCAGACCTACCGCGTCTAACGGGCATCATTTCATTCTGGTAGCCATTGATTACTTTACAAAGTGGGTTGAGGTAGCTTCCTTTGCTACAGTAACCAAGAACGTCCTGGCGCGGTTCATCCGACACAATCTGATATGTCGATATGGTGTCCCAGAGAGAATTATTACTGAAAATGGTACAAATCTCAATAACACAATGATCACCGAGCTCTGCAAATAGTT
This sequence comes from Vicia faba, assembly GCA_948472305.1. Taxonomy (NCBI): domain Eukaryota; kingdom Viridiplantae; phylum Streptophyta; class Magnoliopsida; order Fabales; family Fabaceae; genus Vicia; species Vicia faba. The sequence goes on from OX451740.1 coordinate 204,429,379, forward strand.
CAAGATTCAACATCATAACTCTTCTCCCTACCGGCCAAAGATGAATGGGGCTGTTGAAGCAGCTAACAAGAACATCAAAAAAATTATGCAGAAGATGACGGTGACATACAAAGACTGACACGAGATGTTACCATTCGCTCTTCATGGGTACCGTACCTCAGCATAGACGTCGACATGGGAAACACCCTACTCTTTGGTGTATGGCATGGAGGCAGTCCTACCCATCAAAGTCCAGATACCCTCTCTCAGGATTATGAAGGATGCGGGTTTGAACGAAGATGACTGGACCCAAACCCGACTTGATCAGCTGAATCTAATTGATGAAAAGAGACTTACTGCTATCTGTCATGGTCAAACGTATCAAAAGAGAATGATCAAGGCTTTTAATAAGAAAGTAAGACGTCAAGAATATCAAGTCAGGGATCTAGTGATCAAACGCATCATACTACTGCAAGGTGATCCCAGGGGAAAATGGACCCCCACATACGAAGGGCCATTTGTGATTAAGAACATTTTCTCGGGAGGAGCTATGATTCTAACCACCATGGATGGTGACGACCTTCCTCACCCCGTCAATGCAGACATAGTGAAAAGATACTACGCATAATCAAAGACCCGCTAGGTTGACTGGCCTAGGAAAAAATAAGGGCTTCCCGGCGAACCAAAAGGGTTCGGGAAAAAGTAAGGGATGAAAATGAAAAAACTATACACCCGGCAAGTCGAAAACCTGAAAAGGCGACTTGGGTAAAAAAGGGTATCCCGGTGGACTGAAAACCCGAAAGGGAGGTCCAGGCAAAAATTAGGGATCAAAGCGTAACACTGTGTCTCATTGGATCATCTCGCAACCAGACTTCGGTATCAACTATCAAGCCCGGACAGCACCAATCAATCTGATCAACCTTCGGCCAAGTAGCAAGGTGATGAGATGCTTGAAGATATAAAGGCAATAACAGAGTTGGAACCCGATGGGATTGTTTCACATAACTGTTTTATTTTTTTTACAAATTGTATTTTCTTTCTGCGGAGTTTTCTTACTAGGACGTCAACCTTTTTGTACAAAATGGCCTATTACGGGCCAATTGCAAAAATCAATAGAATTCATTTTCACAAGAAATTTCAATTTGTTTTCTTTTTCTGTTTTGTTTTGAAAGAACGTCCAATGATTCATTTTTGATATATGCATTTGAAAATAATGGCTGCTGATAAATATTTACACATGAAACAAAAGACGATTACTCGTAATGCCAAAAACAGGGAAAGCAAGAAGTGCCCAAACCTTACAGTTACTCTGCCCATCAGGTACCGGGATAAAGCCAGCTTGAGAACATGAGTAGTGGTACATACACTCCCCACAAAGTAAAAAGTATCCAAATACAATGATGTTAGCTTTCCTGAACAGGACATAACTCTCCCCAGTTGAGGTTCACAATCGCGAGTGAGTCAGTAAATTTTTCCCCAAGCAGAGTTTATTTCTCTCACAAGCAGAAATTCAATCTCCAACAGAATTCATTATCACCAGCAACGAAAATTCATCCCCAGCTGAGTTTATTTCTCCAAATCAGCAGATCTATCAACATAGTATCTCCTCTCTGTGATCGGTGGATCTGGAACTGACTGTTTAACGCTGGTTTGCGAAATGTCGCGGAAGCAAGAGTCGCCACCGTCTTTTATTTTCTCCAAATGGAAAGGACAAAAGCACAGAAAAATTCCTTAAAGAGATTGCTCTCGGTTCGGGAGGTAGATTATAGAAAGGGAAGGTGTTAGCACCCTTTCTATCCATGGGCTCTTAGATACTTGCTCATTGTGTTTTCAAAAATGGTTTGTTTGCTTTTCAATGTGGGTTTTAAAAAGTTTCTTTGAAAATTCCAGTTCGACTCTTGTATCGGTCCTCAAGAGTGTTTGAAAAATTGCTTTCGAAAGCTTTTTGAAAATGTTTTGGTGTGAAAAGTCTTTTTGAATTTGTTTTGATGTGAAAAGTCTTTTTGAATTTGTTTTGAGATTAGAGCAAGTATCTAGAGTCGTCTACCTACCCTAAGGAATTCGTCTGTGTAAATGTCCTTTAAAGTAGTGCCATCCCACCATTGAGAGGTAGGTAGCACCACCGTTGGAGGTGTTCGGGTCAATTCGAGGTTCGGGACATGGTGATCACCAGAGCAATGGGAAGACACCTTAGAAGCTACCCTCATGCCAGGTTCCCGGATCATGAGGACTTACTAAGACATCCTCTACTCGACGATCACCTTTCGAGGCAAGGCAACAGTGAGGCGTACCCTAGGGGTGGTGTGTGCGATTCGTGTGTCGTTTTCATTGATATTTGTCTTGTCATGTTTGTTGTGATCTACACTTGATTTTATTTTTAAGGCCATTCATTCTTGCATGCTTTTTTTTTAACAGTTAATATTTGCGGGAAAGTAAATTCTAAGCTATTACAAATGGCGCGGGTCCACATCGCCAAAATTAAACCGGACCCGATTTGACAGAAAGGTAAATAAAGCAAATAAAAGTGCGAAGAGTTTAAGTTACAACGCTTTGGGAGAGGTACATAATTATTTAAGCAATAAAATAAATACGCAAATTAAACAATTAAAAATATGGGCGTTGGACCCTTTTGCAAAATTAAAATTAATAAGGAATTAAAATTAAAATTAAAAAGAAAGTGTTTTTTTTTTGATATTTTTGTGTTTTTTAAGTTTAATAGAAAAAGAGAATTGATTAAAAATAAAATGAAAAAAAGCTAAACCTAAGTCTAATTATTTTTTAAGTTTTTTAAGAAAATATTAAATTTAAACTAAATTAACCCTAATTTTTACATGCAAATTTAGTTATGAAAATAAATAATATTATGGTAAGAAAAATTAAAAGGAATGAAAATTGTCAATTAAACCTAATTCTACCTTTTTTATATTTATTATGAGAAGAATTAAAATTGCAAAAATCCTAATTAAAACTAAATTCATTATATGTTAATTTATTTACAAGCAATTATTTAACTAAAATAATTATTGCATTTTTTGTCTTTTCTGAATTTTTATGTATTTTTGTATTTTTTGTGAAAAAAATAACAATTAATTAAATCAAAGCAAAACAAATAATAAAACAATAAAAAAAATAAAATATGTGCAAACCAGGGAGGGGTTCAGTCCCAATATGGAGGTCTTAGTGTGAAATTCTGGCCCAATGACTCTGAGGCCTTTTTGACTTTCATAGCTTGCATGCATCAACGTTGACCTGGGCATAGCATGTTCTTCAATCCTGGCCTTTGATTTGGATGCTCTTGGATGCGTGTATGCTTGATTATTGAGGATGCATGGTGTGCCTTAAGGTTATGCCTGCATAGGAACTTGAATTGAAAAATAACATGAAATATTATACAGACCTGGGACTCGAACCCAGGTCTTGGATGTGAACGCTATCAACGCCTGCCAGCTGAGCCATTGAACGCTTTTGATATATTAAGAGCAAATAAATAATAAAAAGAAAAAGCAAACACGTTAGTGGGTCCAGCGCGCGAATTTCAAACAGGCCTATAGCGTTTGGACAACACATCATCTCCTTCGTTCTATTTTATTTTTTTCTGAAACAAGACTGTAAGGCAACGGTTTTGGATGCGTTTTCTTAGGCCGGTTTCAAGAAAATAGCGATTAGGCTATCCTTGAATATAAATTCATCGCGAGAGTTGGGATCTCTTCGTCCAGGTGAGCTGAGTTTAATGGTCTTGGTCTGGAGTCACGATTTTGCCTTGGGTGAAAAGCCCTAAATTGAAACTCTGAAAACCCTAAAGATCAGCAATGGTAAAATCAAATATATAGCACAAAAACGCAATTGGACCACATGGTTAGTTTCAAAACTTGACAAGGAACATGAATATACAATTAAAATGCAATGAGGATGCCTAGAAATCAAAATACGATCATGGATTTTTCTTGGTACAGTTTGAATCCGTTTTACCAATTCTTTGCGTTTGAGTTGATGTTAGGGATTGGAATCGCTTCTGGGAACCTTGAGGAAGCTATTGGAAAAGGAATGGTGCTTTGAATCGACCTCTAGAGTGGTTTTCAGAATTGCTCTTTTAGACAAAAATTCCAAGTTTGTAAATGTATTTCCTGCGCAACTTAGAGTGTAGTGTGATTAGGGTTATCATTCTGATTATGTAGTAAAGTTATTAGGTTAAGAAAATTGAATAAAATCCATGGCATTGATGATTTTGCATATTTGATTTTCCAAGATCTTCCATATCTTTTTTTCATGTGTATTTTGTGTCAATTAGCTTCCAATCAAACCAATTCTTCCCTAATCAGCATGTGCACGAAATCTTGACCTTAAAACATATATAAAAAGATTGGTTTTGTTAGGTTAAATATTTTTCACATATTTTAAATGATTTAAGTGAATTAATATGAATAAAAATTCAAATAAATAATTAAAAAATGAGAAGATACTTCCCTTTGGGCCAAGTAGTCGTGCATATGCTTAGAATGATGAACCATGGAAGAAAAATGGGCCCATTAGCAATTTTAGGTCATTTGGATCAAAGTTGACTTTTCAAAATATCCAAAAATTTCCCAACTTCCACAAGGCATAACTTGCTCAATTTTTAAGCTTTTCTCATGTTCTTGGACATTTTGGAAAGGTATTTGAGTCATCTAACCAATGCCTTTGGTCCCATGTCATTTTGATTTACCAATATCAAGTTATGGCCTTTGACTTAAAGTCCCTTTTTGTTGACTTTTGAAAATGACCTATAATGTTGAAATTGATAACTTTTTGTGAGAGCATTTCTTGGACTTGAAGTATGAATATGAGTTGTAGGAAATGTCTTTCTCTTCAAAATGAGCTTTGGATGGAATTTTTCTGATAATCCATGTGAAAGTTATGCCCTGGTCAATTTCAGTTGACTTTTTCAACTGTCCAAATATAGTAACTTTTGCATCTTGATGATTTTCTGAGCCAAATTTTGAGAATCATGATCAAGCATTGATCAAATGATGTTTGTGGCTTCAAAATGATATGTTGACCAAAAATTTGAACTTTTGACTGCCAAATGACCATTTTGCCCCTACAGTTGACTGTAGTGCAATTTAGGGTTTTGACTGCGCAATTTTGAGCTGAGTGCCTTGAAACTTGATATGAGGATGCTTGACCATCTTTGTAGGCATATGAGACTTGATTGGGCCTTTGAAAACTTCATTTTCTTGATCAGAACCCAAACCCTAGTTTTGACTGTATAGGAGACCTTTGCACTGTGCCACCCTTGGGGAATTTTGTAGCTTGGCTTGGCAATTTCTTGAAGAATATGGGAGGGCAAATTTTGGGGTGCAACAGTTGCCCCTGTTCAATCTTCTTAGACCTGAGGATGCAGATTGGCTGACATGCCTTTCGTAATCCGAGGGTAGAAGATGATTGGACACTAGAGTGCCCAGAAATTTGCGCTCACATAGTGGCAGTATGGTGGGAATGAGCTTATAGATGCCATTTAGAGATTGCTGGATAGGATGATGGGCTTATAGATGCCATCTGGACGTTGATTGCGTAGGAGATTCCTTAGCGAGAACCTGCATACCTGCAAAAGAAAAAATGAGTACCTGACACGTTGCAGGAGCTGATTTTAGATGCTTGGCATAGATATGTCCTGACTGGTTACAGGAGCTGAGTCTGGAGCTTCAAAAGATGAATGAACTATGGATGGTTACTGCCCTAGCATGAATGGTAAGAGAACCTTGGGTGATTTTAACTTCAACAACGCTCGTTGAGAAAAATCTTAGCGGGAATTACCATCTTTGCAGTATCGGGAAGAGAACCATAGGCCATTATAAGCTGAAAGGAACTCACCTCACTCGCCGTCGGAGAGGGAATCATAGGAAAAGGAATTGTCACCTCACACACCGTCAGAGAGTGAAACATAAGAGACTATCACCTCACACTCATCGTCGGAGAGGGAACCATCTGAAAAGGACTTACCACCTCACACACCGTCGGAGAGGGAACCATAAGAGACTATCACCTCACACTCACCGTCGGAGAGGGAAACATCTGAAGAAGGAATTACCACCTCACGCACTTGTCGGAGAGGGGACCATAGGAGACTATCACCTCACACTCATCGTCGGAGAGGGGAACATCTGAAAAAGGACTTACCACCTCACACGCCGTTGGAGAGGGAACCATAGGAGACTATCACCTCACACTCATCGTCGGAGAGGGAAACATCTGAAAAAGGACTTACCACCTCACACACCGTCGGAGAGGGAACCATAAGAGACTATCACCTCACACTCATCTTCGGAGAGGGAAACATCTGAAAAAGGGATTACCACCTCACGCACTTGTCGGAGAGGGGACCATAGGAGACTATCACCTCACACTCATCGTCGGAGAGGGAAACATCTGAAGAAGGAATTACCACCTCACGCACTTGTCGGAGAGGGGACCATAGGAGACTATCACCTCACACTCATCGTCGGAGAGGGAAACATCTGAAAAAGGAATTACCACCTCACACACCGTTAGAGAGGGAACCATAACTTCTGCTGAGTCTTTATCAGAAAAATCTGTTGGGAGTCGATTTAGCTGGACTAGAGAAGGCTCTGAAATATGTTTGAGCATTCTAACTGCGTCTTTCCTGAAAGGTAAAGGTCAGTCATATGCAATGCATGATATGGATCAAGCAATGATGTTCTCAACATAAATGAGATTTGTATGATATGATGCATCTATGCATGCTATAATGATGTATGTGTTGTTTTATGAATGTTTTCGTCTAGGAAAGTAGATCCTTGACGGGTGCTGGGAAGTCGCATCCTGGGCTGATGTTGAAGTATTGATTTTGCTTCCGCTGGGGATGATAGTTGCAAGAATACCGGTAGGAGAAGATGACTCCGTTGCGGAATAAACTTGGCAAATGAAAAAATTCTGCGGGGAGAAAAGATACTCTAGCGACCATGCTGGGAAGCAATACTCTGTGGGGAGATGCTTTACTGGGTGTAATAACTTGCTGAGGATGTCTTGTTGTTGGAAGTGTGAATAGACTTCGCTGGGGATAGGAAAGAACTATGTTGACGACGACCTTTCCGTGGCTTTTGGCTGAGGATAACCCAGTTATATCCTGTTAAGGAAATAACTCTTTAACTCAAGCCGGACGACGCGTTCGTGCTCTGGGAGGGGGTAAGCTTCCAGAATTTACTGGGGATAAGTTTACTGCTTGGGGAGATGAATTCCAACTTTCCTGGGGAAACTAATTGGACTCTCCTGGGGAAGTATTGAACTGTATTGGTTATGTTCTTTAGTTGGACCTACCCTGATATCTTGGAGGATAGGACAATCAGATTGCTTAGACGACCCATTATTGCCCCTGTTTTTATGGGGGAGGCACTTGTGGGGTGCTGATAGTTGTTGATGGACAAACCTTCTTCTGGTAGGCAGATGGCAGGACATAGTCGTACGCTTTAATCCCTAACTTTTGCCTGGACCGCCCTTTCGGGTTTTCAGTCCACCGGGATACCCATTTTTGCCCAAGCCTCCTTTTCAGGTTTTCGACTTGCCGGGTGTACAGATTTTTTTCTTTTCATCCCTTATTTTTGCCCGAACCTTCTTGGTTTGCCGGGAAGCCCTTATTTTTGCCTAGGTGTGTCAACCTAGCGGGTCTTTGATTATGCGTAGTATTTTTTCGACTATGTCCGTTCTCAGAAAGTAGGGAGGTGCCCCTGTTAGAAGTGTTTTGGTCATGCCACCAGAAGGTGTTTGATCAGGCGAGATTCGTTGTTGGACTGCCCCAAGTGACTCAGGCGGAGATTTGCCCCCAGGCTATTTGGCCTTTGAGAGATTCTCCGAATCTTGATTGGATTGCCCCAGATAATAGACAATAGTCATGCCATGCCCCTTGATTGGAAGTACTTCTGTTCATTAGGCGTTCGTCGTGCGAACTTCTGCTGTTCAAACAAAAAGTCATATGCAAACAAAGTTATGTTAAAAATGCAAAGCCTATGTCTGTCTTGAAAATTTTGAAAATGCATTTTTTTTCATAAAACAAATGATTGTTTGTAAAACGTGATGTCAACCCCGTATTTACTGTAGGCCTTAAGGAGTCAGGATACCTTTCGTAACAGTATGCTTTCGAACTAACCCATGCTTCAGCTAGGACTTTTGAGGGTTATAACGTGGCCTGGTTCACGGTTTAAGAAACAAAGGATAAAGGCTCAAATTATTTGTACCCACCCGCTCTTCGTGATATTCTCCAAACCTAAACTCAGTTGATCATACGTTAGACCTTGTTTGAGTCTTTGCTCTGATTTTCCGGTGATGATTCGGATGTTGATGATTTATTTGGAATAGACAGTCATTTCCTTTTTGTTGAGGGTTTGTAAGACCTCGTTCTTGTCTGATTTTTGTTATCCCTTTCTTTTTTGCCTGAACTGTTTCCTTTTTTGGAATCACAGTCAGCGGGATGCCCCAGTTTGGTAAGTCTTCTTTATTGGTTTTGACTTTTTGGGCTTTTCATTTATGATTTTTTTTTTGATAATGACTGCCTGTCCTTATGATTGTTCGGAACCATCACTGTCTTTTGTTTTTGAAAAACTCATTTAGTGACATTCATTGTGCACTTGGATCAACTGAGAGAACTACCCTGCCCCAGGTTATGATTAAGGGTTTTGATTTCGAAAAGAAAAACTCCTACTTCTTTGGCTCAGATGGGTTGACGAGGGATTATCTTCCTTATAACTCCAGTGTTTAGGATTTGAAACAATGCATGTACCTCATCAGCGGGGTCTTGTTCAAAAGCATACTGTAAAGATAGCGTTATCGTTTTCGTCATCCTCCCTCAAGAGGCTTAGAATTTTAGATCAAGAGTTGACATCAGAAAAAATATGAAAATAATTTGCATTTAGTGAATACGAATATATTGATTCAAAATAGACATAAGCGATGCATTAATGAAATAACAATGTTTGATATGAATAAAATGTTTAAACAATCAAAGAAAAATACAACTTGAACATTCGAATGACCAAAAGTTTCTTAGTTTGAACTAGCTATCTCAGATGGAGAATTCTCAGCGGAAGATTTTCATCTCGCCATCCGGCATGAACTCTATCACCCCTTCGTCAATCAAATCCTGGATTTTGTTCTTCAAGGTCCAACAGTCGTCTGTAGCATGCCCCGGGATGTCTGAATGATAAGCGCAACGGGTGTCGGGGTTATACCTCGAAGGTGTCCTGTTGGGATTCTTGGGAGGGTCCTTTAGAGTGATCAGATTGACCTCCAGCAAGCGCTTCAGTATAAAGGATGAGGGTATATCAGTCTCTGAGAAATGTCTTCCGGGTGCATTTCGTTTACGCTGACTAACCCGTTGAGGATGGGCTCATGACCCTGAAGCAAGCTGAGGGGATTTTCCTTTGTCTTCTTGCCCCGCATGTGGTTGGATGATGGCCGGAGCTTCAACCTTGGCTGTTTGCCTTACTGGATTATTTTGAAGCAGCTTAGTGACGAGGACCCGGAGCTCTTCTTGTTTTTGAGCTAAGTCCTGAATGAGAGTCATTTGGCCCACCAACTGCCCCATCATTTGGATCTTCGTGGTTGCCAACTCAATTTGTAGCCCTTCCAGCTGATCGTTCCTGATGCCCCCTGCATTCCCTAAGGTCAAGTTCCTGGTGAGGAGAGTCTTTATTTCTTCTTGCCCCTGGGATAGGTTCAAGAACATCTCTCGCAGTTGGGCGTTCTGAGTACGAAGATCTTGGTTGTCTGGTTGGAAGGCCATTGCTGAAATAAACAGCGAGAAGGGTAAGCAACCTGTCAAAGGGACACCTGCAATGCAATGAGATGTATGACATGCATGTAATGTTTCCAAGGACCTCGCGGGGTAAACAAGAAAATTGTTAGTATTGGAGACTAGTGGCTTGATTGAAGGAACTTCATGTTATTGAGAGTCCCTCTTCAAGGGTCAAAGGCTCACCATATCCAGTGGGTCATAGCCCCTGACAACCTTGGCTAGAGGAAAATAAATCCTCTTTGCCCCTTGCTAGATGTTTGATTCATCATGACCTGCATCACAAGCCCTTGAGATCCTTGAAATGGGTTAGGATGTATGCAATGGTATGATGTTATGTTATGCATGGGGTAATGTGAGTAGCCCTGTTATGAGTCCCAATTAAGGACATAAACAAAACCTGCAAAAACTAGTCTGCAAGAAACTCAGTACATTCTGTTATAAGCCCTAGTTAAGGACTATAAACAAAACCTGCAAGAAACTCAATATGCTCCGTTATGAGTCCTAATTAAGGACTATAAACAAAACCTGCAAGAAACTTAGTAAGCCCTGTTATGAGTCCCAATTAAGGACTATAAACAAAACCTGCAAGTAGTTCATGTGTTAGATAACAAGCATGCAAGTAGTCAAGTACGAAGGCACACAAGTCACACAAAAGAGCCCTTAGAGTTTAGGCCAGCATGAAGTTTGGGGTACTACCCTCTTGAAGTTGGTGGGTTCAACCTGTCCTATTAGAAGTAACCGGGTTCTAAGGTTCCCAATATCACGGGATTGCTTTCATTGTTCATCGTTTCGATTTAGCAACTGAACTGGCGACCGAAATATTCCAGGAAAGCAACCCTCAATTGAGTGTAGTATCGAGTATCAACCAACCTCGGACTGCACCAAAGTCAGTTATCTCACTACCCTAAAGAAGCCAAGATAGTTCAATTAAGGTTCCTAAGGTCTGTTGATGCTTCACGACACCACGCGGAGGCCCCGTACTCTCCTTGACTGAACTCAAGGGTTACCGGTACACACCAAAGTGCCACATCAACGTAGCAGACTGTTTCAACCATGTCGGTATACCCCGCACAGTTCCCTCACAGCCTTGTTGCTACTTTCTAAGAAAGGTATCCCCAGATCCGGGTTTAGGATCTATAGAACTCCCAAGCAACCCACAATAATAAAGCAAGCAAAGAAGACAATTGAAAACATAGTTATGACCTAGCCCTAAGGTACACCTCACTTTAAGTTAAGTCCCCAGCAGAGTCGCCAGTTCTGTGATCGGTGGATCTGGAACTGACTGTTTAACGCTGGTTTGCGAAATGTCGCGGAAGCAAGAGTCGCCACCGTCTTTTATTTTCTCCAAATGGAAAGGACAAAAGCACAGAAAAATTCCTTAAAGAGATTGCTCTCGGTTCGGGAGGTAGATTATAGAAAGGGAAGGTGTTAGCACCCTTTCTATCCATGGGCTCTTAGATACTTGCTCATTGTGTTTTCAAAAATGGTTTGTTTGCTTTTCAATGTGGGTTTTAAAAAGTTTCTTTGAAAATTCCAGTTCGACTCTTGTATCGGTCCTCAAGAGTGTTTGAAAAATTGCTTTCGAAAGCTTTTTGAAAATGTTTTGGTGTGAAAAGTCTTTTTGAATTTGTTTTGATGTGAAAAGTCTTTTTGAATTTGTTTTGAGATTAGAGCAAGTATCTAGAGTCGTCTACCTACCCTAAGGAATTCGTCTGTGTAAATGTCCTTTAAAGTAGTGCCATCCCACCATTGAGAGGTAGGTAGCACCACCGTTGGAGGTGTTCGGGTCAATTCGAGGTTCGGGACATGGTGATCACCAGAGCAATGGGAAGACACCTTAGAAGCTACCCTCATGCCAGGTTCCCGGATCATGAGGACTTACTAAGACATCCTCTACTCGACGATCACCTTTCGAGGCAAGGCAACAGTGAGGCGTACCCTAGGGGTGGTGTGTGCGATTCGTGTGTCGTTTTCATTGATATTTGTCTTGTCATGTTTGTTGTGATCTACACTTGATTTTATTTTTAAGGCCATTCATTCTTGCATGCTTTTTTTTAACAGTTAATATTTGCGGGAAAGTAAATTCTAAGCTATTACAAATGGCGCGGGTCCACATCGCCAAAATTAAACCGGACCCGATTTGACAGAAAGGTAAATAAAGCAAATAAAAGTGCGAAGAGTTTAAGTTACAACGCTTTGGGAGAGGTACATAATTATTTAAGCAATAAAATAAATACGCAAATTAAACAATTAAAAATATGGGCGTTGGACCCTTTTGCAAAATTAAAATTAATAAGGAATTAAAATTAAAATTAAAAAGAAAGTGTTTTTTTTTTTGATATTTTTGTGTTTTTTAAGTTTAATAGAAAAAGAGAATTGATTAAAAATAAAATGAAAAAAAGCTAAACCTAAGTCTAATTATTTTTTAAGTTTTTTAAGAAAATATTAAATTTAAACTAAATTAACCCTAATTTTTACATGCAAATTTAGTTATGAAAATAAATAATATTATGGTAAGAAAAATTAAAAGGAATGAAAATTGTCAATTAAACCTAATTCTACCTTTTTTATATTTATTATGAGAAGAATTAAAATTGCAAAAATCCTAATTAAAACTAAATTCATTATATGTTAATTTATTTACAAGCAATTATTTAACTAAAATAATTATTGCATTTTTTGTCTTTTCTGAATTTTTATGTATTTTTGTATTTTTTGTGAAAAAAATAACAATTAATTAAATCAAAGCAAAACAAATAATAAAACAATAAAAAAAATAAAATATGTGCAAACCAGGGAGGGGTTCAGTCCCAATATGGAGGTCTTAGTGTGAAATTCTGGCCCAATGACTCTGAGGCCTTTTTGACTTTCATAGCTTGCATGCATCAACGTTGACCTGGGCATAGCATGTTCTTCAATCCTGGCCTTTGATTTGGATGCTCTTGGATGCGTGTATGCTTGATTATTGAGGATGCATGGTGTGCCTTAAGGTTATGCCTGCATAGGAACTTGAATTGAAAAATAACATGAAATATTATACAGACCTGGGACTCGAACCCAGGTCTTGGATGTGAACGCTATCAACGCCTGCCAGCTGAGCCATTGAACGCTTTTGATATATTAAGAGCAAATAAATAATAAAAAGAAAAAGAAAACACGTTAGTGGGTCCAGCGCGCGAATTTCAAACAGGCCTATAGCGTTTGGACAACACATCATCTCCTTCGTTCTATTTTATTTTTTTCTGAAACAAGACTGTAAGGCAACGGTTTTGGATGCGTTTTCTTAGGCCGGTTTCAAGAAAATAGCGATTAGGCTATCCTTGAATATAAATTCATCGCGAGAGTTGGGATCTCTTCGTCCAGGTGAGCTGAGTTTAATGGTCTTGGTCTGGAGTCACGATTTTGCCTTGGGTGAAAAGCCCTAAATTGAAACTCTGAAAACCCTAAAGATCAGCAATGGTAAAATCAAATATATAGCACAAAAACGCAATTGGACCACATGGTTAGTTTCAAAACTTGACAAGGAACATGAATATACAATTAAAATGCAATGAGGATGCCTAGAAATCAAAATACGATCATGGATTTTTCTTGGTACAGTTTGAATCCGTTTTACCAATTCTTTGCGTTTGAGTTGATGTTAGGGATTGGAATCGCTTCTGGGAACCTTGAGGAAGCTATTGGAAAAGGAATGGTGCTTTGAATCGACCTCTAGAGTGGTTTTCAGAATTGCTCTTTTAGACAAAAATTCCAAGTTTGTAAATGTATTTCCTGCGCAGCTTAGAGTGTAGTGTGATTAGGGTTATCATTCTGATTATGTAGTAAAGCTATTAGGTTAAGAAAATTGAATAAAATCCATGGCATTGATGATTTTGCATATTTGATTTTCCAAGATCTTCCATATCTTTTTTTCATGTGTATTTTGTGTCAATTAGCTTCCAATCAAACCAATTCTTCCCTAATCAGCATGTGCACGAAATCTTGACCTTAAAACATGTATAAAAAGATTGGTTTTGTTAGGTTAAATATTTTTCACATATTTTAAATGATTTAAGTGAATTAATATGAATAAAAATTCAAATAAATAATTAAAAAATGAGAAGATACTTCCCTTTGGGCCAAGTAGTCGTGCATATGCTTAGAATGATGAACCATGGAAGAAAAATGGGCCCATTAGCAATTTTAGGTCATTTGGATCAAAGTTGACTTTTCAAAATATCCAAAAATTTCCCAACTTCCACAAGGCATAACTTGCTCAATTTTTAAGCTTTTCTCATGTTCTTGGACATTTTGGAAAGGTCTTTGAGTCCTCTAACCAATACCTTTGGTCCCATGTCATTTTGATTTACCAATCTCAAGTTATGGCCTTTGACTTAAAGTCCCTTTTTGTTGACTTTTGAAAATGACCTATAATGTTGAAATTGATAACTTTTTGTGAGAGCATTTCTTGGACTTGAAGTATGTGAGTTGTAGGAAATGTCTTTCTCTTCAAAATGAGCTTTGGATGGAATTTTTCTGATAATCCATGTGAAAGTTATGCCCTGGTCAATTTCAGTTGACTTTTTCAGCTGTCCAAATATAGTAACTTTTGCATCTTGATGATTTTCTGAGCCAAATTTTGAGAATCATGATCAAGCATTGATCAAATGATGTTTGTGGCTTCAAAATGATATGTTGACCAAAAATTTGAACTTTTGACTGCCAAATGACCATTTTGCCCCTACAGTTGACTGTAGTGCAATTTAGGGTTTTGACTGCGCAATTTTGAGCTGAATGCCTTGAAAATTGATATGAGGATGCTTGACCATCTTTGTAGGCATATGAGACTTGATTGGGCCTTTGAAAACTTCATTTTCTTGATCAGAACCCAAACCCTAGTTTTGACTGTATAGGAGACCTTTGCACTGTGCCACCCTTGGGAAATTTTGTAGCTTGGCTTGGCAATTTCTTGAAGAATATGGGAGGGCAAATTTTGGGGTGCAACACTCTCCAACAGAGTTATTCCCCGCAAAGTTATCCTCAGACAGGGTCTCTTCCGGCAGAATATTCACCATCCGAATGGATGTGAATCCCTAGCTAGTCATCTTTGTTCACCATCCCCAACAGAAGTGGAGGAACTATGGTTTTTTACAGCAGTCAAGAATACCATTTCTCATACTCTCAGACAACAGTCAAGGATTTATTTTCCCAGACTCAGATTATTACGTCAGCATTTCATGTTCATACATCATGACATGTGCATACATTACATATAACATAATCTCAGTTATTTTGAGAACCTCATCACACTGCATCTCATGCATCGCATATAACTAACCCTGTATTTCTTTCAGGAAATACAATTATTATCAACAATTTCTAGTAGGTGCATGATCAACACTCGAAGCTAAACAGAGTAATCATCGGTGCGACAAATGCAACCTTACGCAGATTCCTCACAGAAGTCCTACACAAACCTAGCACAACGCAAGCCCTACTATCCAGGCTTTCATCTCGAAGTAACCCTACTATCCAGGTTCCTTCTCACAACCCTACTATCCAGGATTTCATGTCGAAGTAACCCTACCATCCAGGTTCCTTCTCACAGCCCTACTATCTAGGCTTTCATGTCGAAGTAACCCTACCATCCAGGTTCCTTCTCACAACCCTACTATTCAGGCTTTCATGTCGAAGTAACCCTACTATCCAGGTTCTTTCTCACAGCCCTACTATCCAGGCTTTCATGTCGAAGTAACCCTACTATCCAGGTTCCTTCTAACAGCCCTACTATCCAGGTTCCTTCTCAAGCCCTACTATCTAGGCTTTTCATCTCGAAGTAACCCTACCATCCAGGTTCCTTATCAAGCCCTACTATCCAGGATTTCATGTCGAAGTAACCCTACTATCCAGGTTCCTTCTTACAACCCTATTATCCAGGCTTTCATCTCGAAGTAACCCTATGATCCAGGTTCCTTCTCACAGCCCTACTATCCAAGCTTTCATCTCGAAGTAACCCTACTATCCAGGTTCCTTATCATAACCTTGCTATCCAGGTTTTTCCTCTCTTATCCCCAGACAGCAGTCCAAAACACTGTAAGACCGGGACCCGATCAAACACGATTAGTTTCACATCTCTCCCGTAAGTCGTGGTGCAGCATATACCCCGACCAGATACCGTAAGTCGCGGTGCAGCATATACCCCGACCAGATACGCAGTTCAATTCCGCTTCCCCAAACCGGAGTTATTCCCCAGTAGAGTAACGGACAACTGAAGCTCCTAAAACTCTATTTCTCTCAAGACAGAGACCAGCATTCCCCAGCGAAGTCCTCCTCAACAACAAGTATACGGGTTCTCACAAAGGAATCTCTTATGTGATCGACACCTCTTCAGATGGAATCTTTAAGCCCATCCCCGACAATCTTCAATCCTCAACTTCCAAATGGCGTCTGTAAGCCCATTCCCGATAGCTCCCATCAGTACCACTTCATGTGAGTGAAAATTTCCGGGCACTCTAGTGTTCAATCATCTTCCACCTTCAGATCACGAAAGACAGATGAGCCAATCTATATCTTCAAGTTTAAGAAGATTGAACAGGGGCAGGTGTTGTACCCCAAAATTTTCCCTCCCATTATTCTCAACACATGGCAAGTGAGGTCCCCAAATTGCTCAAGGAAGTTCAAGAATTGACCAGACAGACTCTCTCCTAAGGTAGTATTCCTTAAATTAGGGTTTCCATCTTCATCAAGATGTGTGAACCATAAAGGACTCAAATTCTCACCATTGTGCTAATATGTTATCAAGATCATCCATGTCAAGTTTCAAGCCTCGCGGAAGAAGTTTGCTCAGTCAATTGCTCAAATGCCTGAAAATCAACAATACTAGGTCAAAAGTCAACTGTGGCCCACATACAGTCAAACTTCAAGATTTTTGGTCAACATCCTCATTTTGAAGTTTTATCCATCATTTGATCAAAGGTTGATCATGATTCCTAAAGGATTGGTCACAATTCATCAAAACCCAAAAGTTGCTAAATTATGGTTTTATAGGAAAAGTCAACTCAACTTTGACCAAGCATAACTTTCTCATACTTTATCAGAAATGACCCATCCAAAGCTCATTTTGAATAGGATGAAATTCCCTAAATTTCATCTTCATCTCAGAGGTCCAGAATATGTACTCACAAAAAGATATGAATTTTGACATTATAGGTCCTTTTGAAAAGTCAACAAAAACACCTTTTGGGTCAAAGCTTCATACATGGACATGGAAGACTCAATTGATATGAGACCAAATGGGTTGTTTAGAGGATATCCTAAGCTTTCTAAAAAGTCCAAGAACACCTATCTAGGGTCAAAATTGAAAGAGTTATGCATTGTCCAAGTTGACCATTTTTGCAAAATTGCCAAAAGTCAAATCTGCTCAAATTTGCATTTTTTGATAAATGGGCCCAACTTTTTATGCTTGCACCTCAATTATAATGTGGTCCACGGCTCAAGTGTTCACTCACCCATTATGTGCTTCATTTTTCAATTTATTTTGATTTTTCATTAATTAAAAAGTGAATTAAATCAAATAAATGATGAAAATTAACAAAGATATGATTTGGTTTGTTTTTTTGACAGATTGGCAATCAAGATATGCTGAGTTAACAAGATCAAATTGAATCAAGGTCAATTGGTACAAGAAAGGCATGATTTGGCTCAAAATAGAAACATATCATATAGCTTGCAAATCAAATCAAATCTTGGATAAATGCAAAGATTTAGTCCAAGTTTGTTAACCTAATTCACTCTAGGTTATATAGTGAACAATTCCAGATCAAAGACAGGGGTTAGAGTCGTGAAAAAAGGCAGAGCAAAGTCACAAAATTCAAAGAAAAGTGTGAATTGGTTTTCACTCCACAGGCCATCTCAAGCCATCCTAGCTATCCCAATCCATTGCTGGATGTCCCAGGAAGTTGTCCCAATCGTTTGCAAGGCCTGAAACACCCAGAAACGCGCGCTACACCTCATATGATTTGACATAATCTTCCAATTAGATTATCATAATTCTTGCATCATTAGCACTTTTGATTTTTATATTCGTGTTTGTCATCATATTTGCAACCTAACCATGTGATTTAATTGCATTTTTGAAGCCTGTACACGATGTTGCAATTGCTAGGGTTTTTGTGTTATTTTTAGGGTCTTTTTGTACAGGAACAATTGGGACTTGAATCAGGTACCATGATGCTCGTGAGGATGAGACGAGTTGATTGGTACCATTACCTTTCATTTATCTTGCGTGTATAGAATTTTTGAAATATGCAGGGTTATACCTACAGTGGATGTCTGTAGGTAAAAGTCCCTTCGTCTAAAATGACGGAGAAGGGAAGAAGAAGATGCGTGTCAGCCAGCCATTCATCCGTTTGAATCTCGCGCACTTTGGAATCAGCTCTTTTGTTTTTCTTATATTATGTTTTATTATTATTGTAATTACAACTAACAATCAAAGCTCAGCTGGTAGCGTGGCATTGGATTTAAGCGTGAGGACCTGGGTTCGATCCCAGGTCCCAGCGCTTTCTTTATTTTCCTTTCTATCAGCATATCTAGTGCCTCACAATCTCAAGCGCCTTCCATACAACCTCAACATCCATCCATTTGATGTGCTATTACCCAGATCTGACGATTCCAGCCTGAAGGACCATGATGCACCTCAGATCAATACTGTACAGGATCAAGCATGGTCAACCTGGGTTTAGCTTGTTGGGCCTGGAAATTCAGAGGTGCACCCCCAGATTTGCTAACAACATACAGGCCCATTTTTAATTCTTTCTTATTTTTATTTCCTTATTTAATTATTTTGCTTAATTATTTTTTCACAAAAATTATTCACTTTTTTTATTTAATCATAAAATCAATAAATCACAAAATACAAAAAAAAACATTTTTAAAATAAATTATTTAATTTAATTAGAAGTATAGGTTAATTTAATTTCTTTTCTATAATTAAAATCAAATAGAAATTAGGTTTTAATATTACAATTAAATTTCTTTTTCTCAAATAAAAAACCCAAAATACACAAAATCTTGTTTTCTTTTTGTACAAAATATTTTATTTTTCTTGAAATTATTTAATTAGAAAATTAGGCTAATTTAAGTTCTTTCATAATTTAAAAACAATTAGAAATTAGGTTTAATTAATTTTCAATTAATTGTTTTCTCCAAAAAAAGTCCACAAGAACAAAAATATTTTTCTCTGAATTAGAGTTTTAGGTTATCTTTTCAACCGTCCTCGTATTTAATTCGCCGCGCGCTTGTTAATTATTTTGCCATTATTTTGTAACTGTTCTGGGTTTGTAATAGTTAACTTAGGGTTTTTATTTACTGTTTAAATCCCCGATTTTTGGTTATGTAATTAATCCCCCTCCCTGAAGCCTTGTAATAGTTAGGTTTATTTTCTCGCATTTTTAATTTCCGCAAATACTTAACTGTTAGATGTATGTTTAGGATTGTATGGCAAGAATGCATGACAAAATTAAAATGGTTAGAAAACCCTAATGTGCAAAGATAATAAACTGAAAATAAATCACTCGCACATATTCACTCTTAGGGTATACTCTCATTCCGGTTGCCTTCGGTAAACGATCATTAATTATAAGGTGTCTTATTAGTTGCCCTCCCGTCTAAAGAGATCAAATTGTCCCGTTCAAATATTGCCTCGGAAATGTTGCCTCGAAAAGATCTTAAGACTCTAGGGTTACTACTAAGGTGTCCTAATATTGCTTTAGTGACTGTACGTCCCTTTCGAATTGACCCTTACAAATTCCAACGACGGTGCTACCTATTTCTTAATATTAGGATAACGCTGTCTAAAGGAAACAAGAATAGTAACTATCTTTTTTCGAGTGGGTAGATGCTAGTAGTTACTTGCTCAAATCAAAACTTTTCACACTTACACTTTTCAAAGAAATGTTCAAAGCAACTTCATCACACCCTTGAGGACTGATACAAGGGTTATCACAAAGTAAAACATTTTTCAAAAAAAAAAAAACACACAAACACAAGCAATTTAAAAATGAGCAAGTACCTAAGAGCCCATGGAAAACCATGGATAAAAAGGGTGCTAACACCTTCCCTTTCTATAATCTACCCGCCGTACTCAAAATCTCGAAAAATGATTTTTTCTGTACTTCTTTCCTTTCCGGTTGGATGGAATAAAAGTCGGTGGCGACTCTAGCTTACCGCGACATTTTGCGAACAAAAAACGCAAAATGAAAACCATTAAAAACAGTCGGTTCTGCCACTGCATCACAGCAGGTTTCTCGAAGATGTATTTTATTGGATCCATCTTGGATATCAATAAGGTAGTATGGGTCAACATATACTGTCTTAGCCGGCGAGCAGCCCATGCCAGAGCGCAACAAGTTTTCTCGAGCAGTGAATATCTCGTTTCACAGTCGGTAAAATTTTTGCTCAGGTAATAAATAACATGCTCTTTTCGGCCAGACTCGTCATGCTGCCCCAGTACACACCCCATTGAATTTTCCAAAATGGTTAGATATATGATCAAGGGTCTTCCCTCAACTGGTGGCATCAAAATAGGAGCCTCTTGCAGGTACTCTTTGATCTTGTCGAAGGCAGTTTAGCACTCATCATTCCATTTGACTACTTGATCTTTCTTCAGTAATTTGAAGATTGGTTCAAAAGTAGCTGTCAGGTGAGAAATGAATCTGGCAATGTAGTTTAAACGTCCCAAGAATCCTCTGACTTCCTTCTCGGTACGAGGAGCAGGCATTTCTTGTATAGCTTTCACCTTGGCAGAATCTACTTCAATACCTTTATCGCTGACGACAATGCCTAGGAGTTTACCAGACCTCACCCCAAATGTGCATTTATTCCGGTTCAACCTCAGCTTGTACTTCTTTAGCCTCTCAAAGAGTTTATGTAAATGGTCAAGATTCTCTTCTTCTGCTTGAGATATGGCTATCATGTAGTCCACATAGACCTCAATTTCGTGATGTATCATGTCGTGAAATAGAGCTACCATGGCACGCTGATAGGTTGCCCCAGCGTTCTTCAGCTCGAATGGCATAACCTTATAGCAGAATGTGCCCCATTGCGTGACAAAGGTTGTTTTCTCCATGTCCTCGGGTGCCATTTTGATTTGGTTGTAGCCTGAGAAACCGTCCATGAATGAAAACACTTTATGTTGTGCCGCATTGCCAACTAGATTATCAATGTGGGGAAGTGGGAAATCATCCTTATGGCTCTCCCTATTCAAATCTCTATAGTCTACGCACATTCATACCTTGCCGTCCTTTTTGGGTACGGGAACAACATTGGCAACCCATTGTGGATAGGAGGTGACGGCCAAGAACCCGACATTGAATTGTTTCATGAATTCCGCCTTGATCTTCTCTGACATGTCTGGTCGCATACGACGGACCTTTTATTTTACCGGAGGACAGTCCTCTTTTGTAGGTAGACAATGTACTACCATATTTGCATCAAGTCCTGGCATGTCTTCGTACAACCAGGAAAAGACCTCAACATAATCGTGTAACAACTGAATCAGACGCTCTTTGACACTGGGTTCCAGATTGGCACCCACCTTGACTTCTCTTTTGTCTTCTTCGGTACCTAAGTTAATTGTGTCCACTGGTTCTTCATGGGGCTGAATAGTCCTCTCTTCTTTTTGTAGTAACCTAGCGAGTTCCCCTGGCACTTCATAATCTTCATCATCTTCGTCTTAAGCTTGGTAGATTATATTTTCATAGTCACAAAAGGCCATAGCAGTATTCTTACCGATGGGATCCCGAATGGATGTAGATCTGCAATTTGAATGTAAGTGTGTGTAAGAGTATATCTATCTTTGAAATAAATGAAAATGTAAAAAAAGAAAAACAATGAGCACAAAGTTTTTATGCAAAAACATCCATGATTCATTGATGTCATATGGAAATGAGATAATAACCCTTACAAATGGACTAATTTGCCTCGGGTAAGACACAAGGTTTTAAGAGTCTAAATTGTTTTAATATTACAGATCCGACAAAATTTAAAGAAAAATTATTGTGGGATAAAAGTGATCGGGACAAAATCTCCAGCTTCCCAATTGCTGAGCCCTCCACTGACAGTTGGGAAAATCAAATCCTCCAGGTTATAGCTATCTTCATCATCCTCCACTGCGTTAGCTTAGTGGTTGCTGATCTTCAAGGGTGGTCCTCCGGCATGGGCACGGCGTATAACTTTATGGGCTCCTGAAGTGAAACCCAAACCAAACTTGTCAGATTTGTATGGGATATCTGGGAGTTGGCCCAAAATAGTGCACCCACCTGCTTTTATCACTGCCTTGGCATCCTTCAAAGATGACATCTTGAGCAGAGGCCTTGTAATCTGGGGGACTTGAGAAACAGCCTTGGTTACTGCCACAGTTTGCGGGACTTCTTCAAAGTTCTGGAATGGAGTTTAAATAAATTCACCATATAATTCCACATATCTGAAAGAATTTAGATGGATGACCATATACTCTTCTTCTCCATGAACAGTGATGATTTCCCCTTGAATTGGATATTTCAGCATTTGATGCAACATAGAGGTAACAACACCAGCATTGTGAATCCACGGTCGGCCTAACAAGCAGGAATATGAAGGGCGAATATCCATTACATGAAAAGTGGAATCAAATGTTTGGGTTCCAACTTTTATGGGGATATCTACTTCCCAATGCACCATCCTTTTTGAGCCGTCGAAGGCCCTCACTACTATGTTGCTAGATTTCAGGGTCAATCCTTCACAGTCAAGTCTATCAAGAGCCTTTTTAGGAAACACATTTAGAGATGAACCAGTATCAACCAAGACATGAGCCAAGGTCGTGCCCCTGCACTAAACTGAGACATGCAATCCCTCATTATGCTTCCTCCCTCTTGGCGTTAAATCAGCATCCGAAAAACCTAAACCATTATCTGCGGTCAAGCTGGCTACGCAGTCTTGAAACTGATCGGCAGATGTTTCTTGGGGTACATGGGCAGTTTTAAGGAACTTTACCAAGGCCTTTGCATGAGCCTCAAAACATAATAATAAAGCCATCATGGAAATTTTTGATGGAGTTTTCCCCAGTTGCTCGACTATGTTGTAGTCGCTTCTTTTTATGATCTTTAGAATTTCCTCCATCTCTTTTCGGGAGGTCTCAGGGATAGCTACTGATTGTGCCTTCGTTCAGACAGGCTCAACCAGAATACCTTTACCTTGAGTCTCGGTTGATTCGGCAGTAGGAAAGCAAGTAAATGTGATCTAACCCTAAGGTAGAGGATTCAAACCCAAACAAAGGATCATAATGTAAAGCAAACAAGTCAAACAATGAAATCAAGTAAATGTGATCTAACCCTAAGGTAACCACAATTTTAGAATTTTCCCCAGCAGAGTCGCCAGTTTTGTGATACGGTGGGAGAACTGACTTGGGTATTTTACATTTTATTGCAAATGTTGCAGTTAGCAAGAGTTGCCACCGACTTTTCTTTTATCTAAAAGGAAAAGTGAAAAAGCACAGGAAAGACCTTTGAGATTATTTCTTGAGTTCGGGGGGTAGATTATGAAAAGGGAAGGTATTATCACCCTTTTCATCCAAGGTTTTCCATGGGCTCTTAGTTACTTGCTAGATCACTTGCTTTTGTTTGAAATTGTGCTTTGTGTGGTTTTTGAAAGTATTTTGTAAAGAGGCCATTGTTTAGGCAAACTTTTTAATGATTCTCGTTCATAAGAATGTATACAAAGATGTTGATCTTTTGAAAATGTTTTCAAGTTTGTAAGATGTATTGAAAGTGTAGGTGTTTGTTTTGAAAATAGCAAGGATGTTTTGTTTTGAAATTGAGCAAGTAATTAGGAGCATTCTACCTACTCAAAAGTCTTTCATGTTCATTTCCTTTTTCCTTTGACATTGTTATCTTACCATTGATCTGGTAAGTAACCCTATCTTTGGATGTAAACGGGACGGGCGTGGGTCATCGTATAACCATGATTAGCAATGTTGCAAGGTATATTAGCATTCTCTTTTAGGGACTAAGATCATTTGAAAGGCAACTTAGATAGCGTCATCGAGGGACTATGATCTTATACTTTGCTTGTTTTTGCTAAGATACCTCACATGCGTAATATGGCCATTTTGTAAGGCAAACAAGTGGATTTACCCTAGGGGTGCTTGTGTGCAAGTGTATTTTTTCATGCTTGGTTTTGTATTTGATTAGGATTTTCTAAGCATTGGTTTTAGTCTTTCCATACAAACCCTAATTACTAGCATTTGCATATAAAGCGATAAATTGCGGAATTTAAAATTACTATGCTATTACAATACTTGTGGGAGGGGGTGTACAAATTATAAATGGGGATTGCAAGAAAATAAACCTAATTATCTATTACAACCATATTGAATTTGTACAAGAATTGAATAAATAATGTACAAAATGAATAAATATGCAAGAATGTAAATGTAAAGAAAATGGATGTTTGTTTGGATTTTTTAGAAAGAAAGGGGTTTTGTTTTAACCTAATTAAGTAAAGAAAAATAATTAATTAAATTAGTAAAAAGAAGTAAACCTAAATTTACTAGAAAAAGAAATTAAATAAAACCCTAATCTTATTAATTGATTAAAAAGAAATTAAGTTTATAAGAAGAATATTTTTGATATTTTGTCTTAAAAATAATTTATAGTATTATAAAATATTTTTGGTCTTTTTACATTTTAAAATAATATATTTAAACGGTGTAAAAGAAAATAACTAAAAACCTAGTTTTTTTAATTAAATTTACAAAACAATTAGTGAAATAAATCAAGTATGATTAAATAAAATAATTCTTTTTGTGAGAAAAAATAAATAAACTATGTCAAAATATAAATCTAATATTTTTATATTTTTTATGATTTTTTAGCATAAAATAAAATATTTAAGAAAAAACAAATAAATAAAAATAAGAAAAAGAAAATAAAATGGGCCATGGGTGTGGATAGCCAGCAATGAGGGTTAGCAGTAAGAAAAAAAAAACATAAGGCCCAAGGGAGGCCAAGGCGCCTGTCCAAAAAAGTCAAAATGTGAGAAATATGCAAAAAAAATCCAAAATAGTACCACTGGGGCTCGAACCCAGGTCCCTCTAGTCACAGGCGCGCGCTTCTACCACTGGGGTGGCTATACATCCGTTTATATAATCAAAACAACAAATATATGATAGTAAACAAGTCCATGGCCTGAACTTCATCTTCAACCTCACGCCCAGCCAGAGCCTCTGTATCTTGTTCAATCCTCAACAAAAATGAAAAATGTAAACAGAAAACTTGTAGCAAATATCCTCACGATTTCAGAAATGCAAAGCAATAAAATTATAGATCAAAGACAAGCATGAATTTTAATGGCCCTAATCTGAACCCTAAAAATTTCAGAAACTTCAATCTTAAAATTCTCTAAGCTCAAGCAATATAAATGAAAACTATGGACATGGTTAGATTTAGGACAATGATATCTACATTTTTCATTCACAAATAAACCATTAATGATTACTGTATGAAAAGTTCCAAAGTCATAAAAATTACCTTGCAAGAGGATATCGGGTTTGGAGTTTGAGTAGCTTTCAGTGAGTTCCAATGATTGGATTAGCTTCCTCAAGTTCCCAGGAAGCTAATAGGATGCTTAGCTTGAGCTGAAAGTGCCTGAGGAGTTCTGGAGAAGTCAAGGTGTAAGGTGTTATTTTTGAAAATGGTGGATGATGATGGAGGTGTTACAGTGGTGCTGCAGGTGTTGGGATTGTTTGTATATGTTGTTTAGAAGCTTCTGAAAGTAAAAGGCCAATAAATGCACGAGCAAATTTGGAGATTGGATTCAAAACTCAAAAATGACAAGTTTTGAAGTGTTTTTGGTGATTCTGTGTTCTAAGTGTTTTCAGGGCTTAAGCATGCGTGGGATTTGTGGCAAATAACTTGTGTATGTATAAGCAAAGAGGTTTGAGTGCTTTGGAAAGTCAGAAGTACAAGTTACACGTTATTTGCTATGTTACTTGATTTTCAAGAAAAGTGGGAAAACAAGTTTCAAGAGGAAGTACAAGCATGGGATGAGTGATTGTAAGTGTCTAACAAGTTTCTCTTGAGTTATAAGACATGTATGATCAGAAGAGAACAAGTTCAAGGCTCAAGAACAAGTGTTGTGCAAAAAGCTACTTTATCAAAATGGCATTGTGCACTTTCTTCCCAAAATGGATATAAAGCATGGCCTTGCATTGAATGCTTGAATTGAGACCTCTAACAGCTGTGCAAGCAATTAATTATGGAGTTCCTAACAAGTTTGAGGCCTGCAAAGTAGAGGTTATGCAGCATAAGTTTGAATTTTGAATTTGTTCATCACAAAATGACTTGTAATTCAAGTGATAAAACCCTAACTTCATCTCTTCAATTCTCCCTACTCAAAAATGATATCAAGGAGTTCTTGGACATTTTGGAAAGCTTATAATGTGATCTACAACCCATTTTTGAATCACTTTTGAAGATTCCCCTTGGAACTATATGAAAAAGTGCCATGAAGTTGGGTCAAAATCTTGACCAAATTAGGGCAAAATTTCACTAAGTGTTTTATTTCATGACCATGTGTTCTTAAAATTATAACTTGAGATCTAAGCACTTTTGGAAGTAGTTGTGTAAATAAATGTTGTAGATTTCATGGATATCTACAACTTTCATGTTGGAAGTTTCTTCTGAATCAGCTTGCATCATGGTGAAAATTTTGCTCAAAGTTATGAAAAATAAGAAATTTCCAACACTTAGAAAAATTTCTAAGTTTAGAAATTTTAACTTTTCAAAATGAAATCTTGAATTTTGGATTTCTTGATGAATAAGTTTCATATTTTTACATGTTTTTATGAATTGTGATCTTTGACATTTGATTTTGACCAAAAAGTCAAAGTTTGACTTTTCAGTATACAGTTGACTTTTGATCAGTTGACTGTAAATTCATCTGTCAATCCTTTGAATTTGAGCAATGTTTTGAGCCATGTAATTAGGTAAAAATTATGAAATTGGACTCTTGAGATCATGTCTTAAACCAATTGATCATTTTCTAGGTCAAAAATCAGAAATTACCCTTTCCCAATCAAAACCCTAATTTTGACCATTTTGCCCTTTTGAAGATTTGATCAAATTTCTTGAGGAATTGTGGTCCAAACTTGATCAAATGATACATATGAGTTTAAAATGTTGATGTGGATAAAAAATTATGAAGTTTGACTGTAAATTGGCCATAGTTGACTTTTCCCCAATACAATTGATTTTTAGGTCAACTGCTCAATTGACTGAGCAAAAGTGTGATCCAAAGCTTGAAACTTGACATGAGTAAACTTGAGGTTCCATAATGATCTATGAAAGTCATATGGGGTATTTGAATTTCAAATATCCCTGTGCAATCTCAAACCTTAATTTTGGTCATCAATGCTTAAGGAGGTATCTTGAGCTGATCAACCCTAGTGCAGTCTTGAGCCAAAGGAGATCTTGTGAGAAAATTCTTGATAAATGAGAGGGAAAATTTTGGGGTACAACAACTTATAATCCACAATATTTAGTTAAGACTCTTAACTAAGAACAATATTCAACATTTTACTTAAAAACTTATGGGTGAGAACAATAGCTTGATAAACAAACAATAATCAGTCAACTCAATGCATCAAAGATACATGAGTGACATACAAAGAACAAAATTACTAAAAACCTAAAAGACTTCGGACTAATAATTATTATTTCACACTTGTATAAAACTGTGAGATTGAGTTAATAACAAACTACATTCTTCTTTCTTCTTCCATGATTCATTTTTTGCATTTTCCATGAGCTTGGTTTTACTCTTACATTATCCGAGATGGGTGGGTTATAACTTGTAACTCCATTTCTAGTGAGTTTAGTAATCAACATATGATATTTTTGTTCCCTCTTAATGGCTCTAAAACATTTCCTCCATCAATATGTGTTGTTTGTTTGTTTGTAGAGTGTTGTTTTAGGGTGAAACTTATAACGTGTCAATTTTTCCAACTACTTCAAGAAATTTTATTGTCATATGTATTTGTATAATTTAAAGATTAATATGGTTAACAATATCATTCTCTATGTAGTTCCTCCATAGTTAGTTCCCGAAAACGTATTGGGCGAGAATCTAAAGGAATAAAAGATGTATGTTGTATATGAATGGACTAAACTTATAAACTCCTTATCATTGCAATGATTAATTGAGTTGACTTCGAGTAACAATATATGTTTGATCTTATTCTCCTTGAATTCTTTAAATTGTATAAATGACATAAATGTCATAAGAATTGGCTTGCCAACTTCCCACATTTTGGCTTGTTAACTTTATCGTGAACCACGTGTTTAACAATGTTAGTGAGCTATTTGTTGTCTAATAAAAAATATTATCAATATCATTGGTGTTTTAGGTGGATCAACAAGTTTGTTTCTATAAGCATTGGAAGAAGACTAGTATGTTGACATTTCCAAAATTTGTGGAGGTTTGTTTGGTCTTTGTGGGTCAATGCTAGATTTTTCTCATAACATAAATGCATACACTAAATGTAGTATTGATTTAGTGAAGTGAATATTTAAGTATTTTGGTCATAGTGTCTCACTAGCTATATCAAACTCATTGTTGAATTGGAAAATCAATTGAGATATCTACTATTAGCTCTCGACGACTATTCCTTTCTCTTCAACTAATTACACTGAAGGAACTATGTTCCTCAGCTATATGTTCCTTAATTACTCCAAAAAAAAAGATATTACATGTATAAAATAACTTGTTTGATTGATTGTATGTGAAAAAAGTTTATAAACTTTGTACTTAGAGAAAAACATTAGTTCTAATAGCAAAACAATTTGGCTAGAGAAATTAGTCTTGTTGGCCTATTTAAGTAGGGGGTGATACATGTGTTTTTCCCCCACTTTTAGGTGTACGTGACGCCTAAAGTTTGACTCTATTTTCTTGATGACTTAATTTGTCACTCTCATACTTATACTTGAAATCTCCCTCCAATAATGTTTTGTTATTACTTTTATGCCTTTATAAAAAAAAATTGAATTTTTTTTCGCGTTTATCGAAAATTTTAAGAAAATATCAGATTTTTTTTGAAATTTTCGAAAAAAATTATCGGATTTTTGGAAATATCCACTAGTTCATTTTCAAAAAAAAAATTCTAAAAAATTATACCGGAAATTTATAAATAACTACTGAAAATTTCATTTTTTGCCACCCCTAAATTTGTTCATGAACATTTATGGAATAATGAAAAATGAGCGGTGCCACGTAAAATTTAAAGGGTGGTAGATAAAATGCTCTATTTTCTCTTATCTAGATGTGCACAACTCCATTATGTGGTTCTTGCTTGTAGCTTTCTTCTTTTCGAAGTGGTATAGACATTGAACATAAATAAGACTTGTTTGGTAAAAAATAAGAGGAATTCTTTTTCCACCTTATAGTTTTCTATCGCACCACTCGAAAATTTTAAAATGCCTTTAAAATCGAAAATATATTTCCGGTACGCAGCTTGTCAGACATAAATTATATAAAAACTTGCGTGTTTACTGGGATTATGTTTCCGATTACAACCGAATGTATATTTCCGGTTTGTGTTGAGACTTTAAAGTGCGCTGCCTTTTCACCTCCATTTACAGAAACTTATTTCAAAAAACAAAACACAGAAAAACACACGTTCCCCTCAAAACCCATTGTTACAAAATCAAACTACTTCGTAAAAAGCTCGTCAGAAATCTTCAAACATCAGTTAATTCAAGTGTTCAACAACATTCAATCAAAAAAATTCATCATTGTAAGTTATTTTTGAGTTTTTTAGAGTTTATGTAATTTCTACTCAAATTTGTGATTTAGGTTAGTAATTGTGATTTTGTTTTATGTTTTAAATATTAGGAATCATTAGAAATGTGTTGGAAGTTTCATTTTTATGATCAATGACATTTTTATAGGTCATTTGTGGCTCTGCTTCACCATTGAAGAAACTCTGAAATTGCAGGTCGTACGGAAAATGTATTTCTGGTTTTCATTTTAATGTTGAAGGTGTTCTGGTTTTCATGGAGATCGTGCATGCGGGTATTGATGGAGGTTTGTTTCCTGATGGATCTGATGTTAGAGGTGTTTTGGATGCCATCATGGCGGAGGCTCAGGGAACTCTGTGTAAGTAGGAAGTGTGCCTAAGAGGGGGGTGAATTAGGTACTTTAAAATTTTTCTAGTTTTGATGATGATGGATATTATTTTTCTGGTTTATGGTGAGTTTATGAAAGAGTAAAGTGCAGAAAAATAAAGAGACACAAGGGATATATCATGGTTTCCCTCACAGTCCGAGAGTACTCCAGTCCCCTTTCAACATGAAAGAGATTTCCTTATAGTGGCAAACTTAAACAAGAACTACCAAAAAACTAAGCACAATCCTCTTGGACCAAGAACAATCCTCTTGGATTTTCACTATGTCAACAATGAGAACAATCCTCTCAAAGTGACTTTACTTGTATCCAACAATCCTGGAAAAACAAGATTTCAAAATCACTTGAACTCATTTTCAACAATCCTGAAAAATAAGCAAGTATATAACAATATTTGACTTGAGTGAGTTTGTGTAGTAATGATCACTTTGAGTGATTTTATCAATGAATTTATATTCTCTTCCAATAAAAATAGTATAAAATAACTCAAGATATATAATGCTCAAAGTTTTCTGGTTGACAATATGTGAAAGTGTGCAGAAAACTTGTGTATGAAAGTGTATAAAAGCTTGAGTTTGATTTTTGAAAATTCAGAAAATATGATTGGAAGAGGTGCTCAAAATGATTTTGAAAATGAGCATTTATATGTTCATAGCACCATTTTGAAACAACATATAATTCTGCAAATGAATCATGAAGAATTGCCAAGATTGAGTGAAAGGTTTCCATGAAATGGTGTTATGAACAGGCATGAGTAAAGCTAATATTTTTCAAAATTGATCAGCATGCAATCGATTACACCCTTGTGTAAATCGATTGCATGGGGTTTTAATAGCTAAAAATTCAAATATTTTGAGTGAGCAATCAATTGCACAAGTGTGTAAATCGATTGCACTTGAAGTTAGTAGCAAAAATTGATTGAGAGCAATCGATTGCACAAACATGCAAATCGACTACACTTAGAAACAATAGCTAATACTTTGAAAACGTGAAGCATGCAATCGATTGCACCAATATGCAAATCGATTGCATCTAAGTGAAAATTGATTTTTTGCTTAGAAAACATGAGAAAAAGTTTGGACAAGATAAAATATTTCTTTTGACCATTGAGCATCTATGTCTTAAGTTCAAAGTAAGTATTATCATTATACCTTGAAATTTGCTAAGTGCTTGAACCAAAGACTTTATCCAAAGATGCTTTTATCTTGATTAAAAATCTTTTTCCTTCTTGTAAAAATGGGTTATCTTCATCAAAACAAAAGTGCATTTGAGAAGCTTGATTTTACATTCTCCCTCTTTTTGATGATGACAAACGATCTTGCTTGATGCGTTGTAATTTCCAGAAAGAAACTTCTCCCCTAAGATGCATAACTCCAACTTTATATGAGAAGGTTGGAATCCTTTGAATTTTTTCATCTTGGTTGAAGAGTACCTTAGAAATTCAAGACAGGAAATATACAAGCATAAAGTGCCACATCCTTCTCCCCTTTGACATTATCAAAAAGAAGGGAAAGATGCAATACAAATGGATAATGTAAAAAGGATAGAAAGCACCTTATACGTCGTGTTCATCAAGAATGCCAAGTTATCTTCGAATCTTGTAAAACGGTTCTCTTTCCAAAGGTTTAGTGAAGATATCGACAAGTTGATTATGAGTATCTACAAATATGACCTCGACATCTCCTTGAAGTACATGATCACAAAGAAAATGATGTCGTATATCGATGTGTTTGGTTCTTGAATGCATGACCAGATTCTTTTTAATGTTTATTGCACTTTTATTGTCGCACCGTAAAGGAATGCATCCTAGATCGAGTCGGTAGTCACGAAGTTGTTGTTTGAGCCACAATATTTGAGCGCAACTACTACATGCTGCAATATATTCTGCTTCGGCCGTGCTAAGAGCAACGCATGCTTGTTTCTTACAAGCCCATGATACTAATGCATTTCCAAGGATGTGACAAGTACCACTTGTGCTTTTTCTATCAGTTTTACAACCTGCATAATCCGCGTCAGAATAGCCAACTAAATTGCAAACACTACCTTTAGGATACCATAATCCAACATTTGTTGTTCCTTTGAGATACTTCATGATTCGTTTCACCACCATGAGATGAGATTCCTTTGGATTTACTTGAAAGCGAGCACATAGACAAACACTGAGCATTATGTCAGGACGGCTTGCCGTCAGATATAATAAAGAGCCAATCATTCCTTGATATGTTGTAATGTCAATGGAAACACCTGATTCATCTTGATCAAAATATGTACCGAAACCCATTGGTGTAGACATTGCCTTACAGTTATCCATGTAAAATCTTTTCAACAGCTCCTTGCAATACTTGGATTGGTTGATGAAGATGACATCCTTTAATTGCTTGATTTGAAGTCCAAGAAAATAATTCATTTTACCCATCATGGACATCTCAAATTCTCCTTGCAACATTGTTGAAAGTTCTTCACACATTTCTTTGTTTGACAAGCCGAAGATGATATCATCAACATAGACTTGAACTAGTAAAGTGTCACCTTTGATTTTCTTAATAAACAATTTCTTGTCAACTTTACCCTTTTCAAAACCTTTTTCGCATAGGAAGTTACTTAGTTGATCGTACCATGCCCTTGGTGCTTGTTTCAAACCATAGAGAGCTTTTCTCAATTTAAATACATAAGATGGATTCTTTAAGTCTTCGAACCCCTGGGATTTCTTAACATATACTTCTTCATTGATATATCCATTCAAGAATGCGCTTTTGACATCCATTTGGAAAAGCTGAAAATTTAATGAGCAAGCATAGGCAAGTAAAAGATGAATAGCTTCTAATCTTGCAACTGGAGCGAAATTTTCTTCAAAATCTATTCCTTCTTCTTGATTGTAGCCTTGTGCTACCAGCCTTGCTTTGTTCCTAACAATTATTCCATTTTCGTCAAGTTTGTTTTTAAACACCCATCTTGTTCCAATAATGTGTTTGTTGCTTGGCCTAGGGACAAGTTCCCAAACTTGATTCATTTCAAATTGATTTAACTCTTCTTGCATAGCAATAATTCATTGGTCATCGCCTAAGGCTTCATCAACTTTGGAAGGTTCAATTTGAGAGACAAATGCCCTGTTTAGACAAGCATCTTTAAGATTTAATCTTGTTGTCACACCTTGACTTATATCACCGATGACTTTATCGATAGGATGATCTCTATGAGTTATCCATTCTTTTGGTATATCATTGAAATTTGATTCTTATTGGGGTGATTCTTATTGTTGAATTGGTTGATCCTTATTGACATCTTTGGAGGTATTTTCTTGAGGAACTTCTAGTGTTTCATCATCATCATTATTACAAACAACATTATCCTCCTTGGAGGGGTTAGATTCATCAAAAGATACATGCATTGATTCTTCAATTATTAAAGTTCTTTTGTTATAAATTCTATATGCCTTACTAGAAAGAGAGTAGCCAAGAAAAATACCTTCATCGGATTTTTCATGAAACTTACCAAGGTTATCTTTGTCATTGTTTAGGAAAAAGCATTTGCAATCAAAAATGTGAAAGAAAGCAATGTTTGGTTTCCTCCCTTTGAAAAGTTCATATGGAGTTTTCTTCAAGATTGATCTTATGTTAACTCTATTGATAACAAAACATGTTATGCTTACCTCATCCGCCCAAAAATATTTTGGAAGATTTGAATCGCTAAGCATTGTTCTTGCAATCTCTACAAGAGACCTATTCTTTCATTCCACCACTCCATTTTGTTGAGGAGTCCTTGGTGCCGAGAAGTTGTGAGATATTCCATGTTCTCCACAAAATTCTTCAAATAGAGCATTTTAAAATTCTCCGCCATGATCACTTCTTATGGAGGCAATTGTTAAAGACTTCTCATTTTGAATTTGTTTAGCATACTTCTTGAACGCCTTGAATGCATCATTTTTCTGCACTAAAAATAATGTCCAAGTATATCTAGAGAAATCGTCAACAATAACCAAAGCATATACATTACCTTTGAAACTTCTTGTTCTTGATGGACCAAATAAGTCCATATGCAACAATTGTAGTTGCTTTGTAGTAGACACCACATTCTTAGATTTGAAAGTTGATTTTGTTTGTTTCCCTTTTTTACAAGCATCACAAAGTCTATCTTTGACAAAATTTCTCTTAGGCAACCCAATGACAAGATCATGCTTGATTAGTTTATTCAAGTGTTCCATGTGAATATGAGCAATTCTTTTGTGCCAAATCCATGAATCATCGTTGTTCACCATTAGACATTTTACCTTCAAAGATGGATCATCAAGGGAAATTATAAATATATTATTAATTCTTTTACCTTTAAGTATAACCTCATGTGTGACTTCATCTTCTATCAAGTATTCATCTTTGGTGAACTTGATCTTGATGGAGGTTTGTTTCCTGATGGATATAATGTTAGAGGTGTTTTAGATGCCATCATGGCGGAGGCTCAGGGAACTCTGCTTTACAGGAGGCAGCGGAGGAACGCCGGAAGGGTGACAGACCGACTTAAAGTCTGCCATACCCAGTAATCCTTGATGTTGTATATGTATTTTGGTTATCGTTTTTTTTATTATATTTGGATAACATTTTGGGTTACCCCCTATATTGACTACGAGTACCTTTTGTGTTGTTTACTGATATCTATTTATATATGTCTTTGTTCTACATGTCTTTGTAGTATGTTTTATTGTATACGTCCACTACTACAAATAACGCTTGTAACGTCGGTTGTGAAATGTGTTTTACCTCGGCAACTCAGGAGAGGTTACTAAGGGCGACATGAAAAATTGCCACTTATCACCTCGGCGATTTAAAAACCGAGGGGGAAAAGTAGCACTGGTCACAGGTTCGATCTCTAGCAACTACATTTTTTGGATTTTCAAAATTGTACTACTTTTTACCTTGGTGTTTAACAATAACCGAGTGGTAAAATCCTATTTACAAAATTTTAATTTTAACCTGTTTTTTTTTTTACGTTTTAATCTGAAAAGCACTTATTTTTTTGTCAAAATCTATATCTTCCTCCTCATCATCAACAACAACACCTATAACAACAACAAAAACAAAATCAATAGAATTCTTAAACATTAAATCTCACAACAAAAACAACAACAACAACAACAACAAAATCCATAGAATCTTTAAATATTTCATCTCAACAACAAGAACAAATAAACAAAATCAATAGAATACTTAAAAATTAAATCTCAACAACAGAAGTAACACAACAACAATAACAATAAAATCCATGGAATCTTTAAACATTGAATCTCAACAACATCAACAACGATGACAAATAAACAAAATCAATATAATTGTTAAACACTAAATTTCTATAACAACAACAATAATATTAAACATTTTACTTGATACTGTTAGAGATAAGTTTCAGACTTCTCCAATCAAAGAGTGACACCACAATGAGCTAAAAATAAAACTATTTTTTATTTATAACATCAAACAATTTTAACAAGAAATTACTAGATAAAATATTATATTAAGAAACTAACCTTGAAATATTTTCTTATTTTTGCTTTCATTATCATTATTTTCAATATGTTAAGTTTAAATTTCAGCACTTTGCATCCAAGATGAATAGTTGTGGCATTCATATTTGGATTGATGAGTTGGAATATCTTGACCATTGTTACTTTATAAATGGACGGTAAAGATTCATTACTTAATTTTTTCATTAAATTGGTCATAATTTAAAAAAAAATTTAAAAAAAAATGTTACTTTACCCCTCGGTTTTTAGAAAAACCGAGGTAATAGATTATTAAAAAAAATTACAAGATAATATTGACCATGGATTTGAACCCCAACAACTGAATTTTTTTATTTTCATAACTACGTTACTTTTTACCTCAGTTTTTAATAAAAACTGAGGAGTAAAGTCCTGTTAAAAATTTTAAAAAATTAAAAAAGTGATAAAATGTAGTTGCTGAGTTTCGAAGACGCGTCCTCTAAATATATTTCCTCTCGATTTCTAGCAAAACCGAGGGAATATATATTATTTTTTAAAAAAAATTTTAAAATGTGACGCGTCTATGGTTTACACTTTGAATTGTTATTGGGTGAGGTGAAATGTTCCGTCGTGAAATATATTATTTGTTGTAATGGTCTTTGTATTCAATGCGAAACAACACGTAAAAAGAACCACTGTCAGCATAAGTCTTTCTGGTACTATCTACACAGAAATCAGAAATACATTTCCGATTCGCTTTACAAATGTATTTCCGATTTCTAGACAAGGTGTAATAGAAAAAGATATGCACCGAAAATATATTTCCAATTTCAAAGAACATATTGGAGTTGCATAGAGTTTTTCTTTGCACTATAGGGTGAAAAGAGAAATTCTCAAAAACAATTGATAGCTTATAAGCTAACTAATAGCTTATGTATATAGATGTGAAAAACATTGGAGGACGGGGCGAGAAGTGGAGAAGTATTCTCCGAACATTCTCGGTCCTCGTTGACATTAGGTGATGACCAATAACTAATAAGTAATTTAAAATATTTGATAAATTAATTGATTGATGGTATTAATTATTGTATTAATTGATTTTTTATACAATAACAATGAATATTTGTATATGATATAAAAAATAAAAAACACTATTGATAAAATATTTTATGATAAAAAATCTATAAAAATAATATAATTAATTATCATAATTCTTAAAATACAATAAATATATTTATTCTTAAACTATAACATGAATTAAAGTTTTGAATGGACTACATAGGTTACAATTAGGGGTGGTAAAGTAGACTGTCCGCCCCGTTTAGGCCCGTCTCGTTTAAGCCCGTACAAAAGTGAGACGGGGTGGGCAAACTTATGTATCTGAGTTCAAAAGTCAAGTCCACCCCGTTTATTAACGAGTTGGCGAGTTTGTGGACCGGCCCGTCAATTTTTTAAATTTTTTTATTTTACAATTTATTTATTACATAATTCACAAAAATTTTAAGCATTACTAAAGAAGCCGACAAAAGATATTTTTTAACAACGCGTAATATAATTTCAACATGTTTTAAGTCCATACACTTAAACAAATAAAATAGATAAAGATCAATTTCAAGAAAAACATATTGAAATAGACTCTAGCACGATAAAAAACATATCAAAATAAATAAATAAACAATACATATCATCATAATCCTATTTAAAAACTAATTACTAAAAAACTCCAATTAATAATTTGTATAAGACAAATAATGATAACATTACAGCGTATAAAATATTATAGTGTATGAAATAGTAGTGTATAAAATATTAACACTTGATTTCTCATTGTTTAAGTCATATAGACTATTATATTGACTGATTCTATAATAGTTATATCTTAAATTTGTCACACGTATACTCTAATCGAATTCTTCCTTTTCTTAAAATTAACATTTGTTTCTAAAGAAAACATGTGAGCTAATGTATTGACAACTTAATAATTCTTCATGCCATACAATTGTTCTTGTATTTCAAGTCTTTCCAATGAATACATATATTAGAAAGCTATATAAAGAACCTTACAATTATAATTCAATTTGTCTGTATAATAATTTAGAATGTAATTCAATCACCATAACCCAAAGAGAATATTATTATTTTTATGGTTAAAGTTGTCTTAATTCTAAGTAAAAAGTAAAAAATTGTAACAAAAAGCCCGCGGGAAAAACCCGCTCCGTCCCGCTTAAGCCCGCTTTTTAAAGCGGGTTAGGCGGGGCGGGCCAACTTAAAGTACCGAGCCAAAAACCTCAGCACAACCCGCCAAAAATGATGGGTCAAATGGGCTGGCCCGACGGGCCCGACCCGTTTTGCCACCCCTAGTTACAATGAATAAGGACTATAAAAAGAGAAATTAATATAGTCTATTGATTTCAATAAATTAAAATTTAAAGGTTATGATTAATTGTTCTCACTTGAGTCGACTCTTATACTATTATATTTAAAGATCTTATTGGTACACATAAAATAAGAGTCGGATACTAATAGAATAAAGAATGGTTAATCTATATTTTATGAAAATTCGTAAATGTTTTTTATTTTTTCGAAAATGCATCTCTGGATGTACTTTGGATCTCACTAAATCACGCTCACTTCAGGTGATCATCTCATATTTTTTCAACATTTATTCTAGAGATGCATACCCAATAAATTCTTCAACGAAACACCTTTTTTTGACATAACCTGCTACAGAGATACATCTTCGTATTCACACTAGACAGAATTGGAGATGGATCTCTAGAACCACACCAGACAATAAATTTTGACTTTGTTTTAGAGAAGCACTGATGAAATTAATGATGTATTATAGTTATACTATCATATTCAATTTTATATAAAGTAAACTGAATTTCTAGCACTTGCAATACAAAGTTCAAGACCAATGTCTTAATACAGAAATATGATGTCAGGACAGATGTTATAAAATTTGTTGACAGAAAATCTATTGTTGATTGTGCAGAAAGATAAATTGAAAAAACTTAAATAACACAATTAATTGTTAATATAGTTCGGTGAAACGTCACATATTCTGGTGGCTACCAATCCAGGAAGAAAACCCACTATGATAATATTAGTTTGAAGCCTAAACATTCTCAGTTTACAACTTCTCTCCTAATCACTAACTTGTGCAATTTCTACCTAGTAACCTCCTAGATATGAGAGTTTCCTCTCACTTCCAATCATCACAGTGATAAACAAACCAGTTAGAATTCCAGTAACTAGTATCAAAACAGATGATTACACTTCTAATCCACAATATTTAGTTAAGACTCTTAACTAAGAATAATACTCAACCTTTTACTTAAAAACTTATGGGTGAGAACAATAGCTTGATAAACAAACAATAATCAGTCAATTCAATGCATCAAAGATACATGAGTGACA
The DNA here is from genome assembly GCA_948472305.1 of Vicia faba. Taxonomy (NCBI): domain Eukaryota; kingdom Viridiplantae; phylum Streptophyta; class Magnoliopsida; order Fabales; family Fabaceae; genus Vicia; species Vicia faba. The sequence continues at coordinate 204,468,228 of OX451740.1, forward strand.
TACAAAGAACAAAATTACTAAAACCCTAAAAGACTTCGAACTAATAACACATATTTCACACTTGTATAAAACTGTGAGATTGAGTTAATAACAAACTACATTCTTCTTCCATGATTCATTTTCTGCATTTTCCATGAGATTGATTTTACTCTTACATTATCCGAGATGGGTGGATTATAACTTGTAACTCCATTGCTAGTGAGTCGAGTAATCAACATATGATATTTGTGTTCCCTCTTAATGGCTCTAAAACTTTTCCTCCATCAATATGTGTTGTTTGTTTGTAGAGTGTTGTTTTAAGGTGAAACTTATAACGTGTCAATTTTTCCAACTACTTCAGAAGATATTGGATTTAAAGTGTATGTATTTAAAATCTCTAAATCACATCATGAAGATACTGGATTTGGATAAACCCAACATAATTGGTTCATAAATGCTATTTGATATTTCGGTATTATCGATTTAGGTGTTGTTGCATACATGAACATTAACCAACGCTTGCAGGCGATATTTTCTGAGAGGTAGAATTCAGATACGTCATTTTTCTTACTTCCTATAGGCGAAATAACCATTGTAACACCACATACTTCTTTCAAGATTACCGACTGATCCCACAAACTAACACGGGTCTTTTCAGCATGCTATATCCTCATTCACACGCATTCTGGGAAACTCCCCAGAAGATCACCCATCCAAATACTACTCCAAGTCAAACACACTTAACTATGGAGTTATTATTTGTTAGGCTACTAAAAATAATATGCATCTTGTTGGTGTAGGTAGTGCCAATCAACTCTTATAAGCCTTCTTTTAACCATGCAGTCTCATACCTACACAACTTCTAGATCCCTCTCTTTCCGATGTGAATTCGGTGACCACTCTCTGCCATTTTCGGCTTCGTGTGTTACATGTAACTACTCTCCACCCTCTTAGGTATCGTGTGTTACATTCCCACCATCTTCCGCTTGGTTCGTCCCTGAACCTCATCATATTGGGAGAGTTATGCTCTAATACCATTTGTGATGCCACACAATGCATTTAGGATTAGCGACTGACCGCACAAACTAACACATGTCTTTTTAGCATTACTTTATTCTCACTCACACACTTTTCGAGAAACTTCCCTAAAGTTCACTCATCCAAATACTACACCAAGTCAAGCACATTTAACTATGGAGTTCTTATTAATTAGGCTACCAAAAAGAAGATGCATCTTGTTGGTATAGGTAGTACCAATCAATCCTTATAAGCATCCATTTAACTATGCAGACTCATACATGCACAACCTTTGAGTATCTCTCATTTCGATGTGAATTCTGTGACCACTCTCTTCCCTCTTCGGCCTCGGGTGTTACATGTGACCACTTTTTGCCCTCTTCAACCTCAGATGTTACAACCATCACCCAAGATGACATCTCACGCCTCTTGTATCTTCTCATCAAGGAAAATTACTGCGCATTAGAAGGCTCAATCGAGAGGAAGCCGGTGAGTTATTGGTTACATATTTTGGGATTGACTCAACCAAGGCCTCAAATGAGGTAGCTAACACCAGAGGTGCTCATGCTAGATTTAAATTCTTAGAATAGCCTTATAAATATCACTTGTAGTGGCTTGAGGAGGCCGATGGTGATGGTATATAGGTTAAGTACCATCAGACTTGTGCATTAAGGTGTTCACTCTTGTTCCTGGTTGACACGTTTATTTTTTTGGACAAAAATACAACCTAAGTCGATGTGGTCTACCTTAACCACTTCATCGACTTGACATTGATTCATGAGTATAACTGGGGGTCATATGTTTGGTCTATCTGTACTCGAAGTTGGGCAAGGTTTGTCTTTGGAAGATAAAGTATATGACAGGAAGATGCACATTGCTTACGGTAATTTATTGTTACTAATATTTACATAATTAATTTGTTACACTTGTTATTAATATTGTATTTGAACCATTTTCCAGTATGAATCATCTCTCTCTTCCCTCGCATCACTGGGTGGGAAGTTATACCTACCTACACTGAGGATTAGCCATGTGTTGTCACCTTTGTCTCGTACAACGGGAATTAGACGATTAAGCCATTCAGAGTGTATCTTGACCGTCATATACCAGATGACATTTCCTTCTACCATACGAAAATCACCATCAGACGCGTCCGCTAGACATCATTATTTATACTCCAAATGGCCGACATATGGGTCAAGTCTGATGTATCCTTTTTTTCCTGAGCGAGTGATGCGTCAGTTTGGCTATTCGAAGATTATTCTAAGACCTTCCCTTTGAGTCCGCTCCTCCCATCATCCGCCACAGAGATCTTGATTTGATACTTGAGGATTTCAAGAGTCATTTGGTACTATAGGAGTATTTTAGGGTGTCATCTCATGTACATTGGGCTTATGCAGACGACTACATGGCATGGTTTTATAGGGTGTAACATCTATCACTACACCAGATGCTCCTGAAAGACTGCCTAGGCCAGCTAATCAAGAGGTATTTGAGGCTAGGGATGGCCACGTCGAGGACGTGTCTGCGGTCTGTCAGTGTATTATAGATATGGGGAAATCAGACATAGTGGCCACACTTTTTGATGAAGGCAATCCCCAGTTGGTCCTCGTAGAAGGCATGATTGTCGAGGCCAATAATGGCTTTCAATACAAGCCGAGGAGAAGACAAGGGGTTAGACAAGTCCAATAGTTTATGTTTATTTGTATATTTAGTATTTTCATAACAAGTTATGCATTTTTTTTGCATATTTTGCTTTTAATTTAATTAATGTGTAACTCTTTTAATGCATTTTTTAATCAATTAGTGTATCTATTTGTTTTGGTGCTCTAAGAGGGCAAAAGCCTAAAATAGAACAAACACAAATCAATCAATGCCTATAATGTCACCTAAAAAACATTAATCATAAAACTAGGGCACTCAATAAACTCTAAACAACCGCCATGAAGGCTCATACTATACTTTTCCAAAGCATCGACACTCTTATTAGCTTCCTTGTGAATTTTCACAACTTTGATCTTCAAAAAACCTTCCATTACATTTTTGATTTTGTGGATTAAACTCATACCCTTCAAAGGAATATTCTCCTCTTGTAATACATTAGAAGCTTCTTGACTATATACTTGAAGTTTGACCTAGCCTTAATCCTTCCAAGGCACTCGATAATTCTGCAGTTATAACATTACAATTGCCAACACTTTTGGAGAATCCACCCAACCAATCACCCTGGAAATTCCTTGCTAAACCCCCCACAACCAACTAAATTATTCTTGGAAACTGCTCTATCTGTGTTGATACAAACCCAATCCTTCTCAGGCTTCTTTCGATCAGTAGTAGCTATTATTATGACTATGTGCTTTATCTTTTTCTGCAAAAACATTCTTTGATGATAACTTCTAACTATTTCCTTTATGTATTCAACTATATTGTAAGGGACGCCATAATCTAACTCATAATTCCTTTGTTTTCTCAAGTACCATAGTTGGTGACAAATAATATCCCAGAAAGATTGTCATTTCACCTCATTTTCTCTTAGTTTCATCTGCAGGTTGAGGATCAGCTAGTATGATAAATTACATTCGAAAAATGGGTTTCTATCAGTTATCGACAGTAACTGCATCCATATTTTCTTTGCATGCCTACAATCCCCTATTACATGAAGGATAGTCTCTTCCTCATCAATGCAGTCATCACAATATGGCTCCTTTAGCTTGATTTGAATTAGGTATTTGTTAGTCTTGATTCCATTATGATGGAGATTCATATAAAGCATCTGATTATCTTATGTACAATCAACTTCCAAATGTGATGCCAAGGCTCCATATTTTGTGAATGGCTTCTACCAGTAAAAAGATAAAAACATTGGATATTGTAAAATATTTGAGTTAGTTCCTCCCTAAATTCATTTATCAGAGTCGTTACTATCCAAGCTAGGAGGTTCTATCACTCAAATTCATTCCACCATGTCGTGAGGAAGAATGTTTCTCAAAAGCATCCAGTTCCAATTTATATTTCTTGACATGATAGTTAACAGACTGATAATCATCAACTGGTTGGTGAGCAAGATAGTCTGCCGACACACTGCTTTTTATAGCCTTCTGAGTACGGTATTCAATAACATATTCAGATAACAGCATCTGCCAACGGTCAATTCTTCCGGTTAGAGCAAGCTTTTAAAAAATATACTTATTGGATCCATTTTGGAAATTAACCAAGTAGTATGATTCAACATATATTGCCGCAACCTCTTTGCCGCCCAGGCCAAAGCACAACATGTTTTTTCCAGTATAGAATACAGCGACTCACAGTCAGTAAACTTCTTGCTGAGATAATAAATGGCATATTCTTTTCTTCCCATTTCATCTTGTTGTCCCAAAATACAACCCATAGAATTCTCTAACATAGTTAGATACATAATCAATGGTCTTCCTTCAACAGGAGGGAGCAAGATAGGAGGTTCAAGAAGATAATCTTTATTGCTTTCTGTAATACGGTGGGAGAACTGACTTGGGTGTTTTGTGTTTTATCGCAATTGTTGCGGATAGCAAGAGTCGCCACCGACTTTTCTTTTATTCAATAAAGGGAAGGGTGAAAAGAACAGGAAAGACCTTTTGAGAATTTTTCTTGAGTTCGGGGGGTAGGTTATGAAAAGGGAAGGTGTTAACACCCTTTTCATCTGTAGTTATCTACAGGCTCTTAGTTTCTAGCTCACTTTTGAAAATTCTTTGTAAAGTTGTTTGTGTTTGTTTGAAAGTATTTTTGAAAAGTTCCTTCGTTTAGGCGAACTTTGTAATGATTCTCGTCTCTATAAGAATGTATACAAAGTGTTGACTTTTGAAAATATTTCATGAAAGTGTTGGTGTGTTTGAAATATGTATTGTTTTGAAATTTTTGTGAGCAAGCAACTACGAGCTTCTACCTACTCAAAAGAAAGTCTTTTTTATTTTCCTCTTCCTGTAGATAGTGTTATCTTACCATTAGTTGGTAAGAAACCGTATCATTGGATGTGAAGGGACAGGCGTGGGTCACTGTACAGTCATAGAAGGCAACATTGTAGGATACCTTAGAAATTTGTTTTAAGGGACTAAGATCATTTACTGAAGGCAACATTGAAGGGTCATCGAGGGATTACGATCTTGTAATCGAGGATCTTTTGCTAAAGTATCCCACGTTCGAGGGACATGATTGTTTTATCTAAGGCAACAAGTGTGGGTTAACCCTAGAGGTCTAGGTGTGCAAAGTGTATTGTTTTCAAGTATATTTTATCTTGAATTAGGGTTGTCTATTGTTTGATTTTAAGTCTTGTCATACAAACCCTAATTAATAACAATAATAAGGAAAATGATAAATTGCATAATTTAAAAGTCCTACGCTATTACAATACTTTTGGGATGGGGATACAAATTACAAATGGGGATGACAAGTAAAGTAAACCCTAATTACTATTACAAGGCTTTTACAATTACATAAATTGCAATGCGAAATAATAAAATGTACAAAAATGTAAAGATAATGCAAAGAGAAAAGAAAATTATTTTTATGGCTTTTTTATGGAAAGGATCCTAATTAGACTAATTAATTTGAAAAGAGTTAATTAATTAAAATAATAACGTCCAAGTTAATTTAATAGAAAATAAAAACCTAAATCTAAAATAGTTTAATTAATTTAGAAAGAAATTTTTTTTAGGGTTTTTGTTATTTATAAAATAAAATAAGGTAAAGATAAAATAAAAGCTTTTAGTCTATTTATCTAAGAAAATATACTTTGCATATATTTTGATTAAAAATAATAATAATAAAATAAAATAAAAGAAGAAAATAAAATATAAAATAAAAAAATAAATTAAAGAGTCAGGAGGTTTGAAAAGAAATCAGGGAGGTTAGAAAGTAAAGGAGTTTAGTTTTAGGCTCAATTAGTTTTTTGTGCAAATCAGGAAAATAATAAAACAAAATTAAAAAAACATGGGCCTGCGTGGTATGAAGAATTCAAAGGGGGTATGCTGAAGAAAAAAGGAACAAGCCCAACACTGGTGGCCCAAATGCGTTTGAGGGTTAAAGCTACCAGCATAAAAAATACAGAGCCGCCACCGAACTTTATTTATATCGAAGGAAGGGGTAATATCGAGAAAACCACAAGAGGATATATAAGATGGCCTTGCGATCAAGAGAAAGGGTAAGGAAGTCGATTATGCAAGGAGAAGGTATTAGCACCCCTCATATTCGTTGTACTCAACGAGATCCATTTTGTTTGTTTGCTTCTAAGAGTGTGTTTATCTATAACTATACTTGCTAAAGGGAAAGAAATGGTTTTTATTAGTGCGTTTGTGAGGTTCTTGCAACCCTTTCCCTACGTATCCAGTGAAGGAATCAGAACACCGTAGTTCCTCTAGAAGATGTTAGTTTGTTGGTGTCTTTTAGTGGGCGATGGTAATGCATGCATTCTAGCAATTGGCACGACCTATCGCGGTAGAACATATATAACATGCCCTTTTGGGGGGAGTTTTTATTGGTTGAGTGTTTTGCGAGTTTTAAAATGAGTTTGAATAATAATTAAATGTTTTTGGATTTTTGATGAGAAGTTTTAATTACAAAAGAAGAAAAGTTTAAGAGGGAGACTAGAAAAAACCCTAATGTTATCATGCATGGGTTCTAACCTAAGGTCTAATCAGTTCATATCTTAAGAAGAGGAAACTATCATCCTAATGGAGCATGTTATAAGCATAAAGTAAAAGGAGACAATGTTTGAGAAGAGTGATCATGCATGGTGATTATGGAAAAAGTTACGACAAAATGAGTAGCATCATGAAAGGCGTAAATGGAATGCTTGGTGTATGAGAATTGAATTGGGTTATGATTAACCAAGGGGTGCACTTGATTAATCTCATGAGAGTAGGTGTTCCTACCCTCAACCATGAGACCATTTGTGCATGGAAACACTTGATATATGGACCAAAGTGGTTGATTCGGGTTATGATTAACCAAGGGCAAGACTTGATTAACCTTGTGAGAATGGCCATGCCCAAACTCAACTATGAGACCCTTTAAGAAGATGCTTGGTATGTAAGCCAAAGGGAGATAAGTTGCTTCAATGTATAAGATGAAAATAAAAAGCCCATACAAGATGGTCATATGCATGCTCCTAGAAATTGGGACTAGCGTGAAACTAGTATTCTAGACGAACAATTGAAACAATTGATTGAATAGTTGTGCTGTAGAAAAGCCCGAGACCAAACTATAAAATGTGTGCAAGTGTGCATTTGTAAGTGGATACCTGCTCATTGATGATGAGTCCAAGAGGAGGCCAAGTGTTCTAATTGGATAAAATATGCATCATTAGCAATTTAAACATATAAAGAAAATAGCAAAGAAATAAAATTCTAAACTATTACATACCATATGGGGATCGGGGTACAGGTTTATGAATGGCGATGAGTCGAATCGAAAGTTCAATTAAAATTCTAGTTAAACAAACAATACAACAAAATTGAAAATTAATTTAAATACCTAGCTAATTAAATTATCTATTTAATAATAAAATTAACTATAAAAAATATTTTTTTAATCTAATTATTTATTTTAACAAAATATTTTTGTATTTTATATATTTTTTATGATTTCTATGTAAAGAAAATACTATAAGAAAATTAAAACTAATTCTAAACATTTTTTGGTTCTTTAAGTAAAGAAAAATATTAAAATAAAAATAAAACTAAATTCTAAATATACTTTTTTTGTGATATTTTAGTAAAGAAAATATTAAAAGAAAATTAAAACTAATTCTAAATATCTTTTTTGTATTTTTAATAAAGAAAATATTAAAAGAAAATTAACAAGCTACATCTAAGTATATATTTTTATGATTTTTAATTAACGAAAATATTAAGAGAAAACTAAAAAACCTAATTCTAAATAAGAATAAAAAATATAATATTTTATAATCTAATTATTTATTTTAAAAACAAAATATTTTTGTATTTTAGTTTTTTTTTTTAATAAAATGACTAAACAAAACAAAATAAATTAATAATAGAACAAATATAGAGAGAAATACTAAATGGGTATGGGAAGGAGTAAATTCAGAGGTGTGAATAGAAGAGGGGCGCCCAGGCCCATTGAGGAAGTCTGTGTGATTTGGTGTGCTGCTCCTCTGACGGTGCATCGTGGGTGTGCCAATCTGGGACGTCAGATGATGATCATGGAGTTGTGAGCAGAGGTGTATTATATATACCATGGGCATAAGCACATAATAGCATTTAAAATGGGGAGTGAGGTGTCACCACCGGATTTGTTAGCCAGAAAAAAAACAATTTAAACAATAAAAATAAAATTAAAAAAAGAACCACATGTTATCATTAAACAAAAATAATTATCTCTCTCTCTCTCTCTCTCTCTCTCTCTCTCTCTCTCTCTCTCTCTCTCTCTCTCTCTCTCTCTCTCTCTCTCTCTCTCTCCTCTCTCTCTCTCTCTCTCTCTCTCTCTCTCTCTCTCTCTCTCTCTCTCTCTCTCTCTCTCTCTCTCTCTCTCTCTCTCTCTCTAAACGAGCCAAATGCTCTGTCCTCTCTCTAAGCTTCCCCTCTCCGGAGAAGATGCTCTGGCTGCACCAGAAATCGCCTCCCAGCGGCGGCGGCGGTTAACGGCAGAATAGCTCTGATCCTATTTTTTTTTTTGCATATTCTGAATCGTCTTTCTCTACTCTTCATTAATCTACAATTGTTTTTTATAGATTCCTAGCCAACGACCCTAGATCTAAAAGGGGGTGACGGAAAACCCTAGTTTCAACTCTCATGAAGATCATGATGGTGATGCTGGTGAATGTAAATCGATGATGAAAACAAGCAAAAGGGGAAAAGAAATGGAGCCTAGTGCTCCATGGACCATCTACGGTTTTTCTACCTTTTATCGGTGATTTCGCGGTGAGATCCTTCTTTTTTCACTCCGTTTGAGATTTCAGATCTTTTCCTCTTCTTCTTTCTCGGATTTTCTGAAGGGTTTTTAGTGTTAGGAAAGTGATGACAAAAGTTTAGGGTTTTGGTTATTTTTAAGTTTTGAGTTGTGATGATTTCGGTTTCTCTGAAGGTTTTATGTACATGATGTTTATATGTTTGAAGGGTTATTTGGATAAGGTGGAAGATGATGATGATTTGAGTTTTTTGTGTTTTTGGTTGCTGCTGGTTTATGTTATTTTTCTGGTTTTTTTGGTTGATGCTGGTTATGATTGATGTTGTCCTATGGTATTGCTGTTTTTTGGTTTTTTAACAGTGGTATGGTGGTTGTTATTTTTTTTTTGTTTTTTGGTTGATGCTAACAGACTTTGTTGTTGTTGTTTTTGGTTCAAAAACCGTCCCCCCCTATTTGTTTTTTTGCGCCCATTTTATATCAAGTGAAAGAGGCATTTTGGTGGGAAATATAACATGGTTTTTGAATTGTTTTTCTGCCCTGTTTTGATGTTTTCTGATTGCGGCTGTTAACTTGCTAGTTTGGTGCAAGTTTGGGACAGGTTTTGACAGTTTGGCCTATTGTGTTTGGCTTGTCCTATTTGGACAGTTTTTGACAGTTGATGTGCAGGGTTTTTTGACCTGCTATGGCACAATATAGCAGTTCTGACTCTGTTTTTTCTGTAAAGCAAATAGTTGGCAATATATGCTTGTTGACTTTGTTTTTTTTTTGCAGTAAACTTGTTTTGAATTTCTTTTCCTTTTGTGAACCAAAACTTATTTATGCTTTGCAATTGGGACATGGCCCATGACTAAAACAATGTGATTCTGACTTGTGTGAAACAAAATTGTTGAGGCCTTGATGTTGCTCGAATGTGATGATTCTGATTGTATTTTCCGAACCTCTTTTTTTGTGAACCAAAGTCAAACTTTTGTGATTTGCAAAATAGGAGAAATAAGCCCATGATTGAATCAAAATTATGATTTGTTGTGAATCAAGTGAATGAGGATTTTGTTGCTCATAAGCATGATTGAACTCACATCCTTAAAATCTAATTCCAAACACAAACCCTATTGATGAGATTAGAGAGAATTATTTTCTTGCAAACTTTTTATTCAAGTTACGATTGAACTAACTCATTTTCTTGTTTGTTTCTTTTCATGTGAGGGTTGATGGAAGGTGAAAAGGCAAGGCAAAGCAAGGTTGGAAGATGAAGAGGCCGTGGCTTAAACATGAAGATTGAAGCTTTGAAAAATAGAATTTTAGTAACTTTAGGACTTAGGAATTTTAGGTTTAGAAATTCTTCATTTGTAGTGTTATTTTCTGTACAATGATTTGTAATGGAATGAAAGATTGTAACCTGCAAATTGAACTAGAACAATGGGGTTTAGAACTTGAATGAATGAATATTTGAGTAATTTAAGTGAAGTGTTTGAACAATGTTGAGGTTTAATCGATGAATGGATGATGATTGACACATGTGATTTAATAACCCAAATGAACTTTGTAGAGCTTCTTGCAATTTCAAAGTAAATATTCCACTTCAATGATGATGATAAGGCTATAATAAAGTGAATGTATTGCACCCAGAGAAAAACTCCTCTTAAAAATCCTTCAACAAACTTTTACTTGTCTTAAAGTATGAATCAACAACCATGATCCAATGTCATACAAGAAAAGATCGGTCATGACTTGGCCAACAAAATATCAACCTCCCATGAACGATTCCCTATCTCTTGAAATCAACTTTGAAATTTCACTTGTTCTTTAAATTCCAATTCCAAATCACCAATATTCTACTCACTTAAGTTGCATTCTAAACCATAACCCTAACTTATTCTGTAAGCAAAGAGAACCACCATACCAAGCTCAAGATAGGACTTTGATCACAGATGAAACCTCTGGACATGGTTTATTCTTGGTATTTCACATCAAACAACCCCTTGAAATAATGATCAATGATCTCAAAATGTATCTTCAAGATGTATAAGATTTGTCATTGAAACCCTAATCATTCATTCATTGAGAAACACTAACAAAAATCCCACACCAAGGATAAGAAACCATAATAAAGAAGTACACTGACACCAGAACGCCATTTATTCTGAGAGAAACCCCAAAACCCTAACTCACTAAACCTTAAAAGATTGCAACCCCGATCTTCTGAGAAATACATAGAAGTACACTTTGATCCAAGACCTTGGTAAATATGGGTGGAGAAAGAAGTGCACAATAATGAATCAAAACCCTAGCTCACAATCCATTACTCAAATAAGAAAACTAGAAGGACCAGCCTTATTGATGTAGAATCCTCAAAACCAATATGATGCCCTAGTCTTGTAAAAATACTGCTTCTTGAACCAAAGTGATTTATATAATGAAATGCTTAATATGCCAATGAACTAGTGAATATGATGTAGATGAAATGCTAAATCTAAGCCAGACAAAAGTAAAAGGTAGGACAAATTTGGGGTATGACAGCTGCCCTTATTTAATCGTCTTAAACCTAAAGGTGAGATTGGCGCCAGCCTTTCGGAAGTTCAAGGTAGAAGATGATTAAATACCGAGACCTAAAATTTATCCTGGAGAGATGGTGTGAGTGTTATTTGTTTGCGATGTCTGTTGAGGATGAAAAAAAGAACTTTCTGGTGAATTGGTCATGATGGGTGTGATACGGTGGGAGAACTGACTTGAAGGTTTTGAGTTTAATCGCAAATGTTGCGGTTAGCAAGAGTCGCCACCAACTTTTCTTTTATCCAAAAAGGAAAGGTGAAAAAGCACAGGAAAGGCCTTTGAGATTATTTCTTGAGTTCGGGGGGTAGATTATGAAAAGGGAAGGTATCAACACCCTTTTCATCCATGGTTTTCCATGGGCTCTTAGTTACTTTCTAGATCACTTTCTTTTGTTTGAAAATGTGCTTGTGGTGTGGGTTTTGAAAGTATTTTATAAAGAGGCCTTTGTTTAGGAAATCTTTGTAATTGTTCTAGTTCGTAAGAATGTATACAAAGACGTTGATCTTTTGAAAATGTTTTCAAGTTTGTAAGATGTTTTGAAAGTGTATGTGATTTGTTTTAAAAATATCAAGGATGTTTGTTTTGAAATGGAGCAAGTAATTAGGAGCAATCTACCTACTCAAATGTCTTTCTTGTTCATTTTCTTTTCCCATGACATTGTTGTCTTACCATTAATTTGGTAAGCAACCCTATCTTTGGATGTAAAAGGGACGGGCGTGGGTCATCGTATAACCATGATTAGCAATGTTGCAAGGTATCTTAGCATTCTTTTTGGGACTAAGATTATTTTGGAAGGCAATTTTTGATAGCGTCATCGAGGGACTATGATCTTGTATTTTGTTTGTTTTTGCTAAGATACCTCACATGCGTAATATGGTCATTTTTGTAAGGCAACCAAGTGGATTTACCATAGGGGGTGCTTGTGTGCAATTGCATTGATTTCATGCTTTATTTTTTTCTTGAATATGGATTGTCTATTTGTTGTTTTTATCTCATCATGCACACCCTAATTACTAACAATACATGAAAGCAATAAAAAATGCGGAAAAGTAAAGTCATATGCTATTACAAACATTAGGGGGGTGGGATGTAAAAATTCACAAATGGGGATTGCAAATTAAATCAAGTACTAAGTTACTATTACAACCATATTGAATGGATAAGAATGTACAAGAAAATGCGAAATGCTTGATTTTTTTAAGAAAAGAAATAAGTTTTGTTTAAGAAAATATTTTTGATCTTTTTGTTTTAAGAAATAAAATAAAGCATAAAAAATGTAAAAATGTTTTTGGTGTTTTTGATTAGTGAAAATAGAAGTGATGGAAAAAATGGTAAGGAAAAAGAAAAATAGAATCAGCGCATTGCTAAACTAAAAGAGATCAGAAGTTCCGACTCTGGCGTGCTGCAAAAACAGAAATCATATTAGCAGAAATAGGTAAAGTCAGAAGTTCTGGATCCACTGGAAACAAAGAAGATTTCAGAAGTTCTGATGCCACTGACAGAACTTCATCTCCCTCTCTATGCTAGTCAGAACATCTGCAACTTAGTCATTTCTCAACAAAACAGAAGATATGCATATAACAGTTATGGAAGGTTTCGTAATGTTTCAGAAACAAGAGATATCAGAACTATAAATCAGAAGCAAGCATGGATTTGCTAATCCTAATTCTGAGTCCTAATTTCTTCAAGAAGTTCTGAACTAAAATTCTCTCTACTTAGGCAGGAAAATATATGAAACCTTAGAATATGTACAACATCATAATCAGGATATATACATTATATTTTGAACATGCAAGTCTAACAATGCTTAAGTAATATGTCAAGAGTTAGCAGAAGCTTACCTTGCAATTGGAAATTGTTATGTGAGCTGGAGTCTGGCTCTGACCGCTTGTGGTGTTCTGACCAGCTTCCTCACGTGCTTAGCAGGCTTGAAACTTTCAACTTGGGCTATGAATGATTGGAAAATCCTAGAACATACAAGGAGAAAAGTTCTGACTTCTTTAAGGTGGATATTGATGGAGAGTGTGTTTACAGTTTGACTATAGAAGTTAGGATGGCTTTCGAATGTATATCAGAAACTGTATGGGTGGTTTTGGTCAAGAAACACTTGAGGAAAAATGGAGTTTGAATGCAAGAATCAAAAGCTAACAGGTTTTGTATTTTTGTGTTTGCAGTTTTTGGACTCTTGGAATTTTAGCAGGGGTTCAAAGCTTTTCTTTCTCAAATTTCCGGCCCTTTTACAGTTGCCAATAAAGTCTAATTTATAGGAAAAGGTTTAGTAGTTTTGAGAGGTCAAGTGGCACCAACATCATATGCTAGGCGCTGACTTGTTCTTGAAGCAAGTTTAAACAAGCATGGTTCAATGCACAAAGTAGGGTGGTTAGCCGGTTTAGCAGCGCCTAAGCTGGATTTGTCAGCAGGAATTAAGGAAAAGCAAAAGCAACACATGGGCCTAGCACACTTTTGTACAAAAGTTTGCTTTTCTAAGAAAGTGAAGGTACACGTGAGGGAAATCCTTTAGATAAAGACTCAAAAGTGGTTGTGAGAATTAAATGATGATGAGATTTATCAAACCAGAAATCCTGCAATGTGAGATTCTACATCATTGCCTAATTCTAGATCAGAAGTTCAGCTTCAGCGTAACTTAGAAGAGACATCCAACTTCTGATCTTTGAAACTCTTTGCCCCAACATGTTCTGAAGGAGCTCTCAGACTTTCCTAAAAGCTTGTAACACACTTTGTAAATCCTCTTTGCATTGCTCTTGCAACTTATGACTGAGCCTACATGAAAACTGGCCCCAAAGTTGTAGACAACTTCTGACTTGGAAATGCTCAGAATTTTTAAATGCCTAAGCTTCAGAGTTGTTCCTTTGAGGATGTATAACTTGAAATCCCAGCATTTCTAAAAGAAGTTATGTTCTGAAATGTTTTAGATCTTATTGAAATATATAACTTTTGTGTCAGAAGTTCTTCCAGAATCAGCTTGCATCATGGTGATAATCTGATCAGAAGTTCTGAGTTTGTCATATTTCTTAAACACTTAGAAAAATTCTAAGTATTTAGAAATTTGACTTTTCCAAAGTAATTTTGACTTTTGAATATCTTGATGAAACAAATCTCACATTCCAACATGTCTTGATGAAATATGATTCTTGAGACTTGATTTTGATCCAAAAGTCGAGGTTTGACTTTTCATTATGCAAATGACCATTTTGCCCTTGTGAATGACTTTCTTGAAAAATTTGTAATCCGAGGCTTGGAATTGGATAGAAGAAAAACTGAGGATCCAGGATGATCCTTTGAGAAATGAGAGGGCAAATTTTGGGGTACAACAGCTGCCCCTGTTCAATCTTCTTACACTTGAAGAGTTAGATTGGTAAATCTGCCATTCGTGATTTGAAGGTGGAAGATGATTGAACACTAGAGTGCCCAGAAATTTGCACTCGAAAATGAAATGTTAATGGGCTTATAGATTCCATTTGGAGGAATGTTGGTAAATACTGGAAGAAGTATCGACACAGATTTCTTGTTGATTTATACTAAACTTGATGTTTTACCTATGAGAAAAGGAATTAGTAAAATGCAGATGCTTGCATGATGTTCGCCAGATGTTGTATTATGTTAAACGTATATGGTATGTACATGCTATGACATATGAATGTAAGATGTATGTTTTTGTCTGAGAAAATAACTCCCTGACTACTGCTGAGGAAATTTTGGGAGATTGAATCCCTGATCGCTGTAGGAGATGAAAAATATGCATATCTTTAATTTTATTGAAAGGATGCTTTCACTTGGGAATATCGCTTGAATGTCAGCAGTTATCTGGTCGGATCCAGGCATCACAGTTGCTGAAGACAAAGTAGTCGACTTCTATCTGGTCGAATCCATGCTTTGTAGAAAATTTCTTGAAATTGAATAGTCATCTGGTCGGATCCAGGCTTCACAACAACTTGCTGGGGATATGGAAGTTAACTGTTATCTGGTCGGATCTAGGCTTCACAGTAAACTTGAAGTGATAACTACTATCTGGAAGGGTCCAGGTTTCATGGTTTTTAGAAAGTTGTACTATTATCTGGTCGGGTCTAGGCTTCATAGTGTCTCTCTGGGGATCATATTTAATTGCTATCTGGTCGGGCTCCAGGTTTCACAATAAACTGTTTGAAAAACTGTTATCTGGTCGGTCCAGGCTTTGCAGATTTCTGAGGATGATGAGGTCAATTGTTATCTGGTCGGGTCTAGGTTTCATAATAGAATATTTGGGGATATATTTGTTATCTCGTCGGTTTCTAGGTTTCACAACAAATCTCTGAGGGTGATTGCTATCTGGTCGGATCCAGGCTTCACAACAACTTGCTTGAAAAGATGGAATTGAAAATTGATATTTGGTCGGGTCCAGGTTTCTCAGCAATTTGTTGGGGATACCGAGGAAAACTCTACTGGGGAAAAGAAGTTAAACCTTGGTCGGGTTGAGTCTGGGTTCTTCTATATCTTTGAGGAGTTAGACTACTATCTGGTCGGGTCCAGGTTTCATAGCATCTTGAAATTTGAGATTAACTATTATCTGGTCGGGTCCAGGTTTCAGATACTCAAACTGACCATGACAAATGGCTGTTAGGCACTTCTCTTTGATGAGATTGATTTGGTCGAGCCTTGTTTGAATCCATTCAGCTTCATCAAGCTTAATATCCATTAGAACCCTTAATGAAGGAATTTCCACTTCGACTGGGAGCACCGCATCCATACCATAGACTAGTGAAAAAGGAGTTCCCCCAATGGAGGTACGCACCGAAGTTCGATAGCTGTGCATAGCAAAGGGTAACATCTCATGCCAATCTTTGTACGTTCTCACCATTTTCTGGACAATCTTCTTTATGTTCTTGTTAGCTGCTTCGACTGCACCATTCATCTTTGGCCGATAGGGTGATGAATTATGGTGCTCAATCTTGAACTCTTCACACATTTCCTTCATCATTTTGTTGTTGAGATTCGACCCTTTATCAGTGATGATCTTGTTAGGAGTTCCATAATGTCATATGATTTCTTTCTTGATGAAGCGGGTGACGACTTGCTTGGTCACATTCTTGTACGAAGCCTCTTCCACCCATTTGGTGAAATAGTCAATAGCGACGAGAATGAACCTGTGTACATTTCAAGCGCTTGGCTCGATCCGTCCAATCATATCAATTCCCCATATTGCAAAGGGTCATGGTGAAGTCATCATATTCAAAGGAGTGGGAGGAATATGTATCTTGTCTGCGTAAACTTGACATTTGTGACACATCTTCGCATACACACAATAGTCACTTTCCATCGTCATTCAGAAATAACCTACTCGTAGGATTTTATTGGCCTTGGAATATCCACTGGCATGAGTCCCAAAAGAGCCCTCGTGAATTTCTCGTATGATGGATTCTGCTTCGTGTCTATCCACGCATCTGAGCAGAACTGAATCATAGTTTCTTTTGTACAGAACGCCTTATGACATTACAAACTTGGATGCTAACCTTCTAAGAGTCTGCTTATCATAGATTGTAGCACCCTCGAGGTACTCTTGCTTCTCAAGATATCTTTTGATGTCAAAATACCACGGCTTTTTTCCCGACACGTCTTCAGTTGTGAGACAATGAGCAGGGAAAACGTGTGTTGGCTCCTTGTAACGAAGGATTCTTATATTGGGTGCATGATTCGGATAACTGACTTTGAACATTGCTGCTAAAGTTGCCAGAGCATTTGCTATTTGATTTACTTCTCTAGGAATTTGCTCAAAGGAGATATCATCAAAAACGGGCAACAACTCTAATATGTAATCTTGGTATGGAACTAAATTAGGGTGTCGTGTATCCCAATCACCTCGTACTTGATATATCACTAAGGCAGAATCCCCATAAACTTCAAGAATCTTGATCTTCAAATCAATGGCTGCTTCAAGGCCCATTACACAAGCTTCGTATTCTGCAACATTATTCGTACAATCAAAACATGGCATGGCCGTGAAAGGTATGTTAGTATTGCATGGAGAAGTCATAACTGCCCCAATACCACGGCCCATGGAATTTGATGCACCATAGAACGTGAGAGTCCATCGTTCCCCTGGTTTGGGTCCTTCCTTATCATCAAGCTTCATAACATCCTCGTTTGGAAAATCGAATTTCATTGACTAATACTCTTCCAATGACTGGTGGGCGAGATGATCAGCAAGAATGCTACCTTTGATAGCCTTTTGTGTGACGTACTGGATGTCATACACAAACAAAAGTATTTGACACTGAGCCAATCTTCCTATAAGTGCTGGTTTCTTGAAGATGTACTTTATCGGATCCATCTTAGATATCGGAAGTGTAGAATGCGTCAACATGTACTGCCTCAAACGTCGAGCTGCCCACGTAAGAGCACAACAAGTCTTCTCAAGTAAGGAATGCCTTGATTCACAATCAGTAAACTTTTTGCTCAGGTAATAGATGGCGTGTTCTTTTCATCCAGTATCATCTTGTTGTCTGAGCACACAACCCATATATCCTTCAAGCACAGTCAAGTACATAATGAGAGGTCTCCCTGGAACTGGAGGTATGAGTATTGGTGGTTCTTGAAGGTACTTCTTAATCTTTTCGAAGTCCTCTTGACAACTTTCATCCCAATGGACATCTTGATTCTTGCGCAACAATTTAAAGATGGGTTCACAGGTAGCAGTAAAATGAGAAATGAACCTGGCTATGTAATTCAACCTTCCAAGAAACCCATGTACTCCCTTTCATTTTTCGGTGCCGGAATATCCTGTATTTCTCTTACTTTGTCAAGATCTACTTCATTCCCTCGCTGACTTATGATAAAACCAAGTAACTTGCCCAATTGAACCCCAAAGGTGCACTTGTTCGGATTAAGCATTAACCTAAACTTTCGTATATGATCAAACAACTTATTCAAGTGGAATGAATGTTCTTCCTCGGTTTGTGATTTTATGATCATATCATCCACATACATATCAATCTCTTTATGAATCATGTCGTGAAAGAAAGTCACCATAGCATGCTGATATGTTGCACCAACATTTTTGAGACCAAAAGGCATGACTTTATAGCAAAAGGTACCCCAAGGAGTTGTGAAAGCTATTTTATCCATGTCTTTAGGAGCCATATTTATCTGATTAACCCGAGAATCCATCCATGAAGGAGAAAACTAAAGACAGAGCAGTATTATCAACCAATACATTAATATGAGGCAACAGAAAATCATCCCTTGGGCTTGCTCTATTCAAGTCTCGGTAGTCAACACACATATGTACCTTACCATCTTTCTTAGGTATAGGCATAATGTTAGCAATCCAAGGCGGATAATTTATCACAGATGGGAAGCCTACATCAAGCTGTTTCTGAACTTCTTCTTTGATCATCAAAGCCATGTCGGGTCTGGTCGTTCGCGGCTTCTGCTTTACAGGAGGACATTCTGGCTTAAGTGGAAATCTGTGCATCACTATATCAGTATCTAAACCGGGCATGTCTTCATACGACCAGGAGAAGATGTCAACATACTCTCAAAGCAACTCAATCAACCCCTTCTTTTCTTCGCTTTGTAAGGCATCACCTATCTTGACTTCTCTGTTTACCTCTTTCGTACCAAGATTGATAACTTCTGTTTCTTCTTGATATGGCTGGATGACCTTCTCTTCCTGTCTCAAGAGTCTTGCTAGTTCTCCAAGAACTTCACAATCTTCCCCGTTGTCCTCATTATCATAGTCAACTGAATTCTCAAGGATATTAGGAACCATAGCACTATCATTTCCGATGGAATTCGAGACAAATCTGCATGATTGATGATTTTATGTTTTGTTTTAGAAAGTGCAAGAAAATATTTAGACTATGAAAAGAAAAGCATTTCCATTTTTATTTTGAAAAGTAAAAGTAAAAGGAAAGACAGGGAACAAAATTATATGCGAAAGTGCTATTTTCATTCAATTTTAAAGTGAGATTGAAACATAAGGGGCCCCTTCTGCAAGTTGTATCTATACCTTGGGCAGGGCATATGACTTAATGGAAACAAAAAATTACACATCAAGGAAAACAACTTCAAGGATGTCCACGGCAGTCCAATTGCTGAGCTCTTGGTCCGATGCAACCTGATAGATAAATCTGGAAACATCTTCATCATCACCTTCATCATCTATTGAGAGCACTTGTCCTTCTTTACTTGTACCATCACTGATGAACACTTCAGAAATTGGGGGAACCTGCTTTCCTTTGAGAGGAACCAAACTAGCTTGCGTGGAGGACGATGGCTGATACCCAAGACCATATTGATCTTTCTTCTTAGGTACTTCAATCAATTTTCCCCAACCATCATGGGGAAATATAGCTTCCATGAGGGCTTTGGCATCATTCAAAGAGGCCATGGGTGCTTCAGACTTCTTACCTTCCACGATAGGGAACCTGTCAACAGAAACAATCTCCTGAGCTTTAAAGGGAAACTCCTGCACCTCACCTTCCACTTCCATATAACATTAGGTTGTCAGATTGTTAATCACCACATCTTTTTCTCCACAAACAACAACAACTTTGTCGTTTATAGTGAACTTCAGGCGTTGATGAAGAGTAGATGTCACAGCTCCTGCTACATGGATCCATGGGCGACCAAAAGGAAACTATAGGATGGACGAATGTCCATAACATAGAATGACAAATAGAAAGTGTGGGGGGAAATCTTGATAGGCAAGTCCATTTCTCCCCCCACAGATCTCCTTGAACCATCAAATGCTTGAACACTTAGGGTGGAAGGCCTCATCATCACCCCGTCCATATTCAGCTTAAACAGAGTATCCTTAGGCATCACATTGAATGAAGAACCTGTATCTACCAAAACTCGAGATAAAACCGTATCCAAACACTTCATGGAAATGTGCAGTGCTTTGTTATGGGCTCTGCCTTCAACTGGGAGCTCATCACCACAGAAACCAAAACAATTTCCTACAGCAATATTGGTTACGATCCCTTCAAACTGGGCCACAGAAATGTCTTGTGTAACATGGGAAGAACACAAAATCTTCAGTAAGGCATTGTAGTGGGTCTCTGAACACAAGAGGAGAGACAAGATGGAGATCTTGGACGGCGTCTGGTTAAGTTGATCCACCACTTTTTAATCACTTCGCTTAAGAATTCTCAAGAGCTGTTGTGCTTCTTGTCCTACAGAAGGTTTAGGCTAGCTATCAATCACTTTCTTTCCCCTAGCCTTGGCTAGAGCATCACCATCGGTTTCTTTGGGAGGCGGTGGTGGGGAGAAAAGATCCTGCCACTACGAGTCATGTTACTAGTTCATGCAATTTTGGTAACATTTTTGTCAGCCACTGGAGGACACTCATATTTCTTCCCAAGAATATAGACCATATTATACTCCCACGAAACTGCCTTCGAGTTATTACATAGAGGAGGAATAGGAGTTTAAGTTATTGCGGGGGTAATCGGAGCTTGAATCATTAACAGGGTAGTAAGAGCCTGAATTGTGAACGGGGTACCTAGTGTTGCTGAGATGCTTCTCGGATAGTAAGGAATTTCCAAGACATCAATCTCTTCTTCTCGAAATATCTTCTCTACCTGTAGGACACCTTCATCCATTAGCTTTCAGATAGCCGTCTTCAAACTAGTACACTCTTCAGGTTTAGAGGAACATTTTAAGGAAAAATCATGGAGTCCCTGCAGCACCTCGTGCTCCAACAAATGTTCTCTAACAGTCCCTAATCACATCTTGATCTCGTCAACCTTGGTTATCAGAGTATGTTCACTACTTTCTTCAATAGCATTAACCGCTGCCCCTGGGTGAGGAGGCGTGGGATTATTTTGGGTAATGGGACCAACATGGTTGAAATTTATGGCCTTTGCATCGAGGAGGTATTGAACTTTACATTTAAATGCTCTACAATTCTCAATCGTGTGGCCTGGGGCTCCAGAATGAAATTCACAATGAGCATTAATGTCATACCCCCTGGGGAGAGGATTTGGTGGTGGACCAAGTTCACGCAGTTGAATCAACTGATTGGCAAGTAACGGAGGGAGAAGCTGAACATATGACATAGGAACAGGATCAAATCTTCTTTCGGGTGCTCTTTGTCTCTACGGAGCTCATAGACCTTGAGATTGCTGATTCTGTTGTTGATAATTTGGAGGTGGTGCAAATTGTTGTTGTGGAAGATATTGTGGTTGAGGAGTGAAAGTTCGTTGTTGGGCCATCCAGGATGTTGGAGTTTTATCAGCATACACTTGAGGAACATATTGATTAGGAACAACAACAGATGTTGGGAAATAAGGAAATCAAACTTGAGGATATGCAAGAGCTTTTCCTTGGTTGATTGTGACAACACTAGTCTCACCCTCTTTCTTCTTGACGAAACCAGAAAACGGCTTCCTACCAATGCCAATATTGTTGTTGGTATTGTTAGGGATACCTTGGATCGTTCCAGCCTTAATACAAGTTTCAACATGTTCTCCAATAATGACTACTGTACCCCAAAATTTTCCCTCCCATATTTCTCAAAAACATTTCAAGAAAGATCCTCAAGTTGCTCAAGGAAGTCCAAGGGTTGACCAGACAAGCTCTCTCCTAAGACAGTCTACCTCAAATTAGGGTTTCATGTTGCATCAAGATACTTGAGTCCAAGGGATCCCAAATGCTCACTGTTGTCCTAATATGTTCTCAAGATCATCCATGTCAAGTTTCAAGCCCTATAGAGAAAGTTTGCTCAATCAATTGCTCAAAGGCCTGAAAATCGACAGTGCTAGGGCAAAAGTCAACTGTGCCTCCATACAGTCAAACTTAAAGATTTTTGGTCAACATACTCATTTTGAATTATTATTCATCATTTGATCAAGGGTTGATCATGATTCATCAAGGATTGCTCATAATTCATCAAGAACCAAAAGTTGCTAAATTAGGGTTTTGCAAGAAAAGTCAACTCAATTTTGACCAAGCATAACTTTCTCATACTTTATGAGAAATGACCCATCCAAATCCCATTTTGAAGAGGATGCAATTCTCTATAATTCATCTTCATCTCCCAAGTTCAAAATATGCACTCACAAGAAGTTGTGAATTTGGACATTATAGGTCATTTTGAAAAGTCAACAAAAACACCTTTTTTGTCAAAGCTTCATACATTAACATGGAATACCAAATTGAGATGAGACCAAAAGGGTTCCTTAGAGGACATCTCAAGCTTTCTAAAAAGTCCAAGAACACCTTCAAAGAGTCAAAATTGAGGAAGTTATGCATTGGTGAAGTTGACTCTTTTTGCAAAATTGTCAAAAGTCAAATATGCCTCAAGTTGCAATTTTTGCTAAATGGGCCTAACTTTTTGCACTTGTTTTGAGTTGGTAGCATGGTCCACGAGACCTAGCTCTTTCCACTTGTAATTATCTTATTTTTATTATTTATTTTGATTTTTATTTGAATTAAATCAATTTAAATCAAAACAAATCATGGAAAAATCCAAAACATTGAAATCTCAAGATATTTTGCATGTTTCAGGTCCTGTATCCAGTTGGCAAGTGATTGAATTCGTGCAAGGCTTTTGTGTGCACAAAAAGGTTGAATTTGGCCTATTTTTGGAAGGATCTTCAAGTGAATCAAATCCAAATCAAAAGCTATAATGGAGGAAGATTGAGATCATATTTTCAACCCTAATTCATTCCTCATTATATAGTATACAATTGCAGACCTAAAACAAGAGGTTGGAGAGGCGCACAAAGTCAGAACAAACTTGAAAAAATCAAAGAAAAGTGGTGATTCGATTTTGCACTTCCAGGCATTCTCAAGACCCTCTAGCCATCCCAATCGCTTCCTGGGATCACAAGCAAGTGAAACCAATCAAGAACAAGGAGTTTCTAGCATTGTAACTCACTGTAAGTCAGCCACGACAATGGCTTTTTCTTGAATTCGAATTGCATAATTTTGGCACTTATAGAATGAAATAATTATATATTCTTGTTCCTTAACACATTTGCAAGCTATACATATCATTCAATTGCATTTTTGTGGACTGAATCAAGATTTGCCATTGTTAGGGTTTTTGGTTTCGTTTTAGGGTTTTTATGTGCAGGCAAAATTATCCCCCATGAAAGGTATCATGATGCTCAGAATGCCAAGACGGTTCGATTCATGGCATTATAAGTCATTTATCTTACCCATGGGAGATTTTGAGATAAGCCAGAGTTGTAGTGACGGACACACGTCTGTAGGTAAAAGTTTATCACTTTTACCAATGGAGCGAGGTTAGGGATGACTGGCGTGGCACCCTCTCATTCGCTGATTTGAATTCTGGCGCTTTTTTTCCATTAACTTGCATATTATATATATTATCTTTTATTATTATTTGATGTACAAAGCAATCTTGCAGCGCAGTTGGCATTGGAGCGTTTGGAAAAGGCTTTGGGGCCTCGGTTCGAATCCCAGGTCCCCCCATTCTTTCACATTATTTTTCTTTACAGGTTCAGGCGCGCATACAAAGTCAAGGGATCACCATATGCCCTCAGGATCTAACCCTTGGATCTCTAGATGGCTAAATCTGATGGCCATCATTTGAGGGACCATGATACGCCTCAGTCAACGCATATCACTGGAATGGGCAGGTCAACATGGATCAACTTGCTTCTTGGGCTAGATTGCTATCCACACTCCCTCAATTTGCTTTCTCAGGCCCATTTCCTTTTCTTTTCATATTTTCTTAATTAATTTATTTAATTATTTCTTCTAACATAAAAAATAATTCCTTTTATCAAAAAATCACAAAAATAATATTTTTCATCCAATTAGATTTGGGTTTATTTTTTTTATCAAAAAAATTAATTAATTTAAATAGGTTATTTAATTTTAGATAACTTAAATTATTTTGTAAATAAATTAAAATAATTAGAAAATTAGGGTTTTAATTTAATTTAATTCTATTTTCTTTTTCCTAAAAAATAACAAAACACAAAAATAGGTTAAATTTAGTCATTTTATTAAATTAATTTAATTACTAATTAATTTTGTATTTAATTTAAAAAACCTAATTCTTTTTTCTTAGAAATAATTAAAAACAACAAAAATAATTTTTCTTTCGATTAGGTTAGACGGGGTCAAAACCCTAGTTCTCTCTCGTTCTCGATTCGTCGCGCTTTATTTATTTTTACTATATTGGTGTAATTGCTCACAAGTTGTAATAGATCAATTAGGGCTTTTTACTTTCGTTTATCGTTTTTTTACGGGTTTGTTTTTGGCTATGTAAATACTTGAAGCCTTGTAATAGCGTAGCTTATTTTCCACACTTTAAAATTCCGCAAAATATAAATTGTTAGATGTATGATAATAGGGATGCATGACAAGAATGTATGATTAACTTTAAAACAGTTAGCAAACCCTAAATGTGCAAAGATAATAAACTTGAAATCGAATCACTCGCACATGCGTACTCCTAGGGTATACTCTCACTTCGGTTGCCTTCGGTAAACGGTCATTAAGTGTTGTACCCCAAAATTTTCCCTTCCATTTTTCATAGAAGACACAACCCTAGGGTTTCTCCGATATTCAAGTTGGCTCAGAAATCGACCAGACAGATTCTCTTATGTGGCAGTAAACCAGCAATTAGGGTTTTTTGCAATTCTAAAAAGAAAATGAGTTTTCAAAGATCCAATTTGCCTTCATAGGTCTTCATGCTTCCTCAAGGTTGTATTTATGATTTCTTCAAGCTACAAGATTTTGAGACGATTTTGTCTGTTCATGGTCACATGTGATGTCGCTCACGGGTTTATCTTCAAAGAATCGGAAGATATTTGAGTTTGGAAAACTTTAAAATTATCAAATCATCGCAAGGCATTTGATTGATTTTGAATTTTCTTAAAACGCAGTTTACTGAAAGGATAATGTTTGTTCTCAGAGCATGATTTGTTTGGGACAAGAGATAGAGGTTAAGACTGTCATTTAGGACAATCATGATTTTGGGATCTAGGTTGACCAGATGATTTACGTCCTTAAAACATTTGTTTGGTTAGGAATTGGAATATACAGTGCGTGTTTGTTTGAAATGCAGTTACAAAGTTATTGGGATTACTTGGAATTTAAGTTACCAGACTGGATCATTTTATTTCAAATATCCTGATTGGGAATTTAAAAAAAAAATCAATTAGGATGCGAAGAGAAATTACAAGTTGTTGTTGATAAAGGATTTCAAGTTATAAAATGACACCAGAATACTTCATGCTACAACTCAAGATTTTCTCTAATTTCACACACACTGTCCAAGATTGTTACAAAAAACAATTTATTTCTTTTAATACTTTATGTTTTACAACTTATTGTATTTAAAAGATAAATTGTTACAACTATTGGATACAATAAATCAAAATACAAGAATGATCTTTCTAAGTTACAAAGAAAATCCAAATGAATGTTTGGCCTAGAAGAATTAATCTATGTCTAAGTTGTTTGAAGATTGAAGTCGTATCAGATTCCTTTGCTTATCTCCAAGACTTCCATGCTTGCCACGGATTTCTTGCGTTCTTTGCTTTGTCATCTCCAATTTTGCTCGCATGAAAACAAGAGAAAGAAAACATGATTAGTACAAAATTATGTGGGCATGAACAAGAAATTTTCCAAAAGGTATTCATCATTAAGGTTTGCAATGTGGAATCAGAATTCTATTTAATTCATCACAATCTATTTCCCCTAATTGCAAATCACAAGAAGGTTACCCTTCTTGGTTCACAAAAAGAAAGAAGAAGAGAAATTCGCGAGCATGCTACAATAACAAAATGCTACAACAGTCCAAACAAACATCATTACCAAACTGAACAAACAGGAGCCTCGCAAACCAAACAAACAACATTACAAACTGGATAAACAACAAACAGCAGCCTCGCAAACCAAACAAACAACATTACAAACAGGACAAACAACAAACAGCATTATCACAAACCAAACGAACATCATTATCACAAATTAAACAAACAGCAACATTATCACAACTGGATAAATAACAACAGCACCAACAAAAGCTAAGGCAGCAGCGTGGCAAGTATGACAAATAGCTAGATGCTAAATCAAACAAAACTTGCTCAAGAAACGAGACATCATCATTTTCCAAACTGAAAACCTTTCAGATTAGTAAAAAAGGCAAAAGATAAAATTGTTTTTTTATTGTCATTGAGAGATAAGAGAGGAAAGAAGTCACCTATTCTATAGAATTGCCCAAAATGCACATCCTGCAAAATCTCTATTGCAAAAGGAAGAGCTGCTGCAAAGCCAATAATCATCAAAACTGCTAAAAAAACAAAACCAAGCAAGAGCTGCTGTAAACCCAAGAATCATCAAAACTGCTAAAAAACAAAACCAAGCAAAACCTGCTGTAAGCAAAAAAAACTGTTGTAGAGACCAAAGGCCAAGAAGCCACAACATTAGAAGAGGTCAATATAACAGAAGTGTGAGCGATCAAAAAAAGGGAGGAGAGCAAAGACAACAAAAACCATTAACCATTATCAAGAACATAAAACACAATAACCATCACAAAAAATCCCAAAACCTGTAACCAAGCATCAAACTCAACACAGTAGCAAAGCTTCAAAAATCCCAAACTGTTAACCATACAAGCAACAGAACCATCACCAAAAAATCCCAAAACCTGTTAACTTTCATCAAAACAACAAACACGTTAACCATCATTGTTCACAACAAAACCAACAACCATCATCAAACTCAAAAAACCTGTTAACAAGCTTCAAATTCAAAAACCTGTTAACAAGCCCCCAAACTCAAAAACCATTAACCATCATCAAGAACAAAAAACACAATAACCATCACAAAATAAAACCCAAAGGCTTGTTAAACATCAAACAACAAAAACACAGTAGCAAGCTTCCAAAATCCCCAAACTGTTAATCATCATCATTCACAACAAACCAGTAACAAACCACCAAAACTCAAAAACCTGATAATCATCATTCAAACAAAGAAAACAGAAGAAGTTACCAACAAGCCAGAAAAGCCACGCTCTTATCCTCATCTCTTTCCCTCAAAAAACTTCTGCCACCATTGAATACCGTCCTCAGTCTCGCCTCTCCCTTCCTATTTCGCAAGAGAGAAATTGTAAAGCTCCAACAGGTATGAGTTCTTCATCTTTCTCATACTTCCATAAGCATATTTTCTGCATCTAAAAGAACAAGGTAGTTAAAAGAAAACACAAAGATGGAATGATCAACAAAAATCTTTAAGCTTTAAAAATAACAGAGAAACCTTACCTTTTCAAAAATCGCTAAAGCTTGATTAGGGAGACGAGAGGGTTGTGTTCCGGTAACGGAGAGTTTTAGGGAGGTCAAGGATGAGGCATTTTCGGGTCTTTTGGGTTCAAATCCGAATTCAAAAATTAGGGTTTCAAAAAGATGCAAATCGCGGCGAGACAAAGAGGCAGTATGTTACTGAAGAGGGAGATTCGGTCATGAGGTTAGATAGGGACGGGATAGTGAGGACGTTTAGAGGGTTTTAGCAAAATGGAAGAGCTGAACAAAGATGAACAGCAGCGCCGCGTGAGTGAGAAAGATGAACCAAAACCTAATTTTGTGTTATCCCTTAAATCTGTGGTTAAGTTTGGTTTAGAAATTTGATTTTGTTTTGCTAATATGAGTTGGATAGTCCATTGCCAATGCCCCTTAAGCCCAATATATTTGCTGGCCTCACCCCCCCTTATTTTGCTTGATTTTTGTAAACAACCATTTTCCTTTGGGCCTCCGCCCCAAATCATCCATAAGCCCATGCTGTTTTATTGGCCTCACCCTCCTTCTGCTTGTTTTCTGTTACAGCAAGTAGACAATCTTTTCCTTTCGGCCTCCGCCCCAAATCACTTCCATAAGCCCATTTAACTATTAGTTTATTTTCTTCTTATATTTTTTTTTTCTGTTATACAAAATACTATTAAACTTAAAATATACCTTTTTTTTTATAATTAATTTGATTTAGACTTTGTGAATAATTTTTATCAATTTGTTTTTCTTTCTTTAATAAACTTTGTTTTAGAATTAATTTAAATATAATAAAACACCAAAAAATAATAATAGAATTTAGTTTTATCCTTCTTTAATTTTTTGTTACTTACGTAATTAAAAACACAAAAAGATAATGCATACGATTTTAATTTCTTTTAGTCAATTATTTCATTTTTAGAATAGGTTTTACTTTCTTTCCTTCAAGTAAATACTTAAAATTTTATTTCCATACTTTGTTGATTTTATTTCATAGATTATTATAACTTTCATTAATCGCACAAAATTCGATTGGGTTGTATTGCTTGTTATTTGGACCTTTCTATCACATTTGATTCATCCCCATTTGTAAAAATTGTAGCCCCATTCCCGAATACTTTGTAATAGCGTAGAATTTCCATTCCCGCAATTTACTGTTTTCCTTATACTGTATAGTAATTAGGCGTGTATGGCAATTCAAAAATCAATCGCTAGATAACTTAATCAAAAATAAAATAATTTGAAACCAACACACTTTTTCTCACGCGCACCTCTAGGGTAACCTCGCTCGTTGCCTCGGAAATACAGTCATGTCCCTCGAATATGGGACGCTTTAGCAATGACCCTTCGATAAAAAAGATCGTAGTTCCTCGATGACCCTCGACGTTGCCTTCGATTAAAACGATCACGTCCCTTACAAAAATTGCTAAAGCATCTCATAAGTTGCTTTCGATGATTGTAAAATTGACCCACGTCTGTCCCTTTACATCCAACAATGGGGCTTCTTACCAAATCAAGGGTAAGATAGCACCATTAAAAGGAGGAAGAAAAGAACAATTTAAGACCTTTCGAGTAGATAGATTCGCTCCTAGTTACTCGCTTACTCACGATAAAAACTTTTTACACCTACACTTTCATTTCAAAACATTTTCAAAAAGACAAAACATTTTGTATACGTTCTTATAAAGACAAGAACCATTGCAAAACATCTTTTCAAAACACTTTCCGAAACACGATTCACAAACACATCTTTGAACCACTTTTCGAAACAAAACTTTGTACGCGTTCTTATAGAAACGAGAACCATTACAAAGAGATTTTCCAAAATACTTTCAAAGCCCACACCACAAGCACACTGTCAAATGAAAGCAAGTGATCTAAACGAGTAACTAAGAGCCCATGGAAAACCATGGATGAAAAAGGGTGCTAATACCTTCCCTTTTCATAATCTACCCCCCGAACCCGAGAAATAATCTCGAAAGGTCTTTCCTATGCTTTTTTACCTTTCCTTTTTGGATAAAAGAAAAGTCGGTGGCGACTCTTGCTATCCGCACAAATGCGATCGAAACACAAAACATCAAGTCAGTTCTCCCACCGTATAACCAGAACTGGCGACTCTGCTGGGGAAATAAAAAAAGTGGGGTTACCTTAGGGATAGATCACCTTTACTCGCTTTCATTATTTGATTTGTGTGCTTTATATTTAGTACTTTGTATTGGGCTTGCTTTGATCCTCCACCCGGATTTGGGGCACCTTTTTAGGTAAATAGCAATAGATTGTGGAGACTGTACGGCGTAGACAGATATGGTTGAAACAATGGCTATGTTAGTGTGACGCATTTGTGAGTACTGGTATCCCTCGTGGTGAATCGAGGAGAATACGGGGCCACTGAGCAGCGTCATGAAGCACTAATTAGCCTTAGAATCCTAATTGAACAAACTTGGCCATTAGGACGTAGTGAGGTAGCCGGTTTCGGTGTAAAGCTGAAAATTGGTTGACACTCGATACTACACTCATTGAGGCTAGACTTTTGGGATATCTCGGCCGCAAGAAAAGATTGTTGTGCTGAGACAATGCCTAAGAGAAAGGTCGGTGATATTGAGATCCTTTAGAACCTGATCATTATTTCTAGGATAGGTTGAGCCAACTAAAACTTCAAGAGGGTACTTACCTATAAACTCATGCAAGCCTAAAACATAGGGATCTGTTTGTTGTGTGTGTATATGTTTTCTTGTACATAAACATCATAAACATCATAAACATCATCAACATCATATGCATGCTCACTAACCATTTCAAGGATTTAGAAATTTATCTTTGTTTTTGTTTTGTAAGATATGAATTCTCTCCGAAGAAACACCATCTGAATCAGCTTTGTAAAAGCACATCCTCAACTTCAAGAGCTAGCTTCAAGAGTGCCTGGGGATTCTCCTTTTACCAAGAAGTATGGTCGACTCCTCAGTTTGGCTACATCCAACTTCCAAGAAGAGATGATGTGTGTACTATTCCAATTCTTTGATCCCGTACATCATTGTTTCACTTTTCCAGACTATCAGTTGGTACCTACACTGGAAGAGTTCTCTCTACTCTTAGGGGTGCCCGTGCTTAATCAGATACCGTTCACCGGTCTAGAAGGGATTCCAAAACCTGAAGTCACCGCCGAAGCTTTACATGTGAAAAGGGCCGACATCATAGCCAATTGGGAGACAAGAAGTAGGGTTAAAGGTTTTTTAGCTAAGTTTCTATTGGAAAAAGCTCGTTCATTCTGGGATGACATGGATTTCCAAGCTTTCGAAGACGTGCTAGCCCTCCTCATTTATGGTTTGGTTTTGTTTCCTAATTCGGACCAATTCATAGACGTTAATGCCATCAAAGTCTTTCTCTCTCGCAATCCTATACCCACCTTGCTAGGAGACATCTTGCATTGCCTTCATACCCGTACCATGAAGAAAAGAGGTACCCTTTTGTGTTGTATACCCCTACTCGCTAAGTGGTTGACTTCACACCTGCCTCAGTCAACATTGAAGAACGAGCAAAGATTGACTTGGTCTCAAAGGATGATGTCTCTCTCCCACGCTGATATCCGTTGGTGCTCGAGATCCTTGGAGGATATTTCTATCATTGACCGCTGTGGTGAGTTCCATAATGTACCTCTGCTAGGTATTAGTGGAGGTATCACCTACAACCCGTGTTTAGCTCTTCGGCAGCTTGGGTATGCCCGAAGAGACGGCCCTCATGAGATGCTCGTCAAGGGTCTGGTTTTCGACTACGACAAAGAAGATCAAGGTTATCGCCAGAGGTTTGCACATGCTTGGGGAATGGTGAACAAGGTGGACAGTAGGACTTTGGGACATAAAAACTCTATCCCTCTCGAGCCTTACCTTAAGTGGGTACGGGCTCGTGCTCAGGATCTATTGATGCCTTACCCTTCCATCCTTCCTGTCACCATCGAGCCTATTATTGAAGGAGACGTCCCATACACCGTTCTTCATCCTGACATGCCTACCTCTCTCGAAGACCTGCAGAAAGCTTGGGTTCAGTTAAAGGAAGAGCGAGACACCTTTGAAACCCAGTACTACGCCAGCGAGAAGAAGGTTCTGGAGCTCACCAAACTCTTTCATGAAGAGAAAAACCTGAATACCTACATTGCTCCAAAGAGGATGCGTTTGGTCTTTTTGTCTTAAGAATTTTTGTTGTATTTTGTTTCTTTCTTTGTAAGCCCAAGGAGGCATGATGTATTCAAACTTGGTTTTATTTAATATGACGTGTGTTCTTTTTTGGTTTGGACAAGTTTAAATCTTCTAAATTTCGTTGAAATCATTTGCATATTACATCTTCATTCATCATAACATCATACAGGTTTCTCATAACAGGTCGCCTTATCCTTCTACTGTTTATTTCAGTGAGATGGATGTTGAACAGACTGTGAAAGATATTCAGGCGCAAAATGCCCAGTTTCAACAAATGCTCATGGCTCTGACAAAAGGGAAAGAGGAGTTGAAGACTCTGCTAGCCAAAGAGAAGAAGAAGAAAACGAAGAAACCAACCGGAGTTGTGATTATGGGAAGAAGGTTTAAAGGACAGACCAGGAGAACCTTGGACTTTGCAACATCATCGAGTGAAGGAGATAACCAAGGGGCTGAGACCCAAGAAGTGAACGACGACCCAGCATCCGAAGGAGAGGAAGAGCCTGATTACTCTGAGGAGCAATATCCTCATGCTGATGATAAATACAAACAGCCAGAGGATCGTTTGAACGCCATGGAGATTCAGAGAGTACCCGGTTTTGACTTTGAAGAATTAGGACTCATCTCAGGGGTTGTCATCCCACAGAAATTCAAGGTCCCAACTTTCGCCAAGTATGATGGTATCTCTTGCCCAAAACTACATCTGAGGTCATATGTCAAAAATATTCAGCCCCACACGACTGACAAAAATCTGTGGGTGCATTTCTTCCAGGAGAGCTTATCAGGGACTCAGTTGGATTGGTTCTACCAATTAGAAGGGTCCAATGTCCGTAACTGGGAAGAGTTGGATGCCGCTTTCTACAAACAGTATCAGTATAATGCTGATTTGGCTCCGACTAGGACACAGTTACAGAGTATGTCTATGGGAACAAATGAGGGTTTCAAAACCTATGCTCAAAAATGGAGGGATCTCGCAGGAAGAGTCCAGCCCCCTCTATCCGACATAGAATTAGTGGATATGTTCCTTGGCACCTTGTCAGGACCATTTTTTAATCACCTGATTGGGAGTTCTTCATCTGGGTTTACCAAATTAATCATGACTGGTGAGCGGGTCGAAGCCGGTATAAAAAGCGGAAAAATTCAAAGAGATGTATCCTCAAGTTTGGTGAAGAAACCTTTTGTTGGAAAGAAGGAGGTCTGTGTTGCGTATGACAATAGGAATCAAAACAAAACCGACCGTCGTCCAGCAGTAGGGGCTGTCATGATCTCTAATCCTGCGCCAAATCAGCAGCAAAATTATCAGCGCAAACCAGAAGCGCCCATGAGACGATTTACCCGGATTAACATGACCATGTCTCAAGTTTTGCCACACCTTCTAAGGACCAATCTGGCAATTTTAAAGGAATCTCCCAAGAACCCCAATATTGCTTCTCCTCGCTACAACTCGAACGCCCGATGTGCCTATCATTCTGGAAGCCCATGGCATGATACAGATGACTGTTGGGCCTTAAAGAATAAGGTGCAAGACCTTATCGATGCGAAGGAGCTTGAATTTGAGTCCCCAGAAACGCCTAATGTAATAACGACACCAATGCCCAGACATGGCCAAGGTATCAACGCCATTGATGATGATCGTTTTGTTTCCTCCGTGAATGACTTGGTTACTGCTCTGTTGACCATTAAACAAAATCTACTACAAGCCGGCTTGTTCCTAGGGTGCGATGAAAATTGCCACCTTTGCAAATCTCTGCCGAACGGTTGTTTGTTACTAAAGATAGGCGTCCAGTGCCTGATGACCAGTAAATAAATCCTATTTGAAAATCTATCTCTTATCAAAAGCTCTTATCAAGATGTTTCGATAATCACCATTTTCGACAATCCTCCCAGGGTCTCCACCAAAAGACCCGTCAGGATTACATCTACTCTCAGATCTGCACCGTTGATCATCACTATGCCAAGACCAATACCATACTCCTCAAATTAAGTTGTTCCCTGGAGTTATGAGGCTGACGTTTATTACTACGGCATCAAGCAAGATCAATTGGCTGTCACAAATGAAGTTGCAAGAGATATTGATCCTAATATCGGTAACATCATTGGAACCAGCAAAATAACAAGAAGTGGAAGAGTCTTCTCCCCTGAGATTTCTCCAAAGACCATTGCTACTCCTCTGATCATCACTACTGCCACTCCTACCGACACCGCCAGTGATACTCCCGATGTTATCCCTACTACCGATACTAGGGGCAAAGAGGCTTTGGTTGAGCCTACCCAAGTAAGAGAATGTCCCAAAGTCATCCTTGAAGCTTCTAGAAAAGAAATAGAAGAAATCTTGAAGATAATCAAGAAAAGTGACTACAACAATGTAGAACAATTGGGGAAGACCCCCTCGAAGATATCATTGTTGTCCTTACTTTTGTGCTCTGAAACTCACACCAAAGCCTTGGTAAAGTTTCTTAAGACCGCTCACATGCCCCAGGAGACTTCCATCGACCAATTTGAAGACTGTGTGGCCAGTTTAACTGCTGATAACAGATTGGGCTTTTCCGATGCCGATTTAACCTCTAAAGGAAGGAAGCACAACGATGCCTTACATATTTCCATTGAATGCAGGGGAACCACACTTGCCCATGTTTTGGTGGATACCGGTTCATCATTGAATGTCTTGCCCAAAAATGCTCTCGACCGACTGGATTGTGAGGGGCTCATCTTGAAACCTAGCAACATCACAGTAAGGGCCTTTGATGGTTCCAAGAGGACAGTGCACGAAGAAGTTAGTATCCCCATAAAAATTGGGACTCAGACCTTTGACTCAATTTTCTATGTGATGGACATCCGCCCTTCGTACTCTTGTTTGTTGGGTCGACCCTGGATCCATGGTGTTGGTGCCGTCACTTCCACCCTACACCAAATGCTGAAATACCCGATCAGAGGGAAGATTGTCACAGTTCGCGGAGAAGAGGAATACATGGTTAGCCATTTGAACTCTTTCAGGCACGTTGAAATAGATGGTGAATTCATCGAGACTCCCTGTCAGAACTTTGAGGAGGTTCTAGCAACGGTCACATCAACCAAGTCTACTCAAAAGGTTCCGAATATTACCAGACCTCCGCTAAATATGGCTTCATTGAAAGATGCTCGAGCAGTAGTCGAAGAGGGAGGATGTACTATTTGGGGTCAGCTTCCAGATATTCCCTATAAGTCCGACAAATTTGGGTTGGGGTTCACTTCAGAGGCTCAGAAAACTGTTTGACGTTCTCGCGCAGGGGGACCACCTCTGTGTATCAGCAATCAAGGAGTCAATGCATTAGAAGATAGTGATGGCAGCTGTGACATGGATGAATGGATTTTTCCAACTATCGGCAGAGGGCTTAATAATTGGGAGGCGAAGGATTTCATTCCTATTACTTTTATTCAAGAGTAATTGTCTTTTAATATTTTCAGGCTTGTAATATTTAAACAATTCAGACTCTTTTTTAAACCTTGTGTCTTACCCGAGGCACAATGGTCCATCTGTAAGGGTTGTCACTTCATTCTCATATGTCATTAATGAATCATGGACGTTTTTTTCATCAAGTTTTGTTTTCTTTGTCTTTTATTTCTTACATTTTATTTCTTTCAAAGGTGGCTATGCTCTTACACACACTCACATATTGAAAATGCAGATCTACGTCCACTCAGGATCCCAGGGGTAATAGTTCTGCTATGGCCAATTGTGACTTTGAAAATCCGATCTACCAAGCCAACGACGAAGGTGAGGAAGATTATGAAGTGCCAGGAGAGTTGGCCAGGTTGTTGCAACAAGAAGACAGAGCTATTCAGCCTCATGAGGAACCGTTGGATACAATCAACTTGGGTACCGAGGAAGATAAAAAGTAAATCAAGGTGGGTGCCAATCTAGAGCCGAATGTCAAGGAGCGTCTGATTCAGTTGTTGCACGATTATGTTGAGATCTTCACCTGGTCATACGAAGACATGCCAAGACTGGATGCAGACATTGTGGTACATCGTCTGCCTACAAAGGAAGATTGTCCCCCAGTAAAACAGAAGGTTCGTTGTATGAGGCCCGACATGTCGGAAAAGATCAAAGCAGACGTTATGAAGCAATTCAATGCTGGATTTTTGGCTGTCACCTCTTATCCCCAATGGGCCGCCAATGTTGTCCATGTACCCAAGAAAGATGGTAAAGTGAGGATGTGTGTGGACTACAGAGACTTAAATAGGGCAAGCCCTAAAGATAATTTCCCACTTCCCCACATCGACATCCTGGTGGATAATACGGCGCAACACAAAGTGTTTTCTTCATGGATGGCTTCTCGGGCTATAACCAAATCAAAATGGCGCCTGAGGATATGGAGAAAATGACTTTTGTTACACAGTGGGGCACTTTCTGTTATAAGGTTATGCCATTCGGACTGAAGAATGATGGGGCAACCTATCAACGCGCTATGGTAGCTTTATTTCATGACATCATACACCATGAGATATAGGTCTACGTAGACGATATGATAGCCAGACCGCAGACGGAAGAAGAGCACCTGGATCACTTACAGAAGCTGTTTGAAAGGATGAAGAAGTCCAAGTTGAGATTGAATCCAAACAAGTGTACATTCGGAGTACGGTCTGGTAAACTCTTGGGTTTTGTTGTCAGCAACAAGGGTATCGAAGTTGATCCTGCCAAGGTTAAAGCGATACAAGAAATACCATCTCCTCGTACCGAGAAAGAAGTCAGAGGATTCTTGGGAAGTCTGAATTACACAGCCAGGTTTATTTCTCACCTGACAGCTACTTGTGAACCAATCTTCAAACTCTTGAAGAAAGATCAAGTAGTCAGATGGAACAACGAATGCCAAGTTGCTTTTGACAAAATCAAGGAATACCTGCAAGAACCTCCTGTGTTGTTGCCACCTGTCGAGGGAAGGCCATTGATCTTATATCTAACTGTTTTAGAAAACTCAATGGGGTGTGTGTTGGGGCAGCATGACGAGTCTGGCCGAAAAGAGCATGCTATTTATTACTTGAGCAAAAAGTTTACCGACTGTGAAACAAGATATTCACTGCTCGAGAAAACTTGTTGTGCTCTGGCATGGGCTGCTCACCGGCTGAGATAGTATATGCTAACCCACACTACTTTGTTGATATCTAAAATGGATCCGATAAAGTACATCTTTGAGAAGCCTGCTCTTTCTGGGAGGATAGCAAGATGGCAGATGATCCTGACAGAATATGACATATAGTATACTACCCAGAAAGCTATAAAGGGCAGTGTATTAGCTGATGATCTTGCTCACCAAGCTGTAGAAGACTATCAGTCCATGAAGTTTGAATTCCCAGACGAAGACATCATGACGTTAGACAACTGTGAGGAAATCATGCCATATGACGGACTTGAACAAGGATCCTGATGGACCCTGTTCTTTGATGGGGCATCCAACGCACTTGGAAATGGTATCGACGCCATACTCATATCTCCTGAAGGATGTCATACTCCCTTTACTGCCAGACTTTGCTTCAACTGTACAAATAACATGGCAGAATACGAAGCATGCATCTTTGGTCCCAAGGCTGCCATAGACTTTGGGATCAAACACTTGGATGTATTTGGAGATTCAACCTTGGTCATCAGTCAAGTCAAAGGGGAATGGGATACCAAGCACCCAAATCTTATCCCTTATAAAGAACATGTGTTGACATTGTTGCCGCATTTCGAGAAGATTACCTTCGAGCATTTCCTGCGAGAAGAAAATTAGCTATCAGACGCATTAGCTACAATGTCATCTATGTTTAAACTTAATTGGGATAACGAGGCTCCTCAAGTCACCATTGAGCGGATGAATGAACCAGCCTAATTTCACGAGATTAATACCGAAGAAGTTGTGGACCAGCCTTGGTTTCATGAAGTCAAGAGGTATCTCGAGTCTCAGGAATATCCAGAAGGAGCTTCGGTGAATGACAAGAAATTCCTGAGAAGGTTCTTGGCTAAATTCTTCATTAGTAACAACATTATGTACAAACACAGTCATGAATCTGTATTGCTTCGGTGCGTAGACAAGGCTGAGGCTGAAAGGATCATGGGTGAGCTACACGAAGGCACTTTTGGTACACATTCCAGTGGGCATACAATGGCAAAGAAAATTCTACGGGCAGGCTATTATTGGTCTACCATGGAAGCAGATTGCTATCAACACTCTTGGACTTGCCATAAGAGCCAAATCTATGCTGACAAAGTGCATGTACCTTCGGTTCCTCTGAATTTCTTGACGGCTCCTTGGCCATTTGCTATGTGGGGAATCAATATGATTGGGGAAATCAAGCCAACAGCCTCTAATGGACACCACTTTATCTTAGTGGCCATCGACTATTTTACAAAGTGGGTTGAGGCAGCTTCCTTTGCTTCCGTTACTAAGAATGTGGTCGCCCGGTTCATCAAGCAGAATCTCATCTATCGGTACGGTATCCCAGAGAGAATCCTCACTGATAATGGTACAAATCTGAATAATATTATGATCACTGCCTTGTGCGAGCAATTCAAGATTCAGCATCACAATTCTTCCCCTTACCGGCCAAAGATGAATGGTGCTGTAGAAGCTGCTAACAAAAACATTAAGAAGATCATACAGAAAATGACAGTCACATACAAAGACTGGCATGAGATGCTACCGTTCGCTCTCCATGGGTATCCTACCACAACTCACACATCAACTGGGGCAACACCTTTTTCTCTCGTATACGGCATGTAAGCTGTCTTTCCTATTGAGGTTCAGATCCCCTCTCTGAGAATCATGAAGGATGCTGGTTTGAATGAAGAAGATTGGATTCAGACTCGGTTTGACCAACTGAACTTGATTGATGAGAAGAGGCTTATAGCTATCAATCATGGTCATATGTACCAAAAACGCATGATCAAAGCTTTTAATAAAAAGGTTAAACGTCAGGTATATCAGATCGGTGACTTGGTAATCAAGCGTATCATTTTGCCACAAGGTGATCCCAGGGGAAAATGGACCCCTACATATGAAGGGCCATTTGTAATCAAAAGCATTTTCTCTGGTGGAGCAATGATCTTGACTACTATGGATGGTGACGACCTCCCGCACCCTGTAAATATGGACATTGTTAAAAGATACTACGCATGATCAAAGACCCGCTAGGTTGACTGGCCTAGGCAAAAATAAGGGCTTCCCGGCGAACCAAAAGGGTTCGGGCAAAAATAAGGGATGAAAATTAAAAAAATCTGTACACCCGGCAAGTCGAAAACCCGAAAGCGCGACTTGGGCAAAAAAGGGTATCCTGGACTGAAAACCCGAGAGGGTGGTCCAGGCAAAAGTTAGGGATTAAAGCGTATGACTATGTCTCATTGGATCATCTGGAAAACAATCTTCAGCATCAACCAATCAACTCAATTGGCTCTAAATCAATCCAATCGACTTTGCCGAGGCGACCATCAGACAAGACATTCAAAGACATGAAGACTATAGCAGAACGGGAACCCCAAGGGATTATTTCACATAGCTATCTTTTCTTTGTATCAAATTTTCATTTTTCTTACGACGACATTCTCTTGCTAGAATGTTTTGTCTCATTGTACAAAAACACTTGTTCAAGTTAATACAAAGATATCCCTTTTGAAAGTGCAAAACCATCTATTTTTCTTTATTTTATTTACAAAAACGTCCAATGATTTATTTTTGAACATATGCATTTGAACGTGATTACTGTTACGAATAAATAAATAAAACGGAAAGAAAATTACTAATTACTTTAAGAAATAGAATAATATTTGTAAGCCATTCCATAACACCCCCGCAGGTACTTTCTCCAGCCAGAGCAAAAATTTCCAACCACTGGTCCAAAGTGTCTCCAGCAAGTTGCCCAACTTCTCAGATTTCCCCAGCAGAATATCACAAGCAATGCCTGGCTTTTCCCTTCTGCAACAGAGCATTTACCTGGAAATTCACCCATCAGTACTTCAGAGGGGATTTATTTTCCCCACTTCCAGCAATGCTACGACACAAACAATCTTTACTTTTCATACATTCGCATACATACGTCATAACATTGGCAACTCAAGTGCATAAAGTGCAATCTCATTTATTTTGAGAGACAAACATCACACCATGCATCGCATACATCATAGCATTGCATACAATTAACTCTTCACCTTTTTACAGGAAAGAGACATTTGACAGTTATTATCAACAAACTTCTGACAGACACAAATCTTACACAAGTCAAATACAGATCAATTCCCGAGAAAAGGTTGATTTTTACTGGTTCAGATAAATCTCTCAATGGTTTATTCTGATTCGTTTCCAGATTTTTACTATTTCAGATAAATCTCTCAACGGTTTATTCTGATTCGTTTCCATATTTTTATTGTTTCAGATAAATCTCTCAATGATTTATTCTGATTCATCTCCAGATTTTTACTGGTTCAGATAAATCTCTCAACAGTTTATTCTGATTCGTCTCCATATTTTTTACCGGTTCAGATAAATCTCTCAACGGTTTATTCAGATTTGTCTCCAGATTTCACTGGTTCAGATAAATCTCTCAACAGTTTATTCTGATTCATCTCCATATTTCACTGGTTCAGATAAATCTCTCAACGATTTATTCTGATTCATCTCCAGATTATTTCGCTGGTTCAGATAAATCTCTCAACGGTTTATTCTGATTTATCTCCAGATTATTTCGTTGGTTCAGATAAATCTCTCAACGGTTTATTCTGATTCATCTCCAGATTATTTCGCTGGTTCAGATAAATCTCTCAACGGTTTATTCTGATTCGTCTCCATATTTTTACTGGTTCAGATAAATCTCTCAACGGTTTATTCTGATTGGTCTCCAGATTTTGACTGGTTCAGATAAATCTCTCAACGGTTTATTCGGATTCGTCTCCAGATTTTTACTGGTTCAGATAAATCTTTCAACAGTTTATTCTGATTCGTCTCCAGATTTTTACTGGTTCAGATAAATCTCTCAACTGTTTATTCTGATTCGTCTCCAGATTTTTACTGGTTTAGATAAATCTCTCAATGATTTATTCTGACCCGTCTCCATATTTTTACTGGTTCAGATAAATCTCTCAACGGTTTATTCTGATTCGTCTCCATATTTTTACTGGTTCAGATAAATCTCTCAACGGTTTATTCTGATTCGTCTCCATATTTTTACTGGTTCAGATAAATCTTTCAACGGTTTATTCTGATTCGTCTCCAAATTTTTACTGGTTCAGATAAATCTCTCAACGGTTTATTCTGATTCGTCTCCAGATTTTTACTGGTTCAGATAAATCTCTCAACGGTTTATTCTGATTCATCTCCAGATTCTTACTGGTTCAGATAAATCTCTCAATGGTTTATTCTGATTCATCTCCAGATTTTTACTATTTCAGATAAATCTCTCAACGGTTTATTCTGATTTGTCTCCAGATTTTTACTGGTTCAGATAAATCTCTCAACGGTTTATTCTGATTCATCTCCAGATTCTTACTTGTTCAAATAAATCTTTCAACGGTTTATTCTGATTCATCTCCAGATTTTTACTGGTTCAGATAAATCTCTCAACGGTTTATTCTGATTCATTTCCAGATTTTTACTGTTTCAGATAAATCTCTCAAATGTTTATTCTGATTCATCTCCAGATTTTTATTGGTTCAGATAAATCTCTCAACGGTTTATTCTGATTCGTCTACAGATTTTTCTGGTTCAGATAAATCTCTCAACGGTTTATTCTGATTCATCTCCAGATTATTTGGCTGGTTCAGATAAATCTCTCAACGGTTTATTCTGATTCATCTCCAGATTTTTACTGGTTCAGATAAATCTCTCAACGGTTTTTTCTGATTCGTCTCCAGATTTTTACTGGTTCAGATAAATCTCTCAACGGTTTATCCTGATTCGTCTCCAGATTTTTACTGGTTCAGATAAATCCCTCAACGGTTTATTCTGATTCGTCTCCAGATTTTTACAGGTTCAGATAAATCTCTCAACGGTTTATTGTGATTCATCTCCAAATTCTTACTGGTTCAGATAAATCTCTCAACGGTTTATTCTGATTCATCTCCAGATTTTTACTAGTTCAGATAAATCTCTCAACGGTTTATTCTGATTCGTTTCCAAATTTTTACTGTTTTAGATAAATCTCTCAACGGTTTATTCTGATTCGTCTTCAGATTTTTACTGGTTCAGATAAATCTCTCAACGGTTTATTCTGATTCATCTCCAGATTCTTACTGGTTCAAATAAATCTCTCAACGGTTTATTCTGATTCATCTCCAGATTTTTACTGGTTCAGATAAATCTCTCAACGGTTTATTCTGATTCATCTCCAAATTCTTACTGGTTCAGATAAATCTCTCAACGGTTTATTCTGATTCATCTCCAGATTTTTACTGGTTCAGATAAATCTCTCAACGGTTTATTCTGATTCGTTTCCAGATTTTTACTGTTTCAGATAAATCTCTCAACGGTTTATTCTTATTCATCTCCAGATTTTTACTGATTCACATAAATCTCTCAACGGTTTATTCTGATTCGTCTCCAGATTTTTTATTGGTTCAGATAAATATCTCAACGGTTTATTCTGATTCATCTCCAGATTTTTACTGATTCAGATAAATTTCTCAACGGTTTATTCTAATTCGTCTCCAGATTTTCACTAGTTCAGATAAATCTCTCAACGGTTTATTCTGATTCATCTCTAGATTTTTACTGGTTCAGATAAATCTCTCAACGGTTTATTCTGATTCATTTCCAGATTTTACTGTTTCAGATAAATCTCTCAACGGTTTATTCTGATCCGTTCTCTGTTCAGATCCAGTTCAAAATTTCCGCCAACAATTACCTTTGGATGGCATCTACAAGCCCATCTCCGACAAATCTCCTCTGTTTCTCCAAATGGAATCTTTAAGCCCATTTCCATACACAATCAAACTAGCGCATCATCAAGGGCAAATTTCTGGGCACTCTAGTGTTCAATCATCTTCTACTTTCAAGCCACAAACGACAAACATGTCG
Organism: Vicia faba; assembly: GCA_948472305.1. NCBI lineage: Eukaryota > Viridiplantae > Streptophyta > Magnoliopsida > Fabales > Fabaceae > Vicia > Vicia faba. The sequence continues at coordinate 204,511,128 of OX451740.1, forward strand.
ATCTCGCTTTTCAAGTTTAAGAAGATTGAACAGGGGCAACTGTTGTTCCCCAAAATTTTCCCTCCCATTTTTCATAGAAGACACAACCCTAGGGTTTCTCGGATATTCAAGTTGGCTCAGAAATCGACCAGACAGATTCTCTTCTGTGGCAGTAAACCAGCAATTAGGGTTTTTTGCAATTCTCAAAATAAAATGAGTTTTCAAAGATCCAATTGGCCTTCATAGGTCTTCATGCTTCCTCAAGGTTGTATTTATGATTTCTTCAAGCTACAAGATTTTGAGACGATTTTGTCTGTTCATGGTCACATGTGATGTCGCTCACGGGTTTATCTTCAAAGAATCGGAAGAAATTTGAGTTTGGAAAACTTTAAAATTATCAAATCATCGCAAGGCATTTGATTGATTTTGAATTTTCTTAAAACGTAGTTTACTGAAAGGATAATGTTTGTTCTCAGAGCATGATTTGTTTGGGACAAGAGCTGGAGGTTAAGACTGTCATTTAGGACAATCATGATTTTGGGATCCAGGTTGACCAGATGATTTACGTCCTTAAAACATTTGTTTGGTTAGGAATTGGAATATACAGTGCATGTTTGTTTGAAATGCAGTTACAAAGTTATTGGGATTACTTGGAATTTAAGTTACCAGACTGGAGCGTTTTATTTCAAATATCCTGATTGGGAATTTCAAAAAAAAAATCAATTAGGATGCGAAGAGAAATTACAAGTTGTTATTGATAAAGGATTTCAAGTTATAAAATGACACCAGAATACTTCATGCTACAAATCAAGATTTTCTCCAATTTCACACACACCGTCCAAGATTGTTACAAAAAACAATTTATTTCTTTTAATACTTTATGTTTTACAACTTATTGTATTTAAAAGATAAATTGTTACAACTGTTGGATATAATACATCAAAATACAAGAATGATCTTTCTAAGTTACAAAGAAAATCCAAATGAATGTTTGGCCTAGGAGAATTAATCTATGTCTAAGTTGTTTGAAGATTGAAGTCGTATCAGATTCCTTTGCTTATCTCCAAGACTTCCATGCTTGCCACAGATTTCTTGCGTTCTTTGCTTTGTCATCTCCAATTTTGCTCACATGAAAACAAGAGAAAGAAAACATGATTAGTACAAAATTATGTGGGCATGAACAAGAAATTTTCCAAAAGGTATTCATCATTAAGGTTTGCATAGTGGAATCAGAATGCTATTTAATTCATCACAATCTATTTCCCCTAATTGCAAATCATAAGAAGGTTACCCTTCTTGGTTCACAAAAAGAAAGAAGAAGAGAAATTCGCGAGCATGCTACAATAACAAAATGCTACAACAGTCCAAACAAATAGCATTACCAAACTGAACAAACAGCAGCCTCGCAAACCAAACAAACAACATTACAAACTGGATAAACAACAAACAGTAGCCTCGCAAACCAAACAAACAACATTACAAACTGGATAAACAACAAACAACATTATCACAAACCAACCGAACAACATTATCACAAACTAAACAAACAGCAACATTATCTCAACTGGACAAACAACAACAACAACAAAAGCTAAGGCAGCAGTGTGGCAAGTATGACAAATAGCTAGATGCTAAATCAAACAAAACTTGCTCAAGAAGCGAAACATCATCATTTTCCAAACTGAAAACCTTTCAAATTAGTAAAAAGGCAAAAGAGAAAATTGCTTTTTTATTGTCATTGAGAGATAGGAGAGGAAATAAGTCACCTATTCAATAGAATTTCCCAAAATGCACATCCTGCAAAATCTCTATTGCAAAAGGAAGAGCTGTTGCAAACCCAAGAATCATCAAAACTGCTAAAAAAACAAAACCAAGCAAGAGCTGCTGTAAACCCAAGAATCATCAAAACTGCTAAAAAACAAAACCAAGCAAAACCTGTTGTAAGAAAAAAAAACGGTTGTAGAGACCAAAGGCCAAGAAGCCACAACATTAGAAGAGGTCAATATAACAGAAGTGTGAGCGATCCAAAAAAGGGAGGAGAGCAAAGACAAAAAAACCATTAACCATCATCAAGAACAGAAAACACAATAACCATCACAAAAAATCCCAAAACCTGTAACCAAGCATCAAACTCAACACAGTAGCAAAGCTTCAAAAATCCCAAACTGTTAACCATACAAGCAACAGAACCATCACCAAAAAAATCCCACAACATGTTAACTTATATCAAAACAACAAACACGTTAACCATCATTGTTCACAACAAAACCAGCAACCATCATCAAACTCAAAAAACCTGTTAATAAGCTTTAAATTCAAAAACCTGTTAACAAGCCCCCAAACTCAAAAACCATTAACCATCATCAAGAACAGAAAACATAATAACCATCACAAAAAAAAAAACCCAAAGGCCTGTTAAACATCAAACAACAAAAACACAGTAGCAGCTTCCAAAATCCCCAAACTGCTAATCATCATCATTCACAATAAACCAGTAACAAACCACCAAAACTCAAAAACCTGACAATCATCATTCAAACAAAGAAAACAGAAGAAGTTACAAACAAGCCAAAAAGTCCACGCTCTCATCCTCATCTCTTTCCCTTGAAAAACTTCTCCCACCATTGAATACCGTCCTCAGTTTCGCCTCTCCCTTCCTATTTCGCAAGAGAGAAATTGTAAAGCTCCAACAGGTATGAGTTCTTCCTCTTTCTCATACTTCCATAAGCATATTTTCTGCATCGAAAAGAACAAGGTAGTTAAAAGAAAACACAAAGATGGAATGATCAACAGAAATCTTTAAGCTTTAAAAATAACAGAGAAACATTACCTTTTCAAAAATCGCTAAAGCTTGATTAGGGAGACGAGAGGGTTGTGTTCCGGTAACATATAGTTTTAGGGAGGTCAAGAATGAGGCAGTTTTGGGTCTTTTGGGTTCAAATCCAAATTCAAAAATTAGGGTTTCAAAAAGATGCAAATTGTTGTGAGACAAAGAGGCAGTATGTTACTGAAGAGGGAGATTCAGTCATGAGGTTAGATAGGGACGGGATAGTGAGGACGTTTAGAGGGTTTCAACAAAATGGAAGAGATGAACAAAGATGAACAGCAGCGCCGCGTGAGTGAGAAAGATGAACCAAAACCTAATTTTGTGTTATCCCTTAAATCTGTGGTTAAGTTTGGTTTAGAAATTTGATTTTGTTTTGCTAACATGAGTTGGATAGTCCATTGCCAATTCCCCTTAAGCCCAATCTATTTGCTGGCCTCACCCCCCCCCCCCCCCCCTTATTTTGCTTGATTTTTGTAAACAACCATTTTCTTTGGGCCTCCGCCCCAAATCATCCATAAGCCCATGCTGTTTTACTGGCCTCACCCCCTTTTTGCTTGTTCTCTGTTACAACAAGTAGACAATATTTTCCTTTGGGCCTCCGCCCCAAAGCACTTCCATAAGCCCATTTAACTATTAGTTTATTTTCTTCTTATATTTTTTTTCTGTTATACAAAATACTATTAAACTTAAAATATACTTTTTTTTATAATTAATTTGATTCAGACTTTGTGAATAATTTTTATCAATTTCTTTTTCTTTCTTTAATAAACTTTGTTTTAGAATTTATTTACATATAATAAAACACCAAAAAATAATAATAGAATTTAGTTTTATCCTTCTTTAATTTTTTGTTACTTACATAATTAAAAACACAAAAAGATAATGCATACGATTTTAATTTCTTTTAGTCAATTATTTCATTTTTAGAATAGGTTTTACTTTCTTCCCTTCAAGTAAATACTTAAAATTTCATTTCCATATTTTGTTGATTTTATTTCATCGATTATTATAACTTTCATTAATCGCACAAAATTTAATTGGGTTGTATTGCTTGTTATTTGGACCTTTCTATCACATTTGATTCATCCCCATTTGTAAAAATTGTACCCCCATTCCCGAATACTTTGTAATAGCGTAGAATTTCCATTCTCGCAATTTACTGTTTTCCTTATACTGTATAGTAATTAGGCGTGTATGGAAATTCAAAAGTCAATCACTAGATAACTTAATCAAAAATAAAATAACTTGAAACCAACACACTTTTTCACACGCGCACCTCTAGGGTAACCTCGCTCGTTGCCTCGGAAATACAGACATGTCCCTCGAATATGGGACGCTTTAGCAATGACCCTTCGATAAAAAAGATCGTAGTCCCTCGATGACCCTTGACGTTGCCTTCGATTAAAACGATCTCGTCCCTTACAAAAATTGCTAAAGCATCTCATAAGTTGCTTTCGATGATTGTAAAATTGACCCACGTCTGTCCCTTTACATCCAACGATGGGGCTTCTTACCAAATCAAGGGTAAGATAGCACCATTAAAAGGAGGAAGAAAAGAACAATTTAAGACCTTTCGAGTAGATAGATTCGCTCCTAGTTACTCGCTTGCTCACGATAAAAACTTTTTACACCTACACTTTCATTTCAAAACATTTTCAAAAAGAAAAAACGTTTTGTATACGTTCTTATAGAGACACGAACCATTGCAAAACATCTTTTCAAAACACTTTCCGAAACACGATTCACAAACACATCTTTGAACCACTTTTCGAAACAAAGCTTCGTACGCATTCTTATAGAAACGACAACCATTACAAAGAGATTTTCCAAAATACTTTCAAAGCCCACACCACAAGCACACTGTCAAATGAAAGTAAGTGATCTAAACGAGTAACTAAGAGCCCATGGAAAACCATGGATGAAAAGGGTGCTAATACCTTCCCTTTTCATAATCTACCCCCCGAACCCGAGAAATAATCTCGAAAGGTCTTTCCTGTGCTTTTTTACCTTTCCTTTTTGGATAAAAGAAAAGTCGATCGTGACTCTTACTATCTGCACAAATGCGATCGAAATGCAAAACATCAAGTCAGTTCTCCCACCGTATCACATTAAGTATAGGATATTTTAGTGGTCGCTATCTTGTCCAAAGATCAAAGTTGCCTCGGAATGGTTGCCTCGGATATAGTTTCCTCGAATGTTGATCTTAAGACATTAGAGTTACTACTAAGACGTCCTAACATTGCTTTAGTGACCGTACGTCCCTTTCGAATTGACCCTTAAAACTCCAACGACGGTTCTACCTACTATCTAATAGTAGGATAGCGCTGTCTAAAGGAAACGAACATAGAACAATTCTTTTTTCGAGTAGATAGATTAGTTCTTAAGTACTTGCTCAATCCAAACAAACTTTTTCACACTTACACTCCTTTCAAACAAAGTTTTCAAAACAACTTCGTAACACTCTTGAAGACAGAAGCAAGGGTTAAATCAAAGTCAAACAAAATCTTTTCAAATCACACAAACACAAAGAAGCAATTTTGAAAATGATGAGCAAGTACCTAAGAGCCTGTAGAAAACCACGGATAGAAAGGGTGCTAATACCTTCCCTTTCTATAATCTACCCCCTGTACTCAGAAAATCTCAAAAAAAGGAATTTTTCTGTGCTTTTTTCCTTTCCTTGTTGGATAAAATAAAAGTCGATGGAGACTCTTGCTTACCGCGACATTTTGCGAACACAAACGCAAAACGCAAACCAGCATTTTAAAACAGTCTGATTCTGGCCACCGTATCACAGTACGTCCCTTCCGAATTGACCCTTACAACTCCAACGACGGTGCTACCTATTTCTCAATAATAGGATAGTGTTGTCTAAAGGAAACGAGAATAGAAATGATCCTTTTTTGAGTAGGTAGATTCTAGTAGGTACTTGCTCAAATCAAACTTTTCACACTTACACTCTTCAAAACAATTTTCAAAACAACTTCGTCACACCTTTGAGGACTGATATAGAAGTTATCACGAAGTCAAAACTTTTCAAAACAAAGCACATACACAAGAAATTTTAAAATGATGAGCAAGTACCTAAGAGCCCATGGAAAACCATGGATAGAAAGGGTGCTAACACCTTCCCTTTCTATAATCTACCCCCGTACTCAAAGTATCTCGAAAGAGGATTTTTTCTGTACTTTTTTTCCTTTCCGGATGGATGAAATAAAAGTCAGTGGCGACTCTTGCTTATCGCGACATTTTGCGAATAAAAAACGCAAAACGCAAACTAGCATTTTCAAAATAATCGGTTCTGCCACCATATCACAATGACTATATCAGAGAAAGAAGTATAGGTACTGTTGAGCATGTGTTGGAGATAGGGACCTCGTAGAGTACCCATAAACAAATTGATTAGTTCACGATCCAAGAGAGGATGTTGGAGCCTTGCAGCCAGTTCACGCCACCTTTGGGCATACTCTTTAAACGACTCTTCAGATTTCTATATCATCCCATGAAGCTGAGTGCGGCTAGGAGCCATGGCAGTATTATAATGGTAATGTTTCAAAAAGGCGTCAGCAAGTTCTCCCCAAGTACTGACATGATTTCTTTCTTGTTGCATATACTAGTCCAACGGTCCCCCAGTCAAGCTATCTTGGAAGAAGTGCATTAGTAACGATTCATTTTTAGTATAGGCTGCTGTTGTACCCCAAAATTTGCCCTCCCATATTCATCAAGAATTGTCAAAGTCAAGGTCACAAAATTCCCCCAGGGTTGTGCAGCTCAACTGTCTCCTAGACAGTCAAAACTAGGGTTTGAGTTCTAGTCAAGCAAATGAACTTTTCAAAGGCCCAATCAAGTCTCATATGCCTACAAATGTGGTCAAGCATCCTCATGTCAAGTTCCAAGGCATCCAGCTCAAAATTGCACAGTCAAAACCCTAGATTGCACTACAGTCAACTGCAGGGGCAAAATGGTCATTTGGCAGTCAAAAGTTCAAATTTTTGGTCAACATATCATTTTGAAGCCACAAACATCATTTGATCAATGCTTGATCATGATTCTCAAAATTTGGCTCAGAAATCATCAAAGATGCAAAAGTTGCTATATTTGGACAGCTGAAAAAGTCAACAGAAATTGACCAGGGCATAACTTTCACATGGATTATCAGAAAAAATCCATCCAAAGCTCATTTTGAAGAGAAAGACATTTCCTACAATTCATCTTCATGTTCCAAGTCCAAGAAATGCTCTCACAAAAAGTTATCAATTTCAACATTATAGGTCATTTTCAAAAGTCAACAAAAAGTGACTTTAAGTCAAAGGCCATAACTTGAGATTGGTAAATCAAAATGACATGGGACCAAAGGCATTGGTTAAAGGACTCAAAGACCTTTCCAAAATGTCCAAGAACATGTGAAAAGCTTAAAAATTGACCAAGTTATGCCTTGTGGAAGTTGGGAAATTTTTGGAAATTTTTGAAAGTCAACATTGATGCAAAAGGCCTAAAAATGCAAATGGGCCCAATTTTCTTCCAAATTTCTTCATGCCAAGCCTATGCACGACCACTAGGCCCAAAGGGAAGTATTCTCATATTTTTTAATTATTTATTTGAATTAATATTAATTTATATTCATTTAAATGATTTTAATTCATGGAAAATATAAACCTTAACCTAAAAAATCTTTTTATACACTTTATAGGCTCAATATTTCGTGTGAAGGCAAATGAGGAAAGATTTGGGGTGATTGGATGCAAATTGGTACAAAAACCATGTGAAAAAGATTGAAAAAATAATGGAAGAAAATCAAATCTTCAATTCATAATTGCAAGAGATTTTTGTGGAAATTGTTGACCTAACATGCTCCATATATGATCAGAACACAACCCTAAGGCACAAGACTGGAAAAAGCTGCGCATAACACATTCTTACAATTTGCAAAAATTCTCAAAAAGTTGGATTCTGAAATCAAGGTTATAGGACGATTCAAGCTTGGATTGTTGTCTCAATAGCTTCCTTGGACCACTCTGAACGTATTCCAATTATTAACAACAACAAAAACCTCAAGAATTGGTAGATTACGTTCAAACTGCACCACGATTTTTTTGAAATCACAGATCATCATTAACGCATTTTCTTGCATTTTTATTTGTGGATTGTTGTTCATTGCAATGTTTCTAAACTAATCATCATGTTTAATTGTGTTTTCGCTGACCATACACGATAATGCCATGGATGAAAGTTAGGGTTGCAGGGTTCATGAATTAGGGCTTTTGGCATGGAGTAAAATTAAGCCTCAAGACTGGGATAACCATACTCAGCGTGCTCCAACGAGCAAGAAACTATAATCGCGCCCAATTTATATTTGTCATATCTCTAATCGCTATTTTCCCTTTGCTTGCCTAAAGCCACGCTGCAAAAACCGTTGCCCATTAGTTTGTTTTACAGGGAAGAAGAAAGAGACGAAGACGTGTCCATTAGTGACAGGTCTATTTGAATTTCGCGCGGAATTCTAAAAGCATTAGCGTTTTCTTACTATATTATTTATGTATTATTATATGTTAATTGAAAGCAAATAGCTCAGCTGGCAAGGACTAAGGCATGTGACTTCTAAGACCTGGGTTCAAGTCCCAGGTCTGTACGTTTGCTATATTATTTTTCAAAACTAATTCACGTGCAGGCTTAACGTTAAGGTTCACCATGCACATTCAGCAATCATTAGCCACGCGTCCATGATGATCAAATCAATGTCCAGGCTTCATGGTGCACCCCAGGCATGAGTCAGACGCGTAGCATGGGATTCAAAAGGTCAACCAAGTTCCAACGTTATTGGGCCAGGCCTCTCAAATTCATACCTCCCTAAGGGGACAGCAAACCCCCCCTGGTTCTATCTTTTTCTATTTTTTTATCTTTTATTGTTTTTAATTGTTTATTTGTTTATTTATTTTCTGATTTAAATTAAATATCTTTTTTACAAAAAAATACAGAAAAACATCATAAAAAATAAAATGTCCAAATAAAAATAGAATTTTTAATTTTAATTATTTTCATAATAAATACTTATAAATAAATTAGTGTAATTAGGTTTTAATTCTAATTCCTTTTTTAATAAAAATCCAAAAACATGTAGAATTAGGTTTAATATCTTTGTTGATTTTCTTTTTTTAATTTTTATTTCTAACAATAATAATTACTTATTTATTTATTTTCATAATTTAAATTGTACATAATAAATCTTAGGTTTAATTTAGATCTTAATTTAAATCTTTCATAACAAATCAAAATACTAGATTTAGGGTTTGCCGTCTAATCTAATTTCAATTAATTCCCTTTGTTCACATTAAATTAAAAATACAAAATACCAAAAAACAATTTAATCATTTAATTCTTTTTTTTATTATTTAATTTTTAATTCCCGTTAACTTTTAATTATTTGCAAAAGGGTCCAACGCCCGTCATTAATCATTTGATTCGCGCATTTATCTTTTATCGTTTATATAATCATGTAATTGCCCCAAAGCGTTGTAATTTATTTTTCGCACTTTATTTTCTTCGCATTATTTATTTTTCTGCTAAATCGGGTCCGGTTTAATTTTGGCGATGTGGACCCGCGCCTTTGTAATAATCTTAGATTTATTTCCTCGCAAATTTTATATCTCTTAATATGCATGCAAGAATGAATGGACTTAAATTAAAATCAAGCGTAGAACACGACAAACATGACAAGACAAATAAATGAAACATGACACACAAATCGCACACACCACCCCTAGGGTACGCCTCACTGTTGCCTTGCCTCGAAAGGTGATCGTCGAGTAGAGGATGTTTTAGTAAGTCCTCATGATCCGGGAACCTGGCATGAGGGTAGCTTCTAAGGTGTCTTCCCATTGCTCTGGTGATTACCATGTCCCGAACCTCGAATTGACCCGAACACCTCCAACGGTGGTGCTACCTACCTCTCAATGGTGGGATGGCACTACTTTAAAGATCTCTTACACAGACGAATTCCTTAGGGTAGGTAGGTTCTCAAGGATACTTGCTCTAATCTCAAAACAAATTCAAAAAGACTTTTCACACCGACACTTTTCAAAAGCTTTCAAAGCAAATTTTTCAAACACTCTGACGTACGAGTCGATCTGAAATCTTTCAAAAGAAACTTTTTAAACCCACAGTTGAAAAGCAAACAAACCATTTTGAAAACACAATGAGCAAGTATTTAAGAGCCCATGGATAACCATGGATAGAAAGGGTGCTAACACCTTCCCTTTCTATAACCTACCTCCCGAACCGAGAGCAATCTCTTTAAGGAATTTTTCTGTGCTTTTGTCCTTTCCATTTGGAGAAAATAAAAGACGGTGGCGACTCTTGCTTCCGCGACATTTCGCGAACCAGCTTTAAACAGTCAGTTCCAGATCCACCGATCCCAGAACTGGCGACTCTGCTGGGGACATACTTTAAAGTGAGGTGTACCTTAGGGCTAGGTCATAACTGTGTTTTCACTTGTATTGTTTTGCTTGCTTTACTATTGTGGGTTGCATCGGAGATACACAGATCCTAACCCGGATCTGGAGATACCCTGTTTAGGTAGCATAAGCTGTGAGGGACCTGTCCGGCGTAGACCGACACAGGTGAAGCAGTGGCTACGTTGGTGTGGCACCTTAGTCTGTACCGATATCCCTTGTGTTGCAACGAGGAGAATATGGGTCTTCTAAGGAGTCATTAAGCACCAACAACCTTAGAACCTTAATTGACACAACTTGGCCTTTAGAACAGTAGCAGTATGCTACGCCCATTGAGGCTAAACTCTCGTGATGGTTCTGGCCGCAAGAAAAGATTGCGATGCTGGAGTTATGACCGATTGAGGGTAGTCAATGATATTGGGATCCTCTAAGAACCCGGTTACTTTGATAGGACAGGTTGAACCCACCAACTTCAAGAGGGTAGTACCCAGACCCCATGCCGGCCTGAACTCTAAGGGTTTCTCTTGTGTGACTTGTGTGCCTTCGTATTTGACTGCTTGCATGCTTGTTATCTGACACATGAACTATTTGCAGGTCTTGTCCTTAACTAGGACTCATGACAGGTCTTACTTGAGTTGCTTGCAGGTTTTGGGTTGCAGTCCTTAATTGGGACTCATAACAGGGTTACTTACATTATCCCATGCATACCATAACATCATACCATTGCATACCATTGCATACATCCTAACCCATTTCAAGGATCTCAAGGGCTTGTGATGCAGGTCATGATGAACCAACTGTCCCAACAAGGGGCAAAGAGGATTTATTTTCCTCTAGCCCAGGTTGTCAGAGGCTATGACCCACTGGATATGGTGAGCCTTTGACCCTTGGAAGAAAAACTCTCCACAACATGGGTTTCCTTCAATCAAGCTACCGGACCCAAATTCTAACAAATTTTCTTTGTTTATCCCGCGAGGTCCTTGAAAACATTGCATGCATATCATACACATCTTTGCATTACAGGTACCCCTTTTGCAGGACACTTACCTTTGTCGCTGTTTATTTCAGCAATGACTTCCCAACAAGGTAACCAGGACCTTCACACTCAAGAGACTCAGTTCAGGGAGATCTTCCTAAGCCTATCCAAGGGGCAGGAAGAGTTGAGGACACTCCTCATGGGGAATCTGACCAGAAAGAGTCCTGAAGATGGCAAGGACGAACAGCTGAAGTGTCTACAAGCTGAGGTAGACACATTGAAAACCCAGATGCTGGGGCAAAGGGCACTCATTCAAGGTTTAGCTCAGGAGCAAGGAGAGCTGAGGGCCATGATCAGTCAGCTTCATCAAGACATAAAGCAACCAGCCCAAGTCAGGGACCCAGTCATTAACCAACTTCCAAGAAGTCAAAGGTCTGGGCCTCCCCAAGCTGCTATTACTTCACAGGTCCAACAACGACCTCGCCCAGAACAACGGGCTGATCAGAGCAAACCAGACAAGCCTAAAAGGCAGTACACCAAACTCAACATGTCGTTGGATCAAGCACTACAACAAATGTTGAGGGCAGGGTTGATCACCTTAAGGGCTCCTCTTCGGAATCCGAACACTTCTGCTCCTAACTATCATCCCAACGATAGGTGCGCATACCATTCTGATAGCCCGGGGCATACTACGGACAACTGCTGGCCTCTCAAAAACAAGATTCAAGACATGATCGACGCTGGAGAGATTCAGTTTGAAGTACCTGAGACTCCGAACATAATCACTGCTCCCTTGCCAAATCAGGGCTAGGATTGAGAAATTCTTGTTCATTCGAATGTTCGAGTTGCAATTTTCTTTTGTTTAAACATTTATTCATGTTAAAACATTGTTATTCCATTAATGCATCGCTTATGTCTATTTTTGAATCAATATATTCGTATTCACTATACGCAAATTATTTTCATATTTTTTCTGATGTCAACTCTCAATCAATAATTCTAAGCCTCTTGAGGGAGGATGACGAAAATGATACCACGATCTACAGTATGCTTTTGAACAGACCCCGCTGATGAGGTACAGGCATTGTTTCAATTCCTAGACACTGGAGTAATAAGGAAGATAATCCCTCGTCAACCCCTCTGAGCCAAAGAAGTAGGAGTTTTTTCTTTTCGAAATTCAAAACCCTTAATCATAACCTGGGGCAGGGTAGTCTCTCAGTTGATCCAAGTGCATAACGAATGGCACCAAAGAGATCTTTACAAAACGAACAAAGGCAGTGATGGTTCAGAACAATCAAAAGGACAGGCAGTCATCATCAAAATTCGTAAATGAAAAGACCAAAAAGTCTAAACCTACAAAGGGGACTTATGAAACTAGGGCATCCCGCTGACTGTAATTCCAAAAAGGAAACAGTTCAGGCAAAAAAAAGAAAGGGATAATAAAAATCAAGAAAGAGGTCTCACAAACCCTCAACCAAAGCAAAAAATGACTGCCTATTCAAAATAAATCATCAATATTCGAACCATCACTGGAAAATCAGAGCAAAGACTCAAACAAGGTCTAACGTATGATCAACTGAGTTTAGGTTTGGAGAACATCACGAAGAGCGGGTGGGTACAAATAAAATTTGAGCCTTTATCCTTTGTTTCTTAAACCGTGAACCAGGCCACGTTATAACCCTTAAAAGTCCTAGCTGAAGCATGGGTTAGTTCGAAAGCATACTGTGACGAAAGGTATCCTGACTCCTTAAGGCTTACTATAAAGAAGGAGTTGACATCACGTTTTACAAACATTCACTTGTTTTATGAAAAAGAATGCATTTTCAAAATCTTCAAGACAGACATAGGCTTTGCATTTTTAACATAACTTTGTTTGCATATGACTTTTTGTTTGAACAGCAGGGAAATTCGCACGAAGAGTATCTGGTGAACAAAAGCACTTCCAATCAAGGAGCAGACATGATCATGGTCCATCATCTGGGGCAATCCAATCAAGATTCGGAGAATCTCTCAAAGGCCAAAATAGCCTGGGGCAAATCTCCGCCTGAGTCACTTGGGGCACTCCAGCAACGAGTCCTGCCTAATCAAATACCTTCTGATGGTCTGACAATACACTTCTAACAGGGGCAACTCCCTACATTCTGAGAACGGACATAGTCGAAAAGATACTACGCAAAATTAAAGACCCGCTAGGCTGACATGCCTAGGCAAAAATAAGGGCTTCCCGGCGAACCAAAAGGGTTCGGGCAGAAATAAGGGATGAAATGAAAAAAATATGTACACCCGGCAAGTCGAAAACCTGAAAAGGCGGCTTGGGCAAAAATGGGTATCCCGGTGGACTGAAAACCTGAAAGGGCGGTCCAGGCAAAAGTTAGGGATTAAAGCGTACGACTATGTCCTGCCATCTGTCTACCAGAAGAAGGTTTGTCCATCAACAACTATCAGCACCCCACAGATGCCTTCTCCCATATAAACAGGGGCAATAAAGATTTGTCTGAGCAGTCCAATGGTTCTATCCTCCAAGGTACCAAGGTAGGTTCAACTAAAGAACATGGCCAGGTATCTTAATTCCCCAGAGAGTGGTTCAATAAAACAATACATCCTTCTCCAAGCAAAATTGTCAAATATCAAGGGAATTGAGTATCCTCCAGCCGATCTCAAACATTCCTCAGCAGCAGTACATATATTCTTAATAAGTATCCCCAGCAGTCTTGGTCTAAAGATTGTTCCCCGGCGGTATACCACCATTCAAAGGAATCACTTCCCCGCAGTCTAAAACTTCCCCCAGGAGAATCCAATCCAGATTCCCCAGGAAAGTTGGAATTCATATCTCCCCAAGCAGCAAGCTTATCCCCAGTAGATTCTGGAATCTTATCCCTCGCAGAGCACGAACGCGTCGTCCCGGCTTGATTTAAAGAGTTATTTCCGTAACAGGATATAACTGGGTTATCCTCAGCCAAAAGCCACGGAAAGAGCGTCCTCGGCAAAGTATCTTCCTACCCCCAGCGAAGTCTATCAACACTTCTAGCACAACAAGGATATCCCCAGCATAACTCATCAACGGTATCGCCAGCGGAGTTATCTTCATCAACTCAGCAAAGCATCGCTATCCCCACAGAGTAGCACTCCCCAGCATGATCACTAGAGTATCTTTTCTCCCGCAGAATTATTTCATTCCTCAACGGAGTTATCTCCGCCTACCGGTATTCTTGCAACGAATCATCCACAGCGGAAGCAAAATCTCTTCCTCAACATCAGCCCAGGATATGACTTCCCGGCACCCGTCAAGGATTTATTTTCCTAGACAAAAACATACATGAATCATCACATACATCATTATAGCATGCATATACGCATCATGTCATATAAATCGCATCCATATTAAGAACATCATTGCTTGATCCATATCATGCATTGCATATGACTGACCTTTACCTTTCAGGAAAGATACAGTTGAAATTCTCAAACATATTTCAAGGATTTCTCTAGTCCAGTTAAATCGACTCCAAACAGATTTTTCTGATAAAGACTCAGTAGAAGTTATGGTCCCCTCTCCAACGGCGTGTGAGGTGGTAATTCCTTCTTCAAAGATGTTCTCCTCTCCGGCATGAGCGTGAGGTGATATTCTCTTATGGTCCCCTCTCCGACGGTGAGCGTGAGGTGGTAATTCCTTTTTCAAGATGTTTTCCTCTCCGACGATGAGCGTGAGGTGATATTCTTTTGTGGTCCCCTCTCCGACGGTGAGCGTGAGGTGGTAATTCCTTTTTCAAGATGTTTTCCTCTCCGACGATGAGCGTGAGGTGATATTCTTCTGTGGTCCCCTCTCCGACGGTGAGCGTGAGGTGGTAATTCCTTTTTCAAGATGTTTCCCTCTCCGACGATGAGCGTGAGGTGATAGTCTTTTGTGGTTCCCTCTCCGACGGCGTGTGAGGTGGTAATTCCTTTTTCAGATGTTTCCCTCTCCGGCATGAGCGTGAGGTGATATTCTCTTATGGTCCCCTCTCCAACGGCGTGTGAGGTGGTAATTCCTTTTTCAGATGTTTCCCTCTCCGGCATGAGCGTGAGGTGATATTCTCTTATGGTCCCCTCTCCAACGGCGTGTGAGGTGGTAATTCCTTCTTCAAATGTTTCCCTCTCCGGCATGAGCGTGAGGTGACATTTCCTTCCAGATTATAATTTCCTATAGTTCCCTCTCCAACGTGAGTGAGGTAACTCCCCTTGAGATTATAATGTCCTTTGGTTCTCTTCCCGACACTACAAAGATGGTAATTCTCACCAAGATTTTTCTCAACGAGCGTTGTTGAAGTTAAAATCACCCAAGGTTCACTTATCATTCAGGCTAAGGCAGTAACCATCCCTGGTTCATTCATCAACGTTTGAAGCTCCAGATCCAGCTCCTGTAACCAATCAGGACATATCTATGTCAAGCATCTAAAATCAGCCCCTGCGACGTGTCAGGTACTCATTTTTTCTGTTTTGCAGGTATGCAGGTTCTCGCTAAGGGATCTCCTATGCGATCAACATCCAGATGGCATCTATAAGCCCATCATCCTATCCAGCAATCTCTAAATGGCATCTATAAGCCCATTCCCTCATCATCACTGTCACTATATGAGCGCAAATTTCTGGGCACTTTAGTGTTCAATCATCTTCTACCCTCGGATTACGAAAGGCACGTCAGCCAGTCTGCATCCTCAGGTCTAAGAAGATTGAACAGGGGCAGCTGTTGTACCCCAAAATTTGCCCTCCCATATTCATCAAGAATTGTCAAAGTCAAGGTCACAAAATTCCCCCAGGGTTGTGCAGCTCAACTGTCTCCTAGACAGTCAAAACTAGGGTTTGAGTTCTAGTCAAGCAAATGAACTTTTCAAAGGCCCAATCAAGTCTCATATGCCTACAAATGTGGTCAAGCATCCTCATGTCAAGTTCCAAGGCATCCAGCTCAAAATTGCACAGTCAAAACCCTAGATTGCACTACAGTCAACTGCAGGGGCAAAATGGTCATTTGGCAGTCAAAAGTTCAAATTTTTGGTCAACATATCATTTTGAAGCCACAAACATCATTTGATCAATGCTTGATCATGATTCTCAAAATTTGGCTCAGAAATCATCAAAGATGCAAAAGTTGCTATATTTGGACAGCTGAAAAAGTCAACAGAAATTGACCAGGGCATAACTTTCACATGGATTATCAGAAAAAATCCATCCAAAGCTCATTTTGAAGAGAAAGACATTTCCTACAATTCATCTTCATGTTCCAAGTCCAAGAAATGCTCTCACAAAAAGTTATCAATTTCAACATTATAGGTCATTTTCAAAAGTCAACAAAAAGTGACTTTAAGTCAAAGGCCATAACTTGAGATTGGTAAATCAAAATGACATGGGACCAAAGGCATTGGTTAAAGGACTCAAAGACCTTTCCAAAATGTCCAAGAACATGTGAAAAGCTTAAAAATTGACCAAGTTATGCCTTGTGGAAGTTGGGAAATTTTTGGAAATTTTTGAAAGTCAACATTGATGCAAAAGGCCTAAAAATGCAAATGGGCCCAATTTTCTTCCAAATTTCTTCATGCCAAGCCTATGCACGACCACTAGGCCCAAAGGGAAGTATTCTCATATTTTTTAATTATTTATTTGAATTAATATTAATTTATATTCATTTAAATGATTTTAATTCATGGAAAATATAAACCTTAACCTAAAAAATCTTTTTATACACTTTATAGGCTCAATATTTCGTGTGAAGGCAAATGAGGAAAGATTTGGGGTGATTGGATGCAAATTGGTACAAAAACCATGTGAAAAAGATTGAAAAAATAATGGAAGAAAATCAAATCTTCAATTCATAATTGCAAGAGATTTTTGTGGAAATTGTTGACCTAACATGCTCCATATATGATCAGAACACAACCCTAAGGCACAAGACTGGAAAAAGCTGCGCATAACACATTCTTACAATTTGCAAAAATTCTCAAAAAGTTGGATTCTGAAATCAAGGTTATAGGACGATTCAAGCTTGGATTGTTGTCTCAATAGCTTCCTTGGACCACTCTGAACGTATTCCAATTATTAACAACAACAAAAACCTCAAGAATTGGTAGATTACGTTCAAACTGCACCACGATTTTTTTGAAATCACAGATCATCATTAACGCATTTTCTTGCATTTTTATTTGTGGATTGTTGTTCATTGCAATGTTTCTAAACTAATCATCATGTTTAATTGTGTTTTCGCTGACCATACACGATAATGCCATGGATGAAAGTTAGGGTTGCAGGGTTCATGAATTAGGGCTTTTGGCATGGAGTAAAATTAAGCCTCAAGACTGGGATAACCATACTCAGCGTGCTCCAACGAGCAAGAAACTATAATCGCGCCCAATTTATATTTGTCATATCTCTAATCGCTATTTTCCCTTTGCTTGCCTAAAGCCACGCTGCAAAAACCGTTGCCCATTAGTTTGTTTTACAGGGAAGAAGAAAGAGACGAAGACGTGTCCATTAGTGACAGGTCTATTTGAATTTCGCGCGGAATTCTAAAAGCATTAGCGTTTTCTTACTATATTATTTATGTATTATTATATGTTAATTGAAAGCAAATAGCTCAGCTGGCAAGGACTAAGGCATGTGACTTCTAAGACCTGGGTTCAAGTCCCAGGTCTGTACGTTTGCTATATTATTTTTCAAAACTAATTCACGTGCAGGCTTAACGTTAAGGTTCACCATGCACATTCAGCAATCATTAGCCACGCGTCCATGATGATCAAATCAATGTCCAGGCTTCATGGTGCACCCCAGGCATGAGTCAGACGCGTAGCATGGGATTCAAAAGGTCAACCAAGTTCCAACGTTATTGGGCCAGGCCTCTCAAATTCATACCTCCCTAAGGGGACAGCAAACCCCCCCTGGTTCTATCTTTTTCTATTTTTTTATCTTTTATTGTTTTTAATTGTTTATTTGTTTATTTATTTTCTGATTTAAATTAAATATCTTTTTTACAAAAAAATACAGAAAAACATCATAAAAAATAAAATGTCCAAATAAAAATAGAATTTTTAATTTTAATTATTTTCATAATAAATACTTATAAATAAATTAGTGTAATTAGGTTTTAATTCTAATTCCTTTTTTAATAAAAATCCAAAAACATGTAGAATTAGGTTTAATATCTTTGTTGATTTTCTTTTTTTAATTTTTATTTCTAACAATAATAATTACTTATTTATTTATTTTCATAATTTAAATTGTACATAATAAATCTTAGGTTTAATTTAGATCTTAATTTAAATCTTTCATAACAAATCAAAATACTAGATTTAGGGTTTGCCGTCTAATCTAATTTCAATTAATTCCCTTTGTTCACATTAAATTAAAAATACAAAATACCAAAAAACAATTTAATCATTTAATTCTTTTTTTTATTATTTAATTTTTAATTCCCGTTAACTTTTAATTATTTGCAAAAGGGTCCAACGCCCGTCATTAATCATTTGATTCGCGCATTTATCTTTTATCGTTTATATAATCATGTAATTGCCCCAAAGCGTTGTAATTTATTTTTCGCACTTTATTTTCTTCGCATTATTTATTTTTCTGCTAAATCGGGTCCGGTTTAATTTTGGCGATGTGGACCCGCGCCTTTGTAATAATCTTAGATTTATTTCCTCGCAAATTTTATATCTCTTAATATGCATGCAAGAATGAATGGACTTAAATTAAAATCAAGCGTAGAACACGACAAACATGACAAGACAAATAAATGAAACATGACACACAAATCGCACACACCACCCCTAGGGTACGCCTCACTGTTGCCTTGCCTCGAAAGGTGATCGTCGAGTAGAGGATGTTTTAGTAAGTCCTCATGATCCGGGAACCTGGCATGAGGGTAGCTTCTAAGGT
Organism: Vicia faba; assembly: GCA_948472305.1. NCBI lineage: Eukaryota > Viridiplantae > Streptophyta > Magnoliopsida > Fabales > Fabaceae > Vicia > Vicia faba. The sequence continues at coordinate 204,530,257 of OX451740.1, forward strand.
GTCTTCCCATTGCTCTGGTGATTACCATGTCCCGAACCTCGAATTGACCCGAACACCTCCAACGGTGGTGCTACCTACCTCTCAATGGTGGGATGGCACTACTTTAAAGGACTCTTACACAGACGAATTCCTTAGGGTAGGTAGGTTCTCAAGGATACTTGCTCTAATCTCAAAACAAATTCAAAAAGACTTTTCACACCGACACTTTTCAAAAGCTTTCAAAGCAAATTTTTCAAACACTCTGACGTACGAGTCGATCTGAAATCTTTCAAAAGAAACTTTTTAAACCCACAGTTGAAAAGCAAACAAACCATTTTGAAAACACAATGAGCAAGTATTTAAGAGCCCATGGATAACCATGGATAGAAAGGGTGCTAACACCTTCCCTTTCTATAACCTACCTCCCGAACCGAGAGCAATCTCTTTAAGGAATTTTTCTGTGCTTTTGTCCTTTCCATTTGGAGAAAATAAAAGACGGTGGCGACTCTTGCTTCCGCGACATTTCGCGAACCAGCTTTAAACAGTCAGTTCCAGATCCACCGATCACAGCTGCCATCTTGCAGAAGTAGGAACGAAGATGAGTCTCCGGGAAGGAGGTGCCTTTGTATTTGTCAAAATCATGAACCTTGAACTTAGGAGGAATAACTACCCCAGGCACGAGACACATTGCAGCAACATTGAATCCCGAAGTCTTGATACCCTCCATGGCTCTAAGACGCTCTTCAAGAGCATGGTACATTTTTGCAGTTTCTGCAACTCCAGCGACGAGATTCACGTGGGGTTCATCAAGATCAATGACATCATAATGATCATCAATATCATTCCGAGGAGCACCCGTATGGGTCTCAACATTTACATTATCATTCCTTCCATTTGCAGAAGTGGAGGGGGAAGCAGTGGCAAGCTTGGAAACACTTTGATGTAACTCTTCCTGACCCTTGATAACAGCATAAAGGGTTTCCATAAGCTAATCCATGCAAGTTCCCATGGTGTCCATATCTCAGTAGAGAGCATTCTGATTCTCTTCAAAAAGATCCATAAGTCTTCGCTGGTTGCTTCTTGTACGGTTGGGATGTGGAGAAGTTGTCTTTGTTGTTAACTGAAGTCAGGTGGAAAAGGGACCCCAATAAGTTTTTGTTGTGAATAATGAATGCATGATAGTATGAATGAATGTTTTATCTTCATTTTCGAGGAAATCCAAAGACTCGTCTATCTTTTAAAAATTTTGTTTTCATTTTCTGAAGAGCTCGACCAACGATACTTGTCTTTGGAATTCCTTAGATATGATATGTATATACATGATGGTACGATGTCATGGTATGCTATGGAATGAGATTTCAGCTCCACATATTCTAGATAACCATTGTGTAGTTTGTAATACAGTGGGAGAACTGACTTGAGATGTTTTTGCGTTTGATCGCAATTGTTGCGGATAGCAAGAGTCGCCACTGACTTTTCTTTTATACAAATGAAGGAAAGGGTGAAAAGAACAGGAAAGACCTTTGAGATTATTTTCTTGAGTTCGGGGGGTAGATTATGAAAAGGGAAGGTGTTAGCACCCTTTTCATCCATAGTTATCTATGGGCTCTTAGTTGCCTGCTAGATCACTTGATTTTGTTTGAAAGTGTGCTTTGTGGTGTGTTTTTGAAAGTATTTTGAAAATGTGTCTTTGTAATAATTCTCGTCTCTATAAGAACGCATACAAAGTGTTGTTTGGAAAATAGTTCAAAGAAGTTTTTTTTTTAAAGTGATTTTGAAAAGGGTGTCTTTGTAATGATTCTCGTCTCTATAAGAACTCATACAAAGTGTTGTTTTTTGAAAATGTTTCAAAATGAAAGTTTTGATGTATAAAATGTTTTTTTTTGTGAGCAAGCGAGCCACTAGGAGAAACCTACCTACTCAAATGTCTTTAGTATTATTTTCCTCCTCCTTTATATGTTTCTATCTTACCATTGATTTGGTAAGAAGCTCCATCATTGGATGTGAATGGGATAGGCGTGGGTCATCGTATAGTCATGATAGCAATATGGTGAGATATCTTATCATTTATCTTGAGGGACTAAGATCATTTGTAAGGCAACATTCTAAGCGTCATCGAGGGACTATGATCTTGTATTTTTTATTGTTTTTGCTAAGACGTCTCACATGCATAACATGACAATTTTTCATAAGGCAACAAGTGGAGTTAACTGTAGAGGTGCATGTGTGCAAAGTGTGTTTGATTGTGTACATTTTTGTCTTTTGATCAGGGCGGTCTACTTGTTGATTTTATCTTTCCATATACCCTAATTACTAACATTGTATAAAGTTGGAAGTGCAGAAAGATAAAATCCTACACTATTACAACCATATTGAATTACATGAAAATATAAAGGCAAAAATAAGGTAAAAGCAAGAAAAATGGGTCTTTTGATTTAGGGAAGCAAACCCTTCGACTCTGCACTTTCTGGATCTCTTCGATCTGGCCTGAAAAGGGGTGAAGGCATGACTTTTGATTGGGGCCTGGAGGCCAGTATGTTGTGTCTTTCGATTAGGGCCTAGATGCCAACATGTTGTGTCTTTTGATTGGGGCCTGCAGGCCAGCATGTTGTGTCCTTCGATTGGGGCCTGGAGGCCAGCATGTTGTGGTTTTCGTTTGGGGCCTGGAGGCTAGTATGGAAGTCAAAGGCTTCGTTTCCAACTTCATGTTTCTTATTTCTTTCATTTGAGTTTGAATGCAACATGGCCTAAGGCCATGCCAACATCACCTTAGGGACAAGTTAGTCTTTAAAGCATGTTTAAATATACAAAGAGAAAAAACCAAGAAGGTTGTTAACCATGAAACATATTAAAAGGATGGAAACGAAAAGAAGAGAAATAGTATGTACATGTATGAAACGAAAAGGAACTGTATTTACATGTTATGCAAGAAACGAAGAGTTTAAGGTTTAGAATAAACTTACCTTGTTGTAGGCTGGAGCGTATGCTGGACCTTCAAGTGGCTGAAATAAATGCTCCTGGATTCGAAGGAAAGAAACAGGTGTGGTGTTCCTTTGACTAGATTCGAAGGTCGGGAGGTGTAAGGGTGGTGTTTGTTATTTCTGGGTTCGAAGGATAAGAACGGGTGTAGTGTTCTTTCTACTGGATTCGAAAGAAAAAACAAAGTGTGGGGATTGCTTCAGATTCGAAAGAGAAAAAGAAACAAGTGGTGTGTTTCTTTAGATTCTGGGTTTGGGTTTTCACAAGTGTTTAAGTGTTTGAGAATTTTGTGATTTTTGATAGTTTTTTTTTAATGTTCTTCTGACACAGCCAATATCTACCAGCATTTTCTCTTGTTGCCTCCCCCCTTGATGTGCAAATTAACTCTCTATTTATAGACAAAATTTTCTGAATGAGAAGCTTTGTGAAAGAATAAAATATAGTTTCTTTGAAAGGCCAACATCCACTTGTGTCAACTTTTTATAATCCTAAGATAAAAGTACCAAAATCAATGGTTTAGATGGGTGGCTCCTAGTTTATAGGGGGCAAATGTGTAGAAGAGACTGGCGCAAGGCTCAAAAACTTTCTAAAATGGTAGTGATGTCATCAAAAGCAAGTTGGCTTGAAGAACAATTTAATATAAAGTAAGGTACAAGTTGGAGGCCTATGTAGCCTGACCTATGGACAACTTGACTCTTTGAATCGAATCCTTCATCTTTCCATAACCTTCGACCAGACTCAACAAAGCAACATTCGTTTCCACCAGTTGTGTGTCCTTCGAATGGACCAAGTGTGTGTTCTTCGAATGTCCCTCTTCAGTTGAATATGCCATTTTGAGTCCTCTTTCTTTTGATCACTTAGGCCCAAACCTTCTACCAGACTCCAAAGTAAGCAAAAACAATTATTCCCTAACTACGATAAGTCCTTCGAATGGGCCACCAAGTTGTGTGTCATAATGAAGCACTATGGCGTATTGAAGGGTTTGCAGAAGGATTCGAAGGTGATATGAAGGCGCATTCGAAGCAAACATGAAGATGAAATCGAAAGTCACAGGAAGGTAGCCATTCATCCAATCGAAAACATGTGAATCCAAGGCAAACAGGAGAGGGGCCAATGGTGCAATCGAAGGACACTTTTCATAAGGTTATTGCCTTCTGAATCGAAGGAAGCTTTTAGAAGATTATTGACTTTCTGAATCAAATAAAACCAAAATGAGGCCTTTACTTCCTGAATTAAAGGATGTTATTTCAAAGGGAAACAAAACTCATTCAAAGCTTGTATGAAGATTATTTCCTTCTGAATCGAAGGAAGCTTTAAGGAAGTCCTAGTCCAATCGAAGCAGTCTTGAAAAAGACTAAATTTCAAACGAAACAAGGGAAATCGAAGAAGGCCTGAAGGAGACCAAAGTCCAATCGAAGCCTTGTGAATCAAAGTAGATTTGCAAAGGACCCAAAAATCCAATCGAAGCAAGGGAAATCGAAGAAAACTTATTTTTCTCCAATTTTGTTGAAAATATTATTTTTATCTGTTTTGCCCTTTTTAACAGTTTCCTCCAATTGTACTTGTGCAAATTTCAACTTTGAGAATCCTTGTGAGAAATGACTTGAGAAATAAGAGGGCAAATTTTGGGGTACAACAGCTGCCCCTATTCAATCTTCTTAAACCTGAAGAGCAAGTATGGCACGTTGTCGTTCATAGCTTGAAGGTAGAAGATGATTGAACACTAGAGTGCCCAGAAATTTGCACTCGCATGAAATAGAATTGATAGTTGATGATGTAGGGAATAGGCTTACAGATGCCATTTAGAGAGATGAAGGAGAGTCATCGGAGATGGGCTTAAGGATGCCATCCAGAGTGACTAGGAAAGGTATCAAGATAAATCTTTTGGTTGATTTATACTGAAATTGTAGATGTCTTTTGCCTATTTTTAATCTGGAAGAACTAAATCTAACAAGAAGAGGTCTTTGGTCGCCTGTCATTAACTGGAAGAAATGAATCTAACCAGAAGAGGTCTTTGGTCTCCTGTCATTAACTAGAAGAAATGAATCTAACCAGAAGAGGTCTTTGTTCGCCTGTTATTAACTGGAAGAAATAAATCTAACTAGAAGAGGTCTTTAAATCTTTAACTGAGAGAAGTATCAGAATAAATCTTTGGTCGATTTAATCTGAGCCAGAAAAAGGTCTAATGAGAGAAGTATCAGAATAAATCTTTGGTCGATTTAATCTGAGCCAGCTGATGTTTGAAGGAAGTGTTTGTCATTTAGATAGTCACCCTGTCCTGTTCGGGAATTGATCTATAATCAATTTGTTCACAGACAAAAGTCTTGTTTCAGGTACTAATCTGTAAGTATGAAGCTTAATTGTGATATATGATGAAGGAATCCTGGAGGATTACTACTCCAAAATGATGATGAAGGAATCTGAGATGATTATTACTCAAAAGGACGATGAAGGAATCTAAGATGATTACTACTCCAAAAGGATGATGAAGGAATCTGAGACGATTGCTACTCCAAAAGGATGATGAAGGAATCTGAGACAATTACTACCTCAACAGATAATGAAGGAATCTGGGACGATTGCTACTCCAACAGGATAATGAAGGAATCTTGGACGATTACTACCTCGGCAGGATGATGAAGGAATCTGGGACGATTACTACCTCGGCAGGATGATGAAGGAATATGGGACGATTACTACCTCAGTAGGATGATGAAGGAACCTGGGATGATTGCTACTCCAACAGGATGATGAAGGAATCTGGGACGATTACTACCTCAGTAGGATGATGAAGGAATATGGGACGATTACTACCTCAACAGATTGATGAAGGAATCTGAGATGATTACTACTCCAAAAGGATGATGAAGGAATCTGAGACGATTGCTACTCCAACAGGATGATGAAGGAATCTTGGATGATTTCTACTCCAAAAGGATGATGAAGGAATCTAAGACGATTACTACCTCAACAGATAATGAAGAAATCTAAGCTTGATTTTGTCTTGGAGAAATTTACAGATTAATGACACTTATCTGTTGACCTTTTCCTGAAAAGGTAAAGAAAAAGTTATATGCAATGTCATGATGGATGAAATGAATTATGTAATGACGTTCTCAAAATGAGGTTATGTTGTATGCATATATCACGTGTGTTATATGATGTATGAATGTGAAGCATTGTTGAAATGTATCTTTGCCTCGGAAAATAAATCCTTGACAAGTGCTGGGGAGTCATTACATCCCGGACTGTTGTTGAAGAGTAGGCGTGTCTTCAAACTTTATTTAGAATGTTTCCACTGGGGATTCCTGTTTTGTTGTTTGAGGAGAAACTTTGTTGGCGAATACTGGCTTGTTTAAGAAGGCTCTGTGGAGAGTGTTGATCTCTGTCTGGGGAAAAGAGTTTAGGAGTCTTAGCTACTCGTTGCTCTATTGGGGAGTTATTCATGACTAGAGAGTTTTGGAAGTTGGCTGTTATCTGGTCGGAATCCAGGCTTGGCAGCGTATTATTGAGGATAAATGAATTTGATTGTTATCCGGTGGTATTCCAGGCTTCGCAGTGACTTACCGGGGAAGATTAAATTAACTGTTATCTGGTCGGATTCCAGGCTTAGCAGTAACTTTCTGAGGTGGATGAAGTTAATTGTTATCTGGTCGAGTTCTAGGCTTCGTAATAACTTACTTGAAAGGATGAAGTTGAACGGATATCTGGTCGGGTCCAGGCTTCACAGTAACTTGCTTGAACGGATGAAGTTGAACTGATATCTGGTCGGGTCCAGGCTTCATAGTAACTTAATGAAGTTAACTGTTATCTGGTCGGTTTCCAGGCTTCATAGTAACTTACTGAATTTGATTGTTATCTGGTCGGATTCCAGGCTTCATAACAAATTCTTGAAAGGATGAAGTTAAACTGATGTTTGGTCGGGTCCAAGCTTCATAACAATTTATTGAAATTAACTGTTACTGGTCGGTTTCCAGGCTTCACAACAACTTTCTGAAGTTAACTATTATTTGGTCGATTTCCATGCTTTGCAGTAACTTACTTGAAAGGATGAAGTTGAACTGATATCTGGTCGGATCCAGGCTTCACAACAACTTATTGAAGTTAACTATTATCTGGTCGATTTCCAGGCTTCGCAATAACTTACTGAATTTAATCGTTATCAGGTCGGATTTCAGGCTTTGCAGTAACTTACTGAATTTAATTGTTATCTGGTCGGATTCTAGGATTCACAACCAATTTCAGAGAAAATGAAGTTAATTGTTATCTGGTCGAATTCCAGGCTTCACAACAAATTTTGAATTTAATGAAGTTAAACTGATATCTGGTCGGATTCCAGGCTTCACAGTAACTTGCTAGGGATTGTAGAGCAGTCTACTAGGGAAGAGGAGTTGTGGTCCCTTTATTTGTAGCAATCGGAGAGGAAAACTCAAGCTGGGGAATATGTAGTTTGTTGGGGAAATAAACCCTGTTGTCAGTCTGTTGGGGAGGTGTCTTCTTTTGGCAGAAATCCTTGAGGATTCTTGAGATCAACTCAATTGGGGAGAAGTTTTTAGAGATTGAAACCCTGGCTGGGGGCCATCCTATGAACAAGATTTTGGGGGAGATTTTTCCCTGCCCCTGGTAGCAGGTGTTTCTTGAGAGATTTCTTGGAATCTTGACTGGACTTCCCCAGATGTGTTGGACAGTGGTATGTCATGCCCCTTTGCTTATAGGAGATTTGTCATTGGAAGTGTCATCCCATTTGAAGTAATTTAGTTCACTGAAAGAGATTTCGTTCACTGGATATTTGTCGTGTGAATTTCTCCACTGTCAAACAAATAGCCATATGCAAACAACGATATTCAAATAATGAAAAGTTTATGCTTGTCTTGAATTTTTGAAAATGCGTTTTAGCAGATAAAATAATTTTTTTGTAAGAAAATTCAACTCAGGATTTAGAGTAAAGCCTTACAGGAGTCAGGATACCTTTTGTAACAATATGCTTTCGAATTAACCCATGCTTCACTTAGGACTTTTGAAGGGTTGTAGTGTGGCTTGGTTCACGGTTTAAGAAACAAAGGATAAGGCTCAAAGTGTATTTGTACCCGCCCATTCTTCGTGATGTTCTTCAGTCCTAAACTCATTTAATTGTGCGTTTGTACTCCAATTGAGTCTGAAATGATGTCTTGGTGATGGTTCAGACAAGTTAAGTTTGTTGGAAAGCAGTCATTTTATGCAACATTTTTCATGTTGTTGAGGATTTGTAGTGACCTATTTTTTATTTATTATCCCTGATTTTTGCATGACTGTTCTCGTTTTGAGATTACGGTCAGCGGGATGCCCCCGTTTTTTCCTTAAGTCTCATTCGTAGGTTTTGACTTAGTGGGCTTTTCTCCTGAGAGATAATGACTACCTATGTGATAGGTAACCACCGCCGTCTTTTAATTCTAGAGGGATTTTTTGATGTCTTTCATTGCATACGAAGTGAAAGTTTGTGACTGAATGCGCATTTGAGTTAACTAAGAGACTACCCTGCCCCGGGTTTTGATTAAAGGTTTCAATTTGTGTAAAAATGGAAACTCTTACTTCTTTGGCTCAAAGGGGTTGACTAGGGATTATCTTCCTTATAACTCCAGTGTTTAGGATTTGAAGGAACACATGTACATCATCAGCAAGGTCTATCCAAAAGCATATTGTATGAGATTAAGGCATGGTTTTCGTCATCCTCCCTCTAAAGGCTTACAACTTTTAATCGAGAGTTGAATATCACCAATAGGAAGTAAAGAACAATTTAAGTATAATGAAAACGAATGAATTAATTCAAGACAAACATATGTAATGTATTGATGAAAGAACAAAGTTTGACATAAATAGATAAGTGTTTGAACAACAAAAGAAGATTACAACTGAAAATTCAAAATGAACAGGACGCTCTTAATGATTTGGCATAGGAGAAGTGATCACATTAGGAGTCTCTGGAGGGTCTAACTCAATCTCCTTGGCGTCAATCAAGTCTTGGATCTTGTTCTTCAAAGTCCAACAACTGTCAGTGTCGTGTCTAGGACTATCAGAATGGTAAGCACATCTTATGCTTGGATTGTACTTAGAAGAGGAGATATTGGGGTTTTGAGGAGGATCCTTTAGTGTGATCAGTTTCTCCTTCAGCAAATGTTGTAACGCTTGATACAAAGGCATGTTGATGTTAGCGTACTGCCTTTCTTGGTATCTTATCCTATGCCTATTTCCCTTTCTTTGTTGAGCAGGTGTAGGATTAGAGATCAGGATTTCCCCCACGTGTTGATCATGGTTGCTCTTGTTATGGCCCTTTTGGCCGTACGTAGCATATGACTCTTTCTTCCCATTGTATGGCTTTTTCTGAGCATCAGAGGATGTAGCTCCTTGGATATTTCCACTTTTGATGCCAGCTTTGACCCTTTCGCTAGTCAGTATTATCTCGGTGAACCCAAATGAGGAGCTTCCGATTAGGTGATTAAATAAAGGTCTCGTCAAAGTTCCCATAAAAATGTCAATCAGCTCTCTGTCAGTTAAGGGTGGCTGCACCCTGCCAGCCAAGTCTCTCCACTTTTGGGCGTATTCTTTGAAGCCCTCATTGGAACGCATGGCCATATTCTGCAATTGCACACGAGTTGGTGCAAGATCAGCATTGTATTGGTACTGCTTGTAGAAAGCAGCAACTAGATCTTCCCAAGTGTGAATGTGGGAAATTTCCAATTGATAAAACCACTCAAGTTGTGTCCCAGCTAAGCTCTCTTGGAAGAAATGGATCCAGAGCTTCTGATCAGTTGTGTATGGTCGAATCTTGCGGACATAAGACTTCAGATGCATCTTACGACAAGATACCCCATCGTACATGATGAAGGTAGGGATTTTGAACTTTGGTGGGATGATCACCCCAGAGACCAAACCCATGTCTCCTAAGTCCAAGCCAGGTACAACTTGGATCTCTAAACCTTTTAGTCTGTCTTCAAGCTGTTTGTATTTTTCATCTGCCGATGGATACTGCTCCTCAGAATAGTCTTCGTCATCAGTATCTATGTTAGCTCTAATGCTTCTAGCTTCCTCTTCTTGACTGTCTTCTTCTTCAGAAGAAGCATATTCTTTTTGAGCTAGCTGGGCATGCCCCTTGGACCTTCTCCTCACGTTGAGGATGACAGACTTTTTCTTGTTCTTGCTCTCTTTGGTGAAGAGTGTTTTCAGATCTTCTTGCACCTTGGCCAAGTTCATGAGCACTTGTTGGAACTGATAGTTTTGAGCTTGGAGATCTTTTATTGTCTGTTCCATATCCATCTTACTGAAATAAACAGTAGGAAGATAAGGAGACCTGTATGGGAGAAACCTGTCATGATATGATGCATGGTATGTGGATCCATGTTTTCAAGGATCTCGTAGGGTAAACAAAATAAAATGTTAGAAGTTTGAATTTTGATCGACAACTTTGATTGGAGAACTTCGTACCGGTGTATGTCCTTCCACGAGAATCAAGCTCACCTTGTCAAGTGGGTCATAGCCCTTGACATTTAATTTAGAGAATGAATCCTTTTACCCCTTGATAGGCATCTAGTTCAATATGACCATGCATCATAGACCCTCGAGATCCTTGAAATGGTTATTGAAAATGCTATGTGTGATCGGTGGATCTGGAACTGACTGTTTAACGCTGGTTCGCGAAATGTCGCGGAAGCAAGAGTCGCCACCGTCTTTTATTTTCTCCAAATGGAAAGGACAAAAGCACAGAAAAATTCCTTATAGAGATTGCTCTCGGTTCGGGAGGTAGATTATAGAAAGGGAAGGTATTAGCACCCTTTCTATCCATGGTTATCCATGGGCTCTTAGATACTTGCTCACTTGTGTTTTCAAAACTGGTTTGTTTGCTTTTCAATGTGGGTTTTAAAAAGTTTCTTTGAAAATTCCAGTTCGACTCTTGTATCGGTCCTCAAGAGTGTTTGAAAAATTGCTTTCGAAAGCTTTTTGAAAAGGTGTCGGTGTGAAAAGTATTTTTTGATTTGTTTTTGAAATTAGAGCAAGTATCCTTGAGAACCTACCTACCCTAAGGAATTCGTCTGTGTAAGAGTCCTTTAAAGTAGTGCCATCCCACCATTGAGAGGTAGGTAGCACCACCATTGGAGGTATTCGGGTCAATTCGAGTTTTAGGGACGTGGTGATCACCAGAGCAATGGGAAGACACCTTAGAAGCTACCCTCATGCCAGGTTCCCGGATCATGAGGACTTACTAAGACATCCTCTACTCGACGATCACCTTTCGAGGCAAGGCAACAGTGAGGCGTACCCTAGGGGCGGTGTGTGCGATTTGTGTGTCATGTTTCAGTTATTTGTCTTGTCATGTTTGTCGTGTTCTACGCTTGATTTTATTAAGACACTCATTCTTTCATGCTTGGTTAACAGTTAAATATCTTGCGAGGAAATAAATCTACAACTATTACAAAGGCGCGGGTCCACATCGCCAAAATTAAACCAGACCCGATTTAGCGGAAAATAAATAATGCGAAGAAATAAAAGGGCGAGAAATTTAAATTACAATGCTTTGGGACAATTACAAAATTATGATAAACGATAAAGTAAATGTGCAAAAGAAAATAATTAAAACAAAACTAGGGCGTTGGACCCTTTTACAAACAATAGTTAAAGTTAGTGAATTAATTAAATAAAGAGGAATTAAAATTAAAATTAAGAAGAAAAATGTTTTTAGGTATTTTTATGTTTTTTAGATTTAATAAGAAAAAAAAAGTTAATTAAAATTAAATTAAGAAGCAAACCCTAATTCTAATATTTTTTTATTTATTGTGAAAGAATTAAAATATGACCTAAATTAAACCTAATTCATTTATGTACAATTTAAATAGGAAAATAAATAAATAAATAAATAATAATTATTATTGTGGAAAAAAAAGGGAATAAAAAAGAATTAACAATTAAAACCTAAATTCTACATTTTTTGATTTTTTATTAAAAAGGAATTAAAATTAAAACCTAATTACACTACATAATTTACATTCTAATTTATTCATGGCAATAATAAAATGAAAATTGTATTTTTTGTCTTTTCTGTATTTTTTAATGTTTTATATTTTGTTAAAAAAAATAAGTCAATTAAATTAAGACAATAAAATAAATAAAACAAAAAAAATAAAAGAGAGAAGAAAAATATAAAAAATGCAAACCAGGGTGGGGTGTAGCCCCAAATAAGGAGGTAAAGGCCTGAAAAGCCTGGCCCAATAAACCTTGAATCCATTGACTTTTCTGATCATGTGCCAATGCGTTGACTTGCTGTATGCTACGCCTGGAATATTGGCCATTGATCTGATCATCTTGGACGCGTGGATGGTGAACTTGGAGTGTGCATGGTAGTCTCAGAATTATGCCTACATGGGATCAATTATTGAAAAATAATATGGAGCATTTGCCAGACCTGGGACTTGAACCCAGGTCTTGAGGGTGAACGCATTGGTAGCTTGCCAGCTGAGCTGTATGAGTCAATTGATATATTATGATAAACAAAATAATAAAAAGCAAAAACAACGCGTGGTAATTAAAACGCGCGCAATTTCAAACAGACGAATCATTGGCTGCCACGACCTCTTCTTCTTCACCACCTCTGTAACATAGCACACTATGGGAACGGTTTTTGAAACGTGGTTTTAGGGCCTCTAGTAGAAAATAGCGAATAGCTCCAGTCCAAATATAAATTAAGCGCGATGGTCCAGATATTTTCGTCTTGAGATACTGAATCCAACCATGGTCGTTTGGAGCTCTGATTTTGCCTCTACGCGAAATCCCCAAATTAGAAAACCTGCAACCCTAATGTTCTCGTATGGCAAAATCGTATACAACGTGCAAAACTTCAATCAAGCATAATGGTTAGTTTCAGAAGCTCAAAATAAACATGATGCAATGAATAGAATGTTGTAAAAATGCTTAAAAAATGCTATACGATTATGGATTTTTTGCAACACAGTCTGAGTCACAGGCGCCTATTCTTGGAGCTTTTGTGGTTGAGATTGATTGGAACACCTCCAAGGATGCTTAAGGATGCTGATGGAACAAAAATTGCAGCTTGAATCGACCTACAACCTTGATTTCAGTTTTCAGTTTTTTATGAAAAAATTCAATGTGCAAAAGGGTTCTTGGGCGCAGCTTCCAGTCTAGTAACATTAGGGTTCTCATGCTGAGTATGTATAGAGACTATTAGGTTAAAAACTTTGCACAAAATCTCAAGCATTCATGGATTTCAATATTTGATTTTACAAAATCTTTTCCAAATCTTTTTTCATGGTTTTTGTGTTCAATCAGCTCAAATCTTATCAAAACTTGCCATAATCAATTAAGCACGAAATATTGAGATTAGAATGTGCATAAAAAGATTTTTTAGGTTAGGTTTGATATTTTTCATATATTAAAATCATTTAAATGAATATAAATTAATATTAATTCAAATAAATAATTAAAAAATATGAGAATACTTCCCTTTGGGCCTAGTGGTCGTGCATAGGCTTGGCATGAAGAGATTTGGAAGAAAAATGGGCCCATTTGCATTTTTAGGCCTTTTGCATCAATGTTGACTTTTCAAAATTCCTAAAAATTTCCCAACTTCCACAAGGCATAACTTGGTCAATTTTTAAGATTTTCACATGTTCTTGGACATTTTGGAAAGGTCTTTGAGTCCTTTAACCAATGCCTTTGGTCCCATGTCATTTTGATTTACCAATCTCAAGTTATGGCCTTTGACTTAAAGTCACTTTTTGTTGACTTTTGAAAATGACCTATAATGTTGAAATTGATAACTTTTTGTGAGAGCATTTCTTGGACTTGGAACATGAAGATGAATTGTAGGAAATGTCTTTCTCTTCAAAATGAGCTTTGGATGGAATTTTTCTGATAATTCATGTGAAAGTTATGCCCTGGTCAATTTCAGTTGACTTTTTCAGCTGTCCAAATATAGCAACTTTTGCATCTTTGATGATTTCTGAGCCAAATTTTGAGAATCATGATCAAGCATTGATCAAATGATGTTTGTGGCTTCAAAATGATATGTTGACCAAAAATTTGAACTTTTGACTGTCAAATGACCATTTTGCCCCTACAGTTGACTGTAGTGCAATCTAGGGTTTTGACTGTGCAATTTTGAACTGAATGCCTTGAAACTTGACATGAGGATATTTGACCATCTTTGTAGGCATATGAGACTTGATTGGGCCTTTGAAAACTTCCTTTCCTTGATCAGAACCCAAACCCTAGTTTTGACTGTCTAGGAGACAGTTGAGCTGCATAATCCTTGGGGCATTTTGTGACCTTGACTTTGACAATTCTTGATGAATATGGGAGGGCAAATTTTGGGGTACAACAGTTGCCCCTGTTCAATCTTCTTAGACCTGAGGATGCAGATTGGCTGACGTGCCTTTCGTAATCCGAGGGTAAAAGATGATTGAACACTAGAGTGCCCAGAAATTTGCGCTCACATAGTAGCAATGATGATGAGGGAATGGGCTTATAGATGCCATTTGGATGTTGTTCGGATAGGATGATGGGCTTATAGATGCCATCTGGATGTTGATTGCGTGAGAGATTCCTTCGCTAGAACCTGCATACCTGCAAAACAGAAAAATGAGTACCTGACACGTCGCAGGAGCTGATTTTAGATGCTTGATATAGATATGTCCTGACTGGTTACAGGAGCTGAGTCTGGAACTTCAAACGCTGATGAATGAACCAGGGATGGTTACTGCCTTAGCATAAATGGTAAGAGAATCCTGAATGATTTCAACCTCAACAACGCATCGTTGAGAAAATCTTGGTGAGAATTACCATCTTCGTAGTGTCAGGAAGAGAACCAAAGGACATTATAATCTCAAAGGGAGTCACCTCACTCACCGTTGGAGAGGGAACTATAGGAAATTATAATCTGAAAGGGAATATCACCTCACGCTCATGCCGGAGAGGAGAACATCTGAAGAAGGAATTACCACCTCACACGCCGTTGGAGAGGGGACCATAAGAGAATATCACCTCACGCTCATGCCGGAGAGGGGAACATCTGAAGAAGGAATTACCACCTCACACGCCGTTGGAGAGGGGACCATAAGAGAATATCACCTCACGCTCATGCCGGAGAGGGGAACATCTTAAAAAGGAATTACCACCTCACACGCCGTTGGAGAGGGGACCATAAGAGAATATCACCTCACGCTCATGCCGGAGAGGGAAACATCTGAAAAAGGAATTACCACCTCACACGCCGTTGGAGAGGGGACCATAAGAGAATATCACCTCACGCTCATGCCGGAGAGGGAAACATCTGAAAAAGGAATTACCACCTCACACGCCGTTGGAGAGGGGACCATAGGGGACTGCTGAGTCTTTATCAGAAAAATCTGTTTGGAGTCGATTTAACTGGACTAGAGCAGTCCTTGAAATATGTTTGAGAATTTCACCTGCATCTTTCCTGCAAGGTAAAGGTCAGTTATATGCAATGCATGATATGGATCAAGCAATGATGTTCTCCATATGGATGCGATTTATATGATATGATGCGTACATGCATGCTATAATGATGTATGTGATGATTCATGTATGTTTTCATCTAGGAAAATAAATCCTTGACGGGTGCCGGGAAATCATATCCTGGGCTGATGTTGAGGAAGAGATTTTGCTTCCGCTGTGGATGATTGTTGCAAGAATACCGGTAGGAGAAGACAACTCCGTTGAGGAATAAGCTTGGCAAATGAAATAATTCTGCGGGAGAAAAGATACTCTAGCGATCATGCTGGGGAGTGCTACTCTGTGGGGGATAGCGATGCTTTGCTGAGTTGATGAAGATAACTCCGCTGGGGATACTGTTGATGAGTTAGGCTGGGGATATCCTTGTTGTGTCGGAAGTGTTGATAGGCTTCGCTGGGGGTAGGAAGATACTTTGCCGAGGACGCTCTTTCCGTGGCTTTTGGCTGAGGATAACCCAGTTATATCCTGTTACGGAAATAACTCTTTAAATCAAGCCGGGACGACGCGTTCGTGCTCTGCGAGGGATAAGCTTCCAGAATCTACTGGGGATAAGCTTGCTGCTTGGGAAGATATGAATTCCAACTTTCCTGGGGAAACTGGATTGGACTCTCCTGGGGAGTTTTGATATGCTGGGGGAAGTGATTCCTTTGAATGTTGATGTACCGCCGGGGAACAATCTTTATGCCAAGACTGCCGGGGATGCTTGTTAAGAATATATGTATAGTGCTGCTGGGGAAGTATTGAGATCTACGGGAGGATACTCAATTTCCTTGGTAATTGTAATTTTGCTTGGAGAAGAATGTATTGACTTGTTGAACCACTCTCTGGGGGATTAAGATACACTTGGCCGTGTTCTTTAGCTGAACCTACCTTAGTACCTTGGGGGATAGAACAATTAGACTGCTCAGACAACTCTTTATTGCCCCTGTTTCTATGGGGGAGGCACCTGTGGGATGCTGATAATTATTGAGGGTCAAACCTTCTTCAGGTAGGCAGGTGACAAGATGACAGGACATAGTCGTACGCTTTGATCCCTAACTTTTGCCTGGACCGCCCTTTCGGGTTTTCAGTCCACCGGGATACCCATTTTTGCCCAAGCCGCCTTTTCAGGTTTTTGACTTGCCGGGTGTACAGATTTTTTTTTCATTTCATCCCTTCATTTTGCCCGAACCCTTTTGGTTCGCCGGGAAGCCCTTACTTTTGCCTAGGTATGTCAACCTAGCGGGTCTTTGATTATGCGCAGTATTTTTTCGACTATGTTCATGCTTTTAGAATGCAGGGAGATGCCCCTGGCTGCTCGTGTTGCCATATTACCAGAAGATGTCTGATCGTGCAAAATTTGTTGCTGGAATGTCCCAAGTGACTCAGGTGGAGATTTGCCCCAGGCTGGTTAGCCTTTTGAGAGATTCTCCGAATCTTGACTGGATTGCCCCAGATGACGGACCATGATTAGGTCGTGCCCCTTGATTGGAGATGCTCTTGTTCACTAGGTATTTCTCGTGCGAATTTCCCTGCTGTTCAAACAAAAAGTCATATGCAAACAAAGTCATGTCAAAAACGCAAAGCTTATGTCTGTCTCGAAGATTTTGGAAATGCCCCTTTTTTTTTCATAAAACATGTGAATGTTTGTAAAACATGATGTCAACTCTGTATTTACCGTAGCCTTAAGGAGTCAGGATACCTTCGTAACAGTATGCTTTCGAACTAACCCATGCTTCAGCTAGGACTTTTTAAGGGTTATAACGTGGCCTGGTTCACGGTTTAAGAAACAAAGGATAAAGGCTCAAATTATTTGTACCCACCCGCTCTTCGTGATGTTCTCCAAACCTAAACCCAGTTGATCATACGTTAGACCTTGTTTGAGTCTTTGCTCTGATTTTCCAGTGATGGTTCGGATATTGATGATTTCTTTTGAATAGGCAGTCATTTTTGTTTTGGTTGAGGGTTTGTGAGACCTCTTTCTTGATTTTTATTATCCCTTTCTTTTTTGCCTGAACTGTTTCCTTTTTGGAATTACAGTCAGCGGGATGCCCCAGTTTCATAAGTCCCCTTTGTAGGTTTAGACTTTTTGGGCTTTTCATTTTTTGAGATAATGACTGCCTTTCTTTATTGATTATTCGGAACCATCACGGTTTTTCTTTGTTTTGTAAGGACCTCTTTGGTGCCATTCGTTATGCACTTGGATCAACTGAGAGACTACCCTGCCCCAGGTTATGATTAAGGGTTTTAAATTTCGAAAAAGAAAAACTCCTACTTCTTTGGCTCAGAGGGGTTAACGAGGGATTATCATCCTTATAACTCCAGTGTTTAGGATTTGAAACAATGCCTGTACCTCATCAGCGGGGTCTGTTCAAAAGCATACTGTAAAGATAGCGGTATCGTTTTCGTCATCCTCCCTCAAGAGGCTTAGAATTAACGGGAGTTGACATCAGAAAAATATGAAAACAATTTGCATATAGTGAATGCGAATATATTGATTCAAAATAGACATAAGCGATGCATTAATGGAATAACAATGTTTTAACATGAATAAATGTTTGAACGGTCAAAAGAACAACACAACTTGAACATTCGAATGAACAAAAGTTTCTTAGTTTGAACTAGCTATCTCAGATGGAGAATTCTCAGCGGAAGATTTTCATCTCGCCATCCGGCATGAACTCTATCACCCCTTCGTCAATCAAATCCTGGATTTTGTTCTTCAAGGTCCAACAGTCGTCTGTAGCATGCCCCGGGCTGTCTGAATGATAAGCGCAGTGGGTGTCGGGGTTATACCTCGAAGCTGTCCTGTTGGGATTTTTGGGAGGGTCCTTTAGAGTGATCAGATTGACCTCCAGCAAGCGCTTCAGTATAAAGGATGAGGGTATATCAGTCTCCGAGAAATGTCTTCCGGGCGCATTTCGTTTACGTTGACTACCCCGTTGAGGCTGGGCTCGTGACCCTGAAGCAAGCTGAGGAGATTTTCCTTTGTCTTCTTGCCCCGCATGTGGTTGAATGATGGCTGGAGCTTCCACCTTGGCTGTTTGCCCTACTGGATTATTTTGAAGCAGCTTGGTGACGAGGACCCGGAGCTCTTCTTGTTTTTGAGCTAAGTCCTGAATGAGAGTCATTTGGCCCACCAACTGCCCCATCATTTGGATCTTCATGGTTGCCAACTCAATTTGTAGCCCTTCCAGCTGATCGTTCATGATGCCCCCTGCATTCCCTAAGGTCAAGTTCCTGGTGAGGAGAGTCTTTATTTCTTCTTGCCCCTGGGATAGGTTCAAGAACATTTCTCGCAGTTGGGCGTTCTGAGTACGGAGATCTTGGTTGTCTGGTTGGAAAGCCATTGCTGAAATAAACAGCGAAGATGGTGAGTGACCTGCAAAAGGGATACCTGTAATGCAATGATGAGTATGACATGTATGCAATGTTTTCAAGGACCTCGCGGGGTAAACAAGAAAATTTGTTAGCATTGGAATTTATAGCTGGATTAAAGGACACCCTTGTTGTTGAGAATTCTTCTTCAAGGGTCAAAGGCTCACCATATCCAGTGGGTCATAGCCCCTGACCTTAGTCATCAGGTCTAATTTTGATTTCCCAGCAACCTTGGTTAAGGGAAACTTCTTCAGGAGTCAGAGCTCACCATATCAAGTGGGTCATAGCCCCTGACACCCTAGGCTAGAGGAAAATAAATCCTCTTTGCCCCTGGCTAGATGTTTGATTTATCATGACCTGCATCACAAGCCCTTGAGATCCTTGAAATGGGTTAGGATGTATGCAATGGTATGATGTCATGCTATGCATGGGGTGATGTAAGTAACCCTGTTATGAGTCCCAATTAAGGACTATAAACAACCCTGCAAGAAATTTAGTACCCTGTTATGAGTCCCAATTAAGGACTATAAACAAGACCTGCAAGAAACTTAGTACCCTGTTATGAGTCCCAATTAAGGACTATAAACAAGACCTGCAAGAAACAAGTGTCAGGTAACAAGTATGCAAGTAGGCAAGTACAAAGGCACACAAGTCACACAAGAGAAGCCCTTAGAGTTTAAGGCCAGCATGAGGTCTGGGTATTACCCTCTTGAAGTTGGTGGTTAAGACCTGTCCTATCAGAAGTAACCGGGTTCTAGAGGATCCCAATATCACTGACTACCCTCAATCGGTCATAACTCCAGCATCGCAATCTTTTCTTGCGGCCAGAACCATCACGAGAGTTTAGCCTCAATGGGCGTAGCATACTGCTACAATTCTAAAGGCCAAGTTGTGTCAATTAAGGTTCTAAGGTTGTTGGTGCTTAATGACTCCTTAGAAGACCCATATTCTCCTCGTTGCGACACAAGGGATATCGGTACAGACTAAGGTGCCACACCAACGTAGCCACTGCTTCACCTGTGTCGGTCTACGCCGGACAGGTCCCTCACAGCTTATGCTACCTAAACAGGGCATCCCCAGATCCGGGTTAGGATCTATGTATCTCCGATGCAACCCACAATAGTAAAGCAAGCAAAACAATACAAGTGAAAACACAGTTATGACCTAGCCCTAAGGTACACCTCACTTTAAAAGTGTCCCCAGCAGAGTCGCCAGTTCTGTGATCGGTGGATCTGGAACTGACTGTTTAACGCTGGTTCGCGAAATGTCGCGGAAGCAAGAGTCGCCACCGTCTTTTATTTTCTCCAAATGGAAAGGACAAAAGCACAGAAAAATTCCTTATAGAGATTGCTCTCGGTTCGGGAGGTAGATTATAGAAAGGGAAGGTATTAGCACCCTTTCTATCCATGGTTATCCATGGGCTCTTAGATACTTGCTCACTTGTGTTTTCAAAACTGGTTTGTTTGCTTTTCAATGTGGGTTTTAAAAAGTTTCTTTGAAAATTCCAGTTCGACTCTTGTATCGGTCCTCAAGAGTGTTTGAAAAATTGCTTTCGAAAGCTTTTTGAAAAGGTGTCGGTGTGAAAAGTATTTTTTGATTTGTTTTTGAAATTAGAGCAAGTATCCTTGAGAACCTACCTACCCTAAGGAATTCGTCTGTGTAAGAGTCCTTTAAAGTAGTGCCATCCCACCATTGAGAGGTAGGTAGCACCACCATTGGAGGTATTCGGGTCAATTCGAGTTTTAGGGACGTGGTGATCACCAGAGCAATGGGAAGACACCTTAGAAGCTACCCTCATGCCAGGTTCCCGGATCATGAGGACTTACTAAGACATCCTCTACTCGACGATCACCTTTCGAGGCAAGGCAACAGTGAGGCGTACCCTAGGGGTGGTGTGTGCGATTTGTGTGTCATGTTTCAGTTATTTGTCTTGTCATGTTTGTCGTGTTCTACGCTTGATTTTATTAAGACACTCATTCTTTCATGCTTGGTTAACAGTTAAATATCTTGCGAGGAAATAAATCTACAACTATTACAAAGGCGCGGGTCCACATCGCCAAAATTAAACCGGACCCGATTTAGCGGAAAATAAATAATGCGAAGAAATAAAAGGGCGAGAAATTTAAATTACAATGCTTTGGGACAATTACAAAATTATGATAAACGATAAAGTAAATGTGCAAAAGAAAATAATTAAAACAAAACTAGGGCGTTGGACCCTTTTACAAACAATAGTTAAAGTTAGTGAATTAATTAAATAAAGAGGAATTAAAATTAAAATTAAGAAGAAAAATGTTTTTAGGTATTTTTATGTTTTTTAGATTTAATAAGAAAAAAAAAGTTAATTAAAATTAAATTAAGAAGCAAACCCTAATTCTAATATTTTTTTATTTATTGTGAAAGAATTAAAATATGACCTAAATTAAACCTAATTCATTTATGTACAATTTAAATAGGAAAATAAATAAATAAATAAATAATAATTATTATTGTGGAAAAAAAAGGGAATAAAAAAGAATTAACAATTAAAACCTAAATTCTACATTTTTTGATTTTTTATTAAAAAGGAATTAAAATTAAAACCTAATTACACTACATAATTTACATTCTAATGTATTCATGGCAATAATAAAATGAAAATTGTATTTTTTGTCTTTTCTGTATTTTTTAATGTTTTATATTTTGTTAAAAAAAATAAGTCAATTAAATTAAGACAATAAAATAAATAAAACAAAAAAAATAAAAGAGAGAAGAAAAATATAAAAAATGCAAACCAGGGTGGGGTGTAGCCCCAAATAAGGAGGTAAAGGCCTGAAAAGCCTGGCCCAATAAACCTTGAATCCATTGACTTTTCTGATCATGTGCCAATGCGTTGACTTGCTGTATGCTACGCCTGGAATATTGGCCATTGATCTGATCATCTTGGACGCGTGGATGGTGAACTTGGAGTGTGCATGGTAGTCTCAGAATTATGCCTACATGGGATCAATTATTGAAAAATAATATGGAGCATTTGCCAGACCTGGGACTTGAACCCAGGTCTTGAGGGTGAACGCATTGGTAGCTTGCCAGCTGAGCTGTATGAGTCAATTGATATATTATGATAAACAAAATAATAAAAAGCAAAAACAACGCGTGGTAATTAAAACGCGCGCAATTTCAAACAGACGAATCATTGGCTGCCACGACCTCTTCTTCTTCACCACCCCTGTAACATAGCACACTATGGGAACGGTTTTTGAAACGTGGTTTTAGGGCCTCTAGTAGAAAATAGCGAATAGCTCCAGTCCAAATATAAATTAAGCGCGATGGTCCAGATATTTTCGTCTTGAGATACTGAATCCAACCATGGTCGTTTGGAGCTCTGATTTTGCCTCTACGCGAAATCCCCAAATTAGAAAACCTGCAACCCTAATGTTCTCGTATGGCAAAATCGTATACAACGTGCAAAACTTCAATCAAGCATAATGGTTAGTTTCAGAAGCTCAAAATAAACATGATGCAATGAATAGAATGTTGTAAAAGTGCTTAAAAAATGCTATACGATTATGGATTTTTTGCAACACAGTCTGAGTCACAGGCGCCTATTCTTGGAGCTTTTGTGGTTGAGATTGATTGGAACACCTCCAAGGATGCTTAAGGATGCTGATGGAACAAAAATTGCAGCTTGAATCGACCTACAACCTTGATTTCAGTTTTCAGTTTTTTATGAAAAAATTCAATGTGCAAAAGGGTTCTTGGGCGCAGCTTCCAGTCTAGTAACATTAGGGTTCTCATGCTGAGTATGTATAGAGACTATTAGGTTAAAAACTTTGCACAAAATCTCAAGCATTCATGGATTTCAATATTTGATTTTACAAAATCTTTTCCAAATCTTTTTTCATGGTTTTTGTGTTCAATCAGCTCAAATCTTATCAAAACTTGCCATAATCAATTAAGCACGAAATATTGAGATTAGAATGTGCATAAAAAGATTTTTTAGGTTAGGTTTGATATTTTTCATATATTAAAATCATTTAAATGAATATAAATTAATATTAATTCAAATAAATAATTAAAAAATATGAGAATACTTCCCTTTGGGCCTAGTGGTCGTGCATAGGCTTGGCATGAAGAGATTTGGAAGAAAAATGGGCCCATTTGCATTTTTAGGCCTTTTGCATCAATGTTGACTTTTCAAAATTCCTAAAAATTTCCCAACTTCCACAAGGCATAACTTGGTCAATGTTTAAGCTTTTCACATGTTCTTGGACATTTTGGAAAGTTCTTTGAGTCCTTTAACCAATGCCTTTGGTCCCATGTCATTTTGATTTACCAATCTCAAGTTATGGCCTTTGACTTAAAGTCACTTTTTGTTGACTTTTGAAAATGACCTATAATGTTGAAATTGATAACTTTTTGTGAGAGCATTTCTTGGACTTGGAACATGAAGATGAATTGTAGGAAATGTCTTTCTCTTCAAAATGAGCTTTGGATGGAATTTTTCTGATAATCCATGTGAAAGTTATGCCCTGGTCAATTTCAGTTGACTTTTTCAGCTGTCCAAATATAGCAACTTTTGCATCTTTGATGATTTCTGAGCCAAATTTTGAGAATCATGATCAAGCATTGATCAAATGATGTTTGTGGCTTCAAAATGATATGTTGACCAAAAATTTGAACTTTTGACTGTCAAATGACCATTTTGCCCCTACAGTTGACTGTAGTGCAATCTAGGGTTTTGACTGTGCAATTTTGAACTGAATGCCTTGAAACTTGACATGAGGATATTTGACCATCTTTGTAGGCATATGAGACTTGATTGGGCCTTTGAAAACTTCCTTTCCTTGATCAGAACCCAAACCCTAGTTTTGACTGTCTAGGAGACAGTTGAGCTGCATAATCCTTGGGGCATTTTGTGACCTTGACTTTGACAATTCTTGATGAATATGGGAGGGCAAATTTTGGGGTACAACACTATGGTATGATGTTATGATGTTATGTACAAGTATGCAAAGTAAGCAAGTTGTTATGTACAAATAATCATATACACACAAAGCAGACAAGTCCTTAGGTTTAGGCTTGCATGGAGTTTATAGGTAAGTACCCTCTTTAGTTGGCTCAACCTGTCCTAGAAAGCGATCGGGTTCTACGAGATCTCAATATCACTGATCTTTCTTCATCGGGCATTATTTCAGCTCAAGCCTCTTTAAGGGCGACCGAAATATCCTGAGAAGTCCGATCTCAACGAGCGTAGTATCGAGTATCAACCAACTTCGGACTGCACCAAAGCTGGCTACCTCACTACTTCCTAAAGTCCAAGTTGTTCAAGTAAAGGTTCTAAAGCCAGTTAGTGCTTCATGACACCACTCAACGGCCCCGTATTCTCCTTGACTACTCAAGGGCTATCGGTACCAACAAATGTGTCACACTAACGTAGCTATTGCTTAGACCATGTCGGTATACCCTGCACAGTTTCCAAAATCTATTTCTACTTACCTAAAAGGTGTCCTAGATCTGGGTAGAGGATCAAAACAAGCACAAACAAGGAACCAAAATGTAAAGCAAACAAGTCAACAAAGAAACGCAAGTAAAGAAGATCTAGCCCTAAGGTAACCCCATTTTAAAGACAATATTCCCCAGCAGAGTTTCCAGTTCTGTAATATGGTGGGAGAATTGAATTGGGATGTTTTTGCGTTTGATCACAATTGTTGCATATAGCAAGAGTCGCCACCGACTTTTCTTTTATCCAAATGAAGGAAAGGGTGAAAAGAACAGGAAAGACCTTTGAGATTATTTTCTTGAGTTCGGGGGGTAGATTATGAAAAGGGAATGTGTTAGCACCCTTTTCATCCATAGTTATCTATGGAATCTTAGTTTCTTGCTAAATCACTTGCTTTTGTTTGAAAGTGTTCTTTGTGGTGTGGTTTTGAAAGTATTTTGAAAACGTTCCTTTGTAATGATTCTCGTCTCTATAAGAACGCATACAAAGTGTTGTTTGGAAAATAGTTCAAAGAAGTCATTATTTTTTAAAGTGATTTTGAAAAGGGTGTCTTTGTAATGATTCTCGTCTGTTGTACCCCAAAATTTTCCCTCCCATATTTCTCAATACATTTCAAGTGAGGTCCTCAAATTGCTCAAGGTAGTCCAAAGACTGACCAGACAAAACCTCTCCTAATGCAGTCTACCTCAAATTAGGGTTTCAGTTTGCATCAAGATGTTTGATTCCAAAGGGTCTCAAATTCTCACCATTGTCCTAATATATTCCCAAGATCATCCATGTCAAGTTTCAAGCCTTACAGAGAAAGTTTGCTCAGTCAATTGCTCAAAAGCCTAAAACTCGACTGTGTTAGGGAAAAAGTCAATTGTGGCCCACATACAGTCAAACTTCAAGATTTTTGGTCAACATTATCATTTTAAAGTATTATTCATCATTTGACCAAGGGTTTATCATGATTCCTCAAGGATTGTTCACAATTCATCAAAACCCAAAAGTTGCCAAATTAGGGTTTTATAGGAAAAGTCAACTCAACTTGGACCAAGCATAACTTTCTCATACTTTATTAGACATGACCCATCCAAAGATCATTTTGAAGAGGATGTCATTCCCTACAATTCATATTCAGCTCCCAAGTTCAAAAAGTGCACTCATAAGAAGATATAAATTTGGACATTATAGGTCACTTTGAAAAGTCAACAAAAACACCTTTTTTTCAAAGCTTCATACATGAACATGGAAGACTCAATTGAGATTATACCAAAAGGGTTGCTTAGAGGACATCTTGAACTTTCTAAAAAGTCCAAGAACACATCTCTAGGGTCAAAATTGAAGGATTTATGCATTGGTGAAGTTGACCTTTTTTGCAAAATTGCCAAAAGTCAAATATGCCTCAAATTGCAATTTTTTCCAAATGGGCCCAACTTTTTGTACTTGTCTTGAGTTTGTAACATGGTCCACGACCCATGATCCTATCCACTTTCCTTTATTTTATTTTTTCCATTTATTTTGATTTTGATTTTAATTAACTCAAATTAAATCAAAATAAAATCATGGAAATATCAAAATCATTTAAACTTTGAGATTTTGTGCATATTTCAGGTCTCTTATACAGCTAGCAATGAAATCAAATCGTGCAAGGCATGTTTGTACACAAAAAGATTGATTTTTGTCTTGTTTTGGAAAGATTTACAAGAGAATCAAATATTGATCAATCACCTTAATTGAAGAAGATTTGAAACAAATTTATAAACCTAATTCACTCAAGACTACATATAGAACATTGGCAGACCAAATGCACAAGGGTTGGAGGCGTGTAGAGTGAAGAACAACTTTCAAAAAATCAAGAAAAAAGTGCAATCTGATTTCATAGTTCCAGGCATTCTCAAGCCTTCCAAGCTATCTCATTCCTTTCCTGGGTGTTCAAGGAGTCGATACCAATCCTTAACAAGCATTTTCGTGCATGAAAACTCACTGTAAGTGACTCACGACTTCGCCACTTTCTTGAAATTCAATATCATGATTCTGGCACTTGTAGCATGAATTACTTATATATTCTTGTTCATTGAAACATTTGCAAGCTATTGGTAATTAGTAATTGCATTTTTTCTAACCATACAGAGATCCACCATTGTTAGGGTTTAGGGTTCGTTTTTAGGGTTTTTGATTGCAGGCAAAATTGGCCCAAAAGAGGGGTGCTATGGTGTTCATAAGGTCAAGACGAGTTGATCCGCACCATTAGTTTTGATTTATTGTGCATGTATGAGATTTTGGAAAATTGCAGGGGTTATAGCTACAGACTTTTGCCTGTAGGTAAAAGTCCTTGACTTTTACCAACAGAGAGAGGAAGAAGAAGGATTGCGTGGCACCACCCCATTTGCCTATTTGAATTCTGGCGCGTGTTTGATAACTGGAATTATTTTTTTTCATTTTATTGTTATTGTTTCACATGCTAACAAATGAATTCAAGTGGCCTAGTGGTAGCCAGGGAGAGCGTTAAGGCCTTGCAGGCATGAGGTCAGGGCTTCGACCCCTGCCTCCAACATTTGCAATTTTTCTCAATTATTCTTTACAGATCTAGTACTCCACGCATCATGAGGTCCACCATATGTCATCAATGTTCACTCACTAGATCTCCAGAAGGCCAGATCTCACGCCCATTCATTGGAGGTCCATGATGCACCTTGGTCAACTTGCAACATGGGATCTGAGAGGTCAACGTGAATCAAGTTTTTGGGCCCAGAAATTGCTATGGAAACCCCGTCAAATTGCTAGCATACCAGGCCCAATTCTTTCCTTTTCTTTCTATATTTTTATTTATTTAATTTATGTTGCTTAAATTATTTTCTCAAAAATTAAATTTTTTTTTACAAGAAATTCATAAAATCAATTTTCCTCAAATTAGATTTAGGTTTTATTTTTTTTATCAAAAATTAATTTAATTTAATTAGTTTAATTAATTTTAGGGTAACTTTAATCTTTTTGTAAATAACTTAAAACAAATTAGAAATTAGGGTTTTGTTTAATTTATTTTTTTTATTTCCTTTTCTTAAAATAACCAAAAATACAAAAATAGGTCAAAATTAATTATTTTCCTTAATTTAATTAATTAGTAATTAGGTTCGTACTTATTTTATTTAAAATCTTATTTTCTCAAAATAATCAAAAACAACCAAAAAATGAATTTTCTTTTAATTAGGTTAGACGGGGTCAAAACCCTAATTTTTTTTCTCATTCTCGATTCATCGCGCGTCTATGATTTTTTTTTACAAATATTAATGTAATTGCTCATGGGATGTAATAGTTTAATTAGGACTCTTTCATTTATTTATAGTTTTACGGGTTTTTTGCTATGTAATTAATCCCCCTCCCTGAAGCCTTGTAATAGCGTAGTTTTATTTCCCGCATTTTAATTTTCGCAAATATTAACTGTTAGATGTATGATAATAGGATTGCATGACAAGAATGAATGTTAATTTTAAAACGGTTAGCAAACTCTAAATGTGCAAAGATCATAACTTGAAATTGAATCACTCGCACATGCGCACTCTTAGGGTATACTCTCACTTCGGTTGCCTTCGGTAAACGATCATTAAGTATAGGGTGTTTTAGTGGTCGCCCTATCGTCTAAATAAAGATCAAATATCCCGTTCGGAAATGTTGCCTCGGAAATGTTGCCTCGAATATGATCTTAAGACATTAGGGTTATTACTAAGACATCCTAACATTGCTTTAGTGATCGTACGTCCCTTTCGAATTGACCCTTACAACTCCAACGACGGTGCTACCTACTCGCTAATAGTGGGATAGCATTGTCTAAAGGAAACAAGAACAGAAACACTCTCTTTTCGAGTAGGTAGATGCTAGTAGGTACTTGCTCAAAACAAACTTTTTCACACTTACACTTTTATAAACAAAGTTTTCAAAAACACTTCGTAACACTCTTGAAGACAGAAACAAGAGTTAAAACGAAGTAAAACAAAACTTTTCAAAACAAAACACACAAACACGGAAGCAATTTTAAAATGATGAGAAAGTACCTAAGAGCCCGTGGGAAACCACTGATAGAAAGGGTGCTAATACCTTCCCTTTCTATAATCTACCCCCCGTACTCAGAATATCTCGAAAAAAGGTTTTTTCTGTACTTTTTTCCTTTCCGGTTGGATGAAATAAAAGTCGGTGGCGACTCTTGCTTACTGCGACATTTTGAGAATAAAAAACGCAAAATACAAACCAGTATTAAACAGTCGGTTCTGCCACCGTATCACAGAACTGGCAACTCTGCTGGGGAAATATAAGTGGGGTATACCTTAGGATTAGTTCATCATATTTGCTTCTTTTGTTTGATTTGATTGCTTTACTCTTGAGGGTTTTGTATTGGGAGTTACTATAGATCCTAACCTGGATCTGGGGACACCTTGTAGGTAAGTAGCAATAGACTGTGAGGGAACTGTACGGCATAGACCGATACGGTTGAAGCAGTAGCTATGTTGATGTGGCACATTGGTTGGTACCAGTATCCCTTATGGAGAAACGAGGAGAATACGGGTCCGCTGCATGGTGTCATTAAGCATCAACTGACCTTAGAACCTATAATTGACCAACTTGGCCATTAGAAAGTAGTGAGATAGCCGGCCTCGGTATAGAGCTGAGAACTGGTTGATACTCGATACTACACTCATTGAGACCATACTCTCGAGATAGTTCCGGCTGCAAGAAAAGATTGTGTGAGCTGAAACCATGACCGATGGAGGATGGTCAGTGATATTGAGAACCTCTAGAACCCGGTTACTATTATTAGGACAGGTTGAACCAACTGAACCTCAAGAGGGTAGTACCTAGATCCTATGCAAGCCTGAAACTTAATGGCTCTTGTGTGACTTGTTTGCCTTTACCATGTCTGTTATTTGCTATACCTGTTGTGTGTTTTACCATGAAATTACGCATCATAACATAGCATGCATACTTCATTACACTAACCATTTTAAAGACCGAGGGGATTTATCTTTGTTCTGTTTTGCAGATTATGGCTCCTATGCACAGAAACACCATCCGAGTTAACTTTGTGCAAATACCTGCTCAACTCAAAGATTTAGCCTCGAGAGTTTCTGATACTTCATCATTCATTAGGAGACATGGTCAGCTTTTTAGCTTGGTTACCTCAAAGTTGGATGATTAAATGATGAGTGTGCTTTTCCAGTTCTTCGATCCTGTGCATCGTTGCTTTACCTTCCCGGATTATCTGCTGGTTCCTACTTTGGAGGAGTTTTCTCACTTATTGGGCATATCCTACCTTGAGCAGATGCCCTTCATAGGTTTGGAAGAGACTCCTGGGCCAGAGGACATTGCTTCAGCTCTACATCTAAAACGGGTTGATGTAGTATCTAACTGGGAGACAAGAAGCGGGGTTGAAGGTTTCTTAGCTAAGTTTCTGATAGATGAAGCTCAGCTGTTCTGGGATAGTTTTGATTTTCAGGCTTTCAAAGACCTTTTGGCTCTCCTTATCTACGGTTTGGTTCTTTTCCCGAACCCAGATTCCTTCATAGATGTGAATGTGGTTAAAATCTTTCTGTCTCGCAATCTTATACCTACTCTTCTGGGTGATATTTTGCATGCCCTCTACACTCGTACTGTGCATAGAAGAGGGACCCTCATGTGTTGCATGCCTTTGCTGGTGAGGTGGTTTATTTCTCACCTCCCTAAGTCCGTGTTGAAGAATGAGGAAGGTTTAGGATGGTCCTACAGAATAATGTCCCTTGCCCATACAAACATTCTTTGGAGTTCTAAGGCTATGGAAAACATTGATTTCATTGATCGTTGTGGGGGATATCCCAATGTCCCATTGTTTGGAATCAGAGGGGGAATAACCTATAGTCGTTGTTTAGCTTTGCGATAATTCGGTCGTGCCCGGAGAGACGGTCCTCATGAGCTACTTCTTACAGATATTGCATTTGACTATAAGGGGGACGTTGACGAGCATCGCCGAAGGTTCGTACGAGCTTGGGGCATGGTGAACAGGTTTGACCCTCAAGAGCTAGGACCAAAGACTTCTCTCCCTATGCAGCCTTATCTCCAGTGGGTCCGAGCTCGTGCCCAGAAGCTTGGAATGCCTTATGAAGCTGTGTTGCCAGTAATTGTGGAGCCTACCAATGAAGAGGGTGTTCCTTATACGGTCCTTTATCCATACATGCCCACTGATCTTGGGGCATTGAAGAGATCCTGGATTCAGCTGAGAGAGGAAAGAGATACCTACCAGGAGAAGTATCATGAGCAGGAAAGGAAGATCTTGAAGCTCACCAGGCAACTTGAGAATGAAAGGACAATCAATGACTATGTCAGCATGAAGGGGAAGCGTCCATGGGAGTTTTGACTTTTGCTTTTTAGTTTAAATTTGTTCTTCATTTATTTTGTTGTAAACGTCTTAAAGGCATTGTTGAACCTTTTTCAAGTTTAATCTAATAAAGTTTGTTTATTTCTTGGTTTGAAAATTTAAATCTCCCAAGGTCTTTGAAATCATTACATACGCATCCCATTATCATATGCATCATTACGGGTATAATTACAGGTTTCTCATCTCCTTCGTTGTTTATTTCAGCACGAAATGTCTTCTAAAACACCTACCGATCAAGCCATCAAAGCTCTTCAGGAACAGAATGCCCAATTCCAATAGATGTTCTTGAACATGGCTAAAGGGCAAGAGAATTTGAAGACTCTCATCCTGAAGGAAAAGAAGAATAATAAGAAGAAGGTGGTTCTTCTGAATATGGGTAACAAATTTGGGAATAGGTTGCGACAAGAAGCTGGTCTGTCTCTTTCCTCCAAAGGAGAGGAAGACCAAGAAGAATAAAAAGGTCCCAGTCCGGTAGTCTCTGATAATGATATTGATTATGATGAGGAACAGTATCCTCCTGCTGAGAATAGGTACAAATAACTTGAAGACCGTCTGAGTGCTATGGAGGTTCAGAAGATCCCTGGTTTGGATTTCGGATATCTAGGACTGGTATCAGGAGTGGTGATCCCTCACAAGTTCAAAGCTCTAGTTTTTGCCAAGTACGATGGAGTGTCTTGTCCAAAACTCCATCTCTGCTCGTATGTCAGGAAAATCCAACCCCACACTGCTGATAGAAATTTGTGGGTGCATTTCTTTCAAGATAGTCTGCCAGGGACTCAGCTTGAATGGTTTTATCAATTGGAAGGAGCCAACGTCCGAAACTGGGAAGACCTTGCTGCTGCTTTTTACAAACAATACCAGTATAATGCCGACCATGCTCCCACGCGTACTCAACTTCAGAGTATGTCCATGGGTGCGAGTGAAGGATTTAAGGACTATGCTCAAAAGTGGAAAGATTTGGCTGGCAGGGTTCAACCCCCTTTGTCTGATCGAGAGTTAGTTGATATGTTCTTGGGGACGTTATCTAGTCCATTTTTCAATCATCTGATCGGTAGTTCGTCATCTGGGTTTACTGAATTGATTATGACTGGAGAGAGAGAGTAGAAGCTGGTACCCAAAGTGGTAAGATACATAAGGATGCTTCATCAAGTGCAGTGAAGAAGCCTTTCACCGGTAAAAAAGAAGCTAGTGCAGTCTACGGCCCAAGGGGCCAGAGCAGACCTGAACATCGTCAAGCGGTAAATGCGGTAGTGATATCAAGACCCACCGTTGCTCCACAATGCAACCATCAACCAAGGGTGGAAAGACCACAAAGGCAGTATGCTCGGCTCAATATGCCCATGTCTCAAATTTTACCACAGTTATTGAAGGCCAACCTGATAGCTCTGAGGGAGGCCCCAAAGAACCCTGACACCACCTCTCCTCAATATAACATGAATTCCCGCTGCGCCTATCACTCCGATAGCACATGTCACGATACAAACAATTGTTGGGCTTTGAGAAATAAAGTACAAGACTTGATCGAGGCTAAGGAAATTGAGTTTGATGCTCTAGAAAAGCCCAACATCATAACTTCCCATATGCCCAAACATGGTCATGGAGTAAATGCTGTGGACGATGATTTATTTGTGACCTCCGTGGAAAAAATTGCTACTCCTTTGATGACAGTTAAGAAGAATTTGGTGTTGGCCGGTTTATTTCTGGGTTGTGGTGAAGGTTGCCACGTGTGTTCAATTCTGCCTGTTGGTTGCCACTTATTGAAATCAGGTGTTCAACGCCTGATAGATAATAGAGAAATCATGTTCGAGAAGACTATGATTTTGTTAGTTCCGATTGAAGATGTTGCCATCATAACCATTTCCGCCAATCCTTCCAAGGCTTCCTCGAGAATGCCTGTTAGGATTACACCCGTTCCAAGACTCGCTCCGTTGATCATTACTATTCCTGGTCCTATCCCGTACACTTCAGACAAGGCTGTCCCATGGCACTATGGTGTTGATGTGTATTACCATGGGGTTAAACAAGACTTTAAAAATGAGGAAGCTGATACTGATGTCAGCAATATTGTCGGGGCCAGCAAGGTCACCAGAAGTGGAAGACTATTTTCTCCCGAGATTTCCCCTCTGACTGTTCAAAAACCAGTTGTCATTCCATCTGCCAGTACATCAGCTATTGTTCCAATTCTTACTCCAGTTATCACTCTTGTTGCCAAGTTATTTGAGACTCGGGGAAAAGAAACCACAGGTGAGCCTGCCCGGATGGAGGCACCTAGAAAGGTTGTGTTGGAAGCCTCTAAACAAGAGATAGAGGAAATTCTGAAGATTATCAAGAAGAGCGACTACAACGTAGTCGAGCAGCTGGGGCAGACCCCGTCAAAAATCTCCATGTTGTCCTTATTGTTGTGTTCTAAAGCCCATGTCATGGCTCTAATTGCTTTCCTCAAGACTGCGCATGTGCCGCAGGAAACTTCCGCCGATCAATTCAAAGACTGCGTAGCTAGTTTGACTGCCGATAATGGGTTGGGTTTCTCAGATGCAGATCTGACTGCTAAAGGAAGAAATCACAATGATGCTCCGCACGTCTCGATCGAGTGCAGGGGCACTACTATGACCCATGTACTGGTGGATAATGGGTCCTCCTTGAATGTTTTGCCAAAGAAAGCATTAGACCGTCTGGATTGTGAAGGTTTGATTCTAAAGCCGAGCAATATTGTGGTCAGGGCTTTCGATGGATCAAAAAGGATGGTACACGGGGAAGTGGACATCCCTGTTAAAGTTAGATCTCAAACTTTTGGGTCCACATTCTATGTAATGGACATCAGACCATCGTATTCTTGCTTGCTGGGTCGTCCTTGGATTCATAAGGCTGGGGCAGTGACTTCTACACTCCATCAGATGTTGAAATATCTGGCAAAGGGGAAGATTGTCAAGGTACAAGGTTAAGGGGAGTATATGGCGAGTCATCTCAATTCCTTTCGCTATGTGGAGATGGATGGGGAGTTCATCGAAACCCTGTGTCAGAACTTTGAAGAATTCCCCCAGACTTTGGCGTCAACTGAAGTTGCTACCAATAAATCTCCGATGAAGATGGCCTCTCTCAAGGATGCCAGAGCTGTAATTGAAAAAGGTGGGTGTGCGGATTAGGGTCAGCTCCCTGATTTCACACACAAAACTAACAAGTTTGGTTTTGGCTTTACTGCAGAGGCTCAAAGGGATGTTCGGCGCGCACAGATTAGAAGACCTCCTTTACACATCAGTAATAAGGGAGTAAATGCAATTGAAGATGATGAAGAGGATTCAAATATTGACAGTTAGATCTACCCTACAACCGATGGTGGCTTGAACAACTGGACGACGAAAGACTTCATACCTGTTTCTTTTATTCCACAGTAATTGACTTTTGTTTTAAGAGTTGTAATAAACAGTTTGAAACTTTACGGCCCGGTGCCTTGCCCGAGGCACCTTGGACTTGCTTGTGAGGGCTTATTATTTTTCATTTTCATATATCATTAATAAAGCATTGGACGTTTCTTGCATTACAAATTTTGTGCTCCTTGTTTTTCTTTTCTGTCTCTCACTTTATTAAAACAGCTATGCTCTTACACACTCACATATCATAATGCAGATCCATATCCATTCTGGATCCCATTGATAACAACTCTGCTACTTCCAGTTATGACTTCGAAAATCCGATCAACCAAGCTGAGGACGAAGGTGAGAATGATTGTGAGGTTCCTGGAGAACTTGCTAGACTGTTACTGCAAGAAGAGAGGGCCATACAGCCTCATGAAGGACCAGTTGAATCAGCAAACTTGGGTACAGATGAAGGCAGGAAAGAGGTTAAGATAGGTGCGAATCTAGAGCCTAGTGTCAAACAGAGGTTAATATAAATGCTACATGACTATGTTGAGATCTTCGCTTGGTCTTACGAAGATATGCCTGGTTTGGACACTGATATCGTGGTACACCGCCTGTCAACCAAAGAACACTGTCCTCCGGTAAAGAAGAAGGTTCTCCGTATGCGCCCTGAAATGTCTGAGAAAATCAAAGCTGAGGTCATGAAATAGTTTGACGCCAGATTTCTAGTTGTCACTTCTTACCCGCAGTGGGTCGCAAATGTTGTTCCGGTACCTAAGAAGGATGGTAAGGTACGGATGTGCGTGGACTATAGAGATCTAAACAGGGCAAGCCCCAAGGATGACTTCCCACTACCTCACATCGATGTTTTGGTCGACAACACCGCACAGCACAAGATCTTCTCCTTCATGGATGGTTTCTCTGGTTACAATCAGATTAAGATGGCTCCCAAAGACATGAAGAAGACAACCTTCGTTATGCAGTGGGGCACCTTCTGTTACAAGGTAATGCCTTTCAGGTTGAAGAATGTTGGGGAAACGTATCAGCGCGCCATGGTCGCTTTGTTCCACGACATGATTCACCATGAGATCGAGGTTTATGTTGATGACATGATTGCAAGGTGTTGTACCCCAAAATTTTCCCTCCCATATTCTTCAAGATTTATCAAGAATCATCTTCAAATGGTTCAAGATTTGTTCAAGGATTGCACAGTCAAACCATCTCCTAAGCCAGTCAAAATTAGGGTTTTGGTTCCTTCAATGAATTTGAGGTTTTCAATGGTCCAATCAAGTCCCATAGGCCTATACATATTCTCAAGCATCTACATGCCAAGTTTCAAGACTCACAGTGCCAATTCCACAGTCAAAAGCCCTATTTGATCTACAGTCAACTGCAGGGGCAAAATGGTCATTTTGCAGTCAAAAGTCATAATTTTTGGTCAACATCTTATTTTGAGCTCACAATCATCATTGGATCAAGTCTTGATCATGATTCCACAAGCATGGCTCAAAAATCACCAAGGTGCTAAAAGTTACTATTTTTGGACAGTAGAAAAGTCAACTGTATCTTGACCAAGGCATAACTTTTTCATGGTTCATAAGAAAAATCCCATCCAATGCTCATTTTGAAGGGGATGTGATTTCCTACAATCCATCTTCACATTCCAAGTCCAAGAAATTCTCTCACAAAAAGTTATCAATTTCTACATTATAGGTCAATTTCAAAAGTCAACAAAAAGGAACTTTAAGTCAAAGACCATAACTTAAGATTGGTAAATCCAAATGACATGGGACCAAAGGCATTGGTTAGAGGACTTCAAGACCTTTCCAAAATGTCCAAGAACATGTTTATATGATCAAAATTGAGCAAGATATGCATTGGAGAAGTTGGGAAATGTTTATGAATTTGCAAAAGTCAACTTTTCCCAAAACACCTTGTTTTGCTAATGGGCCTCAAATTCCTTCTTGAAACTTTATTCAAAGCTTATGCACGACCCATTGAGATTATTTGAATTTATTTTCTTATTTTTTATTAATTAATTGGATTTTTAATTGATTTTAATTCATTTAATTAATTTAAAATGTAGGAAATACAAAGATTTGATTTTTTCAATCTTTTTGTGAAGCAAACAACTCAAGATATGCTGGCAATTTGTGTGCAAATCAAAGGGACAAAAATCTCCAAGTTTGGCAAGTTTCTTCAATCAAAAAGATTCAAAAAGATGTGATTGCAAATCAAATATTCAAACCATCATGCAATGGATTTTTTGTGCAAGATTTAACCTAATTCTCTTCTACTATATATACACAAGCTAAACCTAATGCCATGGACGTTAATTTGCTGCAGAAAAAGCCATAGCCATATTGAATTTTTTCAAGAAAATTGCAAAACTGTTTTCTGCCTTCTAGCACGATTCAAGGACTTTGGTTGATTCAAACACATTATTGGAAGTGTGAGGAACGTGTAGCAATCAAATCGCGTGCTAAAGCTCAAGAAACACTCAAGAACAGACCCACGGTTTGCATACTATTTTCATAATCGTAACTCATGATTCATGCATATTTAATATGATTTTTTGTTGGTTTTGCATTGCTAGCACTCACAGGAAACTAATGGCATAAGCTAATTGGGTTATAAGGCGCAGAATCGAAAGTTACCATTGACAAATATTAGGGTTCATAAACTTTGAATTTGGGGATTCAGTAACCAGGAAAAATTGAGACCACTAAGGCATATGGTTGAGACCGTCAGAACAAGACGAACCTAGTGGAACCCTCGCGAAATATTTATATTCATCATAGGCTTAATCACTATTTTTCCTCATGATGTTTTGTGGGGGTTAAAAACCCCCGCTATCTAACATGTATTTTGCAGGTTCAGTGAAGACGATGATGAGGTGGTGATACATGGTTGGGTGATTCAAAAAGCGCACGTGTTTGTTTTGCTTTACAGCATAGTTATTATTTTCCCAATATATTATTTGAGTATTATCTTAATAACAAACGCAGGCAAGTGGTTTAGTGGATGGTGCGCTGGCTGGTGATCATTGGGACCTGGGTTCGATTCCCAGGTCCCCCAAAACGCTTGTTTCTATTTTTTCTTACATATTCATATGCAGGCATTTAAAGGTGTTCCACCATGCACTTTCCAATCCCAAGCGCCAAGTGGCCACAAGCATAAATCTGAAGGTCATGAGTGGATGACCATGGTGTTCCCTAGTCAACCATGCGCTGGGCAATCCAGAAAGTCAGAAGGGCTTGATTGTTAATAGGCCTGAGAAATTGCTTCTTCACCCCCAAAGCTGGCCCAGCACCCCCTGGTTTCTCTATTCCTTTTTCTTTTACATTTTAATTTTTATTATTATTTAATTATCATTATTATTTAATTAACTTAATTAACTATTTTCATAATAAATTCTGAAAACTAATATTTTTATTATTATTATTATTTATCAATTTCACTATTAATTATTTTTGTAAATAAATTCTAAATATAATTAATTTAGTTAATTAGGTTAACTTTGACTTTTTTTTCACAATAAATAAAATCAATCTAGAATTAGGGTTTTTCTTTTTGACAATTTTAATCCTTTTTATTTTATTTTCATTAAGACATTAAAAAACTAAAAAATACTCTTTTTCTTTTAATTAATTAATTAATTAGTTTTAGGTTTAATATTTAATTAAATGCGAAAAGGACCAAACTTCTTTCTTTCTCACAAAGGGTCAAAACCCTAAGGACTTCTCCGATTCAATTCTTTCGCGCGCATATTTATTTTTGATTCCTTATTTTGATCATATTTATGTATTTGCTCCGAGAATGTAATAGTTAATTAGGACTTTTACCACTTTCTTTAATTTCTCGCATTTATTTTCAAGGGTTATGTTTTTGGCGATGTAAATACCCGACGCCTTGTAATAGCGTAGATTTACTTTCCGCAATTTACTTTCCGCACAATTATTAACTGTTAACTATGCATGACAAGACTTTCCTGAAAATTAAAATCAACTTGTAGCTCACCATAATACATGTGCAAAGATAAACTTAACATGAAACCTGACACACTCGCACATGCCACTCCTAGGGTACGCCTCACTTGGTTGCCTCGAAACGGTTGCCTCGAATAAAAAGGATCTAGGACATTAGGGTTACCGCTAAGGCGTCCTACTATTGCTTTGGTGACTACACATGTCCCTATAATCGAATTGACCCGAATAACTCCAACGACGGTGCTACCTACTTCTCAATAGTGGGATAGTGTGATCGGTGGAAATAGAACTGACTGTTTTGAAATGCTGGTTCGCGAAATGTCGCGGTAAGCAAGATTCGCCACCGTCTTTTATGTTCTCCAACAAGGAAAGGACAAAAGCACAGCAAAATTCCTTTTCGAGATGTTTCTCGGTTCGGGAGGTAGATTTATAAAAAGGGAAGGTGTTAGCACCCTTTCTATCCGTGGTTATCCACGGGCTCTTAGGTACTTGCTCACTATGTTTTCAAAATGTTTTGCTTTTCTTGTGTTTGTGGGTTTTGAAAAAGTTTAGTTTGAAACACTTCTAGGTAACTCTTGGATCAGTCCTCAAGAGTGTATGAAGTGTTTGTTTGAAAACTTTTTGAAAGGGTAGGTGCGAAAAGTATTTTTGTTTTTGAAAGAGCAAGTACCCAGGAGAAATCTACCTACTCTAAGGAATTAAGTTGTGTAAGAGTCCTTTAGACAGTACTATCCCACTATTGAGAAGTAGGCAGCACCGTCGTTGGAGTTATTCGGGTCAATTCTATTATAAGGGACATGTGTGGTCACCAAAGCAATAGTAGGACGCCTTAGCGGTAACCCTAATGTCCTAGATCCTTTTTATCCGAGGCAACCGTTTCGAGGCAACTGGATCTTTAGACATGAGGGCGACCTCTAAAACACCCTATACTTGACGACCACCTCGAGGCAACCAAGTGAGGCGTACCCTAGGAGTGGCATGTGCATGTGTATTGTTTCATGTTAATTGTCTTTGCACATTTTTATTGTGAGCTACGGATTGATTTTATTTTTCAAGCAAGTCTTGTCATGCATATTTAACAGTTAATAAGTGTGCGAAAGTAAATTGCGGAAAATTGAATCTACGCTATTACAAGGCGTCAGGTATTTACATCGCCAAAAACATAACCCTTGAAAATAAATGCGAGAAAATAAAAGAAAGCGATAAAGCCCTAATTATCTATTACATCCTCGGGAACAATTACATAAATATGATCAAATAAATAATAGTGCGCGAAAGAAATTGAATCGGGACGTCCTTAGGGTTTTGACCCTTTTTGAGAAAAGAAAGAAGTTTGTTGTCCTTTTTGTAATTAAATTAAATATTAAACCTAATTTACTAATTAATTAATTAATTAAAAGAAAGAGTATTTTTTAAGTTTTTGATGAAAATAAAAAGAAAAGGTCAAAAGTTAGTAAAAAAACCCTAAGTCTAATTTATTTCATTTATTGTAAAAGAAAATTAAAATTAAACCTAATTAAACTAAATTAATTCATGTTAGTGTTTATTTACAAAATAATGAATTAAGATGAAATTAATAATTAATAATAATAAAAAAATATTGTTTTCTGAATTAATTATAAAAATAATTATGTGTTAGTTAAATAATAATAATAGTAGTTAATAAAATAATTAGTAAAAGAAAATAATTAAAAGAAAACAAAATAATAATAAAAAAAAGAAAAGAAATAATTAAACCAGGGGGGTGATGGGCCCAGAATGGAGGTTTGCAAGCAATTTACAGGCCCAAGAAGCTATCAAGCCTGTTTGACTTTCTGACTTGTCCAGGTGCGCATTGACTGGGAACACCATGGTCAACTTCTCAGGGCCATTGGATTCGTGGCTGTGGACACAAGGCACGTGGATGTTTGAAGGCATATGGTGGAATTCCCTTGGAAGCATGCATGCAAATATGTGAAGAAAAATAACATAATGCGTTTTGGGTGGACCTGGGGATCGAACCCAGGTCCCAATGGTTAACGTCCACCTCACTAGCCACTCAGCCACTTTCCTGCGTTTGTTAATAAGATAAGCACTAAATATAATATATCAAAACAATCACATGTGCTGGAAACAAACCAAATCGCGCGCGTATTTTAAACCGTCCAATCACGTGTAAACACGCAGTCGTCTTCTTCATTAAACCTGCAAAAAGATAAAGAGATAGCGGAGGTTTTTAACCCCCACAATATGGAATGACAAATAATAGCGATTAGGCGTAGAGGCTATATAAATTGTTCGCGAGGGTTGCATTTAATTCGTCTGGTTGCAACGATTACAACCATATGCATGAGAAGGTCCAATTTTTTCTGTATGGGAAAGCCCCAAAATCAAAGCTTCGGAACCCTAATATTTGTCAATGGTGATTTGTGATGCAGGGCGTTTCAGTCCAATTAACCTATGCCAAAAGCTTTGTATGATTGCTAGCAACACAAAACACACAGAAAATCATGTTAATGATGCATAAATTTAGAGTTACGATTCTGAAAAAGATTGACAAACCGTGGGACTGTTCTTGGTGGTTTTGATAGCTTTAAGGCTTAGTTTTGATTGCAATATGTTCCTTACACCTCTAGCAATGTATTGAAACACTATAATGCTTTGAATTGGCTTGGAATGTGGAAAACTGTTTTCAAATTTTCTTGAGTTTTTTGGAATTGGTTATGGCTTTTTGCAGCAGCTTTCACGTGTTTTGCATTAGGGTTAGGTTGTGTGCATATAATGGAATGAAGCTAGGTCAAAGTTTGGGCCTTAATCCATGTGTATGGGAGAATTAGGTTTACACTTTCCACCATTGACAAACTTTTCATATTTGAAGCAAATCTAAGATTTCATGCACAAAATAGCCCTAGCACGAATTTGTTAGCTGGCACATGATGTATGAAAGCTGTTTCAAATCATAAGATACTATTCCATTGATTTTTAGATTTTATTTGAATTATTATAGATTTAAAATGAATTAAATCAATAAAAATAAAATAGATAAATAATGGTTTGATCTTGAAATTAATCATGGGACACGTGTGTGGCATGACAAGGCTGAATCAAGTGGAAGAAAGTGGGCCCTTTTGTCAAAAATGGAAGTTTTAAGGATAGTTGACTTTTGCAAATTCACAAAAATTTCCCAACTTCTCCAATGCACATCTTGCTCAATTTTGATCATATGAACATGTTCTTGGACATTTTGGAAAGGTCTTGAAGTCCTCTAACCAATGTCTTTGGTCCCATGTCATTTGGATTTACCAATCTCAAGTTATGGCCTTTGACTTAAAGTGCATTTTTGTTGACTTTTGAAATTGACCTATAATGTAGAAATTGATAACTTTTTTTGAGACCATTTCTTGGACTTGGAATGTGAAGATGAGTTGTAGGAAATGTCATCCCCTTCAAAATGAGCATTGGATGAGATTTTTCTGATGAACCATGAAAAAGTTATGCATCGGTCAAGGTACAGTTGACTTTTCAACTGTCCAAAAATAGTAACTTTTGCATCTTGATGATTTTTGAGCCATGCTTGAGGAATCATGATCAAGACTTGATCAAATGATGATTGTGTGCTCAAAATAAGATGTTGACCAAAAATTCTGACTTTTGACTGCAAAATGACCATTTTACCCCTGCAGTTGATTGTGAAGCAAATGGAGCTTTTAACTATAGAATTTGCCTCTATGAGTCTTGAGACTTGACATGTAGATGCTTGGCAATGTATATAGGCATATGAGACTTGATTGGACCATTGAAAACCTCAAATTCCTTGAGAGAACCAAAACCCTAATTCTGACTGGCTTAGGAGGCATTTGGACTGTGCAATCTCTTGAGTAATCTTGAACCATTTGAAGATGATTCTTGATAAACCTTGAAGAATATGGGAGGGAAAATTTTGGGGTATAACAGTTTCCCCTGTTCAATATTCTTAGACCTGAGGATGTAGATTGGCTTGCGTGCCTTTCGTGATCCGAAGGTGGAAGATGATTGAACACTAGAGTGCCCAGAAATTTGCACTCGCAAAGTGTGGTATCAGCAATATGATGTCGGGAATGGGCTTACAGATGCCATTTGGAGATATGATGGGTAGGAGGATGGGCTTATAGATTCCATCTGGAGATGTGACTGAATCTTGTTGGGAATGGGCTTATAGATGCCATTTGGAGATTGTTGGTAGGTGGATGGGCTTATAGATGCCATCTGGAGATTGTTGGTAGAATTTTGATCTTGTAAGTTGAACGAGGGAACCTGTGTAGGGTTGCCTGATGATGAGCTCGTGTAAAACTGCGTCTTTGAAGGAAGGAAACCTGTGTAGGGTTGACTGATGATGAGTCCGTGTGAAACTGCATCTGAAAATGGAGAATGAACCTGTGTAGGGTCATTTTGATGATGAGCCCGTGTAAAACTGCATTTGAAAGGAGGAAGGGAACCGGTGTAGGGTCGCCTCATGATGAGTCCGTGTAAAACTTCATCCTGGAAGAAAGAAAACCTGTGTAGGGTTGACTGGTGACGAGTCCGTGTAAAACTGCATCTTTGGAAAGAGAGAACCTGTGTAGGGTTTCTTGGTGACGAGTCCGTGTAAAACTACGTCTGGAGTTGATAAGGAAACGGGGTAAGGTTACTTCGGGATAAGTCCGTGTAAGACTTCTGGATGAACCGGGGTAAGGTTACTGTGATAAGTCCGTGTAAGACTCTTGGAGGAACCAGGGTAAGGTTACTGCAGAATAAGTTCGTGTAAAACTTCTGGATGAACCGGGGTAAGGTTACTGCAGGATAAGTTCGTGTAAAACTTAGGGTGAATCGGGGTAAGGTTACTGCAGGATAAGTTCGTGTAAAACTTAGGGTGAACTGGGGTAAGGTTACTGCAGGATAAGTTCGTGTAAAACTTAGGGTGAACCGGGGTAAGGTTACTTTGAGATAAGTTCGTGTAAAACTTCGTCTTGGAACTGAGGAGGAACCGGTGTAGGGTTGCCTGAGGATGAGTTCGTGTAAAACTTCGTTTTGGAGGAGGAACCGGTGTAGGGTTGCCTGAGGATGAGTCAGTGTAAAACCACATCTTGAAGAGAGAAGGAACCGGTGTAGGGTTTCCCGATGATGAGTCCGTGTAAAACTTCATCTGAAGTTGAGAAGGAACCAGTGTAGGGTTTCCTGATGATGAGTCTGTGTAAAACTACATCTGAAGTTGAGAAGGAACCGGTGTAGGGTTGCCTGATGACGAGTTCGTGTAAAACTTCATCTGAAAGAAAGGAACCTGTGTAGGGTTGCCTCATGATGATCAAGTAGATAATTGTCCTGTCTGGTTTCAGGTATTAACCCATAATCAGTCATCCACAGAATTTCCTGGCTAGTTACAGGTGTTGATCTGGAAATGCAAAGGTAGATGGTAATCATCTTTCGATTGACCTTTTCCTGAAAAGGCAAAATGTTAGCTGCATGCAATGTCATGATGAATGAACTACATGATATTAAGATGTTCTCAAGAATAAATGAGATTTGTGTTGTAGGATGCGTATGCATGTCATAATGATGTATGACAATGTGATGTTTATGAATGTATCTTCGTCTAGGAAAAATAAATCCTTGACGAATGCCGGAAGCTTGTTGAATCCTGGGCTGATGTTGAAGAGTAGAATTCTTCGTTTCTGCTGGGGATAATGAACGAGGATGTTTGCAAGAATAAACCGGTAGGAGAAGATGACCCCGTTGGGGAATAAACCTGATGGAGAGATTACTCTGCGGGGAATTACTCTGTGGGAAGAGATACTTCGCTGAGATTTTGATGATAACTCCGCTGGGGATACCATTGATAAACTTTGTTGAGGGGTTTGATGAACTCTATTGGGGATAGGAAGAACTTCGCCGAGGACGATCCTTCCGTTGTAATTAGCTGAGGAT
Source organism: Vicia faba (assembly GCA_948472305.1). Lineage (NCBI taxonomy): Eukaryota > Viridiplantae > Streptophyta > Magnoliopsida > Fabales > Fabaceae > Vicia > Vicia faba. Next base: position 204,574,219 of record OX451740.1, read on the forward strand.
AACCCAGTTATAGGCTCTGGTGGGGAACAACCTCTGAATATGGTCGGGGAGACATGCATGTACTCTGCAGGTGATAAGATTCCAGAATCTACTGGGGATAAGCTTCCAGAATCTACTGGGGATAAGGTTCCAGAATCTACTGGGGATAAGCTTCCAGAATCTACTGGGGATAAGCTTCCAGAATCTATTGGGGAGGATGATTCAACTCTCCTAGGGAAAATTTTGAACTGTACTGGGGGAATGGCTCCACTGGGGTGTCTGTATTCCGCCGGGGAACAATCTTATATTAAGACTGCCGGGGACGCTTGTTGAGGAATATCTGCATACTCCGCTGGGGAATGTTAAGATTCTCTGGGAATACCCAACTTCCTTAAGGCTGAAAGTAGCCTAACTCTGCTTGGGGAGAGTGTTGCTGACTTGCTAGGGATACTGTGCCTTTTCGGGGCTGATGGGAGACCAACTCTGCTTGGGGAGAGTATTATTGAATCTTGCCTTACCCTGTGGGGAGTGGAGGTAACTTGGTCATGTTCTTCAGCTGAACTTACCTTGGTACCTCGATGGACAGAGCAACCAGATCGCTTAGACAATTCTTATTGCCCCAGTTTCTGCGGGAGAAGGTACCTGTGGAGGTGCTTGATAACTGCCGATTGACAAATCTTCTTCTGGTAGGCAAGTGACGAGGTGACGGGACATAGTCGTACGCTTTGATCCCTAATTTTTGCCTGGACCGCCCTTTCGGGTTTTCAGTCCACCGGGATACCCATTTTTTCCCAAGCCGCCTTTTCAGGTTTTCGACTTGCCAGGTGTACAGATTTTTTCACTTTCGTCCCTTATTTTTGCCCGAACCCTTTTGGTTCGCCGGGAAGCCCTTATTTTTGCCTAGGCCAGTCGACCTAGCAGGTCTTTTAGATTATGCGTAATATTTTTTCGACTATGTCCACGCTCTCAGAATGTAGGGAGTTGTCACTGTCAGTAGTGTTGTGTTGCCATACTACCAGAAGATGCAAGATTCGTTGCTGGAATTCATGTCCAATGCCCCAAGTGATTCAGACGAAGATCTGCCCCTGGCTGTTTGGCATCTTGAGAGATTCTCTGAATCTTGACTGGACTTCCCCAGATGATGGACAATGATCATATCTTCCCCTTGGTTGGAAGTGTTTCTTCCACTTGAAGTGACTCTTTTGTTGAGAAGATTCTTGTTCACTAGATATTCGTCGTGCGAATTTCTCTGCTGTTCGAACAAATAATCATATGCAAACAATGTTATTTTAAGAATGCAAAGCTTATGTCTGTCTTGAAGTTTTTTGAAAATGCATTTTCAGTAAAACAAGTGAATTTTTGTAAAACGTAATGTCAACTCAAGATTTTACAGCGAGCCCTATAGGAGTCAGGATACCTTTGGTAACAGTATGCTTTCGAACTAACCCATGCTTCAGCTAGGACTTTTTGAGGGTTGTAACGTGGCCGGGTTCACGGTTTAAGAAACAAAGGATAAAGGCTCAAGCTTTATTTGTACCCACCCGCTTTTCGTGATGTTCTTCGATCCTAAACTCAGCTAATCGTGCGTTAGACCTTGTTTGAGTCTTTGCTCTGATATACTAGTGATGGTTCGGATACTGAAAGTTTATCTTGACCAGACAATCATTTCTTTTTTGTTGAGGGTTTGTAGGACCTCTTTCTTTTCGGTTTTTATTATCCCTGTTTTTTTTTGCCTGAACTGTTTCTTTTGTGATTACAGTCAGCGGGATGCCCCAGTTTTGTAAGTCTCCTTCATAGGTTTTGACTTAATGGGATTTTATTTTTGAGAGATAATGACTGCCTGTCTTTACGATTATAGGGAACCATCACTGTCTTTTGTTTTGGAGGGACTCCTTTGATGTCATTCATTGTGCACCTGGATCAACTGAGGAAACTACCCTGCCCCAGGTTATAATTAAGGGTTTTAATTTTTTTTTTGTGAAAAGAAAAACTCCTACTTCTTTGGCTCGAAGGGGTTGACTAGGGATTATCTTCCTTATAACTCCACTGTTTAGGATTTGAAACAATGCCTGTACCTCATCAGCGGGGTCTGTTCAAAAGCATACTATAAAGATCGTGGTATCATTTTCGTCATCCTCCCTCAAAAGGCTTAGAATTTTTAATTGAGAGTTGAACATCAAACATAAAAGCAATTTTGAATATAGTAAACACAATTACTTCAAAACAGACACGTATAATGCATTAATGAAATAAAAAAGTTTGACATGATAATTGTTTGAATAATCAAAGAAAATACAACTTGAACATTCGAATGAACAAAAGTTTTTTTTTCCAATCCTAGCCATGTTTTGGCAAGGGAGCAGTGATCACATTGGGAGTCTCAGAAGGCTCGAATTCGATCTCCTTAGCATCAATCATATTCTGGATCTTGTATTTCAGTGCCCAACAATCGTCAGTATCGTGCCCCGGGCTACCAGAATGATAAATACACCTCGCATCTGGGTTGTAGTTTGGAGAAGAAGTCTTAGGGTTCGCAGGAGGGTTTATCACCGCAATTAGATTCATCTTCAACATGTGCTGCAATGCTTGTGACAATGCCATGTTGATGTTGGTGAACTGTCTTTTAGGCTTGTCTGGCCTTCGCTGATTTCCCTTTTGCAGTTGTCGGTGTAACGCAGAACCAGAGATCATGACTGCCCCTACGTGTTGGTCACGACGACTCTTCTGGCTGTACGCAGCATTGGACTCTTTCTTGAATGGTTTCTTCTCAATGTTCGAGGAGTCACCCTTTTGTATCTTCCCAGACTTGATACCAGCTTCTATTCTCTCACCAGTCAAGATCAAATCTGTAAACCTAGCAGAAGAATTCCCAATCAGATGGTTAAAGAACGGACCAGACAGGGTCCCCAAGAACATATCCACAAGCTCACGGTCAGTCAAAGGTGGTTGCACCCTTCCAGCAAGGTCTCTCCACTTTTGCGCATATTCCTTGAATCCTTCACCCGTCCCTAGTGACCTACCCTGGAGTTGGGTACGCGTGGGAGCGAGGTAAGAATTATACTGATACTGCTTGTAGAACGCAGTAGCCAAGTCCTCCCAGTTACGAATGCTGGCTCCATCTAGCTGATAGAACCATTCGAGTTGAGTCCCTGAAATACTTTCCTGGAAGAAATGGATCCATAAATTCTTGTCAGCCGTGTAGGGCTGGATCTTCCTTACGTATGAACGGAGGTGCAGCTTAGGACAGGAAGCTCAGTCGTACTTTGCAAAGGCAGGTGCTTTGAAATTATGAGGAATCACTACCCCAGAGGATAGACCTAGATCTTCGAAGTCCAGGCCGGGCACTTTCTGTATCTCCATAGCACTTAACCGGTCTTCGAGTTGTTTGTACCTGTCCTCAGCAGGAGGATACTGTTCATCATTGTAATCCGTCTCGTTGTCGGAGACCACGGGACTAGGAACCCTTCTCTCTTGGGGACTGTCCTTGCCTACAGATGAGGTAGTCAGCTCAGCCTCATTCTGTAGTCCATTCCCAGATCTGCGTCTAGTGTTGAACAAAACAGTCCTCTTCTTCTTCTTCTTCCTCTCTTTCAGAATCAGAGTCTTCAAATCCTGTTGACCCTGGGCTAGGCTCATGACCAACTCCTGGAACTGGGCATTCTGGGCCTGGAGGGCCTTGATAGCTTGTTCAGCGGAAGGTTCAGTAGACATGATAATTGCTGAAATAAACAGCGAAGAAGATAAGTGACCTGGAAAAGGAGTACCTATAATGCAATGATATGTATGATATGTATGCAATGTTTCCAAGGATCTCGCGGGGTAAACAGGAAACTGTTAGAATTTGAATTTGGTAGCTTGATTGAAGGAACTTCATGTTGTTGATAGTCCTTCTTCAAGAGTCGAGGCTCACCATATCGAGTGGGTCATAGCCCCTGACTCAAGTTATCAACCTTGGCTAGAGGAAAATAAATCCCCTTTTTCCCCTTGCTAGACAGTTGGTTCATCATGACCTGCATCACAAACCCTTGAGATCCTTGAAATGGATTAGTCCTTATGCAGGATGTATGCAATGGTATGATGGTATGATGTTATGCTATGCATGGAGTGATGTAAGTAAACCCTGTTATAAGTCCTGATCAAGGACTGTAAACAAAACCTGCAAGGAACTCATGTTGTCAGATAACAAGAATGTGCAAGTAGTTCAAGTTTGAAGGCACACAAGTCACACATAAGAGCCCTTAGATTTCAGGCCAGCATGAATTTAGGTACTACCCTCTTGAAGTTGGTGGGCTCAAAACCTGTCCTATCAAAAGTGACCGGGTTCTAAGGAGCTCAATATCATTGGGTTGTTTTCTATGTTCATTATTTTGATTTAGCCACTGAACTGGCGATCAAAATATTCCCAGAAAACAACCCTCGATGAGTGTAGTATCGAGTATCTACCAACTTCGGACTGCACCAAAGTCGGTCATCTCACTACCCCTAAAGAGGCCAGGATGGTCAAGTAAGGTTCCTAAGGTCAGTTGATGCTTCACGACACCACGCGGCGGCCCCGTACTCTCCTTGACTTGACACAAGGGTTACCGGTACTCACCAAAGTGCCACATCAACGTAGCAACTGCTTCAACCGTGTCGGTATACCCCGCACAGTTCCCTCATAGTTTGTTGCTACTTCTAAAAGGTATCCCCCAGATCCGGGTTAGGATCTATGAAACTCCAAAACAAGCCCACAATATTAAAGAAAACAAAACAAGCAATTGAAAACAAGAGTGGTCTAATCCTAAGGTACACCTCACTTATAAGTATTTCCCCAGCAGAGTCGCCAGTTCTGTGATCGGTGGAAATAGAACTGACTGTTTTGAAATGCTGGTTCGCGAAATGTCGCGGTAAGCAAGAGTCGCCACCGTCTTTTATGTTCTCCAACAAGGAAAGGACAAAAGCACAGCAAAATTCCTTTTTGAGATGTTTCTCGGTTCGGGAGGTAGATTTATAGAAAGGGAAGGTGTTAGCACCCTTTCTATCAGTGGTTATCCACGGGCTCTTAGGTACTTGCTCACTATGTTTTCAAAATGTTTTGCTTTTCTTGTGTTTGTGGGTTTTGAAAAAGTTTAGTTTGAAACACTTCTAGGTAACTCTTGGATCAGTCCTCAAGAGTGTATGAAGTGTTTGTTTGAAAACTTTTTGAAAGTGTAGGTGCGAAAAGTATTTTTGTTTTTGAAAGAGCAAGTACCCAGGAGAAATCTACCTACTCTAAGGAATTAAGTTGTGTAAGAGTCCTTTAGACAGTACTATCCCACTATTGAGAAGTAGGCAGCACCATCGTTGGAGTTATTCGGGTCAATTCGATTATAAGGGACATGTGTGGTCACCAAAGCAATAGTAGGACGCCTTAGCGGTAACCCTAATGTCCTAGATCCTTTTTATCCGAGGCAACCGTTTCGAGGCAACTGGATCTTTAGACAGGAGGGCGACCTCTAAAACACCCTATACTTAACGACCACCTCGAGGCAACCAAGTGAGGCGTACCCTAGGAGTGGCATGTGCATGTGTATTGTTTCATGTTAATTGTCTTTGCACATTTTTATTGTGAGCTACGGATTGATTTTATTTTTCAAGCAAGTCTTGTCATGCATATTTAACAGTTAATAAGTGTGCGGAAAGTAAATTGCGGAAAATTGAATCTACGCTATTACAAGGCGTCGGGTATTTACATCGCCAAAAACATAACCCTTGAAAATAAATGCGAGAAAATAAAAGAAAGCGATAAAGCCCTAATTATCTATTACATCCTCGGGAACAGTTACATAAATATGATCAAATAAATAATAGTGCGCGAAAGAAATTGAATCGGGACGTCCTTAGGGTTTTGACCCTTTTTGAGAAAAGAAAGAAGTTTGTGGTCCTTTTTGTAATTAAATTAAATATTAAACCTAATTTACTAATTAATTAATTAATTAAAAGAAAGAGTATTTTTTAAGTTTTTGATGAAAATAAAAAGAAAAGGTCAAAAGTTAGTAAAAAAACCCTAAGTCTAATTTATTTTATTTATTGTAAAAGAAAATTAAAATTAAACCTAATTAAACTAAATTAATTCATGTTAGTGTTTATTTACAAAATAATGAATTAAGATGAAATTAATAATTAATAATAATAATAAAATATTGTTTTCTGAATTAATTATAAAAATAATTATGTGTTAGTTAAATAATAATAATAATAGTAGTTAATAAAATAATTAGTAAAAGAAAATAATTAAAAGAAAACAAAATAATAATAAAAAAAAGAAAAGAAATAATTAAACCAGGGGGGTGATGGGCCCAGAATGGAGGTTTGCAAGCAATTCTCAGGCCCAAGAAGCTATCAAGCCTGTTTGACTTTCTGACTTGTCCAGGTACACATTGACTGGGAACACCATGGTCAACTTCTCAGGGCCATTGGATTCGTGGCTGTGGACACATGGCACGTGGATGTTTGAAGGCATATGGTGGAATTCCCTTGGAAGCCTGCATGCAAATATGTGAAGAAAAATAACATAATGCATTTTGGGTGGACCTGGGGATCGAACCCAGGTCCCAATGGTTAACGTCCACCTCACTAGCCACTCAGCCACTTGCCTGCGTTTGTTAATAAGATAAGCACTAAATATAATATATCGAAACAATCACATGTGCTGGAAACAAACCAAATCGCGCGCGTATTTTAAACCGTCCAATCACGTGTAAACACGCAGTCGTCTTCTTCATTAAACCTGCAAAAAGATAAAGAGATAGTGGGGGTTTTTAACCCCCACAATATGGAATGACAAATAATAGCGATTAGGCGTAGAGGCTATATAAATTGTTCGCGAGGGTTGCATTCAATTCGTCTGGTTGCAACGATTACAACCATATGCATGAGAAGGTCCAATTTTTCTGTATGGGAAAGCCCCAAAATCAAAGCTTCGGAACCTTAATATTTGTCAATGGTGATTTGTGATGCAGGGCGTTTCAGTCCAATTAACCTATGCCAAAAGCTTTGTATGATTGCTAGCAACACAAAACACACAGAAAATCATGTTAATGATGCATAAATTTAGAGTTACGATTCTGAAAAAGATTGACAAACCGTGGGACTGTTCTTGGTGGTTTTGATAGCTTTAAGGCTTAGTTTTGATCGCAATATGTTCCTTACACCTCCAGCAATGTATTGAAACACTATAATGCTTTGAATTGGCTTGGAATGTGGAAAACTGTTTTCAAATTTTCTTGAGTTTTTTGGAATTGGTTATGGCTTTTTGCAGCAGCTTTCACGTGTTTTGCATTAGGGTTAGGTTGTGTGCATATAATGGAATGAAGCTAGGTCAAAGTTTGGGCCTTAATCCATGTGTATGGGAGAATTAGGTTTACACTTTCCACCATTGACAAACTTTCCATATTTGAAGCAAATCTAAGATTTCATGCACAAAATAGCCCTAGCACGAATTTGTTAGCTGGCACATGATGTATGAAAGCTGTTTAAAATCATAAGATACTATTCCATTGATTTTTAGATTTTATTTGAATTATTATAGATTTAAAATGAATTAAATCAATAAAAATAAAATAGAAAAATAAATGTTTGATCTTGAAATTAATCATGGGACACGTGTGTGGCATGACAAGGCTGAATCAAGTGGAAGAAAGTGGGCCCTTTTGTCAAAAATGGAAGTTTTAAGGATAATTGACTTTTGCAAATTCACAAAAATTTCCCAACTTCTCCAATGCACATCTTGCTCAATTTTGATCATATGAACATGTTCTTGGACATTTTGGAAAGGTCTTGAAGTCCTCTAACCAATGCCTTTGGTCCCATGTCATTTGGATTTACCAATATCAAGTTATGGCCTTTGACTTAAAGTGCATTTTTGTTGACTTTTGAAATTGACCTATAATGTAGAAATTGATAACTTTTTGTGAGAGCATTTCTTGGACTTGGAATGTGAAGATGAGTTGTAGGAAATGTCATCCCCTTCAAAATGAGCATTGGATGGGATTTTTATGATGAACCATGAAAAAGTTATGCATTGGTCAAGGTACAGTTGACTTTTCTACTGTCCAAAAATAGTAACTTTTGCATCTTGATGATTTTTGAGCCATGCTTGAGGAATCATGATCAAGACTTGATCAAATGATGATTGTGTGCTCAAAATAAGATGTTGACCAAAAATTCTGACTTTTGATTGCAAAATGACCATTTTACCCCTGTAGTTGATTGTGAAGCAAATGGAGCTTTTAACTGTAGAATTTGCCTCTATGAGTCTTGAGACTTGACATGTAGATGCTTGGCAATGTATATAGGCATATGAGACTTGATTGGACCATTGAAAATCTCAAATTCCTTGAGAGAACCAAAACCCTAATTCTGACTGTCTAAAGGACATTTACACAGCTTAATTCCTTAGAGTAGGTAGATTTCTCCTAGGTACTTGCTCTTTCAAAAAACAAAAATAACTTTTCGCACTCACACTTTCAAAAAGTTTTCAAACAAACACTTCATACACTCTTGAGGACTGATACAAGAGTTACCTAGAAGTTCTCAAAACGAAACTTTTTCAAAACCCAAAAACACAAGAAAAGCAAACAATTTTTGAAAACATAGTGAGCAAGTACCTAAGAGCCTGTGGATAACCACAGATAGAAAGGGTGCTAACACCTTCCCTTTCTATAATCTACCTCCCGAACCGAGAAACATCTCGAAAAGGAATTTTGTTGTGCGTTTGTCCTTTCCTTGTTGGAGAAAATAAAAGATGGTGGCAACTCTTGCTTACCGCGACATTTCGCGAACCAGCATTTCAAAACAGTCAGTTCTATTTCCACCGATCACATAAGGTCCCAGACTGAAGAAGAACACCTTGACCATCTACATAAGCTATTTGACAGTTTGAAGATGTATAAGCTAAGGTTGAACCCGAACAAGTGCACCTTCGGGGTAAGGTCGGGTAAGCTGCTGGGTTTCGTCGTTAGTGATAAAGGTATTCAGGTGGACCCTGCCAAGGTAAAAGCCATACAGGAGATGCCAGCTCCCCGCACAGAAAAGGAGGTTAGAGGCTTTGTGGGACTTCTAAACTACATCGCCCGATTTATTTCACATTTGACTGCTACTTGTGAGCCAATCTTCAAGCTGCTAAAGAAAGATCAAGTGGTAAAATGGAATGATGAATGTCAGACCGCTTTCAAAAGGATCAAAGAATATCTCCAAGAGCCACCAATTCGGATGCCTCCAGTTGAAGGAAGACCTTTGATCTTATACTTGACAGTGCTGGATAATTCAATGGGGTGCGTGCTGGGGCAACATGACGAGTCTGGCCGAAAAGAGCATGCCATTTACTACCTTAACAAAACGTTTACCGACTGCGAGACCCGATACTTGTTGCTCGAGAAAACTTGATGCGCTTTGGCATGGGCTGCTCGCCGGCTGAGACAGTATATGCTGACTCACACTACCCTATTAATATCAAAGATGGATCCGATCAAGTATGTCTTCGAAAATCCTACCCTGTCCGGAAGGATAGCAAGATGGAAGATGATCTTAACTGAGTATGACATCCAATACACAACCCAGAAAGCAATCAAGGGGAGTGTATGGGTAGATCATTTGACACATCAGGCCTTGGACGACTACCAATCCATGAATTTCGAGTCCCCGGATGAGAACATCATGTTGGTGACCGACTGTGAAGAACCTAGACCGGATGAAGGACCCGAGGAGTGATCCCAATGGTCTATGTTTTTTGATGGAGCCTCAAACGCATTGGGTAATGGTATTGGCATTATGATCATATCTCCTGAGGGCTGTCATACTCCGTTCACCGCCCGATTATGTTTTAACTGCACCAACAATATGGCGGAGTACGAAGCATGTATCCTGGGTCTTCGAGCTGCTATTGACCTGAGGATTAAGTTCTTGAGTGTATTTGGAGATTCTTCTCTAGTGATCAGTCAGATCAAAGGCGAGTGGGATACGAAGCACCCAAATCTTATTCCTTACAAGGAGTATGTACTGACATTGCTTCCACACTTCGAGGAGATAACCTTTGAACATTTCCCCAGAGAGGAGAATCAGTTAGCGGACGCGCTAGCCACAATGTCTTATATGTTCAAAGTCAGGTGGGACAATGAAGCTCCCAAAATTACCATTGGGAGGCTGGACGAACCCGCACATTGTTGTGACATTGAGACTGAAGAGGTAGCAGATAAACCCTGGTTTCACGAGGTAAAAAGGTATCTTGAGGCTCAGGAATACCCCGAGGGTGCATCTGTTAATGATAAGAAGTTATTGAGAAGGTTCGTTGCGAAGTTCTTCATTAGTAATGGTATCCTTTACAAGCGTAACCATGACTCAAGCTTACTGCGATGTGTGGACAAGAACGAGGCAGAAAGGATTATGGCAGAGTTACATGAAGGTACCTTCGGAACTCATTCTAGTGGACATACCATGGCAAAGAAAATCCTACGGGCAGGATATTATTGGTCCACTATGAAAGCCGATTGTTATCAACATTCTCGGACCTGTCATAAGTGCCAAGTCTATGCTAACAAGGTGCATGTACCTCCAGTTCCTCTGAACGTCTTGACAGCTCCTTGGCCTTTTGTAATGTGGGGCATTGACATGATTCGCGAGATCAGACCTACTGCATCCAACAGGCATCGTTTCATCCTGGTAGATATTGATTATTTCACGAAGTGGGTTGAGGAAACTTCCTATGCTACAGTAACTAAGAACGTCGTGGCGCGGTTTATCCGACACAATCTGATATGTCGATACGGTGTACCAGAGAGAATCATTATGGATAATGGTACAAATCTTAATAATACAATGATCACCGAACTCTACAAACAGTTTAAGATACAGCATCATAACTCCTCTCCTTACCGCCCGAAGATGAACGGGGCTGTTGAGGCGGCTAATAAGAACATCAAGAAGATTGTGCAAAAGATGACGGTGACATACAAAGACTGGCATGAGATGTTACCATTCGCTCTTCATGGGTATCGTACCTCAGCACGGACGTCAACAGGGGAAACACCCTATTCTTTGGTGTATGGCATGGAGGCAGTCTTACCCATTGAGGTCCAGATACCCCCTCTTCGGATTATGAAGGATGCAGGTTTAAGCGAGGACGACTGGATCCTAACCCAGCTTGATCAACTAAACTTAATCGATGAAAAGAGACTTACTTCTATTTGTCATGGTCAGACGTATCAAAAGTGGATGATCAAGGCTTTTAACAAGAAAGTCAGACGACAGGAGTATCAAGTCGGGGATCTAGTGATCAAGCGTATCATACTGCCGCAAGGTGATCCCAGGGGAAAATGGACTCCTACGTACGAAGGGCCATTTATGGTTAAGAACATTTTCTCAGGAGGAGCTATGATTCTAACCACCATGGATGATGACGACCTTCCTCACCCCGTCAATGTAGACATAGTGAAAAAATACTATGCATAATCAAGGACCCGCTAGGTTGACTAGCCTAGGCAAAAATAAGGGCTTCCCAGCGAACCAAAAGGGTTCGGGAAAAAGTAAGGGATGAAAATGGAAAAAAAACTGTACACCCGGCAAGTCGAAAACCTAAAAAGGCAGCTTGGGCAAAAAAGGGTATCCCGGTGGACTGAAAACCCGAAAGGGCGGTCCAGGCAAAAATTGGGGATTAAAGCGTAACACTATGTCTCGTTGGATCATCTTGCAACCAGACTTCGGTATCGACTATCAAGCTCGGATAGGCGCCAATCAATCTGATCTACCTTCAACCAAGTAGCAAAGCGATGAGATGCTCGAAGATATAAAGGCAATAGCAGAGTTGGAACCCAGTGGGATTGTTCATATAACTGTTTTTCTTTTTGTATAATTTCTATCTTTCGGCGGCGTTCTCTTACTAGGACGCCAACCTCTTGTACAAAACGCCTATTATAGGCTAACTCCAAAAATCAATACAATTCATTTTTTCAACAAATTTCAAAATCGTTTTTCTTTTCCTGTTTTGTTTTGAAAGAACATCCAATGATTCATTTTTGATATATGCATTTGAAAATAATTGTTGCTCGTAAATATTTACATGCGAAACAAGAGACAATTACTTGTAATTCCAGGAACAGCGGCAAACAGGAATGTCCAAACCGTACAATTGCGCTACCCACCAGGTACAGGGATAGAACCAGCTTGAGAATATGACTAAAGGTGCATACACTCCCCTCAGAGTAAAAAGTATCCAAAGACAGTGATGTTAGCTTTCCCGAACAGGACACAACTCTCCCCAGCTGAGATTCACAATTGCGAATGAGTCGGCAAAATTCTCCCCAAGCAGAATTCATCTATCACCAGCACTAGAAGATTATACCCAGTGGAGTTTATTTCTTCCACAAGCAGAAACTCAGTCCCCAACAAGGATTCATTATTACCGGCGACAGTAATTCATCCCCAGTCGAGGTTTTTTCCCAAATCAACAGATCTTCTGGCAGGGTATTTCTCTTCCCCACAGAGCCAATTTTCTCGCCAGTTTATTCTCCAATAGGGTATTCACCCACCAATTTATTCTTAATTCATCCTCGACCGTTATCCCCAGAAAGCGTGAAGAACTCAACTCCCTGAACTCTCCAACAGCAGTCCAGGATTTATTCTTCCCAGCTAGAGAACATCACAAGAGCATTACATATCCATACATCATGGCATACGCATATACATCATACAACACAATTTCGTTTATTTTGAGAACATCATTACTCAATACATGGCATACATCATGACATTACATAGGACTAACTCTTTACCTTTCAGAGAAAGATACAATCAAATTCTTACAAGATCTCTGGTTCATTCAGATCAATGCTAAGATTTATGTTCCAGTTCAAGTTATGAAGCCCGGATTCATCCGGATAATATCTTGATTTCTCAATCATACTATGAAGCCCAAAAATTGACCGGAAAATAGTTGAATCCCCAGAAAATTACTGTGAAGTCTGGAATCGACCAGATAGCAGTACAAAGCACCATGAAGCCTGGACTCGACCAGATAGTGGTACATCTTACATTCAAGCTATGAAGCCCGGACTCGACCGGATAGTATCTTGATCTCTACAAAGCACCATGAAGCCTAGACTCGACCAGATAGTGGTATATCTTTAACGCAAGTTATGAAGCCCGGACTCGACTGGATAGTATCTTGATCTCTACATAGCACCATGAAGCTTGGACTCGACCAGATAGTGGTATATCTTTAACGCAAGTTATGAATCCCGGACTCGACTGGATAGTATCTTGATCTCTCCAAATATCGTGAAGCCTGGACTCGACCAGATAATGGTATAGGATGTTGTGAAGCCTGGACTCGACCAGATAACAACAAAGCACCATGAAGCCTAGACTCGACCAAATAGTGGTATATCTTTAACATAAGTTATGAATCCCGGACTCGACCGGATAGTATTTTGATTTCTCCAAATACCGTGAAGCCTGGACCCGACCAGATAATGGTATAGGACGTTGTGAAGCCTGGACTCGACCAGATAACAACAAAGCACCATGAAGCTTGGACTCGACCAGATAGTGGTACATCTTACATTCAAGCTATGAAGCCCGGACTCGACCGGATAGTATCTTGATCTCTGCAGAGCACCATGAAGCCTGGAATCGACCAGATAATGGTATATCTTTAACGCAAGTTATGAAGCCCAGACTCGACCGAATAGTATCTTGATTTCTCCAAATACCGTGAAGCCTGGACCCGGCCAGATAATGGTATAGGACGCTGTGAAGCCTGGACTCGACCAGATAACAGCAAAGCACCATGAAGCCTGGACTCGACCAGATAGTGGTATATCTTTAACACAAGTTATGAAGCCCGGACTCGACCAATAGTATCTTGATTTATCCAAATACCGTGAAGCCTGGACTCGACCAGATAATGGTATAGGACGCTGTGAAGCCTGGACTCGACCAGATAACAACAAATGACACTGAAGCCTGGACTCGACCAGATAACAGTATGAGACACTGTGAAGCTTGGATTTCGAACAAATAACAGTTTACTTGGCCAATTGCTAAGAAGCCCATAATCAACCAGATATTAGTATTGCCTTAAAATCAAGTTGAAGCCCGGAGGTGACCAGATAATAACTTAATTCCTTCTGAAGCCTGGATTACAGCCAGATAACAAGTAAGAAATTGTGAAGCCTAGAAAACGACTAGATAGCAAGTTTAATCTCATCCCCCCAGTAAGTCACTGTGAAGCCTGGAATCGACCAGATAGCAGTTCGCTTGCACCTCCTCGACAGAGAGATGATTCCCCAATAGAAGAACGGACGACTAAAACTCCTAAATTCTATTTCTACCACGACAGAGACTAGCAGTCCCCAGGGTAGTCCTCCTCAACGACAAGTATAAGGGCTCTCGCAAAGGAATCTCTTATGCGATCGACACTTCTTATGATGGCATCTTTAAGCCCATATTCCGACTTCAACTTCCAAATGGCATCTTTAAGCCCATTCCCGACATCGCAAGACGGATATCACTGCATGTGAGTGCAAATTTCTGGGCACTCTAGTGTTCAATCATCTTCCACCTTCGGATCACGAAAGGCAGACAAGCCAATCTACATTCTCAGGTTTAAGAAGATTGAACAGGGGCAGCTGTTGTACCCCAAAATTTGCCCTCCCATATTTCTCAATACATTTCAAGTGAGGTCCTCAAATTGCTCAAGGTAGTCCAAAGACTGACCAGACAAAACCTCTCCTAAGGTAGTCTACCTCAAATTAGGGTTTCAGTTTGCATCAGGATGTTTGAGTCCAAAGGGTCTCAAATGCTCACCATTGTCCTAATATGTTCCCAAGATCATCCATGTCAAGTTTCAAACCTTGCAGAGAAAGTTTGCTTAGTCAATTGCTCAAAAGCCTGAAAATCGACCGTGCTAGGGCAAAAGTCAACTGTGGCCCACATACAGTCAAACTTCAAGATTTTTGGTCAAAATTCTCATTTTGAAGTATTATTCATCATTTGACCAAGGGTTGATCATGATTCCTTAAGGATTGCTCACAATTCATCAAAACCCAAAAGTTGCCAAATTAGGGTTTTTTAGGAAAAGTCAACTCAACTTTGACCAAGCATAACTTTCTCATACTTTATCAGAAATGATCCATCCAAAGCTCATTTTGAAGAGGATGTCATTACCTACAATTCATATTCATCTCCAAAGTTCAAAAAGTGCACTCATAAGAAGATATAAATTTGGACATTATAGGTCACTTTGAAAAGTCAACAAAAACACCTTTTTTGTCAAAGCATCATACATGAACATGGAAGACTCAATTGATATGAGACCAAAAGGGTTGCTTATAGGACGTATTGAACTTTCTAAAAAGTCCAAGAACACATCTCTAGGGTCAAAATTGAAAGAGTTATGCATTGGTGAAGTTGACCTTTTTTGCAAAATTGCCAAAAGTCAAATATGTCTCAAATTGCAATTTTTTCCAAATGGGCCCAACTTTTTGTACTTGTCTTGAGTTTGTAACATGGTCCACGACCCATGATCCTTCCCACTTTCCTTTATTTTATTTTTGCAATTTATTTTGATTTTTATTTTAATTAAATAAAATTAAATAAAAAAATCATGGAAATATCAAAATCATTTAAACTTTGAGATTTTATGCATATTTCAGGTCTCTTATACAGCTAGCAATGGAATCAAATCATATAAGGCATGTTTTTACACAAAAAGATTGATTTTTGGCTTGTTTTGGAAAGATTTACAAGAGAATCAAATCTTGATCAATCGCCTTAATTGAAGAAGATTTGAAACATTTTTGTAAACCTAATTCACTCAAGACTACATATAGAATGTTGGCAGACCAAATGCACAAGGGTTGGAGGCGTGTAGAGTGAAGAACAACTTTCAAAAAATCAAGAAAAAAGTGCAATCTGATTTCATAGTTCCAGGCATTCTCAAGCCTTCCAAGCTATCTCATTCATTTCCTGGGTGTTCAAGGAGTCGATACCAATCCTTAGCAAGCATTTTCGTGCACGAAAACTCACTATAAGTGACTCACGACTTCGCCACTTTCTTGAAATTCAATATCATGATTCTGGAACTTGTAGCATGAATTACTTATATATTCTTGTTCATTGAAACATTTGCAAGCTATTGGTAATGAGTAATTGCATTTTTGCTAACCATACAGAGATCCACCATTGTTAGGGTTTAGGGTTTGTTTTTAGGGTTTTTGATTGCAGGCAAAATTGGCCCAAAAGAGGGGCGATATGGTGTTCATAAGGTCAAGACGAGTTGATCTGCACCATTAGTTTTGATTTATTGTGCCTGTATGAGATTTTAGAAAATTGCAGGGGTTATAGCTACAGACTTTTGTCTGTAGGTAAAAGTCCTTGGCTTTTACCAACAGAGAGAGGAAGAAGAAGGATTACATGGCCCCACCCTATTTTCCCGTTTGAATTCTGGCGCGTGTTTGATAATTGGAATTGTTTTTTTTTTCATTTTATTGTTATTGTTTCACATGCTAACAAATGAATTCAAGTGGCCCAGTGGTAGCCAGGGAGAGCGTTAAGGCCTTGCAGGCTTGAGGTCAGGGGTTCGACCCCTGCCTCCAACATTTGCAATTTTTCTCAATTATTCTTTACAAATCCAGTACTCCATGCATCATGAGGCCCACCATATGTCACCAATGTTCACTCACTAGATCTCCAGAAGGGCAGATCTCACGCCCATTCATTGGAGGTCCATGATGCACCTTGGTCAACTTGCAACATGGTATCTGAGAGGTCAACGTGGATCAAGTTTTTGGGCCCAGAAATTTCTATGGACACCCCATCAAATTGCTAGCATACCAGGCCCAATTCTTTCCTTTTCTTTCTATATTTTTATTTATTTAATTTATGTTGTTTAAATTATTTTCTCACAAATTAATTTTTTTTTTACAATAAATTCATAAAATCAATTTTCCTCAAATTAGATTTAGGTTTTATTTTTTTTATCAAAAATTAATTTAATTTAATTAGTTTAATTAATTTTAGGGTAACTTTAATCTTTTTGTAAATAACTTAAAACAAATTAGAAATTAGGGTTTTGTTTAATTTATTTTTTTATTTCCTTTTCTTAAAATAACCAAAAATACAAAAATAGGTCAAAATTAATTATTTTCCTTAATTTAATTAATTAGTAATTAGGTTTGTACTTATTTAATTTAAAATCTTATTTTCTCAAAATAATCAAAAACAACCAAAAAATGAATTTTCTTTTAATTAGGTTAGACGGGGTCAAAACCCTAATTTTTTTCTCATTCTCGATTCATCGCGCGTCTATGATTTTTTTTTACAAATATTAATGTAATTTATCATGGGATGTAATAGTTTAATTAGGACTCTTTCATTTATTTATTGTTTTACGGGTTTTTGGCTATGTAATTAATCCCCCTCCCCAAAGCCTTGTAATAGCGTAGTTTTATTTCCCGCATTTTAATTTTCACAAATATTAATTGTTAGATGTATGATAATAGGATTGCATGACAAGAATGAATGTTAATTTTAAAACGGTTAGCAAACTCTAAATGTGCAAAGATCATAACTTTAAATTGAATCACTCGCACATGCGCACTCTTAGGGTATACTCTCACTTCGGTTGCCTTCGGTAAACGATCATTAAGTATATGGTGTTTTAGTGGTCGCCCTCTCGTCTAAACAAAGATCAAATGTCCCGTTCGGAAATGTTGCCTCGGAAAGGTTTCCTCAGAATTGTTGTCTCGAATATGATCTTAAGACATTAGGGTTATTACTAAGACATCCTAACATTGCTTTAATGATTGTACGTCCCTTTCGAATTGACCCTTACAACTCCAACGACGGTGCTACCTACTCGTTAATAGTTGGATAGCGTTGTCTAAAGGAAACAAGAACATAAACATTCTCTTTTCGAGTAGGTAGATGCTAGTAGGTACTTGCTCAAAACAAACTTTTTCACACTTACACTTTTACAAACAAAGTTTTCAAAAACACTTTGTAATACTCTTGAAGACAAACAAGAGTTAAAACGAAGTAAAACAAAACTTTTCAAAACAAAACACACAAACACGGAAGCAATTTTAAAATGATGAGCAAGTACCTAAGAGCCCGTGGAAAACCACGGATAGAAAGGGTGCTAATACCTTCCCTTTCTATAATCTACCCCCCGTACTCAGAATATCTCGAAAAAAGGTTTTTTTCTGTACTTCTTTCCTTTCCAATTGGATGAAATAAAAGTCGGTGGCGACTCTTGCTTACCGCGAAATTTTGCGAATAAAAAACGCAAAACGCAAACCAGTATTAAACAGTCGGTTCTGCCACCGTATCACATCGTCTCTATAAGAACGCATACAAAGTGTTGTTTTTTGAAAATGTTTCAAAATGAAAGTGTTGATGTATAAAATGTTTTTGTTGTGAGTAAGCGAGAAACTAGGAGAAACCTACCTACTCAAAGGTATTTAGTATCCTTTTCCTCCTCCTTTAGATGTTTCTATCTTACCATTTATTTGGTAAGAAGCTCCATCATTAGATGTGAAGGGGATGGGCGTGGGTCATCGTATTGTCATGATAGCAATGTGGTGAGATATCTTAGCATTTCTCTTGAGGGACTAAGATCATTTGTAAGGCAACATTCGAAGCATTGTCGAGGGACTATGATCTTGTACATTTTATTGTTTTTGCTAAGACGTCTCACATGCATAACATGACAATTTTTCATAAGGCAACAAGTGGAGTTAACCCTAGAGGTTCATGTGGGAAAAGTGTGTTTGATTGCATACATTTTTGTCTTTTGATCAGGGTGGTCTACTTGTTGATTTTATCTTGCCATACACCCTAATTAATAATATTTTGTATAAAGTCAGAAGTGCAGAAAGATAATATAGTACACTATTACAACCATATTGAATTGCATTAAAATATAAAGGCAAAAATAAGGTAAAAGCAAGAAAAATGGGTCTTTCTATCTAGGGCAGCAAACCCTTCGATTCTGCACTTTCTGGATCTCCATGATCTAGCCTGAAAAGGGGTGAAGGCATGACTTTTGATTGGGTCCTAGAGGCCAGCATGTTGTGTCTTTCGATTGGGGCTTGGAGGCCAGCATGTTATGTCTTTCGATTGGGGCCTGGAGGCCAGCTTGTTGTGTCTTTCGTTTGGGGCCTGGAGGCCAGCATGGAAGCCAAAGGCTTCATTTCCAACTTCCTGTTTCTTGTTTCTTTCGTTTGAGTTTGAATAGAAACATGGCCTAAGGTAATGCCAACATCACCTTAGGGTCAGGTTAGTATTTAAAGCATGTTTAAATATACAAAGAGTAAAAACCAAGAAGGTTGTTAACCATGAAACATAATAAAAGGATGGAAACAAAAAGAAGAGCAATATTATGTACATGTTTGAAACGAAAAGGAACTGTATTTACATGTTATGCAAGAAATGAAGAGTTTAAGGTTTAGAACAACTTACCTTGCTGTAGGCTGGAGCGTATGCTGGACCTTCAAGTGGCTGAACTAAATGCTCCTGGATTCGAAGGAAAGAAACAGGTGTGGTGTTCCTTTGACTGGATAAGAAGGTCAGGAGGTGTAAGGGTGGTGTTTGTTATTTCTGGGTTCAAAGGAGAAGAACAGGCGTAGTGTTATTTCTACTGGATTCGAAAGAAAAAACAAAGTGTGGGGATTACTTCAGATTCAAAAGAGAAAAAGAAACAAGTGTTGTGTTTCTTTAGATTCTGGGGTTGGGTTTTCACAAGTGTTTAAGTGTTTGAGAATTTTGTGATTTTTGAGAGTTTTTTTTTAAGGTTCTTCCCACATAGCCAAAATCTACCAGCGTTTTCTCTTGTTGCCTCCCCCTTGATGTGCAAATGAACTCTATATTTATAGAGAATTTTTTTTGAATGAGCAGCTTTGTGAAAGAACAAAATATAGTTTCTTTGAAAGGCCAACATCCACTTGTGTCAACTTTTTATAATCCCAAGATAAAAGTACCAAAATCAATGGTTTAGATGGGTGGCTCCTAGTTTATAGGGGGTAAATGTGCAGAAGAGACAGGCGCAAGGCTCAAAACTTTCTAAAAAGGTAGTGATGTCGTCAAAAGTAAGTTGGCTTGAAGAAAAATTTAATATAGAGTGAGGCACAAGTTGGAGACCTATGTAGCCTGACCTATGGACAACTTGACCCTTTGAATCGAATCCTTCATCATTCCATAACCTTCGACCAGACTCAACAAAGCAACATTCGTTTCCACCAGTTGTGTGTCCTTCGAATGGACCAAGTGTGTGTTCTTCAAATGTCCCTCTTCAGTTGAAAATGCCATTTTGACTCCTCTTGCTTTTGATCACTTAGGCCCAAACCTTCGACCAGACTCTAAAGTAAGCGAAAACAATTATTCCCCAACTACGACAAGTCCTTTGAATGGGCCACCAAGTTGTGTGTCATAATGCAGCACTATGGCTTATTGAACGGTTTGCAGATGGATTCGAAGGTGATATGGAGGAGCATTCGAAGAAAACATGAAGATGAAATCGAAAGTCACGGGAAGGTATCCATTCATCCAATCGAAAACTTGTGAATCCAAGGCAAATAGGTGAGGGGCCAATGGTTCAATCGAAGGACACTTTTCGGAAGGTTATTGCCTTCTAAATCTAAGGAAGCTTTCAGAAGATTATTGACTTTTTGAATCGAAGAAAACCAAAAGGAGGCCTTTACTTCCTGAATCGAAGGACGATGTTTTAAAGGGAAACAAAACTCAGTCAAAGCTTGTATGAAGATCATTTCCTTCTGAATCGAAGGAAGCTTTAAGGAAGTCCTAGTCCAATCGAAGCAGTCTTGAAAGAGACTAAAGTCCAAACGAAACAAGGGAAATTAAAGAAGGCCTGAAAGAGACCAAAGTCCAATCGAAGCCTTGTGAATTGAAGTAGATTTGCAAAGGACCAAAAAATCCAATCGAAGCAAGGGAAATCGAAGAAAACTTATTTTTCTCCTATTTTGTTGAAAAGATTATTTTTATCTGTTTTCCCTTTTTAACAGTTTCCTCCAATTGTACTTGTGCAAATTTGAACTTTGAGAATCCTTGTGAGAAATGCCTTGAGAAATGAGATGGAAAATTTTGGGGTACAACATAGTCCTTTGCATAAACTGAAAGTAACAGGAGCAAAAGTCTGACGTCACAAGCATGGAGTCAAAGTAACCACCCATAAGGTATGTACTAGGGCTTTATCACCTGTCGAACAAGGTTCTAGGGAAACCTCAGAGTCTACACTCTTCCTTTGGATATTATTGACGTCACAATTACTCGATAATCAGTAATATTTGCAGAAAAACTCGTTCGAGTGTAGTATCGTGTGACAAATACTTCCAGATTACTCCATTATAGTCTCCGCACTACACCTAAAAAAGTCCAGGAGGGGTTGATGGTTCTACGTCTCTTAGCTTCTCTGGTTCCCAAGTCGAAAGCAACAATGTCTTCCCGATTACTCGGTAAACAACGCTACATTCAAGGGGACCTCCACTGAGTGAGGGATTGCATACCTCCTTCTTCGGGATTACTCCCTCAAAGTTAGCATGATTATACCGCCCGTCCTAATCCTAAGTTTAACCCAAGTTCGGGTATAGGACTTATCAAATGTAATCACCCAACCCAACATCACAAAAGAAACAACATATCCAGAATATGTGAGTAGCAATAGTATAATGCAATATATATAAAAGAAAACAATAAAGCAATAAATAAATAAAGAGGTAAAGCAAAATAAAGTTAATAAATGGACACCCAAAGAAACGAAAAAACAAAACTAGGATAGACTCGTAAAAGCTCCCCAGCAGAGTCGCCAGCTGAAGCTACCAGAAAAAAAACATAGAGCTGCCACCGAACTTTATTTATCTCGAATGAAGGGGAAATATCGAGAAAACCACAAGAGGATGGATAAGATGTCCTTGCGACCAAGAGAAAGGGTAAGGAAGTCGATTATGCAAGGGGAAGGTATTAGCACCCCTCATATCCATTATACTCAACGGGATCCATTTTGTTTGTTTGCTTCTAAGGGTGTTTTTATCTACAACTATACTTGCTAAGGGGAAAGAAATCGTTTTTTATTAGTGCGTTCGTGAGGGTCTCGCAATCCTTTGCCTATGTATCCAATGAAGGAATCAGAACACCATAGTTCCTCTAGAAGATGTTGGTTTGTTGGTGTCTTTTAGTGGGCGACATTAACCATGCATTCTAGCAATAGGCACGACCTGTGTCGCGGTAGAACAAAGATAACATGCCCTTTTAGGGGGAGTTTTGATTGGTTGAGTGTTTTGCAAGTTTTAAAATGAGTTTTGTGATACGGTGGCAGAACCGACTGTTTAATACTGGTTTTCATTTTGCGTTTTGTGTTCGCAAAATGTCGTGGTAAGCAAGAGTCACCACCGACTTTTATTTCATCTAATCATGGAAAAGGAAAAAGATTAGAAAAAACCTTTTTTGGAGATATTTCTGAGTACGGGGGGTAGATTATAGAGAAGGTGTTAGAACCCTTTCTATCCATTGTTTCCCATGGGCTCTTAGGTACTTGCTCATCTTTTTAAAATTGCTTGTTGAAACAACCGGCTGAAAATCATCAAAACAATGAAGTCGCCATCGAACGTCTTTTATCCCACATGTAGGGAAAGGTAAACATCGAGAAAACCTGAGAAGGGAGAAGTCACGGTCTTGCGACCGAGAGATCGGGTAAGGGAGTCTGTTATGCGAGGGGAAGGTTTTATCACCCCACACGCCCGTAGTACTCTACGGTATCCACTCTTGTTATCTATCTTATGGGTGTGTTTCGTCTATGCTTACTGTTTACTATACTACTGAAGGGAGAGTGCATGCAAACAAAAAGGGAAAAGAATGTAGGGAAAATAAAATTGCACTTGCCTGGGCCCTACCCCAATGCCTACGTATCCTTTTTGAGGAATCAGAGCTACCGTAGTTCGTCTCACATGTTTTTGTTTGTTTTGTGTTTTTTATGGACAATGTTAATTCCGCCTTCTGCCGCAACTCAACCTTTGGAGACTTATGCGTTGGCACAAAAGTAAATTAATCATGTCATTACCTGAAAAGGGTTTTAGAGAAAAGTGCTTGAGCGCACAAAATGGTTTGAATTGGTTTGTGTTTTATTACCTTGAAAAAGGGTTTAGGTATGATTAGCATGTTTTCGGTTTGCTAAGAAAAGAAGTTTTTTGTTTTGAATGCAAGGATGCAAAGAGGGGAAGAAAAGAGTCTAAGGGAGACTAGCCTATTTCTAACCTAATGTTATCATACAATGGTGGTCCTAAGGTTTGGATTAACAAAAGGGGAACGTCTACCTAATGTTAGCATGCATGGTTTGCAACCTAAGGTCTAACTTGCACCCGACCGGAGCAAGCGTATCCTAAGGGAACATGGTATGTACAAGGATAAGGCAAGCAAGCCAGCAAAAAATCACACCTAAAGAGATCCTTCCTAGGTTAGCATGTCAAAGAAAAGTCTAAAAAAACTATCCTATAGGGAGCATGCGATGAGAGAGAAGTCATGATCTCAATTGCTAAATTGAGTGACTCATCGATCAGCAAGAAAGAATGGAAAGCGATAAAATCCTATAGGGAGCATGCACTGAGAGCGAAGTCGTCATCTCAATTTCTAAATTGAGTGACTCATCGATCGGCAAGAAAGAATGGAAAGCGATAAAACCCTATAGGGAGCATGCACTGAGAGCGAAGTCGTGATCTCAATTGCTAAATTGAGTGACTCATCGATCGACAAGGAAGTAAACAAACACAAGCACAACATATGTAGTAAATGAAGTGTGGAATGCCTGCTACAGGTCTTTAAACAGCGACTTCGAGCACACACTCTTTATTTCCTACTTCTCATGATATCTAGAAAAACAATAAAGTACTGAAATAAGATAAACAAGGGAAAATACCGAACGGATATGAATCCGTATCAAAGCCTATCGAAACAAAGAAACCTGACGATCTTCGCGAAAAGCTTCACCAATCAAAGAAAAGAATCAGAAATCAAATGCTCGGAATAAATGTCGACGCATCATCGATGTGAAAATAAATCACAATCGAAATCTCAAGCGCATTTTCATATTGCACAATAAACCTGCATAGGATTCCAGATCTCAACAAGCCAAGATGAATTAGAAATCTCAAGTAATAAAATGATTACTAAACATAAAAAAATGATAGAGAATTCTAACC
This sequence comes from Vicia faba, assembly GCA_948472305.1. Taxonomy (NCBI): domain Eukaryota; kingdom Viridiplantae; phylum Streptophyta; class Magnoliopsida; order Fabales; family Fabaceae; genus Vicia; species Vicia faba. The sequence goes on from OX451740.1 coordinate 204,598,419, forward strand.
AAAATTCTGAAAATAAATCCTAGAAAAATACTAATATATTCCCTAAAAAAAACAATTAACAAATTTTATTGTCTTCATTATTTTTGTTAACTAAATTTCAGGAAGAGAAAAAATATTAGCAAAAATCTAAAAATCAATTACAAAATAGAGAAGTGAGGAATCAGATGGTGCATTGCAGCAATCCGGGAGTGTGAAAGTAATATGGGCACTAGGCCCATCAAGTTAAATCCAGTAAACTGTTTTTGTCCAAGGCAACCAAGTGGGCCTAATGCAATTGGGTCCAACCCAACAAGCACAAAACCAGATTTTTTTTGTATTCAGCATTTTTTTTGTTTTATACAAACAACATATGGTCCATGAATTTAACAAAAAGAAAAATAAAAAAATAAAAAAATGAAAAAAGGAAAATGGAAAGAGGATTAGGGTTAAGTTGAGTGACTCTTCATCCCCATTCTCTTCTCCCTTCAAACACGCGGCGGCCAAAATCTCTGTCTGCATTGACCGACTTCCACCATCACCCTTGCCTCGCGTTGCTCCTTCCCACTCTCTCTTCTTCTCATCACCACTGCGGCCAACTATATTAACCATCTCCTTCGTTCGTCCCGACTGTTTCACCATCGTGACAAACCCCGGTTACCATGGTCCAACATGTGTGTATTCTTCTGGCCGAATATCACGATTCGAGTGCTATTGGTGCTCGTGGACATCAAAGAGTGTATGAAGACTTCAAGATCGAGCAAGGAATAATCCTAATTGGAACATCTGATGTTCTGGGTCAGTGGTTCCGGCGCGGTGGTTTTTCAGTTCTAAGCTTCGATCTCCGTTTTGCTTTCAGCGCAAACCTCTGTCTTCCTCCATCTTTGACTTCTCAGCATCGTTTAATCCTAAGTCTAAGTCGCTGTTCAACCTTCGACGAAGAATTCTGAGGAGGAAATGAGTTCAGGTGAGTCTCTCATCCTCTCTACTTCTTCTTTTGTATAGTTTTGCTTTCGTGCATGTCAGTATCATGATTAAACTCAGCGTGTTGCAATTCTTGAAGGTTGAATAACCGTAAAATTGCAGATTAACGATTGAAGATGATGATTGAAAGTTACAGAGGAATTAAGTTGGAGAATTGGTGAAGAAGATGATGCAGTGACTGATGTACAAACCTTGAGCATGATTTGAGGAACTGATGCAGATTCTAGAGTAAACGATGAGGATGATGTGGTAGAATCTTACAGAATTTGTTGAGTTGATGAAGATGATTGACGAATGGTGATGATACAAGAAGATGCAGATCGAAGATGGTTACGTTGATGGTAGTTGCAGAGGTTTGTTGATGAACTACCGAGAGGGAAGATCGCAGATGATGATGATTAAAGATTGAAGCAAAGAGTAAAGATGGAGATTTCTGGTGAGGGAGGAAGAGAGAGTTTCATAGAGGGTGAAAAATGATCCCCTGTAATTGCCAGGTACTTTTCTGTTATGAGAGTTTTTTTGTTACCGCAGAGTGAATCTCCTTTTTTTGTTATGATCTCCTCTTCTTCTTTTCTATTATGCTACTGCTGGAAGTTTGTTATAGTTAGGATTGGTTAGGAGGTTGGCAGGGTAGTTAACAGTTAGAAAAGCTGTTAGAAAAGTTTGTTAGGAAATTGGGAAATGGAAAGTTGGTTATAGTTAGTTATGGGTTGTTAGGTGTTATGGTTTGTTTGGTAATTCTGTTACAGGAGAATAGTGATAATGATGAATGATGTTAGACTATAAATATACAACACATGGATGATTTCCCCTGTACTGAAATGCGATGCATGTTTTTTACTTATGCTTATGCAGGTCTGATTGAAGTATGCTGAACTGAAGTAGCGTATTCAACATTTTATACTGGACTTGTTGCATGTATTATAAACTGATGTCATTCTTGGTTAGGCAAGTTGATACAATGTCATGGTGATATTCTTGTAATATCAGGGTGACTTGATGTGTGCATGAACATGTCAGTTGTATGCTATATTTTTAGATTTTATGATCATGATAATGAATGTGTGTGGTGCAGGTTGAGTGGTGCAGCTTGGCATGGTGAATGAAAAGGTGTATTGAAGATGGTTTTAACAACAATTTTGGTCATAGATGATGCGAATATGACATATAAACATGGTGAAGAAATTCAAGACATAAGGGCATCAAGCATGAAGATTACTTTGAGATGTTATGGAAGCTTGAAGTTTGGTTTTTGCAACCAAAAGCATGAAGTTCTAGAAACTTAGAATTCTTATGTTTTAGGACCAAATTCATACTTTCATGTTTAGAACTTTGTATTCTTGTCATTTTGAATGAAGTTGAACGAACTTTGATAGAACTTGTACAATATGCTTGAATATCTTTGAATTTGATGAAATTTCTCCCATTTTATTTCTTTTCAAATGATTTCCACGTAGTATCCACGCTATTCTGAATACTTAGCTTAAGTCCCTGAAACAAACATTGATGGAAGAATTGGGAATAAATACCTAATTTTGATGGATGATAAATGAATAGTGCTTCCATACTTTTTGCGTAAAGATCTTGACTCATACACCTTTAATTAATGAAAGTTAGATACACCTAGTCTTGATAACTTAGTAATCATAACCATAAGAAGATAAAATTTGATCCCCAAGCCTCAAAGGAATCCTCAAATGAATGACCCATCCTTGATTCCATGATTCTTGACTAATGCTGATGGAAATATAGTCCTATAAGTTGAGGAGGTTCCAAATAAATAATTCCATTCCATGGTCAAATAGAAACAACATTTGAATCTTGCTCAATTGATACACCCATCTCGAACCATATGGAAATCCTAATCTTAAGCCTTGAAGAAAGATTGAAACTTGATGTTGAGAAGAAAGAATATCCTTATAGTTTGACGATAAAGTAGTCCAGGAAATAAAACCCTAGCTTCAAACGAACGATTGATGGAAACCAGTTGATTCAAGCTTGAATGAGGATGAGAACCTTGAAGCCAAACAACAACCCTAATTATTCAACACCATTGATCCCGTGCTAAATCATGTTGTTAGCGAATATATGCAATGTTAAATGACCTAATGGAAATATGTATATGAGAAAAGTGCGACAATGCGTAAACCAGATAAAAGTAGAAGGGTAGGACAAATTTGGGGTATTACACTTGTGTATGTGCTTGCTTTGAAAATGTTTTACTTCGTGATAACCCTTGTATCAGTCCTCAAGGATGTGACAAAGTTGTTTTGAAAACTGTTTTTTGAAAGGTGTTTGTGTGAAAAGATTTGTTTTAAGCAAGTACCTACTAGCATCTACCTACTCGAAAAAAGATTATTTTTGTTCCATTTCCTTCAGACAGCGCTATCCCACTATTAAGGAGTAGGATTAAGGAGTAGGTAGCACCATCGTTGGAGTTTGTAAGGGACGTTCGAAAGGGACAAATACAATCACTAAAGCAACAGTTAGAAAACTTTAGTAGTAACCCTAGAGTCTTAAGATCTTTTTGAGGCAACGTTTTCTGAGGCAACATTTCCGAGGAAACATTTCCGAGACAACATTCGAATGGGACAATTTGATCTCTTTAGACTGGAGGGCGACCACTAAAATCTCCTATGCTTAATGATTGTTTACCGAAGGCAATCGAAGTGAGGTAAACCTTAGGAGTGAACATGTGCGAGTGATTTGTTTCAGTTATTTTAATCTTTGCACATTAGGGTTTTCTAACTGTTTTAATTTTTCATGCATTCTTGCCATACAATCCTATTAATTCATCTAACAGTTAATAATTTGCTGAAAGTAAAAGCGGAAATAAACCTAGCTATTACATGGCTTTGACAGTTACATATTTGCCTTGACGGGAAATAAAAGTACGGAATTTAAAACCCTAATTAAAACTATTACAACCTTGAAACAGTTAAAATAATAATAAGAAAGAATATTAAAAACGCGCGGTAAATTAAATGCGAGAGAAATTAGGGTTTTGACCCTTGACTAAACCTAATTGCAATTGATTAAAGAAAAAAAAAATTTGTCATTTTTTGTCATTTAAGAAAATAAGGAATAATTGAATTAAAAAAACCTAATTACTAATTAATTTTAATTAAGAAAAATAACTAAGTTAACCTATTTTTTGTGTTTTTTATTTGAAAAAAAAAAGAAAATAACTAAATCAAGCATTTAAACCTAGTTTTCTAATTGATTTTAATTGTAAAAATAAGTTAAAGTTACCCTAAATTAAATTAAGTTAATTAATTAAATTAAATTTTCTAAAATAAAAAAACCTAATTTCAATTTTTATGACCTTTTGACTTTTATAATTTTATAAAAAAAAAACTGATTTTTAAAATTTAAAAAAAAAAAAAGACTAAAGAAAACAAAAATAATGAAAAAGAGAAAAATTGAGAATTGGGCCTGCTGTTAGCAATTCTGGGGGTATGAATCTGAACCCCTTGGCCCATTAAGCTTCCAAGCCCAATCAGCGTTGGATCTGGTGTAGCGTTGACTTTGAGGTGCATCATACTCCTTCATTGCAGGCGTTGGATCTTGGCTGGAGATGAATCTGATGGTCAGGTCTTGAGTGGTATTGTGGATGGTTGGGAGTGTGGTACACCTGATCAGATGAGAAAAAATAATAGAAAGCAATTGTTGGGACCTGGGATCAAACCCAGGTCCTTTTACTCACCTCCAATGATGCATTTCCAGCTGCGCTACCATGTTATATTGTTCATATAATAGAAACAAAGCACAATAAGCAAAACAAATAATGGATTCAGAAAATGCGCGCAAAATTCAAATCAGCCATTCATGGGCTGCCATGCATCATCTCCTTCGCTGCAACTGTCGTATTAGATAAGAGACTTATACCTACAGACGTTTTGTTGTAACTATAGCCCTGCACAATTCAAAAATTATGTACAGGCAAGATAAATTAAATTGGTGATCATGAATCAACTGGCCGTGAAGCCCTGATCATCATGGTGTCCATTATCAACCCTAATTTTGCCTAGGTTAAGAAACCCCAAAACGAAGCGCGAAACCCTAGCTATGGCATATTGCAATTCCTGCACTGTAAATGCAATTAAATGGTACTAATAGTTTGCAAACAAGATGCTGAACAAGAATATATAATTAAAACATACTTATGATGCGTAAAACATGGTGAACGATTTTGAGTTCTTAGTGAAAACCGTGGTGTTGCTAGCACTCGTTTCTTGATGCTTCAGGCCTTGATAATGCTTTCTATAGCCCCAATGAACGTCCAGGAATATGTTTTGACCTTCAGAATGCTTTGAATTGGCCTGTGGAAGAAGATAGGTCTCACACTTTTCTTTGAAATTTTTCAATTTTGTTCTGTCTCTTTTCACGACTCTAACCTCTGTTCTTGCCTTGGATATGTTCAATATATATCATAGATTGAATTAGGGTTGTAAAAACAGATCACATCTTTTGAAAGTTTTGAAGATTTGATTTGATTTTCATGGCATATGTAAACTTGCTATATTGAGCCAAATTATGCATTTCTTGTACCAATCAGCCTTGATTCGAATTGATCATAATATCCTTGCATTATTTGATTGAAATCCTGTCCAAAAATCAGATCACAACATATCTTTTTCATTATTCATCAATTATTTGATTTAATTGAAATTTTAATTTAAAAAAATCAAAATAAATTGAAAATTGAAGCAAATAACATGAGGTTGGATATTTGGATCGTGGATCATATTATAAGTGAGGTGCAAGCATAAAAAGTTAGGCCCATTTGGCAAAAAATGCAATTTTGAGCCACTTTGACTTTTGGCAATTTTGCAAAAAAGGTCAACTTTGACAAAGAATATATCCTCCAATTTTAATCCTATAGAAGTGTTCTTGGACTTTTTATAAATCTTAGGATGTCCCCTAAGCAACCCTTTTGGTCTCATCTCAATTGGATCTTCCATGTTTATGTATGAAGCTTTGACCCAAAAGGTGTTTTTGTTGACTTTTCAAAATGACCCATAATGTCAAAATTCCTATTTTTTTTATGCGTGCATATTTTGAACTTGGGAGCTGAAGATGAATTGTAGGGAATTGCATCCTCTTCAAAATGAGCTTTGGATGGAAAATTTATGATAAAGTATGAAGAAGTTATGCTTGGTCAAAGTTGGGTTGACTTTTACTAAGAAACCCTAATTTAGCAACTTTTGGGTTTTGATGAATTTGGAGCATCCCTTGAGGAATCATGATCAACCCTTGATCAAATGATGGAATTCACTTAAAAATGTTTATGTTGACCAAAAATCTTGAGGTTTGACTGTATGTGGGCCACAGTTGACTTTTGACCTAATACAGTCGATTCTCAAGCATCTGAGCAGTTGACTGGGCAAATTTCTTGTGCAAGGCATGAAACTTGACATGTAGGGTCTTTAGAACATATTAGGACCTTTTAAAGAATTTGGGGCTTTTGTGGCTCACCCATCTTGATGAAAATAGAAACCCTAATTTTGAGGTGCACTGCCTTAGGAGAGAGTTTGTCTGGTCAACTCTTGGGCTTCCTTGAGCAACTTAGGGACCTCACTGACATTTGTTGGGTAAAAATGAGAGGGCAAATTTTGGGGTACAACAAGTTTGAATAATGATTAAATGTTTTTGTATTTTTGATGAGAAGTTTTAATTACAAAAGAATAAAAGTTTAAGAGGGAGACTAGAAAAAACCCCAATATTATCATGCATGGGTTCTAACCTAAGGTCTAATCAGTTCATATCTTAAGAAGAGGAAACTATCATCCTAAGTGAGCATGTTATAAGCATAAAGTAAAAGTAGACAATGTTTGTGAAGAGTGATCATGCATAGTGATCATGGAAAAAGTGACGAAAAAATGAGTAGTATCATGAATGGCGTAAGTGGAATGTTTAGTGTATGGGAATTGAATCGGGTTATGATTAACCAAGGGGTGCACTTGATTAATCTCGTGAGACCAGGTGCTCCTACCCTTTACCATGAGACCCTTTGTGCATGGAAAAACTTGGTATATAGACCAAAGTGGTTGATTCGGGTTATGATTAACCAAGGGCAAGACTTGATTAACCTCGTGAGAATGGCCATGCCCAAAATCAACTATGAGACCCATTAAGAAGATGCTTGGTATGTAAACCAAAGGGAGAGAAGTTGCTTCAATTTATAAGATGAAAATAAAAATCCCATACAAGGTGGCCATATGCATGCTCTTAGAAAGTGGGACTAGCGTGGCACTAGTATTCTAGACAACCAATTGAAACAATTGATCGAATAGTTGTCGCTGTAGAAAAGCCCAGGACCAAACTATAAAATGTATGAAAGTGTGCATTTGTAAGTGAATACCTGCTCATTGATGATAAGCCCAAGAGGAGGCCAAGTATTCTAATTTGATAAAATATACATCATTAGTAATTTAAACATATAAAGAAAATAGCAAAGAAATAAAATTATAAACTATTACAAACCATATAGGGATGGGGGTACAGGTTTATGAATGGGGATGAGTTAAATTGAAAGTTCAATCAAAGTTCTACTTAAACAAACAATACAACCAAATTAAAAGTTAATTTAAATACCTAGCTAATTAAATTATCTATTTAATAATAAAATTAACTATAACATTTTTTTTCTAATCTAATTATTTATTTAATAAAATATTTTTGTATTTTATATATTTTTTATGATTTCTAAGTAAAGAAATACTATAAGAAAATTAGAGCAAATTCTAAACATTTTTTGGTTCTTTAAGTAAAGAAAAATAAAACTAAATTCTAAATATATTTTTTTGTGATTTTTTAGTAAAGAAAATATTAAAAGAAAATTAAAACTAATTCTAAATATCTTTTTAGTATTTTTAATAAAGAAAATATTAAAAGAAAATTAACAAGCTACATCTAAGTATATATTTTTATAATTTTTAATTAACGAAAGTATTAAGAGAAAACTAAAAAAACTAATTCTAAATAATAATAAAAAATATAATATTTTCTAATCTAATTATTTATTTTAAAAACAAAATATTTTTGTATTTTAGTATTTTTTTAATAAAATGACTAAACAAAACAAAATAAATTAATAATAGAATAAATATAGAGAGAAAGACTAAATGGGTCTGGGAAGCAGTAAATCCAGAGGTGTGAATAGAATAGGGGCGCCCAGGCCCACTGAGGAAGTTTATGTGATTCGGTGTGCTACTCCTCTGAGGTTGCGCCGTGGGTGTGCCAATCTGGGACGTCAGATGATGATCATGGGGTTGTGAGCAGAGGTGTATTGTATATACCATGGGCATAAGCACACAATAGTACTTAAAATAGGGAGTGAGGTGTCACCACCAGATTTGTTAGCCAGAAAAAAAACAATTTAAATAATAAAAATAAAATTAAAAAAAAAGAACCACATGTTATCATTAAACAAAACTAATTATCTCTCTCTCTCTCTCTCTCTCTCTCTCTCTCTCTCTCTCTCTCTCTCTCTCTCTCCTCTCTCTCTCTCTCTCTCTCTCTCTCTCTCTCTCTCTCTCTCTCTCTCTCTCTAAACGAGCCAAATTCTTTGTCCTCTCTCTAAGCTTCCCCTCGCCGAAGAAGATGGTCTGGGCGCGCCGGAAACCGCCTCCCTGCGGCGGCAGTGGCGGTTAATGACATAATAGTTCTGATCCTAATTTCTTTTGCATATTCTGAATTGTCTTTCTCTACTCTTCATTAATCTACAATTGTTTTTTATAGATTCCTAGCCAACGACCCTAGATCTAAATGGGGGTGGCAGAAAACCCTAGTTTTCAACTCTCATGTAGATGATGATGGTGATGTTGGTGAATGTAAATCGGTGATGAAAACAAGGAAAAAGGGAAAAGAAGCTGAGCCTAGTGCTCCATGGACCACCTACGGTTTCGCTACCTTTTATCGGTGATTTCGTAGTAAGATCCTTCTTTTTTCACCTCGTTCGCAATTTTAGATCTTTTCCTCTTCTTCTTTCTCAGATTTTCTGAAGGGTTTTTAGTGTTAGGAAAGTGATGACAAAAGTTTAGGGTTTTGGTTATTTTTGTGTTTTGAGCTGTGATGATTTTGGTTTCTCTAAAGGTTTTATGTACACGATGTTTATATGTTTGAAGGGTTATTTGGATAAGGTGGAAGATGATAATGATTTGCGTTTTTTGTGTTTTTGGTTGCAGCTGGTTTATGTTGCTTTTCTGGTTTTTTTGGTTGATGTTGGTTTTAGTTGATGTTGTCCTATGGTATTGCTATTTTCTAGTTTTTTAACAGTGGTATGGTAGTTGCTGTTTTTTTGTTTTTTGGTTGATACTAACAGTCTTTGTTGCTGTTGTTTTTGGTACAAAAACTGTCCCCCCTATCTATTTTTTGCATCTGTTTTATATCAAGAGAAAAAGTCATTTTGGTGGGAAAGACAACATGGTTTTTGAATTGTTTTGCTGCCATGTTTTGATGCTTTCTGATTGCGGCTGTTAACTTGCTAGTTTGGTGCAAGTTTGGGACAGGTTTTGACAGTTTGGCCTGTTGTGTTTGGCTTGTTCTGTTTGAACAGTTTTTGACAGTTGATGTGTAGGTTTTTTTGGCCTGTTATGGAGTAGTATAGCAGTTCTGACTTTGTTTTTTTCTGTAAAGCAAATAGTTGGCAATATTTGCTTGTTGACCTTTTTTTTTGCAGTAAACTTGTTTTGAATTTCTTTTTCTTTTGTGAACCAAAACTTCTTTGTGCATTGCAATTGGGACATGGCCCATGATTAAAACAATATGATTCTGACTTGTGTGAAACAAAATTGTTGAGGCCTTGATGTTGCTCGAATGTGATAATTCTGATTGTATTTTCTGAACCTCTTTTTTGTGAACCAAAGTCAAACTTTTGTGATTTGAAAAATAAGAGAAATAAGCCCATGATTGAATCAAAATTCTAATTTGTTGTGAATCAAGTGTATGAGGCTTTTGTTTCTCGTAAGCATGATTGAACTCACATCCCTAAAATCTGATTTCAAACATATACCCTAATGATGAGATTAGAGAGAGAGAGAGAGAGAGAGAGAGAGAGATTTTCTTGCAAACTTCTTATTCAAGTTACGATTGAACTAACTCATTTTCTTGTTTGTTTCTTTTCATGTGAGGGTTGATGGAAGGTGAAAAGGCAAGGCAAATAAAGGTTGGAAGATGAAGAGGACATGGCTTAAACATGAATATTGAAGCTTTGAAAAATATAATTTTAGTAATTTTGGGACTTAGGAATTTTAGGTTTAGAAATGCTTCATTTGTAGTGTTATTTTCTGTACAATGATTTGTATTGGAATGAAAGATTGTAATCTGTAAATTGAACTAGAACAATGGTGTTTGGAATTTGAATGAATGAATATTTGAGTAATTTAAGTGAAGTGTTTGAAAAATTTTGAGGTTTAATCGATGAATGGATGATGATTGACACATGTGATTTAATAACCCAAATGAACTTTGTAGAGCTTCTTGCAATTTCAAAGTAAAATATACCACTTCAATGATGATGATAAGGCTATAATAAAGTGAATGTATTGCACCCAGAGAAAAACTCCTCTTAAAAATCCTTCAACAAACTTTTACTTGTCTTGAAGTATGAATTAACAACCATGATTCAATGTCATACAAGAAAAGATCGGTCATAACTTGGCCAACAAAATATCATCCTCCCATGAACGATTCCCTATCTCTTGAAATCAACTTTGACATTTCCCTTGTTATTTAAATTCCAATTCTAAATCACCAATCTTCTACTCACTTAAGTTGCATTCTAAACCATAACCCTAACTTATTCTGTAAGCAAAGAGAACCACCATACCAAGCTCAAGATAGGACTTTGATCACAGATGAAACCTCTGGACATGGTTTATTCTTGGTAGTTCACATCAAACAACCCCTTGAAATAATGTTCAATGATCTCAAAATGTATCTTCAATATGTATAAGATTTTTCATTGAAACCCTAATCATTCTTTCATTGAGAAACACTAACAAAATTCCCACACCAAGGATAAGAAACCATAATCAAGAAGTACACTGACATCAGAAATCCCTTTATGCTGAGAGAAACCCCAAAACCCTAATTCACTCCAAACTTAAAAGACTGCAGCCCCAATCTTATGAGAAATACAGAGGAGCACACTTTGATCCAAGACCTTGGTGAATGTGGGTGGAGAAAGAAGTGCACAATAATGAATCAAAACCCTAGCTCACAATCCATAACTCAAACAAGAAAACTAGAAGGATCAACCTTATTGATGTAGAATCCTCAAAACCAATATGAAGCCCTAGTCTTGCACAAATACTGCTTCTTGAACCAAAGTTATTTATTCAATGAAATGCTTAATATGCCAATGAACTAGTGAATATGATGTAGATGAAATGTGAAATCTAAGCCAGACGAAAGTAAAAGGTAGGACAAATTTGGGGTATGACAAGGGTGAGAAGAGAAAACAAGGAAAATATGAGAAAAATACAAATGAGATGTTGGGGCTCGAACCCAGGTCCTCACACAACAATGCCTTTAGTGCGGACTCTCTGCCACCAGGGTGGCTGTTTCATCCGTTATTTGAACAACAACTAATAAGTTTAAAATAAAACAAGTTCTAAAGGCAACTTCATCTTCTTCCTTGCGCCAACCTTTTGAACCAAATATTTGAATTATGTAACTTGCTCATCTCTCAACCATTTCATAAATTTTAAACATCAAACTTGTTAGAAATTTCACCACGATTTCAAATATGTAAATAACTTAAGCTATAGATCAAAGATAAGTACGAATTTTATCTAGTACCAAATCTGACCTAACTTTTTTAGAAAGTTCAAACTCAAAATTCTCCATGCTCAGGCAATATAAATGTGTTCTAAGTACATGGTTAGTTCCAGGGCTATGAAGTCTACATTTTATCTTTTAAAATCAAAGCCAAATGATGCTTGTATGAAGAGATAGAAGTTCAGAAAACTCACCTTGCCAACGGATATCGTGTTTTGAGTTTGAGCACTTCTCAAGGTGTTGTGATGACCTGTTTAGCTTTAATGGGCCTCTAGAAAGCTAATGAAAAGGTTACTGAGTCGAGAGTGTTTGAATCATGCTGGAGAAGTCAATGTGCAAGATATTGTTTATGAAAATGGAGGATCGTGATGGAGGTGTTACAGTCGTGTAACAGGTGTTTGGTTAGGTTCTAAATGATATATAGATTCTTTGTGATTGATTTTGAGGAAGAACGCACGAGTGAAATGAGAGTTTGAGGTGTGAGGTCAGAAATGGCACAAAAATGAGGTTTTGATGCAATTATGAGTTTTAGGGAGTTTCAAGGCTTGTAATTTCATGTCCTTGGCTTGTAAACAATGTCTCAATTTATAGGAAAAGGTCTAAGGACTTGAGATGATCAGAATTATAAGATCACATGTTATGGATTTTGACTTATTTTTCAAGCAACCTTGATAAATATGGTTTCAAGGCAAGGTACAAAGCATGTAGGGTGGCTAGAAGCTCTAAAAATGTTTGCTCTTATTTTGTAGATGAATTTTGTGCAGAAGGAACAAGTGCAAAGCTCAAGACAAGTTGACTTTGTGATTAAAGCAACTTTTCAAGAATGGCAATGGTGCCTTTGTGCCATAAATGGAAGTGTAGCTTGGATAAAGGCTCAAACACTTGGACAAGGGCTCAATGAGTTATGTAAACATCTGATCATGGATAGATTTGCAAGTTAGAAGGCCTTCAAAGTAATATTATGCAGCATAGGTTTGGGTTTTGGTTATGTATTCATCATCAAAATGACTTGTAATTCAAGAATGGATGCCCAACTTCTTGCCTTCGATTCTCTTAGCTCAAGGATGATCTCTTCAAGTTCTTCGACATTTTGGAAATCTTGAAACATTATCTACAACCTTCATGTTGACCATTTTGGCTAAATCATCTTGTATCTAGGTGAAAATTGGCCAAAAAGTTAGGTCAAAAATCTGCCTAAACTTGTCAAAATTTTCACTAAGTGTTTTATAAAAAATGTCATGAATTCATGGGATTATATCTTCAAATCTAAGAATTTTTTGGACATCAAACCTATAATACAAATTTGTAGAATTCATAATGATCTACAACTTTCATGTTGAAAGTTTTCTTTGAATCATCTTGTATCTTGGTGAAAAAAAGGTCATGAAGTAATGAATTTATCAAGTATAAAATGTACTCAAAAGATTGGACTCTTGTCAATCCTTGTAGTGGTGCAAACAACTATACTTCTACAATATGTAGTGAAGAGAGATATTTTCCACTTGGGTGTTGAGTGAAGCATTGTTGATTTTAAAATCCAAGTCATATCCTCCACTTTGAGATGATGCAAATTATCATTTCTCATGATTGTGGGTAGTAAGTATGTTTTCCACAAGGACAATGACGATGATGTCTTCTCTCATAAAATTAACCAACACACTTGTGTTTTAAATTTTTTAAAGAGGAACTACGTGTACCCTGATTTTCTATTGCACGAAAGGTGGTACGTAGGCACTAAAGGTTCGAAACCGCGACGGGTGAGAAAAGCATAAAAATTACTTCTCTTCTCACTGCCACCATCTATTTTTATACAACATTTTATAGCCAAAATATACAGATTTTATAAAGAGCTTCTTGCGGAGTACCGTAGATTTTCAGGATTCTAATACCTTCCCTTTGCATAACCAACCCCCTTACCTTGAATCTTTCCCCCCTCTTTTGGGTTATTCTCTCTTTTCCCAATCCTTTGGAAACAATAAATTATGGTGGCGATTTTTATTTTGATCTATACAAGTCAAGTCAATCCAATGGCTTAGTCTTAACATTTTACCGCTACAGAAAAAATGGCGACTTCACTGGGGAAAGATTGACCTCTTGCTGGTCCATCCTTAAGTGGGTTGAGCCTATCTTTGTTTATACATGTATATGTGTTATTATGTGTTATAGTATATGTTGTATATATGTTTATCTGGACTTTTATGGTTTTCAGGGTGCTTGGTGATTACTCAGGAGTCCTATACCCGGACTTGGGAAAACTTAAGATAGGACGGGTGGTATAGTCATGTTAACTTTGAGGGAGTAATCCCAAAAATGGAGACATGAGATCCCCCACTCAGTGGAGGCCCCTTTGACTGTAGTGTCGTTTACCGAGTAATCGGGAAGACGTGTTGCTTTCGACCTAGGAGCCAGCTGAAACTGAGGACCGTAGAATACCTAACCCATCTTGGCCTTTTTAGGTGTAGTGTGGAAGCTATGACGGTGTAATCCAGAAATAGTTGTCACGCGATACTACGCTCGGACGAGTTTTTATTAAGAATATTACTAATTACTGAGTTAATCGAGAAGTTGATAATATCCTAAGGAAGGATGTAGACTCTGGGAACCTCTATAACCTTGTTCAGAAGATGATAACTCTTAGACCATACCCTATGGGTAGTAACTTCGACCTCATGCCCATGACGTTGAACCTATGAACCCTATGATTGTGATCTTGTGTTTGATTGTTGCATCATGGATTCATGCACTCATAAGCATCTTTTGAATAAATTTTATTTCAAGGGACTTAAAAGTTGACCATTTGTGAATATCTCAGGTACTTTTTGACTATGGATTATGGAAAAAGAAAGACCGGAAAGTACAGTTTCAAAGATCCCAAGATAGATGAGTTGATGAGTCTGATTCCCGAGATTGAGTTTTCTGCAGATTTTCAGAGGAAGTATGGGTCCATCATTTCTCTTATGAAGCTTAGGATGAAGGAGGGTATTTTCTCGACTTTGGTCCAGTTCTAGGATCCGACGTATCGTTGCTTTACTTTCCCTGATTATTGTGATACGGTGGCAGAACCGACTGTTAATACTGGTTTGTGTTTTGCGTTTTGTGTTCGCAAAATGTCGCGGTAAGCCAGAGTTGCCACCGACTTTTATTTCATCCAACCGGAAAGGAAAAAACTACAGAAAAAAAATCCTTTTTTGATATTTTGAGTACGGAGGGGTAGATTATAGAAAGGGAAGGTGTTAGAACACTTTCTATCCATGGTTTTCCATGGGCTCTTAGGTACTTTCTCATTTTTAAATTGCTTGTGCGTGTGCTTTGTTTTGAAAATGTTTTACTTCGTGATAACCCTTTTATCAGTCCCCAAAGGTGTGACGAAGTTGTTTTGAAAATTGTTTGAAAGGTGTAAGTGTGAAAATGTTTTGATTTGAGAAAGTACCTACTAGCATATACCTACTCGAAAGAAGATTGTTTCTATTCTTGTTTCCTTTAGACAGGGCTATCCTACTATCGAGAAATAGGTAGCCCCGTCGTTGAAGTTTGTAAGGGTCAATTCGAAAGGGACGTACGATCACTAAAGCAATATTAAGATACCTTATTAATAACCCTAGAGTCTTAAGATCTTTCGAGGCAACATTTCTGAGGTAACATTTCCGAGGCTACATTCGAATGGGACATTAGATCTTTCTAGACAGGAGGGTAACCACTAAGACACCCTATGCTTAATGATATTTTACCGAAGGCAACCGAAGTGAGAGTATACCCTAGGAGTGATATGTGCGAGTGATTTGTTTCAGTTATTTATCTTTTCACATTAGAGTTTTCTAACTGTATTAATTTGTCGTGCATTCTTGCCATACAATCCTATTAGCATACATCTAGATAGTTAAGTATTTGCGGGAATTAAAAATGCGAGAAAATAAACCTACGCTATTACAAGGCTTTGGTGAGGGGGATTAATTACATAGCCAAAAAATTGGGGATTTAAACAGTAAATAAAAAACCCTAAATTAACTATTACAAACCATGAACAGTTACAAAATATTGGCAAAATAAATAACAAGCGCACAGCGAATTAAATGCGAGGCGATTAGGGTTTTGACCCTTTGGCTAATCCTATTTGCAATTGATTAAAGAAAATGTTTTTTGTCATTTTTGTTATTTAAGAAAATAATGAAATAATTGAATTAAAAATAAAATCCTAAGTTCTAATTAATTTTAAATTAAGAAAAATAAATTAATTCATTCTAAAAAACCTATTTTTGTGTTTTGGTTTGAAAAAGGAAAATAATTAAATCAATAATTTAAACCTAATTCTCTAATTGGTTTTAATTATAAAAACAAGTTAAAATTGCCCTAAGTTAAATTAAATTAAATTAAATTAACAAAATGAAATTTGATAAAAAAAATCTAATTCTAATTTTTATGATTTCTTGATTTTATGATTTTATAAAATCAATGATTAATGGGGTTAATTAAAATAATTAAGAAAATTAATTAAATAAAGGAAATAAATAAAGAGAAGAGAAAAAAGTGGGCCTGATTGTTAGCACAAAGGGGGGTGAAAATCTGATTTCTGGGCCCAAATAATCTAAGCATGTATTGACCACGCTGGATTAGGTGCAGGTGTTGACTCGAGGTATATGGTGGTCCTTCAATGCTGGCACGTTGGATCCTGGCTGGAGATGAGTCTGATGGCCAGATATTTGAGTTGCATGGTGGACACATGGGACAGTAGCGCACCTGATCATATGAAACAAAATAATACAAAGTAAAGGTTGGGACCTGGGGATCGAACCCAGGTCCTTATGCTCGCCTCCAGTTCCTGCTTGCCAGCTGTGCTACGCGTTCTTGTTGTTAGCATAACAATTCATAATATGCATTAAAACATGAGTTAGTCGACCCAATCAAAAAAACGCGCGCCAGTTTGAATGAACCAATGATTCTGAGACACGTTATCTTCTTCTTCCTCATCCATCGTTTTAGACTATGGCACTTTTACCTACGGACATATTGTTGTAGCTAGGAACCTGTGACATTCAAAAATCCTATAGAATCAATATAAATGAAAGGTAAGGGTACCAATCAACTCGTCTCATCCTCACGAGCATCATGGTACCAGAAACAAGGCCTAATTTTTCCTATACTAAAAACCCCTAAAATGAGCAAAGGAACCCTAACAATGGCATATCGTGATTCCTGCACTGCAAATGAAATTAAGTGATACCAATAGCTTGCAAACACAATGATGAACAAGAATATATAAATCAAAAGTGCTAATGATGCGTAAATTGCAATAATCAAATTTGAAAATATACCAAACCGCGTGAGTTGTAGAACGAGTTTTTGAGTGTTTTAGGCCCTGGGAATGATTGGAATAGCTTCCTGGGATGTCTAGCAAGCGATTGGAATGGCTAGTACACCTTGAATTGGCCTGTAGAGTGAAATTTGTCTCAAACTTTTCTTGGAATTTTTCAGTTTTGTTCTGCCCTTCTCACGACCTCTAACCTCATTTTTTTGATCTGGAAAGCTTCATTGTATAACCTAGAATGAATTAGGTTAACAAACTTGGATCCAATCTTGAGAATTCATGAATGGAATATTTGATTTTTAAGCCATATGATATCTTTCTATTTTCATGCCAATCATGCTCTTTTTGTACCAATTATGCTTGATTCTATTTTATCATGTAACCTCAGCATATCTTGATTTCCAAACTGTCAAAAAAACAAATCAAATCATATCTTTGATAATTTTCATCATTTATTTGATTTAATGCACTTTTTAATTAATAAAAAATCAAAAAAAATTGAAAAATGAAGCACATAATGTGTGAGTGAACATTTGGGTCGTGGACCACATTATAATTGAGGTTCAAGCATAAAAAGTTGGGCCCATTTAGCAAAAAATGCAAATTTGAGCACATTTGACTTTTGGCAATTTTGCAAAAATGGTCAACTTGGCCAATGCATAACTCTCTCAATTTTGACCCTAGAGAGGTGTTCTTGGACTTTTTAGAAAGCTTAGGTTGTCCTATAAGCAACCCTTTTGGTCTAATCTCAATTGAGTCCTCCATGTTCATGTATGAAGCTTTGACCGAAAAGGTATTTTTTTTACTTTCCAAAAGGACCTATAATGTCAAAATTCATATCTTTTTGTGAGTTCATATTATGAACTTGGGAGATGAATATTAATTGTAGTGAATTTCATCCTCTTCAAAATTAGCTTTGGATGGGTCATTTCTGATAAAGTATGAGAAAGTTATGCTTGGTCAAAGTTGAGTTGACTTTTCCTACAAAACCCTAATTTAGCAACTTTTGGGTTTTGATGAATTGTGAGCAATCCTTGAGGAATCATGATCAACCCTTGATCAAATGATGGATAATACTTCAAAATGAGTATTTTGACCAAAAATCTTGAAGTTTGACTGTATGTGGGCCACAGTTGACTTTTGACCTAGTATAGTTGATTTTCAGGCATTTGAGCAGTTGACTGAGCAAACTTCTTCTGCAAGGCTTGAAACTTGACATGGATGATCTTGAGAACATATTAGGAAAATGGTGAGCATTTGAGTCCTTTGTGGTTCACACATCCTGATAAAGATATAAACCCTAATTTGGGGTATACTACCTTAAGAGAGAGTTTGTCTGGTCAACTCTTGGACTTCCTTGAGCAATTTGGGGACCTCACTTGCCATATGTTGAGAAATATGGGAGGTCAAATTTTGGGTTACAATAGTTGCCCCTGTTCAATCTTCTTAAACCTGAGGATGTAGATTGGCTCGTCTGCCTTTCGTGATCTGAAGGTGGAAGATGATTGAACACTAGAGTGCCCAGAAATTTGTACTCACATGAAGTGGCACTTGATTTGTGATATCGAGAATGGGTTATAGAGGCCATTTGGAAGTTTCTAGAGAATTGTCAGAGATGGGCTTAAAGATGCTATTCAAAGGAGTGTCGATCGCATAAGAGATTCCTTTACGAGAACCCATATACTTGTTGTTAAGGAGTACTTTGTTGAGGAATGCTGGTCTCCGTCTTGAGAGAAATAGAGTTTTAGGAGTTTCAGTTGTCTATCACTCTCTACTGGGGAATAATTTCGGTTTGGGGAAGCAGAAGTGAACTGCGTGTCTGGTCGGGGTATATGTTGTATCGCGACTTTCTGGGGAAATGTGAAATCAATTGTGTTTGATCGGGTCCCGGTCTTTCAATGTTGTGGACTGCGGTCCGGGGATAAGAGAGGAAGAACCCGGATAGTAAGGTTATAATAAGGAACCTGGATAGTAGGGTTACTTCGATATGAAAGCCTGGATAGTAGGGTTATGAGAAGGAACCTGGATAGTAGGGTTACTTCAACATGAAAGCCTGGATAGTAGGGCTGTAAGAAGGAACCTGGATAGTAGGGTTACTTCGACATGAAAACCTGGGTAGTAGGGTTGTGAGAAGGAACCTGGATAGTAGGGTTACTTCGACATGAAATCCTGGATAGTAGGGTTGTGAGAAGGAACCTGGATAGTAGGGTTACTTCGACATGAAAACCTGGGTAGTAGGGTTGTGAGAAGGAACCTGGATAGTAGGGTTACTTCGACATGAAAACCTGGGTAGTAGGGATGTGAGAAGGAACCTGGATAGTAGGGTTACTTCGATATGAAAGCCTAGATAGTAGGGCTTGAGAAGGAACCTGGTTCGTAGGGTTACCTTGACATGAAAGCCTGGGTAGTAGGGCTGTGAGAAGGAACCTAGATAGTAGGGTTACTTCGAGATGAAAGTCTGGATAGTGGGGCTTGAGAAGGAACCTGGGATGTAGGGTTACCTTGAGATGAAAATCCTGAATAGTAGGGCTTGGGAAGGAACCTGGATAGTAGGATTACTTCGAGATGAAATCCTGGATAGTGGGGCTTGAGAAGGAACCTGGGTCGTAGGGTTACCTTGACATGAAAGCCTGGGTAGTAGGGCTGTGAGAAGGAGCCTGGATAGTAGGGTTACTTCGAGATGAAAGCCTGGATAGTGGGGCTTGAGAAGGAACCTGGGTCGTAGGGTTACCTTGAGATGAAAGGCCTGGATAGTAGGGCTTGGGAAGGAACCTGGATAGTAGGGTTACTTCGAGATGAAAGCCTGGATAGTGGGGCTTGAGAAGGAACCTGGGTAAGGTTGCATTTATCGCACTGATGATTACTCTGTTTAGCTTCGAGTGTTGATCATGGACCTGCTAGAAATTGTTGATAATAACTGTCTTTCCTGAAAGAAATACAGGGTTAGTTATGTGCGATGCATGAGATGCATTGTGATGTGGTTCTCAAAATAACTGAGATTATGTTATATGCAATGTGTGCACATGTCATGATGTATGGACATGAAATGCTGACGTAATACTCTGAGTCCGGGAAAATAAATCCCTGACTGTTGTTTGGAGAGTATGAGAAATGGTGAACAAAGATGACTAGATGGGGATTCACATCCATTCAACTGGTGAATATTCTGCCAGAAGAGACCTTGTCTGAGGATAACTTTGTGGGGAATAACTCTGTTGGAGAGGAGATACTCTATTGATAGATCTGCTGATTTGGAGAAATAAACTCTACTGGGGATGAATTTCTGTTGCTGGTGATAATGAATTCTGTTGGAGATTAAATTTCTGCTTGTGAGAGAAATAAACTCTACTTGGGGAAAAAATTACTGACTCACTCGCGATTGTGAATCTCGGCTGGGGAGAGATATGTCCTGTTCGAGAAAGCTAACATCACTGTCTTTGGATACTTTTTACTCTGTGGGGAGTGTATGTGCCACTACTCATGTTCTCAAGCTGGCTCTATCCCGGTACCTGATGGGCAGAGTAACTGTAAGGTTTGGGCACTTCTTGTTTTCCATGTTCCTGGAATTACGAGTAATCGTCTTTTGTTTCTTGTGTAAATATTTATGAGCAGCAATCATTTTCAAATGCATATATCAAAAATGAATCATTGGACGTTCTTGCAAAATAAAACAGAAAAAGAAAAACAAATGGAAATTTCTTGTGAAAATGACTTGTATTGATTTTGAAGTTGGCCTGAAATAGGCGTTTTTGTACAAAGAGGCTGACGTCCTAGTAAGAGAACGCCACCGAAAGATAGAAATTACAATTTGTGTTAAAGAAAGAAAAACTGCTATGTGGAACGACCCCATCGGGTTTCAATTCTGCTATTGCCTTTATATCTTCAAGCGTCTCATGACTTTGTTGCTTGGTCGAAGGTGAATCAGATTGATTGGCGCTGTCCGAGCTTGATATTTGATACCGAAGTCTGGCTGTGAGATGATCCAATGAGACATAGTGTTACGCTTTGATCCCTAATTTTTTCCTAGACCGCCCTTTCGGGTTTTCAGTCCATCGGGATACCCTTTTTTGCCCAAGTCGCCTTTTCAGGTTTTCGACTTGCCAGGTGTACAGTTTTTTTGTTTTCATCCCTTACTTTTTCCCGAACCCTTTTGGTATGCCGGGAAGCCCTTATTTTTGCCTAGGCCAGTCAACCTAGCGGGTCTTTGATTATGCGTAGTATCTTTTCACTATGTCTGCATTGACGGGGTGAGTAAGGTCGTCACCATCCATGGTGGTTAGAATCATAGCTCCTCCCGAGAAAATGTTCTTAACCACAAATGGCCCTTCATATGTGGGGGTCCATTTTCCCCTGAGATCACCTTGTGGTAGTATGATGCGTTTGATCACTAGATCCCCGACTTGATATTCTTGACGTCTGACTTTCTTGTTAAAAGCCTTGATCATTCTCTTTTGATACGTCTGACCATGATAGATATCAGTAAGTCTCTTTTCGTCGATTAGATTCAGCTGATCAAGTCGGGTTTAGATCCAGTCGTCTTTGTTCAAACCCGCATCCTTCATAATCCTGAGAGAGGGTATCTGGACTTCGATGGGTAGGATTGCCTCCATGCCATATACCAAAGAGTAGGGTGTTGCCCCTGTCGATGTCCGTGCTGAGGTACGGTATCCATGATGAGCGAATGGTAACATCTCGTGCCAGTCTTTGTATGTCACCGTCATCTTCTGTACAATTTTCTTGATATTCTTGTTAGCCGCTTCAACGGCGCCATTCATCTTCGGCCGGTAGGGAGAAGAGTTATGATGCTGTATCTTGAACTGTTTACAGAGCTCGGTGATCATTGTGTTATTAAGATTTGTACCATTGTCAGTAATAATTCTCTCTGGTACACCATATCGACAGATCAGATTGTGTCAAATAAATCGCGCTATGACGTTCTTGGTTACTGTAGCAAAGGAAGTTGCCTCAACCCACTTGGTGAAATAATCAATTGCTACCAGAATAAAATAATGCCCGTTAGACGCAGTAGGTCTGATCTCGCCGATCATGTCGATGCCCCACATTGCAAATGGCCAAGGAGCTGTCAAGACATTCAGAGGGACTGGAGGCACATGCACCTTATCAGCATAGATTTGGCATTTATGACAGGTTCGAGAGTGCTGATAACAATCGGCTTCCATGGTGGACCAGTAATATCTCGCCCGTAGGATCTTCTTCGCCATGGTATGTCCACTGGAATGAGTTCCGAAAGTACCTTCATGTAACTCCTCTATGATCCTTTCTGCCTCGCTCTTGTCTACACACCGCAGTAAGGTGGAATCATGGTTACGCTTATAGTGGATCCCATTACTGATGAAGAACTTTACAACAAACCTTCTCAGAAAGTTCTTATCATTAACAGATGCCCCCTCGGGGTATTCTTGAGCCTCAAGATACCTCTTTACCTCGTGGAACCAGGGTTTATCTGCTACCTCTTCAGTGTCGATCTCACAGCAATGTGCGGGTTCCTCCAACCTCTCAATGGTAATCTGGGGAGCTTCATTTTCCCACCTAAATTTGAACATGGAAGACATGGTAGCTAGCGTGTCCGCTAACTGATTTTCCTCTCTTGGGAAATGTTCAAAGGTTATCTCCTCAAAGTGTGGGAGCAATGTCAGTACATACTCTTTGTAAGGAATAAGATTCGGGTGCTTCGTATCCCACTCGCCTTTGATCTAACTTATCACCAGAGCGGAATCTCCGAATACACTCAAGAACTTAATCCTCATGTCAATAGCAGCTCGAAGACCCATGATACACATTTCATACTCCGCCATATTGTTGGTGTTGTTAAAACATAATCGGGCGGTGAACGGAGTATGACAGCCCTCAGGAGATAAAATTACAGCGCAAATTCCATTACCCAATGCGTTCGAGGCTCCATCAAAATACATAGACCATCGGGATCCCTCCTGGGGTCCTTCATCCGGTCCAGGTTCTTCGCAGTTGATTACCAACATGATATTCTCATCCGGGAACTCGAAATTCATGGACTGGTAGTCATCCACGGCCTGATGTGCCAAATGATCCGCCAATACACTCCCCTTGATTGCTTTTTGGGTTGTGCATTGGATGTCGTACTCGGTTAAGATCATCTGCCATCTTGCTATTCTTCCGGATAAGGAGAGCTTCTCGAAAATGTAATTGATTGGATCCATCTTTGATATCAACAAAGTAGTGTGAGTCAGCATATACTGTATCAGTCGTCGAGAAGCCCATGCCAAAGTGCGGAAAGTTTTCTCGAGCAGTGAGTATCGGGTCTCACAGTCGGTAAACTTTTTGCTAAGGTAATAAATGGCGTGCTCTTTTCGACCAGACTTGTCATGCTGCCCCAGCACATACCCCATTGAATTGTCTAGTATTGTCAAGTATAATATCAAAGGTCTCCCTTCACCTGGAGGCATCAGAATTGGTGGCTCTTGAAGGTATTCCTTGATTCTTTCAAAAGCGGTCTGGCACTCATCATTCCACTTTAACACTTGATCTTTCTTCAGCAGCTAGAAGATTGGCTCACAAGTAGCAGTCAGATGTGAAATGAACCTGGAGATGTAATTCAGACGTCCCAAGAAACCTCTAACTTCTTTTCCTGTGCGGGGAGTTGGCATCTCTTGTATAGCTTTTACCTTTACGGGGTCTACCTGAATACCTTTGTCACTGACAATAAAACCCAGAAGCTTACCAGACCTTACCCCGAAGGTACACTTGTTCGGATTCAACTTCAGCTTATACGTCTTCAACCTGTCAAACAGTTTCTGGAGATGATCAAGGTGCTCTTCCTCAATCTGGGACCTGGCTATCATGTCATCAACATAAACCTCGATCTTGTGGTGAATCATATCGTGGAACAAAGCGACCATGGCGCACTGATAAGTTGCCCCAGCAGTCTTCAACCCAAAAGGCATTACCTTGTAACAGAAGGTGCCCCATTGTGGAACAAAGGTTGTCTTCTCCATGTCCTCAGGAGCCATCTTGATCTGGTTGTAGCCAGAAAAACCATCCATGAAGGAGAAGATCTTGTGTTGCATGGTGTTGTCGACTAGAACATCAATGTGAGGAAGTGGGAAGTCATCCTTGGGGCTTGCCCTGTTCAGATCCCTGTAGTCCACACACATCTGTACCTTACCGTCCTTCTTAGGTACCGGAACGACGTTGGTAACCCACTGCGGATAAGAAGTAATAGCCAAGAATCCTGCGTCGAACTGTTTCATGACCTCTGCCTTGATTTTCCCTGACATTTCAGGGTGCATACGGCGAACCTTCTACTTTACCGGATGGCAGTATTCTTTAGGCGGCAGGCGATGTACAACAATATCAGTGTCCAAACCAGGCATGTCTTCATAGGACCAGGCGAAGATCTCAACATAGTCGTGTAGCATCTGTATTAACCGTTGTTTGACACTAGGCTCTAGATTCGCACTTATTTTAACCTCTTTCCTGTCTTCCT
This sequence comes from Vicia faba, assembly GCA_948472305.1. Taxonomy (NCBI): domain Eukaryota; kingdom Viridiplantae; phylum Streptophyta; class Magnoliopsida; order Fabales; family Fabaceae; genus Vicia; species Vicia faba. The sequence goes on from OX451740.1 coordinate 204,622,949, forward strand.
CTGTACCCAGATTCACTGACTCCACTGGATCTTCATGAGGCTATATGGCCCTTTCCTCCTGCTATAACAGTCTAGAAAGTTCTCCAGGCACCTCACAATAATCCTCACCTTCGTCCTCGGCTTGGTTGATCGGATTTTCGAAGTCATAACTGGCAGTAGCAGAGCTGTTATCAATGGGATCCAGAGTGGATATGGATCTGAAGTATGATACGTGAGTGTGTGTGTAAGAGAATAGTTATTTTGATAAAGTGAGAGAAAAGAAAAGAAAGACAAGGAGCGCAAAATTTGTATGCAAGAAACATCCAATGCTTTATTAATGATAATGAAATGACAAATAACAGCCCTCACAAGCAAAGCCAAGGTGCCTCGGGCAAGGCACCGGGCCGTAAAGTTTCAAATTGTTTATTACAAATCTTAAAACAAAAGTCAATTACTGCGGAATAAAAGAAACAGGTATGAAGTCCCTAGCCGTCTAGTTATTTGGTCCACCGTTGGTTGTTGGGTAAATCCAGTTGTCGATGTCTGAATCTTCTTCATTACCTTCAACTGCATTAACTCCCCGATTGCTAATGTGTAGAGGAGGTCTTCCAGCCCGAGCGTGCCTAATAGCCCTTTGAGCCCCTGTAGTAAAGCCCAAACCAAATTTGTCAGTTTTGTGAGTGAAATCAGGGAGCCGACCCCAATTGGTACACCCACCTTCTTCAACTACAACCCTAGCGTCCTTGAGAGAAGCCATCTTCAATGGAGGTTTGTTGGTAGTAACTTCAGTTGATGCCAAGACCTGAGGAACCTCTTCGAAATTCTTACAAGGAGTTTCTATGAATTCCCCGTCCATCTCTACGTAGCGGAAGGAATTGAGGTGACTCACCATATATTCTTCTTCACCTTGCACTGTGGCAATCTTCCCCTTCACCGGGTACTTCAGCATTTGATGGGGTGTGGAAGTAACTACCCCAGCCTCATGGATCCAAGGACGACCCAGCAAGAAAGAATACAACGGCCTGATATCCATTACGTAGAAGGTGGACCCAAAAGTCTGAGAACCCACTTTGACAGGGATGTCCACCTCCCCGTGCACCATTCTCTTCGATCCGTCAAAAGCCCTTACCAAAATGTTACTAGGCTTTAGAGTCAAACCCTCACAAACGGTCCAACGCTTTCTTTGGAAGAACGTTCAGTGAAGACCCGGTGTCTACTAGCACGTGAGCCATAGTGGTGCCCCTGCACTCAATCGAGACATGCAGAGCATCATTTTGATTCCTTCCTTTTGGTGTCAGATCAGCATCTGAAAAACCCAGCCCATTGTCAGCAGTTAGGATGGCCACACAATCTTTGAACTGATTTGCTGAAGTTTCCTGCGGCACATGCACAGTCTTGAGAAATGCAATCAAAGCCTTCGCATGGGCTTCAGAACACAACAGCAGTGACAACATGGATATCTTTGACGGGGTCTTCCCCAGCTGCTCGACCACATTGTAGTCTCTCTTCTTGATAATTTTCAGTATTTCCTCTATTTCTTGTTTAGAGGCTTCCACAATGATTTTTCTAGGCGCCTCCGTCCGTGCAGGCTCACCTACAATTTCCTTGCCCCGAGTCCCAGATGGCTCAGCAGCAGGGGTGATAACTGGAGTAAGCACAGGAACAGTAGTTAATGTACCAGCGTGAACAGCAGATGGAATGATAATAGGTTTGTTGACAGACTTCAGGGAAATCTCGGGAGAGAAAATCCTTCTGCTTCGGGTAACCTTACTAGCCCCGACAATATTACTGGCATCAGTATCAGCTTCTTCATTCTTCAGATCTTGCTTAATGCCATGATAGTACACATCAGCACCATAATTCCATGGGACAGCCTTGTCTGAGGTGTACGGGATGGGACCAGGAACAATGATTATCAGCGGAGCAATTCTTTGAACAGGTGTAATCCTAACAGGTCTTCTCGAGGAAACCTTGGAAGGATTGGCGGAAATGGTTATAATGGCAACGTCTTTATTTGGAACATCAGGAATCATAGTCTTCTCAAACAAAATTTCTTTATTATCCATCAGGCGCTGAACACCTGACTTCAACAAACGGCAACCAGAAGGTATAATCGAACACATGTGGCAACCTTTACCACAACCCGGAAATAAACCGGCCAAAAACAAATTCTTCTTAACAGTCATAAGAGGAGTAAAAATTTCTTCAACAGAGGTCACAAACAAATCAGTGTCAACAACATTGACTCCACGACCATGTTTGGGCATGGGAGTAGTTATAACATTCGGCTTTTCTGGAGCATCGAACTCTATCTCCTTGGCTTCGAGCAGGTCTTGCACTTTGTTTTTCAGGGCCCAACAATCATTGGTATCATGGCCAGGACTCTCAGAATGGTAGGCGCACCGCGCGTTGGGATTGTATCTGGGAGAGGTAGTGTTTGGATTTTTGGGAGCCTCTCTCAAGGTCGCCAAGTTGGATCTCAGCAGGTGAGGTAGCACTTCAGCCAATGTCATGCTAATGCGGGTAAACTTTCGTTGTGGTCTTTCCACCCTTTGTTGATTGTTGCGTTGTGGAGCAACTGTGGGTCTTGGCATCACTACAGCATTTACCGTTTGACGGTGTTCAGATCTGCTTTGGCCCCTCGGGCTATAAACTACACTGGCTTCCTTCTTACCAGTAAAAGGCTTATTTACCGAACTCAAAGAGGCATCCTTCTGTATTTTACCATTCCAAATTCCAGCTTCTAATCTTTCTCCAGTTAAAATCATCTCGGTGAAACCAGATGACGAGCTGCCGATTAATTGATTGAACAACGGACCAGACAGCGTACCAAGAAACATATCAACCAACTCCCTATCAGACAACGAGGGTTGAACTCTTCCAGCCAAGTCTCTCCATTTTTGAGCATAATCTTTGAAACCTTCACCTGCACCCATGGACATACTCTGGAGTTGAGTACGAGTGGGAGTAAGGTCGGCATTGTACTGATACTGCTTGTAGAAAGCAGCAGCAAGATCTTCCCAGTTTCGGACACTGGCTCCTTCCAACTAGTAGAAATATTCAAGCTGAGTCCCTGACAGACTATCTTGAAAGAAGTGCACCCACAAATTTCTATCAGCGGTGTGGGGTTGGATCTTTCTGACATACAAGCGGAGATGGAGTTTTGGGCAGGACACCCCATCATACTTGGCAAAAATTGGAGCTTTGAACTTCTGAGGGATAACCACTCCCGATACCAGTCTCAATTCTCCGAAATCCAACCCAGGTATCTTCTGAACTTCCATAGCACTCAGACGGTCTTCTAGCTGTTTGTATCTATCCTCAGCAGGAGGATATTGCTCATCATCAAAATTAGTATCATTGTCAGAGACTGCAGGACTAGGGTCCTTTTCCCCTTCTTGGTTCTCCCCTTCCTTGGATGAAGAGGTCAGATCAGTTTGTAGCTTTAACCTTTCTCCAAACCTTCTGCCCATATTCAGAATACCGACCTTCTTATTCTTCTTCTTCTCTTTCAGAATGAGGGCTTTCGGATCCTCTTGCCCCTTTGCCAGACTGATGAACATCTGTTGGAACTGGGCGTTCTGTGCCTGAAGATCTTTGATGACTTAATCGGAAGACATTTATGCTGAAATAAACAGCGAAAAATATGAGAAACCTGTAGTGGTACCTGTAATGATGTGTATGATAATGGGATGCACATGTAATGATTTCAAAGGCTTTGGGAGATTTAAATTTGCAAACCAAAATAACAAAAACTTTATTAGCTTTAACTTTGAAGGTTCAAAATGCCCTTAAGGTGTTACAAAATAAGTAAATAAAACAAATCTAAAACTAGAAAAGAAAAATCAAAAGTCCCATGGACGCTTTCTCTTTGTGCTGATATAATCATTGAGTACTCTTTCTTCCTCGAGCTGCCTGGTGAGCTTTAAAACCTTCCTCTCTTGATTATGGAACTGTTCCCTGTAGGTATCCTGTTCATTCGGCAGCTGAATCCAAGACCTCTGTAGCTCCCCAAGATCAGTGGGCCTGTAAGGATAGAGAACCGTGTAAGGAATGCCTTCGTCAGTAGTGGGTTCCACAATCATTGGTAATATGGCCGCATAAGGCATCATAAGCTTATGGGCATGAGCTCATACCCATTGGAGGTAAGGCTGCATAGAAATGGAAGTCTTTGGTCCCAACTCTTTGGGGTCAGATCTATTTTCCATGCCCCAAGCTCGTATGAACCTCCGGTGATGCTCCTTAACATCATCCTTATAGTCGAATAAAATATCCTCGAGATGTAACTCATGGGGAACATCCCTTCGAGCACAACCAAATTGTCACAAAGCTAGACAAGGATTGTAAGTTATACCCCCTCTGATACCAAGTACTGACACATTAGGGTACCTCCCGCAGCGGTCAATAACAACAGTGTCTTCCATAGCTCGGGAACACCAAAGAATATCCGTATGAGCGAGTGACATTATTCTGTGTGACCAACCCAAACCTTCTTCGTTCTTCAATATAGACCTAGGGAGGTGAGAAATAAACAACCTTGACAACAACGACATGCAGCACATAAGAGACCCTCTTCTCCTCATGGTACGAGTATGGAGAGCGTGCAAAATATCTCCAAGCAAGGTAGGCACAAGGTTGCGAGAAAGGAAAATCTCGATAGCATTCACATCTACGAAAGAGTTCGGATTAGGGAAGAGAACTAAACCATAGATAAGAAGAGCCAAGACATCCTCAAAATCCTGAAACTCCATATCATCCCAAAACAGTTGAGCCTGGTCTATCAGAAATTTGGCTAGAAAACCCTCGACTCCGCTTCGAGTTTCCCAATTGGATACCATGTCGGCCTGTTTCAAATGCAAAGCTGAGGCAATGACTTCTGGCTTAGGAACTTCTTATATACCTGTGAAGGGTACCTGTTCAAGAATGGATATGACCAATAGATGAGAGAATTCTTCCAAGGTGGGTACCAACTAATAATCTGGAAAGGTGAAGAAGTGATGCTTGGGATCGAAGAACTGAAAAAGTATGCTCATCATTTGTTCATCAAGGTTTGAAGTAACCAGGCTGAGAAGTTGACCGTGTCTCTTAATGAACATAGAAGTTTCTGAAACTCTTGATACTAGCTCTTTGAGTTGAGAAGGTATCTGCACAAAGCTGATTCGGATAGTATTCCTACGCACGGAAGCCATGATCTGCAAAACAGAACAAAGATAAATTCCCTTGGTCTTTGAAATGGTTAGTGTAATGAAGCATGAATGCCATGTTATGATGCATGATGTCATGATAAACCACAGGTATAGCAAACACAGGTATTGCAAACACGGTCAAATCACACAAAGCCCTTAGGTTTAAGGCTTGCATGAGGTCAAAGGTGATATCCTCTTGAAGTTAAGTTGGTTTCAAACCTGTCCTAGAAAAAGTAACCGGGTTCTAGAGGATCTCAATATCACTGACCATCCTTTATCGGTCATGGTTTCAGCTCACACAATTTTTTCTTGCGACCGAAATTATTTCGAGAGTATGATCTCAATGAGCGTAGCATCTAGTATCAACCAGTTCTCAGCTCTACACCGAGGCCGACTATCTCACTACTTTCTAATGGCCAAGTTGGGCGATTAAAGGTTCTAAGGTCAGTTGATGCTTAACGACACCATGTAGCAGCCCCGTATTCTCCTTGTTTCTCCACAAGGGATACCGATACCAACCAAAGTGCCACACCAACGTAGCTACTGCTTCAACTGTATCGGTCTACACCATACAGTTCCCTCACAGTCTATTGCTACTTACCTAAAAGTTATTCCCCAAATCCAGGTGTAGGATCTATAGTAACCCCAAACAAAAACCCTTAAAAGTAAATCAAACAAAGTGTTGAACCCCAAAATTTTCCCTCCCATATTTCTCAGAACATCTCAAGTGAGGTCCTCAAATTGCTCAAGGTAGTCCAAGGGTTGACCAGACAAACCCTCTCCTAAACAGTCTATCTCAAATTAGGGTTTCAGTTTGCATCAAGATGCTTGATTCCAAAGGGTCTCAAATGCTCACTATTGTCCTAATATGTTCTCAAGATCATCCATGTCAAGTTTCAAGCCTTGCAGAGAAAGTTTCCTCAGTCAATTGCTCAAAAGCCTGAAAATCGACTATGCTAGGGTTAAAGTCATATGTGGCCCACATACAGTCAAACTTCAAGATTTTTGGTCAAAATTCTCATTTTTAAGTATTATTCATCATTTTATCAATGGTTGATCATGATTCCTCAAGGATTGCTCACAATTCATCAAAACCCAAAAGTTGTCAAATTAGGGTTTTATAGGAAAAGTGAACTCAACTTTAACCAAGCATAACTTTCTCATACTTTATCAGAAATGACCCATCCAAAGCACATTTTGAATAGGATGTGATTCCCTACGATTCATATTCAGCTCCCAAGTTCAAAAAATTCACTCACAAGAAGATATAAATTTGGACATTATAGGTCATTTTGAAAAGTCAACAAAAACACCATTTTTGTCAAAGCTTCATACATGAACATGGAAGCCTCAATTGAGACAAGACCGAAAGGGTTGCTTAGAGGACATCTTAAGCTTTCTAAAAAGTCCAAGAACACATCTCTAGGGTCAAAATTGAAGGAGTTATGCATTGGTGAAGTTGACCTTTTTTGTAAAATTGCTAAAAGTCAAATATGCCTAAAATTGCATTTTTTGCTAAATGGGCCTAACTTTTTATGCTTGCACTGAACTTGTAGCATGGTCCACGAACCATGAGACCTGCCACTTGTCATTATTTTATTTTTATCATTTATCTTGATTTTATTTCATTTAAATCAAATAAAATCAATAAATAATGAAAATATCAAAATCATTTAAACCTTGAGATTTTGTGCATATTTCAGGTCCATGAATAGCTGGCAATGAGATCAAATCGTGCAAGGCTTGTTTGTACACAAAAAGATTGGATTTTGGCTTGATTTGGAAAGATTTACATGAGAATCTGTGATCAGTGGAAATAGAACTGACTGTTTTTTAAGTTGGTTCGCGAAATGTCGCGGTAAGCAAGAGTCGTCACCGTCTTTTATGTTCTCCAACATGGAAAGGACAAAAGCACAGCAAAATTCCTTTTTCGAGATGTCTCTCGGTTCGGGAGGTATATTTATAGAAAGGGAAGGTGTTAGCACCCTTTCTATCCGTGGTTATCCACGGGCTCTTAAGTACTTGCTCTTATGTTTTCAAAAATTTGTTTGCTTTTCAAGTGTTTGTGGGTTTTGGAAAAAAGTTTCGTTTGAAAAATTTCTAAGTAACTCTTGTATCTGTCCTCAAGAGTGTATGAAATATTTGTTTGAAAACCTTTTGAAAGTGTAGGTGCGAAAATATGTTTTTGTTTTTTGAAAGAGCAAGTACCCAGGAGAATCTACCTACTCTAAGGAATTAGACTGTGTAAGAGTCCTTTAGATAGTGCTATCCCACCATTGAGAGGTAGGTAGCACCATCGTTGGAGGTATTCGGGTCAATTCGATTATTAGGGACATGTGTGGTCACCAAAGCAATGGTAGGACGCCTTAGTGGTAACCCTAATGTCCTAGATCCTTTTTTATCCGAGGCAACCGTTTCGAGGCAACTGGATCTTTAGGCAGGAGGGCGACCTCTAAAACACCCTATACTTGACGACCACGTTCGAGGCAACCAGTGAGGCGTACCCTAGGAGTGACATGTGCATGTGTGTTAAGTTTCAGTTTATGTTTATCTTTGATCATGCATTTGTGAGCTACGGATTGGTTTTATTTTTCATACAAGTCTTTCATGCATTTTTAACAGTTAAGAGTGCGGAAAATAAATTGCAAAAAGGTAAATCTACGCTATTACAAGGCGCGGGTCTATACATCGCCAAAAACAAAAACCCGTTTGGAAATAAATGCGAGAAAAGTAAAGAAAGCAGTAAAACCTAATTAACTATTACATCCTCGGAAACAGATACATAAATATAATCAAAAATAGAATTAACAATAAATATGCGCAAAGAAATTAAATCGGGACGTCCTTAGGGTTTTGACCCTTTTTTTTTTAGAAAAGAAAGAAGTTTGGTCCTTTTTTGCAATTAAATTAGATATTAAACCTAATTTATTAATTAATTAATTATTTACAAGAAAAAAGTATTTTTGTGGTTTTATGTTCTAATGAAAATAAAAATAAGAAATTAAAAGTCAAAATAAAAAAACCTAATTTTAAGCTTGATTTTATTTATTATAAAAAATGTCAAAGTTAACCTAATTAACTAATTAATTAATTTACATTTATTTATAAAATAATTATTATTAAAAGAAAATAATAAATAATAATATAAATAATATTTAGGTTTCTGATTTTATTATAAAAAAACATTTTATGAATTAATTAGATAATAGTAATAATAATTATTAAAATAATTGGTTAAAAGAAAATTAAAAAAAACAATTAACCAGGGGGGGGTGTTGACCCAAGAATGGAGGTTAAGCCTGGAATTTCTGGCCCATTAAGCCAAGCCCTTCTTACTTTTGTGATTGGCTGCGCTGGCTTTGACTGGGAACATGATGGTCGTCCATCCCATGGCCATTGGATTGAGCTTTGTGGCCACATGGCAAGCTGATGTGTGGGATGCATGGTAGAATGCTCTTGTGAAACCTGCACATGATTACATTATGAAAAATAATATAGAAATTTTGGGGGACCTAGGAATCGAACCCAGGTCCCAGTGATTACCAGACACATCACCTTCCACCAAGCCACTTTGCACGCTTTGTTCATATGATATGCAATAAATATAATATTTAAAACATAACAACTATGCTGGAAAGAGGAAAAATCATGCGCGCTATTTGAACTGCCTAACCATGTGTAAACACGTCAGTCATCTTCTTCCTTTTGCCTGTAAAATAAAATCAAATAGCGGGGGTTTTTAACCCCCCACAACTTAGCATGACCAAAAATAGCGATTAGATGTACAAGCTATATAAATAGGGCGCGAGGGTTGTGTTTGATTCGTCTGGCCTTGACGAATTCAACCATAGGCGTCATTAGTCCTAATTTTTCTTATGCTGTAAAGCCCTAATTCGAGAGCTTGGAAACCCTAGAATCCTTCAATGGCAGTTTCTGTTTCAGGGTATTTTAATGCAATTAAATCACACCAACAGCTTTGTATGAGTCCTATTAGCACAAAACAACCACAATAATATGTTAAATATGCAAGAATAGATATATACAATTATGGAAAAAAGCTTCAAACCGTAAAACTGTTTGCCACGATTTCTTGAGCTATGAAGCTTGGTTTTGATTGCAAATCGTTCCTGGGAAGCCTAACAATGTGTTTGAATCGCTCTAAGGCTTTGAATTGGTCTGCAATATGAAAAACAGTTTTGAGTTTTTTTGATATCTTTTGGAATTGGTTATGGTGTTTCTTGCAGCAATCTCACGTGAATGGCATTAGGGTTAGGTTCAGCATATATAGTATAATGGATTTGGGTTACAATCTTGGCCAAGAATCCATGGAATTCATGTTTTCAATATTTGATTTCAATCAAATCTTTTTGCATATTTTTGATTGGAAAACCTTGCCAAAATTGGATATTCTTGTCTCTTTGATTGGCACACGAAATCTCCAGCTCATATTGGTCACATTTGCTTCATGAAAAGATTTGAAAACCATATCTTCATATTTTCTTACAATTAAATGAATTAATAATTAATTAAAAATCCAAATAATTAATAAAAATAAGAAAATAATTCAATTTAATCTCAATGGGTCGTGCATAGGCCTTGGACAAAGTTTCAAAAAGAAATTTGAGGCCCATTAGCAAAAACAAGGTGTTTTAGGCAAAGTTGACTTTTGCAAATTCTCAAAAATTTCCCAACTTCTCCAATGCATATCTTGCTCAATGTTGATCCTATGAACATGTTCTTGGACATTTTGGAAAGTTATTGAAGTCCTCTAACCAATGCCTTTGGTCCCATGTCATTTGGATTTACCAATCTCAATTTATGGTCTTTGACTTAAAATGCCTTTTTGTTGACTTTTGAAATTGACCTATAATGTAGAAATTGATAACTTTTTGTGAGAGCATTTCTTGGACTTGGAATATGAAGATGAGTTGTAGGAAATGTCATCCCCTTCAAAATGAGCATTGGATGGGATTTTTATGATGAACCATGAAAAAGTTATGCCTTGGTCCAGTTACAGTTGACTTTTCTGCTGTCCAAAAATAGAAACCTTTGCATCTTTGATGATTTTTGAGCCATGCTTGTGGAATCATGATCAAGACTTGATCAAATGATGATTGTGTGCTCAAAATAAGATTTTTATCAAAAATTCTGACTTTTGGCTTCCAAATGACCATTTTACCCCTGTAGTTGATTGTGAACCAAATGAAGCTTTTGACTGTGCAACTTGACCCTGTGAGCCTTGAAACTTGGCATGTAGATGCTTGACAATGTATATAGGCCTATGGGACTTGATTGGGCCATTGAAAACCTCAGATTCATTGCAAGAACCAAAACCCTAATTTTGACTAGCTTATGAGGCCTTTGAACTGTGCAATCCTTGAGCAAATCTTGAACCATTTGAAGATGATTCTTGATAGACCTTGAAGAATATGGGAGGGCAAATTTTGGGGTACAATAGTTGCCCCTGTTCAATCTTCTTAAACCTGAGGATGTAGATTGGCTTGCGTGCCTTTCGTGATCCGAAGGTGGAAGATGATTGAACACTAAAGTGCCCAGAAATTTGCACTCGCATAGTGGTATCAGCGATGTGATGTCGGGAATGGGCTGATAGATGCCATTTGGAGAGATGGTGGATAGGAGGATGGGCTTATAGATGCCATCTGGAGAGGTGAAAGAACTTTGTCGGGAATGGGCTTATAGATGCCATTTGGAAATGTAATGGATAGTTGTGGAGATGAGCTTAAAGATGCCATCTGGAGGTGTCAATCGCGTAAGAGATTCCTTAGAGAGAACGTGCGTACCTGAGAAAGAAAGATAATTTCCTGGCCTGTTACAGGGGTTGATCTTCAAGCTCTTCATGCAGATATGCCCTGGCTAGATACAGGTATCGAATCTACAATCGATTGCTCACAGATGTGCCCTGGCTAGATACAGGAATCAAATCCGGAACTTCAAAAGGTTGCTTACAGACGTTCCCTGGCTGGATACAGGTATCGAATCTCTAAAATCTTCATGCAGATATGCCCTGGCTAGATACAGGTGTCGAATCCATAATCAATCGCTCACAGATATGCCCTGGCTAGATACAAGTATCGAATCTGGAATTAGTCGTCTACAGATATGCCCTGGCTGGATACAGGTATCGAATCTCTAAACTCTTTATGCAGATATGCCCTGGCTAGATACAGGTATCGAATCCACAATCAATCGCTCACAGATATGCCCTGGCTAGATACAGGTATCGAATCTAGAATTGCGACAGTTGATAGTAATCATCTTTGGATTGACCTTTTTCCTGAAAGGCAAAACATCAGTCGTATGCAATGTCATTATGTATGAGATGCATGATGTCATGATGTTCAGAGATATTGTAGTATGCACTTTATCATGTATGTAAGCAGGATGTATGAAATGTGAAATGTCTATGAATGTATTTTCGTCTAGGAAAATAAATCCTTGACGAATGCCGGGAACTTGAATCCTGGGCTGACGTTTGAAGAGTAGAGTTCTTCGTTTCCGCTGGGGATGATGCACGAAGATGTTTGCAAGAATGAACCGGTAGGAGAAGATGACTCCGTTGGGGAATAAAATTGGTGAAGAGATTATTCTGCGGGGAATTACTCTGTGGGAAGAGATACTTCGCTGAGGATTTGATGATAACTCCGCTGGGGATTCCGTGGATAAGTTATGTTGAGGAATTTGATGAACTCTGCTGGGGATAGGAAGAACTTCGCCGAGGACGATATTTCCGTGGTAATTAGCTGAGGATAACCCAGTTATAAGCTCTGGTGGGGAATAACCTTTGAATATGGTCGGGGAGATGCGTTCGTACTCTGTAGGGGATAAGCTTCCAGAATCTACTGGGGATAAGCTTCCAGAATCTACTGGGGAGGATAATTCAACTCTCCTGGGGAAACTTTTTGGACTGTACTGGGGAGTGGCTCCACTAGGGTGTCTTGTATTCCGCCGGGGAACAATCTTATATTAAGACTACCGGGGATGCTTGCTTAGGAACATCTGTATACTCCGCTGGGGAATATTGAGATTTTCTGGGGATACCCAACTTCCTTAAGGCTGACAGTAGACTAACTCTGCTTGGGGAGAGTATCGCTGACTTGCTGGAGATACTGTGCCTTTTTAGGGCTGATTGGGAGACCAACTCTGCTTGAGGGAGAGAGCATGGCTGACTCTTGATTTACTCTGCAGGGAGTGAAGATATCTTGGTTACGTTCTTCAGCCGAACCTACCTTGGTACCTTGGTGGACAGAGCAACTAGATCGCTTAGACAATTCTGATTGCCCCTGTTTTTGATGTCACCTGTAATTAGTCCTTTGTTTCGCATGCAAATATTTATGATTAGAAATTAATGTCAAATGCATATATCAAAAATGAACATTGGACGTTCTTCGCAAGACAAAACAGAAAAAAGGAAAAACAATTGGCAATTTGTCTGAACAGGTGGATTTGTATTGATTTTGAATTTTGCCCGTAAATAGGCGTTTTGTGTACAAGAGGCTGACGTCCTAGTAAGAGAACGTCGCCGAACAAAATGGAATTTATACAATTTTGAAAAGGAAAACAAAACAACTATGTGAAAAATCCCACTGGGTTCCAACTCTGATATCGCCTTTATGTTTTCAAGCGTCTCATCACTTCGCTGCTTAGTTGAAGATGAAGTTGACTAATTGATGTCGTCTGAACCTGATAGTTGATACCGAATTCTGGATGCAAGGTGATCCAATGAGACATAGTATTACGCTTTATCCCTAACTTTTGCCTGGACCACCCTTTCGGGTTTTCAGTCCACCGGGATACCCATTTTTGCCCAAGCCGCCTTTTCAGGTTTTCGACTTGCTGGGTGTACAGATTTTTTCATTTCATCCCTTATTTTTGCCCGAACCCTTTTGGTTTGCAGGGAAGCCCTTATTTTTGCCTAGGTGTGTCAACCTAGCAGGTCTTTTATCATGCGTAGTATTTTTTTACTATGTCTGCGTTGGCGGGGTGAGGAAGGTCGTCACCATCCATGGTGGTTAGAATCATAGCTCCTCCTGAGAAGATATTCTTAACCACAAATGGCCCTTCGTACGTAGGGGTCCATTTGCCCCTGGGATCACTTTGAGGGAGAATGATGCGCTTGATTACCAGGTCTCCGACTTTATACTCTCGTCGTCTGACTTTCTTGTTAAATGCCCTGATTATCCGTTTTTGGTACGTTTGACCATGACAAATAGTAGTGAGTCTCTTTTCGTCAATTAGGTTTAATTGATCAAGCCGAGTCTGGATCCAGTCATCTTCGCTCAAACCTGCATCCTTCATTATCCGGAGAGAGGGTATCTGGACTTCAATAGGAAAGACTGCCTCCATGCCATATACCAAGGAAAAGGGAGTTGCCCCGGTTGACGTCCTTGCTGAAGTACGGTACCCATGAAGAGAAAACAGTAACATCTCGTGCCAATCTTTGTAGGTCACAGTCATCTTCTGCACAATATTTTTGATATTCTTATTTGTCGCTTCGACAGCCCCATTCATCTTCGGTCGGTAGGGAGAAGAGTTGTGGTGCTGTATCTTGAATTTCTCACAGAGCTCAGTGATCATCTTGTTGTTAAGATTGGTATCATTGTCCGTAATGATCCTCTCAGGTACACCGTAGAGACAGATCAGGTTATGCCGAATGAACCGTGCCACGACGTTCTTGGTTACGGTAGCATAGGAAGCTGCTTCAACCCACTTCATGAAGTAATCAATTTCTACCAGGATGAAGCGATGCCTGTTGGATGCCGTAGGTCTGATCTCGCCGATCATATCAATGCCCCACATTGCAAAAGGCCAAGGTATTGTCAAGACGTTCAGAGGAACTGGAGGAACGTGCACCTTATCAGCATAGATCTGGCATTTGTGACACGTCCGAGAATGTTGGTAACAGTCAGCTTCCATTGTGGACCAGAAATATCCTGCCCGAAGGATTTTCTTTGCCATGGTATGTCCACTGGAATGCGTTCCGAAGGTACCTTCATGCAGCTTCGCCATGATCCTTTCTGCTTCAGTCTTATCCACACAACGCAGTAAGGTTGAATCATGGTTTCGCTTGTAGAGAATGCCATTGCTGAGGAAGAACTTTGTCGCGAACCTTCTCAGAAACTTTTTGTCATTAACAGATGCACCCTCGGGGTATTCTTGAGCTTCCAAATACCTCTTCACTTCATGTTACCTCTTCAGCCTCAAGATCACAGCAATATGCAGGTTCATCCAACTTCCAGATAATTATCTGGGGAGCCTCGTTGTCCCATTTGACTTTGAACATGGAAGACATCGTAGCTAGCGCGTCCGCCAACTGATTCTCCTCTCTTGGGAAGTGTTCAAAAGTTATCTCTTCGAAGTGGGGGATCAATGTCAACACATACTCTTTGTAAGGAATAAGATTTGGGTGTTTCGTATCCCACTCGCCTTTGATCTGACTGATCACTAGAGCGGAATCTCCGAAGACCCTCAGAAACTTGATCCTTAAGTCAATTGCAGCTTAAAGACCCATGATGCATGCTTCATACTCCGCCATGTTGTTGGTATAGTTGAAACATAGCCGGGCAGTGAGTGGAGTATGAGTGCCTTTAGGGGATATGATCACGGCGCCAATATCGTTACCCAAAGCATTTGAGGCTCCGTCAAAGTGCATAGACCATCGGGATCCTTCCTCAGGTCCTTCATCCGGTCCAGGTACTTCACAATCAGTCACTACCATGATATTCTCGTCTGGAAATTAAAAGTTCATCGACTGGTAATCATCCACTGCCTGGTGTACCAAATGGTCTGCCAATACACTTCCCTTGATTTCTTTCTGAGTCGTATACTGGATGTCATATTCTGTCAAGATCATTTGCCATCTTGCTATTCTTCCGGACAAGGCGGGCTTTTCGAAGATATACTTGATTGGATCCATTTTTGAAATTAACAGGGTAGTGTGAGTCAACATATACTGTCTCAGCCGGCGAGCAGCCCATACCAAAGCGCAGCAAGTTTTCTCGAGTAGTGAGTATCGGGTCTCACAGTCGGTAAACTTTTTGCTAAGGTAATAAATAGCATGTTCTTTTCAGCCAGACTCGTCATGCTGCCCCAGCACACACCCCATTGAGCTGTCAAATACTGTCAAGTATAAGATTAGAGGTCTCCCTTCAACCGGCGGCATAAGAATGGGTGGTTCTTGGAGATACTCTTTGATTCTTTCGAAAGCGGCCTGACATTCATCATTCCAACGTACTACTTGATCTTTCTTCAGTAGCTTGAAGATTGGTTCACAGGTAGCAGTTAGATGTGAGATGAATCGGGTAATGTAGTTCAGCCGTCCTAGAAAGCCTCTGACTTCTTTCTCCGTCTTGGCAACTGGCATCTCTTGTATGGCTTTCACCTTGGCAGGGTCCACTTGAATACCTTTGTCACTCACAATGAAACCTAGCAGTTTTCCAGATCTCACCCCGAAGGTGCACTTGATTGGGTTCAACCTCAGCTTGTACAACTTCAGACGGTCAAACAGCTTCTGTAGATGGTTCAGGTGTTCCTCCTCAGTTTGGGACCTTGCAATCATATCGTCGACATACACTTCGATCTCATGATGGATCATATCATGAAATAAAGTAACCATGGCACGTTGGTAGGTTGCCCCAGCATTTTTCAACCCAAAAGGCATGACCTTGTAGCAGAAGGTGCCTCACTGAGTAACAAAAGTGGTCTTCTCCATGTCTTCCGGAGCCATTTTGATTTGATTATAACCGGAGAACCCGTCCATGAAGGAGAATACTTTATGCTGAGCAGTATTGTCAACCAGAACGTCGATGTGAGGCAGAGGGAAATCATCTTTGGGGCTCGCCCTGTTCAAATCCCTGTAGTCAACACACATTCTGACCTTACCATCTTTCTTTGGCACTGGAACTACGTTGGCAACCCACTGAGGGTAAGAAGTTACTGCTAGAAACCCGGCATTAAATTGTTTCATAACCTCAGCCTTGATCTTCTCGGACATCTCTGGACGCATACGGCGGACCTTCTGTTTTACCGGAGGGCATTCTTCCTTGGTAGGCAGGTGATGAACCACAATGTCGGTATCCAACCCAGGCATGTCTTTGTAAGACCAGGCAAAGATTTCCACATAGTCACGCAGCATCTGAATCAACCGTTGTTTCACACTGAGCTCTAGATTGGCACCAATCTTGACTTCCTTTCTGTCTGTCTCAGTACCCAGATTTACCGTTTCCACTGGCTCTTCATGTGGCTGAATGGCCCTCTCTTCCTGGAGTAACAATCTTGCAAGCTCGCCAGGCACTTCACAATCATCTTCACCTTCGTCTTCGGCTAAGTTGATCGGATTTTCGAAGTCATAACTGGCAGTAGCAGAGTCGTTAACAGTGAGATCCAGAGTGGATTGGAACCTGTATAAGTGAGTGTGTGTAAATATAGCTGTTTTGCAATATATAAAGAAAGAAAGGGAGCACAAGATTTGAAATGCGAAAAACGTCCAATGTTTTTATTCATGATATATGAAAATGACAAATAATAAGCCCTCACAAATGAAGCCACGGTGCCCCGGGTAAGACACCGGGCCATAAAGTTTCAAATTATTGTTCGTTACAAATTCAAAACAAAGGAGTTCATTACTGAGTGACAAAAGTAATAGGTGTGAAGTCTTTGGCAGTCCAGTTGCTTAGTCCACCGTTAGTCGTTGGGTAGATCCAGCTGTCAAATTCGGATTCCTCCACGTCGTCTTCAATAGCATTCACTCCCGGGTTGGTGATGAACACAGGAGGTCTTCCAATCCTTGCTTTACGAACAGTCCTCTAAGCTTCTGCAGTGAAACCCAAACCAAACTTGTCAGTCTTTGGAGTGAAATCAGGAAGTCGGCCCCAGTTTGCACACTCACCCTTCTCAATCACAGCCCGGGCATCCTTTAAGGAAGCCATCTTCAAAAGAGAACCCTCTTCAGTCACAGTTTCTGCTGCTGCCAATGTCTGAGGCACCTCTTCAAAGTGTTGAAAGGGGGTCTCAATGAACTCCCCATCCATTTCTACGTACCGGAACGAGTTGAGGTGGCTGACCATATATTCTTCCTCCCCCTGCACTGTTACGATCTTCCCTCTGACCGGGTACTTAAGCTTCTGATGTAATGTGGAGGTCACAGCTCCAGCCTTGTGGATCCATGGGCGACCCAGCAAACAAGAATAGGATGGACGAATGTCCATCACATAGAAAGTTGAATCAAAAACTTGAGAACCAACCCTGATTGGAATGTCAACTTCCCCATGTACCATCCTTTTCGACACGTCAAAGGCCCGGACAACAATGTTACTAGGCTTGAGCTCTAAACCCTCACAATCTAACCTGTCTAGGGCCTTCTTGGGTAATACGTATAATGAAGAACCAGTGTCTACCAACACATGGGTAAGAGTAGTGCCCCTGCATTCAATGGAGACATGCAGGACGTCGTTATGGTTCTTCCCTTTAGCAGTCAGATCGGCGTCAGAGAAACCCAAACCATTATCAGCAGTTAAGTTGGCCACGCAATCGGTAAATTGATCAGCAGACGTTTCTTGTGGCACATGGGCCGTCTTCAGGAAGGATATCAGGGCCTTGGCATGGGCCTCTGAACACAACAACAGTGATAGCATAGAAATTTTAGAGGGGGTGTGCCCCAGCTGCTCAACTACATTGAAATCAATCTTCTTGATAATCTTGAGGATCTCTTCCATCTCTTGCTTGGAAGCCTCAACAGTGGTTGTCTTTGGTGCCTCCGTCTGGGCAGGCACATCAGTAGCAATCCCTTTTCCCCGAGCGTCAGATGACTCAGCAGCAGGGGTAGAAACAGGAACTTGTTCAAGAAGGGAAGCAGGCACACTGGCAGGTGTGATGACAAGAGGTCTTTGAATTGTTGGTGGCGCAATATCTGGTGAGAATAGCCTACCACTACGAGTAACCTTGGCAGGCCCGGTGATGTTACTGACGCCGATACTAGTATCAAACTCTTGTTTTATTCCCAGAACATAAACATTTTCCCCATAGTGCCAAGGGACAGCTTTGTCAGATTTATAGGGGAGGGGCCCCGGAACAGTGATAATGATAGGTGCAATCTTGTGAACATGCATAATTTTGACAGGCTTCCTCGGGGGAGCCTTAGGAGGGTTGTTGAAAATAGTGACAATAGAAACTTCTTCGGTACGGGTAGCAGGAACAACAATCTTCTTGAACAAGATCTCTTTGCTATCCATCAGGTTTTGGACGCCTGACTTCAGCAAAGGACAACCAGCAGGTGAAACAGCACATAGAAGGAAACCTTTACTACATCCCGGAAATAAACCGGCTAGCAACAGGTTCCTTTTGACAGTTAACAACGGAGTAACAATATCATTCACGGAGGCTACATACAGGTCTTCCTCAACAACATTCACTCCATGCTGGGGCATGGGAGCAGTCACAACATTGGGCCTTTCGGGCGCCTCGAACTGTATTTCCTTAGCATCAATAAGGTCCTGAACCTTATTCCTTAGAGCCCAACAATCATCGGTAGTATGCCCCGGGCTATCAGAGTGATAAGCGCAGCAGGCGTTGGGGTTGTACTTTGGAGAGGTTGTGTTCACAACCTTTGGAGCTTCCTTGACAGTTACCATATTGGTTGACAGTAGTTGCGGAAATATCTGAGACAAGGTCATACTAAGCCGAGCGTACTGCCTTTTGGGTCTCTCACCTCTTGGCTGGTTGTATTGCTGAGGAGCAGTAGCAGGCTTTGAAATTACCACCGCGTTGACAGCTTGGCGGCGTTCCGGTTTATTTTGTCTCCTTGGACCATAAACAGCACTAGATTCTTTCTTAAAGGGCTTCTTTTCAGTACTCGAGAAGGAACCTTTTTGTATCTTTCCCGACTTGATACCAGCTTCTATCCTTTCACCAGTCAGAATGAGGTCTGTAAACCCTGCAGAAGAATTACCAATCAGATGGTTGAAGAACAGACCAAACAGGGTCCCCAAGAACATGTCCACGAGTTCACGATCAGTCAACGGTGGCTGCATCCTGCCAGCCAGGTCTCTCCACTTTTGCGCGTACTCCTTAAAACCTTCACTCGTCCCAAGTGACATACCCTGGAGTTGGATACGCGTGGGAGCAAGGTCGGAATTGTACTGATACTGCTTATAAAATGCAGTAGCCAAGTCCTCCCAGTTTCGAATACTGGCTTCATCCAGCTGATAGAACCATTCGAGTTGAGCCCCTGAAAGGCTATCCTGGAAGAAATGGATCCATAGGTTCTTGTCTGCAGTGTAAGGTTGGATCTTCCTTACATATGATCTGAGATGCAGCTTAGGACAAGATGCCCCGTCGTACTTCGCAAAAGAAGGTGCCTTGAACTTGTGTGGGATCACCACCCCAGAAGATAAACCCAGATCTCCAAAATCCAACCCAGGCACCTGTTGAATCTCCATGGCACTCAGACGATCCTCTAGTTGCTTGTACCTATCCTCAGCAGGAGGGTATTGTTCATCATTGTAATCGGTCTCATTGTCGGAGACCACGGGACTAGGAACCCTTCCCCCTTGGGGACTGTCTTTCCCTACAGAGGAAGTAGCCATATCAGCCTCATTCTGCAGTGTATTCCCAAACTCCGTCCAGTGTTAAACAGCACAGTCCTCTTCTTTTTCTTCTTCAAAAGCAGAGTCTTCAATTCCTGTTGTCCTTGGGCTAAGCTCATGACCAGCTCTTGAAACTGGGTGTTCTGGGCCTGGAGGGCCTTGATAGCTTGTTCATTGGAAGATTCAGGATTCATGATGATTGCTGAAATAAACAGCAAAGAAGATTAAGCAACCTGTAGAAAAAGGGTACCTGTTATGCACATGATGCATGAGATGCTATTTATGCAATGCATTCAAGGGTTCGAAAGTTCAAATTCGTTGTAGACAAAAAGGAACACACATTATATTAAGAAATAATCTGTTCAGTACATCAATGCCTCATGGGCGAAATATTACAAAATAATTAATCCCAAAAGACGCTGCGCATCCTCTTTGGAGCGATGTAGGTGTTGAGGGTCTTTTCCTCGTGAAGTAGGCAGGTGAGCTCCAAGACCTTCTTCTCACTGGCATGTAGACTGGTTTCAAGAGAATTATGTTCTTCCTTGAGTTGGATCCAGCTCTTTTGCATTTCTTCCCAAGATGTGGGCATGTCAGGATGTTGAATGGTGTAGGGCACCTCTCCTTCCAAAACTAGCTCTTTGATCACGGGGAGAACATGAGGATATGGCATCACCAGCTTCTGGGAGCGGGCTCGTACCCACTTGAGATAAGGCTCCAGGGGGATGGAGTTCTTGTGCCCCAGTGTCTTACTATCTACCCTATTAGGCATCCTCCAAGCTCTGATGAATCTCTGGCGAAGTCCTTGTGTATCATTTTCGAAGTCAAAAATAATGTCAGGAATCAACATGTCATGAGGGCCATCCCTCCGAGCATATCCAAACTGTCTCAAAGCCAGACATGGGTTGTAAGTAATGCCCCCTCTAATTCCAAGTAAAGGAACATTAGGAAACTCTCCGCAACGATCAATAATAGTGATGTTTTCTCTGGACCGAGAACACCAATGTATATCAGAAAGTGTAAGAGTCATTAATCATTGTGACTATCTCAAACCCCGCTCGTTCTTCAAAACTGATTGTGGAAGGTGCGAAATAAACCACCTTGCCAGGAGAAGAGTGCAGCACATGAGAACACCTCTTTTTCTCATGGTTCGAGTGTAACATGAGTGGAGGATGTCCCCAAGCAACGTAGGTATGGGGTTCCTGGACATGAAGATCTTGACAGCATTTGTGATCGGTGGATCTGGAACTGACTGTTTAACGCTGGTTCGCGAAATGTCGCAGAAGCAAGAGTCGCCACCGTCTTTTATTTTCTCCAAATGGAAAGGACAAAAGCACAGAAAAATTCCTTATAGAGATTGTTCTCGGTTCGGGAAGTAGATTTATAGAAAGGGAAGGTGTTAGCACCCTTTCTATCCATGGTTATCCATGGGCTCTTAGATACTTGCTCATTTGTGTTTTCAAAATTGTTTGTTTGCTTTTCAACTGTGGGTTTAAAAAAAAGTTTCTTTGAAGATTTCAGTTCGACTCTTGTATCAGTCCTCAAGAGTGTTTGAAAAATTGCTTTTTTGAAAGCTTTTTGAAAAGGTGTCGGTGTGAAAAGAAGTTTTTGATTTTTGTTTGGAATTAGAGCAAGTATCTACGAGTTCTCTACCTACCCTAAGGAATTCGTCTGTGTAAATGTCCTTAAAGTAGTGCCATCCCACCATTGAGAGGTAGGTAGCACCACTGTTGGAGGTGTTCGGGTCAATTCGAGGGTTCGGGACATGGTGATCACCGGAGCAATAGGAAGACACCTTAGAAGCTACCCTCGTGCCATGTTCATGGACATGAGGACTTACTAAAACATCCTCTACTCGACGACCACCTCTCGAGGGGCAAGGCAACAGTGAGGCGTACCCTAGGGGTGGTGTGTGATTTGTGTGTCGTTTTCAATTATGTTTATCTTGTTCGTGCATTGGTGATCTACGCTTTGTTTTTATTTTTGGCATTCATTCTTTCATGCAAATTATTAACAGTTAAAAGATGCGGAATTAAAAGTCCTACGCTATTACAAAGGCGCGGGTCTACATCGCCAAATTAGTCTAAGACCCGATTTGAAATAAAATAAAATGCGGAAAGATAAATGTCTAATTAATCTATTACACGGCTTTGGGGTAATTACATGAAATTTACAAAAAGAAGCAAAATAAGCGCGCGAAACGGAATTATAATCGAAAGCGAGGGCGTTGGACCCTTTTAAAGAAATTGAATTGAAATTAATAAATTAATTAAGTTAAATGAGAAAAGGAAATTATTTTTTTGAGTTTTTTGTATTTATGGAATTTAGTAAGAAAATTAAATGAAATTAAAACCCTAATTCTAAACTATTTTTAATTTATTAAAAAAATGTTTAAATTTAACCTAGTTTTAACCTAATTATTTAATGGCAAATTTATTTACAAAAAAAAAAATAATTAATTATTAAATATGGTGAAAAAGAAAGAAAAGGAATAAAAGTATAAAACCCTAATTCTACATTTTTTAGTTTATTACAAAAATATTAAAATTAAAACCTAGAATTAGAACTAAATTAATTATTGCATTTATTTACAAAATAAAAACATTAGTGAATTAAATAATAAAATATATTTTTATTTTTGTCTTTTTTGATTTTTTTGGTATTTTTATGTTATGACAAATTGATTTTGATGATTTAACTAAAATAAATAAAATAAATAATAGAAAAAAAAATAAAAAGAATGAAAATAGAATGCAAACCAATGGGGGTGTTGACCCCAATTTTGGAGGTAAGTTGCCAGCAATTTGGCCCATTTATTGGAGGCCTGGTTGACTTTTCTGGGATGCGTGTGGCTCCATTGACCAATGCGTATGGTGTTCTTCAGATCATGGCCATTGGATTGATGTTGTGGGACGTGTGGCATGCCCAGAAATAGAGCTGTATGGTGGTCCCTGAAAGATACGCTGCGCAGGAATATGGAACACAAAATAATATTGAGAAGGGAGGGGACCTGGGAATCGAACCCAGGTCCCAATGCTTGTGTGACAATGCAGCTACCAATTGTGCCATTTGCTTTCTTTGTCAATATAATAGAGTATGAATAATAAGAGAGAGAAAACGTGGGTTAGTGGGAGTTTAACAAAAAGCGCGCCATGATTTGAAATAGCCAACCATAGGATGACAAATCACCTTCTTCTTCGTTTGTTCTTTGTTTCACCTGAAAAAATACATCAAATAGCAGGGGTTTTGAACCCCCACTAACCACAGTACAGGAAAATAGCGATTAGGCCATACTCAAATATAAAAAAGGAGCGACTAGTGGTTATGGATCGTCCAAGTGAGCTGAGTTCAATGGTCCTGGTCTTGTAGCCTAATTTTTCCTTATGCAAGAAACCCCAATTTTACAGCTTTGAAACCCTAACGAGCTCCAATGGTGGATTCATGTATAGGGCACGAAAACTCAATTGAATGGCATGGTTAGCTTCAGAATGATTAAACTAATACAAATCAAGCGTTAGAAATCAAAAATATGGCATGAATTATGAAACACGATTATGCATAAAGTTTGAGGAATTTTGACTTCTATATACCAATTCTTGATGCGTAGGGACTGGAAAAGGATTCAGTTAGGTTCAGGGAGACCTCAGCAAGCTTTTTGGATGGATGATAGGCTTTGAATCATGCCCTATGAGTGTTTTCAGTTTTGGAATTTTTGACAAAAATTGCAAAGTTTGTATGAGGTCTGAGGCGCAGCTTCAAGGTTGTTAGCATTAGGGTTATCATCTGCTTATGTATGCCAATGGATTAGGGTAGAAATTCAAGCCAATAAATCAATGTTTTGATGAATCAAATATTTGATTTTTAATGAAATCTTTATCAATCTTTTTATCATGAAACCTAGCCAATTTTCATGGAATCTTTCTTCTTTGGGCATGCACGAAATCCTTAGGCCTTGATGAGAGATTATACTGCACAAAAAGATTTGAAAACCTTATTTTAGTATTTTTCTTGTAATTAATTTTGATTAAATGAATTAAATAGATTAAATATTCAATTAATTAATTAAAAATAAGAAAATAACTCCCCTTTGGGTCAATGGGTCGTGCATAGCTTTTGGATGATGATTCTTGGAAGAATTTGTGGCCCATTAGCAATTTTGAGGCATTTGAAGCAAAGTTGACTTTTCAAAATTCCCAAAAATTTCCCAACTTCCACAAGGCATATCTTGCTCAATTTTTAAGCTTTGCTCATGTTCTTTGACATTTTCGAAAGTTCTTGAAGTCCTCTAACCAATGCCTTTGGTCCCATGTAATTTTGATTTACCAATCTCAAGTTATGGTCTTTGACTTAAAGTGCCTTTTTGTTGACTTTTGAAAATGACCTATAATGTTGAAATTGATAACTTTTTGTGAGAGCATTTCTTGGACTTAAAGTGTGAATAGGAGTTGTAGGAAATGTCATTCTCTTCAAAATGAGCTTTGGATGGAATTTTTCTGATAAACCATGTGGAAGTTATGCCTTGGTCAAGTTACAGTTGACTTTTTTAACTGTCCAAATATGGAAACTTTTGCATCTTGAGACTTTTTGAGCCATGCCTTGAGAATCATGATCAAGAATTGATCAAATGATGTTTGTGGCTTCAAAATAAGATGTTGACCAAAAATTTGGACTTTTGACTGTCAAATGACCATTTTGCCCCTGCAGTTGACTGCTGAGCAATTAGGGTTTTTGACTGTGCAATTTTGAGCTGTGAGTCTTGAAACTTGGCATATGGATGCTTGACAATGTTTATAGGCATGTGGGACTTGTTTGGACCCTTGAAAACTTCAATTTCTTTGCCAGAACCAAAACCCTAGTTTTTGACTGTTAGGAGGCCCTTGAACTGTGCAACCCTTGGGGAGATTTTGAAGCATGCTCTTTGCAAATCTTGAAGAAAATGGGAGGGCAAATTTTGGGGTACAACAGTTGCCCCTGTTCAATCTTCTTAGACCTGAGGATGCAGATTGGCTGACGTGCCTTTCGTAATCCGAGGGTGGAAGATGATTGAACACTAGAGTGCCCAGAAATTTGCGCTCACATAATAATGTGATGGGGGGAATGGGCTTACAGATGCCATTTGGAGATTAGTGGATAGGATGATGGGCTTATAGATGCCATGCTAAGATATGATGGAAGGTGGATGGGCTTATAGATGCCATCTGGGTGTCGATCGCATAAGAGATTCCTTAGCGAGAACTTGCGTACCTGAAAAAGAAAATGATTACCTGACCTGTTACAGGAGTTGGTCTTCAAACTCTTTGTATAGATGTGCCCTGACTGGTTACAGGAATTGAATCTGGAGCTTCAAAAAGTGATGAATGAACCAGGGATGGTTACTACCTCAACGGGACGATGAGAGAACCTTGGACGATTACTACCTCAACAGGAACACTGAGAGAATCTTGGAGCGATTACTACCTCCACAGTAACGGGGAGAGAATCTTGGGCGACTTCAACCTCAACAGTAACGCTGAGAGAATCTTGGGCGACTTCAACCTCAACAGTAACGCTGAGAGAATCATAGGCGACTTCAACCTCAACAGTAACGCTGAGAGAATCTTGGATGTCTTCTACTGGGATAAGAATCAGGGAGATCTTAGGGTCGATCTGACTGAACCGGAGAAGGCCTTTGACTGGATAAGAATCAGAAAAACCTTAGGGTCGATTTAACTGAACCGGACAAGGTCTTGGAATCTTCAACTGGATAAGAATCAGGGAGATCTTAGGGTCGATCTGACTGAACCAGAGAAGGCCTTGGGATGACTTCAACTGGATAAGAATCAGGGAGATCTTAGGGTCGATCTGACTGAACCAGAGAAGGCCTTTGACTGGATAAGAATCAGGAAAATCTTAGGGTCGATTTAACTGAACCGGACAAGGTCTTGGAATATCTTCAACTGGATAAGAATCAGGGAGATCTTAGGGTCGATCTGACTGAACCAGAGAAGGCCTTTGACTGGATAAGAATCAGGAAAATCTTAGGGTTGATTTAACTGAACCAGACTAAAGTCTTGAAATGTCTTCAACTGGATAAGAATCAGGGAGATCTTAGGGTCGATCTGACTGAACCAGAGAAGGCCTTTGACTGGATAAGAATCAGGAAAATCTTAGGGTCGATTTAACTGAACCAGACTAAAGTCTTGAAATGTAGCTGAGAGCTTAACTGGATCTTTCCTGAAAGGTAAAGGTCAGTCATATGCAATGCATGATATGGATCAAGCAATGATGTTCTCAACATAAATGAGATTTGTAAGATATGATGCATGCTATAATGTATGGGAATGTGATGTTTATTAACGTATGTTTTTCGTCTAGGAAAGAAAATCCTTGACGGGTGCCGGGAAGTCACATCCTGGGCTGATGTTTGAAGAAAAGAATATTTGTTTCTGCTGGGGAGTGATGGTTGCAAGAATACCGGTAGGAGAAGATAACTCCGTTGGGGAATAAACTTGGCGAATAGAACACTCTGCGGGGAGAAAATTATTCTAGCGATCTTGCTGGGAACAATACTATGTGGGAAGAGAGGTATTTTACTGGGATGATGATAACTCCGTTGGGGATACCATTGATATGTTGGAAGTGTTAATAGACTTCGCTGGGGATAAGAAGACTTTGCCGAGGACGATCTTTCCGTGGCTTTTGGCTGAGGATAACCCAGTTATATCCTGGTAGGGAAATAACTTTTGAATAAAGCCGGGGGATGCGTTCGTGCTCTGCGAGGGATAAGCTTCCAGAATCTACTGGGGATGAGCTTACTGCTTGGGGAGATGGATTCCAACTTTCCTGGGGAAACTGGATTGGACTCTCCTGGGGAAATTTTGAACTATATTGGGGAAGTGACTCCATTGAATGTTTGATATACCGCCGGGGAACAATCTTTAGGTTAAGACTGTCGGGGATGCTTGTTAAAGAATATTTGTATAGCGTGCTGGGGAATGTTGAGATCTGCTGGAGGATACCCAACTTCCTTAAGGCTGATAATAGCTTTGCTCGGGGAGAGTGCACTGACTTGCTGACGCACTCTCTGGGGAATTAAGATATCTGGTTATGTTCTTCAGCTGAACCTACCTTGATACCTTGGAGGACAGAACAATTAGATTGCTTAGACAACTCTTTATTGCCCCTGTTTCTAATGTTACCTGTAATTAATCCTTTGTTTCGTATGCAAATATTCATGAGTTAGCAAATTATTGTCAATGCATATATCACAAATTGAACCTTGGACGTTCTTCGCAAAACAAAACAGAAAAGAAAAAGAAAAAACAAATGGCAATTTGAGTTGAAAAGTGTTTTTTGTATTGATTTTTGAATTTGCCTGTAAAATAGGCGTTTATGTACAAGAGGATGACGTCCTAGTAAGAGAATACTGCCGAACAAAAGAGTTTATAGAAATTTGTACAAAAGAAAATAAAACAGCTGTGTGAAATGAATGATCCCACTGGGTTCTAACTCTGCTATTGCCCTTATATCTTTGAGCGTCTCATCAATTGATGACCTAGTTGAAGATGAAGTTGATCGATCGATGCCGTCTGAACTTGATGTTGATACCGGATTCTGGATGCAAGGTGATCCATTGAGACATAGTATTACGCTTTTATCCCTAACTTTTTCCTGGACCGCCCTTTCGGGTTTTCAGTCCACCGGGATACCCATTTTTGCCCAAGCCGCCTTTTCAGGTTTTCGACTTGCCGGGTGTACAGATTTTTTTATTTCATCCCTTCATTTTTCCCGAACCCTTTTGGTTCACCGGGAAGCCCTAATTTTTTCCTAGGTATGTCAACCTAGCGGGTCTTTTTTTCATGCGTAGTATCCTTTTACTATGTCTGCATTGGCGGGGTGAGGAAGGTCGTCACCATCCATATTGGTTAGAATCATGGCTCCTCCTGAGAACACATGTTTAACCACAAATGGCCCTTCGTACGTAGGGGTCCATTTTCCCCTTGGATCACTCTGAGGAAGGATGATGCGCTTGATTACCAGATCCCCAACTTGATATTCTTGTGGTCTGACCTTTTTGTTAAATGCCCCGATCATCCGTTTCTGATACGTCTGACCATGACAAATAGCAGCAAGTCTCTTTTCATCAATTAAGTTTAGCTGATTAAGTCGTGTCTGGATCCAATCATCTTCGTTCAGATCTGCATCCTTCATTATCCGGAGAGAGGGTATCTGCACTTCGATCGGTAAGACTGCCTCCATACTGTAGACCAAGGAGAAGGGAGTTGCCCCGGTTGACGTCCTGGCTGAGGTACGGTACCCATGTAGAGTGAACGGTAACATCTCGTGCCAATCTTTATAAGTCACTGTCATCTTCTGCACGATTTTATTAATGTTCTTATTTGCTGCTTCTACAGCCCTATTCATCTTCGGCCGGTAAGGAGAAGAGTTATGGTGTTGTATCTTAAACTGCTCGCAGATCTCAGTGATTATCTTGTTATTGAGATTGGTACCGGTGTCTGTAATGATCCTTTCTGGGACGCCGTATCGACAGATCAGATTATGCCGAATGAACCGTGCCACAACGTTCTTGGTTACTGTAGCGTAG
Organism: Vicia faba; assembly: GCA_948472305.1. Taxonomy (NCBI): domain Eukaryota; kingdom Viridiplantae; phylum Streptophyta; class Magnoliopsida; order Fabales; family Fabaceae; genus Vicia; species Vicia faba. The sequence continues at coordinate 204,651,295 of OX451740.1, forward strand.
GAAGCTGCATCAACCCACTTCGTGACGTAATCAATCGCTACCAGGATGAAACGATGCCCGTTGGACGCTGTAGGTTTAATCTCGCCAATCATATCTATGCCCCACATTACAAACGGCCACGGCGCAGTCAGAACATTCAGAGGGACTGGAGGAACGTGCACCTTGTCTGCATATATCTGGCATTTGTGACATGTCCGAGAATGTTGGTAGCAGTCGGCTTCCATTGTGGACCAGAAATACCCTGCCCGAAGGATCTTCTTTGCCATGGTGTGTCCACTGGAATGTGTCCCGAAGGTCCCTTCATGTAACTCTTCCATGATCCTTTCTGCTTCAGTCTTGTCCACACAACGCAGTAAGGTCGAATCATGATTTCGCTTGTACAGGATGTCGTTGCTAAGGAAGAACTTTGCTGCGAACCTTCTCAGGAACTTCTTATCGTTGACAGATGCACCTTCAGGATACTCCTGAGCTTCCAAGTATCTATTCACCTCATGATACCAAGGCTTCTCGGTTACCAATTCAGTCTCGAGATCACAACAGTATGTCGGTTCGTCCAGTTTCCAGATAGTGACCTGGGGAGCCTCATTGTCCCATTTGACCTTGAACATAGAAGACATCGTAGCTAACGCGTCCGCCAGCTGATTCTCCTCTCTTGGGAAATGTTTAAAGGTTATCTCGGTGAAGTGGGGGATCAATGTCAACACACATTCTCTGTAAGGAATAAGATTCAGATGTTTCATATCCCATTCTACTTTGATCTGATTGATCACGAGAGCGGAATCTCCGAAGACACTCAAATACTTGATCCTTAGGTCGATCGCAGCTTGTAGACCCATGATGCATGCCTCATACTCTGCCATGTTATTGGTGCAGTTGAAGCATAGACGGGCAGTAAGTGGAGTATGAGTGCCTTGGGGTGATATGATCACAGCGCCGATGCTGTTACCCAAAGCATTGGAGGCTCCGTCGAAGTGCATAGACCATCGGGATCCTTCCTCAGGTCCTTCATCTGGTCCAGGTACTTCACAATCAGTCACAATCATGATGCTTTCGTCTGGAAACTCGAAGTTCATTGACTGATAGTCGTCTACTGCCTGATGTGCCAAGTGGTCTTCCAATACACTTCCTTTGATGGCTTTCTGAGTCGTGTACTGGATGTCGTATTCTGTCAAGATCATTTGCCATCTTGCTATTCTCCCAGACATAACAGGTTTTTCAAATATGTATTTTATAGGATCCATCTTTGAGATCAACAAGGTAGTGTGAGTCAGCATATACTGTCTCAGCCGACGAGTAGCCCATACCAAAGCGCAGCAAGTTTTCTCAAGCAGTGAGTATCGGGTCTCACAGTCGATAAACTTTTTGCTAAGGTAATAAATGGCATGCTCTTTTCGGCCAGACTCGTCATGCTGCCCCAGCACACACCCCCATTGAGTTGTCAAGAACTATCAGGTATAATATCAGAGGTCTCCCTTCAACCGGTGGCATAAGGATGGGTGGTTCTTGGAGATACTCTTTGATTCTGTCAAAAGCAGCCTGACATTCATCATTCCAACGTACTACCTGATCTTTCTTCAGTAGCTTGAAGATTGGTTCACAAGTAGCAGTTAGGTGCGAGATGAATCGAGCAATGTAATTCAGGCGTCCTAAAAAGCCTCTGACCTCTTTCTCTGTCTTAGGAACAGGCATCTCTTGAATAGCTTTAACCTTGGTAGGGTCCACTTGAATACCCTTATCACTTACAACGAAGCCTAACAACTTTCCAGATCTTACCCCGAAGGTGCACTTGTTCGGGTTCAACCTCAGCTTGTACAGCTTCAGACGGTCAAACAATTTCTGCAGATGATCCAGGTGTTCTTCCTCAGTATGGGACCTTGCGATCATGTCATCAACATACACTTCTATTTCATGATGGATCATGTCATGAAATAAAGCAACCATGGCACGTTGGTAGGTTGCCCCAGCATTTTTCAGTCCAAAAGGCATGACCTTGTAGCAGAAGGTGCCCCACTGAGTAACAAAGGTAGTCTTTTCCATGTCTTCCAGAGCCATCTTGATCTGATTATACCCTGAAAAACCATCCATGAAAGAGAACACTTTGTGCTGAGCAGTATTATCAACAAGGACATCAATGTGAGGTAGAGGGAAGTCATCTTTGGGGCTGGCCCTGTTCAGATCCCTGTAGTCAACGCACATTCTGACCTTACCGTCATTCTTTGGTACCGGCACCACATTAGCGACCCACTGAGGGTAAGAAGTCACTGCAAGGAACCCGGCATCAAACTGTTTCATGACCTCGGCTTTGATCTTCTCAGACATCTCTGGACGCATACGGCGGACCTTCTGCTTAACCGGAGGGCAATCTTCCTTAGTAGGCAAATGATGGACCACAATGTCGGTATCCAACCCGGGCATGTCTTCGTAGGACCAGGCAAAGATTTCCACGTAATCATGTAACATCTGAGTCAACTGTTGCTTCACGCTGAGCTCTAGGTTGGCACCAATCTTAACCTCCTTCCTGTCTGTGTCAGTACCCAGATTTATTGTTTCCACCGGCTCTTCGTGTGGTTGAATTGCCCTCTCTTCCTGGAGTAACAGTCTTGCAAGCTCGCCAGGCACTTCGCAATCATCTTCACATTCGTCTTCGGCTAAGTTGATCGAATTTTCGAAGTCATAACTGGCAGTAGCAGAGTCGTTACCAGTGAGATCCAGAGTGGATTGAAACCTGTATGAGTGAGTGTGTGTAAATACAGCTGTTTTGCAATATATAAAGAAAGGAAAGAAAGAAAAGGAGCATAAGATTTGAAATGCGAGAAAACGTCCAAGGTCTTTATTCATGATATATGAAATGACAATTAATATACCCTCACAAATGAAGCCACGGTGCCCCGGGTAAGACACCGGGCCATAGAGTTTCAATTCATTGTTTATTACAAATAACAAAACAAAGGAAATCATTACTCCGTAACAAAAGTAACAGGTAGGTTGTCTTTTGCAATCCAATTGCTAGGTCCACTGTCGGCCGTCGGATAAATCCAGTTGTCGAACTCAGCTTCATCCACTTCATCATCCTCCCTGGTAGCATTCACTCCATGGTTAGGCATGGGAGCAGTCACCACATTGGGCTTCTCAGGTGCCTCAAACTGTACCTCCTTGGCATCAATAAGATCCTGCACTTTATTCCTTAAGGCCCAGCAGTCATCAGTAGAATGCCCCGGGCTATCGGAATGATAAGCACAGCGGGCATTTGGATTGTACTTGGGAGAGGCAGTGCTCACAACCTTCGGGGCCTCTCTAATAGTCACCAAATTGGTGGATAGCAACTGCGGCAAGATTTGCGATAGGGTCATATTCAGCCGGGTAAACTCTCTTCTGGGTCTTTCACCCCTTTGTGGATTGGTTTGCCGAGGAGCGGCAGCAGGCTCAGCAATCATCACCGTGTTGACAGATTGGCGGCGCTCAGGTTTCTCTTGTCTTCTAGACCCATATACAGCACTGGCCTCCTTCTTAAAGGGCTTCTTCTTAGAACTTGCAGATGCACCCTTCTGAATTTTGCTGGACTTCATTCCAGCCTCTATTCTCTCTCCAGTCAGAATAAGATCAGTAAACCCTGCCGATGAGTTACCGATAAGATGATTGAAAATGGCCCAGATAGGGTCCCCAAGAACATATCCACCAGCTCACGGTCAGTTAACGGAGGCTGCACCCTGCCAGCCAGATCCCTCCACTTCTGTGCATACTCTTTAAAACCTTCGCTTGACCCTAGCAACATACCTTGGAGTTGGGTACGCGTAGGGGCCAGGTCGGCATTATATTGATACTGCTTGTAAAAAGCAGTAGCCAACTCCTCCCAGTTATGAACCTTGGTCCCATCCAGCTGATAGAACCATTCGAGATGAGTCCCTGAAAGACTCTCCTGGAAGAAGTGGATCCACAAGTTCTTGTCCACTGAGTACGGTTGAATCTTCCGCACATAAGATCTGAGGTGTAGCTTGGGACAAGACGCCCCGTCATACTTGGTGAAAGATGGTGCCTTAAACTTGTGAGGAATAATCACACCAGTAGACAAACCCAAGTCTCCAAAATCCAGCCCAGGCACTTGTTAGATCTCCATTGCATTCAGTCTGTCCTCCAACTGCTTATACCGGTCTTCAGCCGGAGGATACTGTTCCTCATTGAAGTCAGTCTCGTTGTCAGAGACTACTGGACATGAAGCCTTTCCCCCCTGGGGACTGCCTTTGCCTACAGAAGAACCAGCCTCTTCATTCTGCAGAGTGTTGCCAAACCTTCGGCCCGAGCTGAAAAGAACAGTTCTCTTCTTCTTCTTCTTCTCCTTCTTCAGGAGTAAAGCCTTCAGCTCTTCTTGGCCTTGAGCCAAACCCATGATCAGCTCCTGAAATTGCACATTATGCGCCTGAAGGGCCTTGATAGACATCTCGGTTGATGATGAGTCAGGGTTCATGATGCTGAAATAAACAGCAAAGAACAGTAAGCAACTTGAAAAGAAGAAAACCTGCTATGCACATGATGAATGATATGTGTTTATGCAATGCATTCAAGGGTTCGAAAGTTCAAATTTGTTGTAGACAAAAAAGAACACACGTTATCATTAAGGAAATAATTGTTCAGTACATCAAAGCCTCATGGGCACATATTACAAAGCCAATCAATCCCAAAAGACACTACGCATTCTCTTTGGAGCTATGTAGGTGTTGAGATTCCTCTCCTCGTGCAATAGGCGGGTGAGCTCCAAGACCTTCTTTTCACTAGCATGTAGACTGGTCTCAAGAGAATTCCGTTCTTCCTTAAGCTGGATCCAGCTCTTTTGCATCTCTTCCCAGGACGTGGGCATGTCAGGATGTTGAATGGTGTAGGACACCTCTCCTTCTAAGACTGGCTCTTTGATCACAGGGAGCACATGAGGATAAGGCATTATTAACTTCTGGGAGTGGGCTCGTACCCACTTGAGATAAGGTTCCAATGGGATGGAATTCTTGTGCCCCAGTGTCTTGTTGTCTATCTTACTGGGCATCCTCCAAGCTCTGATAAATCTCTGGCGAAGTCCTTGTACATCATTGTCGAAGTCAAAAACTATGTCAGGAATTAACATGTCATGAGGACCATCCCTCCGGGCGTAACCAAACTGTCTCCAAGCCAGGCACGGGTTGTAAGTAATACCTCCTCTGATTCCAAGTAAAGGAACATTAGGGTACTCCCCACAACGATCAATGATAGTGACATCCTCTCTAGACCGAGAGCACCAATGTATATCTGCATGTGTAAGAGTCATCAACCGTTGTGACCATCTCGAACCCCGATCGTTCTTCAAAACTGATTGTGGAAGGTGTGAAATAAACCACCTTCCCAGGAGAGGAGTGCAGCACATAAGGACACCTCTTTTTCTCATGGTTCGAGTGTAACATGAGTGAAGGATGTCCCCCAGCAACGTAGGTATAGGATTCCTGGACATGAAGATCTGGACAGCACTGATATCTATAAGTTGATCTGGATTAGGGAACAACACCAAACCATAGACAAGGAGGGCCATAACTTCTTCAAAAGCGTGTAAGTCAAGGGAGTTCCAACATTCCTGGGCCTTTTCAAACAGAAACCTGGCTAAGAACCCTTTGATGCCACTTCTAACTTCCCAATGTCCCTTGAGGTCAGATGATTGTAGGTGTAAGGCTTTAGCAATCTCTTCAAGCTTGGGTTCCTTTTCCGTACCGTTGTATGGTAGTTGATCAAGGATAGGGATATTCAGGAGCCGGGAGAACTCTTCCAATGTAGGTACCAGTTGATAATCCAGGAAAGTGAAACAGTGATGCAGAGGGTCAAAGAACTGGAACAGGACCTTTATCATATCTTCCTCAATGTTGGTATTGACCAAGCTGATGAGTCTTCCATGTCTCTCACTGAATGAAGAGCTCTCGGGAATCCTGGATATAAGCTCCTTAAGCTGAGGAGGGATCCTTACAAGGCTGATTTGAATTGTCTTTCTGCGAACAGTTTCCATGTCCTACAAAACAAGAACAAAGATGAAGATTCGAACCCCTGAAATGGTTAGTCAATGCATATGATGCTGGATGATGTCATGATGCTATGATTAAACACACCACAAATATTTACAAAGGCAAACATGTAAGGCACACAAGTCACACAAGACAAGCCCTTAGAGTTTAGGCCAGCATGGGGTCTGGGTATTACCCTCTTGAAGTTGGTGGGCTCAACCTGTCCTATTAGAAGTAACCGGGTTCTAAGGGTCCCAATATCACTGGATTGCTTTCATTGTTCATCGTTTCGATTTAGCCACTGAACTGGCGACCGAAATATTCCAGGAAAGCAACCCTCAATTGAGTGTAGTATCGAGTATCAACCAACCTCAGACTGCACCAAAGTCAGTTATCTCACTACCCTAAAGAGGCCAAGATAGTTCAATTAAGGTTCCTAAGGTCAGTTGATGCTTCACGACACCACATGGAGGCCCCGTACTCTCCTTGACTGAACTCAAGGGTTACCGGTACACACTAAAGTGCCACATCAACGTAGCAGACTGTTTCAACCATGTCGGTATACCCCGCACAGTTCCCTCACAGCCTTGTTGCTACTTTCTAAGAAGGTATCCCCCAGATCCGGGTTAGGATATATAGAACTCCCAAGACAGTGCCCACAATTTAAAGCAAACAATTCAGACAATTGAAAACACAAGTGATCTTAGTCCTAAGGTACACCTCACTTTAAGTGTCCCCAGCAGAGTCGCCAGTTCTGTGATCGGTGGATCTGGAACTGACTGTTTAACGCTGGTTCGCGAAATGTCGCGGAAGCAAGAGTCGCCACCGTCTTTTATTTTCTCCAAATGGAAAGGACAAAAGCACAGAAAAATTCCTTATAGAGATTGCTCTCGGTTCGGGAGGTAGATTTATAGAAAGGGAAGGTGTTAGCACCCTTTCTATCCATGGTTATCCATGGGCTCTTAGATACTTACTCATTTGTGTTTTCAAAATTGTTTGTTTGCTTTTCAACTGTGGGTTTAAAAAAAAGTTTCTTTGAAGATTTCAGTTCGACTCTTGTATCAGTCCTCAAGAGTGTTTGAAAAATTGCTTTTTTGAAAGCTTTTTGAAAAGGTGTCGGTGTGAAAAGAAGTTTTTGATTTTTGTTTGGAATTAGAGCAAGTATCTACGAGTTCTCTACCTACCCTAAGGAATTCGTCTGTGTAAATGTCCTTAAAGTAGTTCCATCCCACCATTGAGAGGTAGGTAGCACCACTGTTGGAGGTGTTCGGGTCAATTCGAGGGTTCGGGACATGGTGATCACCGGAGCAATAGGAAGACACCTTAGAAGCTACCCTCATGCCATGTTCATGGACATGAGGACTTACTAAAACATCCTCTACTCGACGACCACCTCTCGAGGGGCAAGGCAACAGTGAGGCGTACCCTAGGGGTGGTGTGTGATTTGTGTGTCGTTTTCAATTATGTCTATCTTGTTCGTGCATTGGTGATCTACGCTTTGTTTTTATTTTTGGCATTCATTCTTTCATGCAAATTATTAACAGTTAAAAAATGCGGAATTAAAAGTCATACGCTATTACAAAGGCGCGGGTCTACATCGCCAAATTAGTCCAAGACCCGATTTGAAATAAAATAAAATGCGGAAAGATAAATGTCTAATTAATCTATTACACGGCTTTGGGGTAATTACATGAAATTTACAAAAAGAAGCAAAATAAGCGCGCGAAACGGAATTATAATCGAAAGCGAGGGCGTTGGACCCTTTTAAAGAAATTGAATTGAAATTAATAAATTAATTAAGTTAAATGAGAAAAGGAAATTATTTTTTTGAGTTTTTTGTATTTATGGAATTTAGTAAGAAAATTAAATGAAATTAAAACCCTAATTCTAAACTATTTTTAATTTATTAAAAAAATGTTTAAATTTAACCTAGTTTTAACCTAATTATTTAATGGCAAATTTATTTACAAAAAAAAATAATTAATTATTAAATATGGTGAAAAAGAAAGAAAAGGAATAAAAGTATAAAACCCTAATTCTACATTTTTTAGTTTATTACAAAAATATTAAAATTAAAACCTAGAATTAGAACTAAATTAATTATTGCATTTATTTACAAAATAAAAACATTAGTGAATTAAATAATAAAATATATTTTTATTTTTGTCTTTTTTGATTTTTTTGGTATTTTTATGTTATGACAAATTGATTTTGATGATTTAACTAAAATAAATAAAACAAATAATAGAAAAAAAAATAAAAAAGAATGAAAATAGAATGCAAACCAATGGGGGTGTTGACCCCAATTTTGGAGGTAAGTTGCCAGCAATTTGGCCCATTTATTGGAGGCCTGGTTGACTTTTCTGGGATGCGTGTGGCTCCATTGACCAATGCGTATGGTGTTCTTCAGATCATGGACATTGGATTGATGTTGTGGGACGTGTGGCATGCCCAGAAATAGAGTTGTATGGTGGTCCCTGAAAGATACGCTGCGCAGGAATATGGAACACAAAATAATATTGAGAAGGGAGGGGACCTGGGAATCGAACCCAGGTCCCAATGCTTGTGTGACAACGCAGCTACCAATTGTGCCATTTGCTTTCTTTGTCAATATAATAGAGTATGAATAATAAGAGAGAGAAAACGTGGGTTAGTGGGAGTTTAACAAAAAGCGCGCCAGGATTTGAAATAGCCAACCATAGGATGACAAATCACCTTCTTCTTCGTTTGTTCTTTGTTTCACCTGAAAAAATACATCAAATAGCGGGGGTTTTGAACCCCCACTAACCACAGTACAGGAAAATAGCGATTAGGCCATACTCAAATATAAAAAAGGCGCGACTAGTGGTTATGGATCGTCCAAGTGAGCTGAGTTCAATGGTCCTGGTCTTGTAGCCTAATTTTTCCTTATGCAAGAAACCCCAATTTTACAGCTTTGAAACCCTAACGAGCTCCAATGGTGGATTCATGTATAGGGAATGAAAACTCAATTGAATGGCATGGTTAGCTTCAGAATGATTAAACTAATACAAATCAAGCGTTAGAAATCAAAAATATGGCATGAATTATGAAACACGATTATGCATAAAGTTTGAGGAATTTTGACTTCTATATACCAATTCTTGATGCGTAGGGACTGGAAAAGGATTCAGTTAGGTTCAGGGAGTCCTCAGCAAGCTTTTTGGATGGATGATAGGCTTTGAATCTCGCCCTATGAGTGTTTTCAGTTTTGGAATTTTTGACAAAATTTGCAAAGTTTGTATGAGGTCTGAGGCGCAGCTTCAAGGTTGTTAGCATTAGGGTTATCATCTGCTTATGTATGCCAATGGATTAGGGTAGAAATTCAAGCCAATAAATCAATGTTTTGATGAATCAAATATTTGATTTTTAATGAAATCTTTTTCAATCTTTTTATCATGAAACCTAGCCAATTTGCATGGAATCTTTCTTCTTTGGGCATGCACGAAATCCTTAGGCCTTGATGAGAGATTATACTGCACAAAAAGATTTGAAAACCTTATTTTAGTATTTTTCTTGTAATTAATTTTGATTAAATGAATTAAATAGATTAAATATTCAATTAATTAATTAAAAATAATAAAATAACTCCCCTTTGGGTCAATGGGTCGTGCATAGCTTTTGGATGATGATTCTTGGAAGAATTTGTGGCCCATTAGCAATTTTGAGGCATTTGAAGCAAAGTTGACTTTTCAAAATTCCCAAACATTTCCCAACTTCCACAAGGCATATCTTGCTCAATTTTTAAGCTTTGCTCATGTTCGTGGACATTTTGGGAAGGTCTTGAAGTCCTCTAACCAATGCCTTTGGTCCCATGTCATTTTGATTTACCAATCTCAAGTTATGGTCTTTGACTTAAAGTGCCTTTTTGTTGACTTTTGAAAATGACCTATAATGTTGAAATTGATAACTTTTTGTGAGAGCATTTCTTGGACTTGAAGTGTGAAGAGGAGTTGTAGGAAATGTCATTCTCTTCAAAATGAGCTTTGGATGGAATTTTTCTGATAAACCATGTGGAAGTTATGCCTTGGTCAAGTTACAGTTGACGTTTTTAACTGTCCAAATATGGAAACTTTTGCATCTTGAGACTTTTTGAGCCATGCCTTGAGAATCATGATCAAGAATTGATCAAATGATGTTTGTGGCTTCAAAATAAGATGTTGACCAAAAATTTGGACTTTTGACTGTCAAATGACCATTTTGCCCCTGCAGTTGACTGCTGAGCAATTAGGGCTTTTGACTGTGCAATTTTGAGCTGTGAGTCTTGAAACTTGGCATATGGATGCTTGACAATGTTTATAGGCATGTGGGACTTGTTTGGACCCTTGAAAACTTCAATTTCTTTGCCAGAACCAAAACCCTAGTTTTTGACTGTTAGGAGGTCCTTGAACTGTGCAACCCTTGGGGAGATTTTGAAGCATGCTCTTTGCAAATCTTGAAGAAAATGGGAGGGCAAATTTTGGGGTACAACAGCATTGATATCTATAAGCTGATCTGGATTCGGGAACAATACCAACCCATAGACAAGGAGTGCCACAACTTCTTCAAAGGCTTGTAGGTCAAGGGAATTCCAACATTCTTGGGCCTTCTCAAACAGGAACTTTGCCAAGAATCCTTTGATGCCACTTCTGATTTCCCAGTGCCCCTTGATGTCAGATGGTTGTAGGCGTAATGCTTTAGCAACCTCTTCAAGTTTTGGTTCCCTTTCTGTACCGTTGTAGGGTAGTTGACTGAGAATGGGAACCTTCAGAAGCTGAGAAAACTCTTCCAAAGTAGGCACCAATTGATAATTCGGGAAAGTAAAGCAGTGGTGCAAAGGGTCAAAGAACTGGAAGAGAACTTTTATCATATCTTCTTCAATGTTGGTGTTGACCAAGCTGATGAGTCTACCATGCCTTTCACTGAAGGAAGAGTTCTCGGGAATCCTGGATGTAAGCTCCTTAAGCTGAGGAGGGACCCTTACAAGGTTGATCTGAATTGTCTTTCTACGGAGAGATTCCATGTCCTACGAAACAAGAACAAAGATGAAGATTCGAACCCTTGAAGTGGTTAGTGGATGCATATGATGCTGTATGATGTTATGATGTTATGATAAAAACACACCACAAGTATTCACAAACAGCAAACATGATAAGGCACACAAGTCACATAAGACAGCCCTTAGAGTTTAGGCCAGCATGAAGTTTAGGACACTACCCTCTTGAAGTTGGTGGGCTCAAAAACCTGTCCTATCAAAAGTAACCGGGTTCTAAGGAGCTCAATATCATTGGGTTGTTTTCTATGTTCATTGTTTTGATTTAGCCACTGAACTGGCGATCAAAATATTCCAAGAAAACAACCCTCAATAAGTGTAGTATCGAGTATCTACCAACTTCGGACTGCACCAAAGTCGGTCATCTCACTACCCCTAAAGAGGCCAGGATGGTCAAGTAAGGTTCCTAAGGTCAGTTGATGCTTCACGACACCATGCGGCGGCCCCGAACTCTCCTTGACTTGACTTAAGGGTTACTGGTACTCACCAAAGTGCCACATCAACGTAGCAACTGCTTCAACCATGTCGGTATACCCCGCACAGTTCCCTTACAGTTTGTTTCTACTTCTAAAGGGTATCCCCCAGATCCGGGTTAGGATCTATGAAACTCCCAAGACAGGCCCACAATATTAAAGCAATCAAAACAGGCAATTGAAAACATAAGAGTGGTCTAATCCTAAGGTACACCTCACTTTTATAAGTATCCCTAGCAGAGTCGCCAGTTCTGTGATCGGTGGAAATAGAACTGACTGTTTTTTAAGCTGGTTCGCGAAATGTCGCGGTAAGCAAGAGTCACCACCGTCTTTTATGTTCTCCAACATGGAAAGGACAAAAGCACAGCAAAATTCCTTTTTCGAGATGTCTCTCGGTTCGGGAGGTAGATTTATAGAAAGGGAAGGTGTTAGCACCCTTTCTATCCGTGGTTATCCACGGGCTCTTAAGTACTTGCTCTTATGTTTTCAAAAATTTGTTTGCTTTTCAAGTGTTTGTGGGTTTTGGAAAAAAGTTTCGTTTGAAAAATTTTTAAGTAACTCTTGTATCTGTCCTCAAGAGTGTATGAAATATTTGTTTGAAAACCTTTTGAAAGTGTAGGTGCGAAAAGATGTTTTTGTTTTTTGAAAGAGCAAGTACCCAGGAGAATCTACCTACTCTAAGGAATTAGGCTGTGTAAGAGTCCTTTAGATAGTGCTATCCCACCATTGAGAGGTAGGTAGCACCATCGTTGGAGGTATTCGGGTCAATTCGATTATTAGAGACATGTGTGGTCACCAAAGCAATGGTAGGACGCCTTAGTGGTAACCCTAATGTCCTAGATCCTTTTTTATCCGAGGCAACCGTTTCGAGGCAACTGGATCTTTAGGCAGGAGGGCGACCTCTAAAACACCCTATACTTGACGACCACGTTCGAGGCAACCAGTGAGGCGTACCCTAGGAGTGGCATGTGCATGTGTGTTAAGTTTCAGTTTATGTTTATCTTTGATCATGCATTTGTGAGCTACGGATTGGTTTTATTTTTCATACAAGTCTTTCATGCATTTTTAACAGTTAAGAGTGCGGAAAATAAATTGCGGAAAGGTAAATCTACGCTATTACAAGGCGCGGGTCTATACATCGCCAAAAACAAAAACCCGTTTGGAAATAAATGCGAGAAAAGTAAAGAAAGCAGTAAAACCTAATTAACTATTACATCCTCGGAAACAGATACATAAATATAATCAAAAATAGAATTAACAATAAATATGCGCAAAGAAATTAAATCGGGACGTCCCTAGGGTTTTGACCCTTTTTTTTTTAGAAAAGAAAGAAGTTTGGTCCTATTTTGCAATTAAATTAGATATTAAACCTAATTTATTAATTAATTAATTATTTACAAGAAAAAAGTATTTTTGTGGTTTTATGTTTTAATGAAAATAAAAATAAGAAATTAAAAGTCAAAAGAAAAAAACCTAATTCTAAGCTTGATTTTATTTATTATAAAAAATGTCAAAGTTAACCTAATTAACTAATTAATTAATTTACATTTATTTATAAAATAATAATTATAAAAAGAAAATAATAAATAATAATATAAATAATATTTAGGTTTCTGATTTTATTATAAAAAAAAACAATTTATGAATTAATTAGATAATAGTAATAATAATTATTAAAATAATTGGTTAAAAGAAAATATAAAAAAAACAATTAACCAGGGGGGGTGTTGACCCAAGAATGGAGGTTAAGCCTGGAATTTCTGGCCCATTAAGCCAAGCCCTTCTGACTTTTGTGATTGGCTGCACTGGCTTTGACTGGGAACATGATGGTCATCCATCCCATGGCCATTGGATTGAGCTTTGTAGCCACATGGCAAGCTGATGCGTGGGATGCATGGTAGAATGCTCTTGTGAAACCTGCACATGATTACATTATGAAAAATAATATAGAAATTTTGGGGGACCTGGGAATCGAACCCAGGTCCCAGTGATTACCAGACACATCACCTTCCACCAAGCCACTTTGCACGCTTTGTTCATATGATATGCAATAAATATAATATTTAAAACATAACAACTATGCTGGAAAGAGGAAAAATCACGCGCGCTATTTGAACTGCCCAACCATGTGTAAACACGTCAGTCATCTTCTTCCTTTTGCCTGTAAAATAAAATCAAATAGCGGGGGTTTTTAACCCCCCACAACTTAGCATGACCAAAAATAGCGATTAGATGTACAAGCTATATAAATAGGGTGCGAGGGTTGTGTTTGATTCGTCTGGCCTTGATGAATTCAACCATAGGCGTCATTAGTCCTAATTTTGCTTATGCTGTAAAGCCCTAATTCGAGAGCTTGGAAACCCTAGAATCCTTCAATGGTAGTTTCTGTTTCAGGGTATTTTAATGCAATTAAATCACACCAACAGCTTTGTATGAGTCCTATTAGCACAAAACAACCACAATAATATGTTAAATATGCAAGAATCGATATATACAATTATGGAAAAAAAGCTTCAAACCGTAAAACTGTTTGCCACGATTTCTTGAGCTATGAAGCTTGGTTTTGATTGCAAATCGTTCCTGGGAAGCCTAGCAATGTGTTTGAATCGCTCTAAGGCTTTGAATTGGTCTGCAATATGAAAAACAGTTTTGAGTTTTTTTGATATCTTTTGGAATTGGTTATGGTGTTTCTTGCAGCAATCTCACGTAAATGGCATTAGGGTTAGGTTCAGCATATATAGTATAATGGATTTAGGTTACAATCTTGGCCAAGAATCCATGGAATTCATGTTTTCAATATTTGATTTCAATCAAATCTTTTTGCATATTTTTTATTGGAAAACCTTGCCAAAATTGGATATTCTTGTCTCTTTGATTGGCACACGAAATCTCCAGCTCATATTGGTCACATTTGCTTCATGAAAAGATTTGAAAACCATATCTTCATATTTTCCTACAATTAAATGAATTAAATGAATTAATAATCAATTAAAAATCCAAATAATTAATAAAAATAAGAAAATAATTCAATTTAATCTCAATGGGTCGTGCATAGGCCTTGGACAAAGTTTCAAAAAGAAATTTGAGGCTCATTAGCAAAAACAAGGTGTTTTAGGCAAAGTTGACTTTTGCAAATTCCCAAATATTTCCCAACTTCTCCAATGCATATCTTGCTCAATTTTGATCCTATGAACATGTTCTTGGACATTTTGGAAAGGTCTTGAAGTCCTATAACCAATTCCTTTGGTCCCATGTCATTTGGATTTACCAATCTCAAGTTATGGTCTTTGACTTAAAATGCCTTTTTGTTGACTTTTGAAATTGACCTATAATGTAGAAATTGATAACTTTTTGTGAGAGCATTTCTTGGACTTGGAATATGAAGATGAGTTGTAGGAAATGTCATCCCCTTCAAAATGAGCATTGGATGGGATTTTTCTGATGAACCATGAAAAAGTTATGCCTTGGTCCAGTTACAGTTGACTTTTCTACTGTCCAAAAATAGAAACCTTTGCATCTTTGATGATTTTTGAGCCATGCTTGTGGAATCATGATCAAGACTTGATCAAATGATGATTGTGTGCTCAAAATAAGATGTTGACCAAAAATTGTGACTTTTGGCTGCCAAATGACCATTTTACCCCTGCAGTTGATTGTGAACCAAATGAAGCTTTTGACTGTGCAACTTGACCCTGTGAGCCTTGAAACTTGGCATGTAGATGCTTGACAATGTATATAGGCCTATGGGACTTGATTGGGCCATTGAAAACCTCAGATTCATTGCAAGAACCAAAACCCTAATTTTGACTAGCTTAGGAGGCCTTTGAACTGTGCAATCCTTGAGCAAATCTTGAACCATTTGAAGATGATTCTTGATAGACCTTGAAGAATATGAGAGGGAAAATTTTGGGGTACAACAGAATCAAATCATGATTAATGATCATTATTGGAGAAGATTTGAAGCAAATTGGTAAACCTAATTCACTCAAGAGTACATATAGAACATTGGCAGACCAAAAGCCCAAGGATTGGAGGCGTGAGAAGCTGAGAGAAAACTTGCAAAAACTCAAGAAAAGTGGTGAATCAAATTCCAGTTTCCAGGTTTCTTCAAGCCATTCCAATCACACCATTCACTTGCTGGACATCTAAGGACTCTATCCCAATCATTAGCAAGCATTTTTGTGCCCAAATACGCACTATAAGTCTCCCACGACCTCCATGTTTTCTTGAAATCGAATCTCATAATTCTGGCATTGTTAGCATATGTTATGGATATACTCTGAATCTTTGAGACATTTGCAAGCTAATGATAATAATTGATTGCATTTTTGTTAGCCATACAGAGATTTGCCATGATTAGGGTTTAGGTTTCATTTTTAGGGGTTTTTATTGCAGGGACAATTGGCCATGAAGAGTGGTACCATGATGCTCGTGAGGTTGCCACGAGTTGATTGGTACCACTGGAATTGATTTATCAGGCGTGCAGTGGATTTTGGAGAAACACAGGCTTATACCTACGCCTAGAAAACCGTAGGTAAAAGTCTTGGACTTTTGCCAACGGAGGGAGGAAGAAGAAGGGTGGCGTGGAACCCCCTGACTGGCCCATTTAAATTTCGCGCATTTTTGATTAATTAATTTGCTTTTCTAATATAATATTTGTTTGTTATTCCATATACAAATATGCACGCTAGCTCAGTTAGTCAGGAGGCATGTGGAAAAGCCAAAGGGCCTGGGTTCGATCCCCAGGTCCCCATATTTGCCAATGTTATTTTCTTTTACATCATCAAGTACGCGCGCATGCATGGAGTCCACCATATGCCATCATCCTTCAACCATCAGATCTCCAGAATGCCAGATCTAAGCCTATCACATGGAAGTCCACAATGCAACATAGTCAAGCCAATGCATGGGATCTGAGAAGTCAAACATGGACCAAGGCTTATTGGGCTCAGATATGCAATTAACACCCCCTTTCTACTTTGACACCAGGCCCATATTCTTTTTCTTTTATATTTTTCTTTTAATTATTTTGATTAATTATTTTCTTACACAAAAATTAATTCTTTTTTTACAAAAAACTCATAAAATCAATTTTCAACAATTTTAGATTTAGATTTTATTTTTATCAAATTTAATTTAATAATTAGTTTAATTTAATTTTAGGGTAATTTTAACCTTTTTGTAAATAAATTAAAATCAATTAGAAAATTAGGATTTGTTTGATTTAATTTTTATTTTCCTTTCTTAAAATAACAAAAATATAAAAATAGGTCAAATTAATTATTTTTCTTAATTTAAATTAATTAGTAACTAGGTTTTTATTTATTTAATTAAAACCTTATTTTTCTCAAAAATAATCAAAAACAACAAAAAGTGACTTTTCTTTTAATTATGTTTAGACGGGGTCAAAACCCTACTTTTTCTCGCTCTCGTTTCATCGCGCGCATTTATTATTTTTTGCAAATATTAATGTAACTGCTCATGGTTTGTAATAGTTTAATTAGTATTTTTTTCTTTTTTATCGTTACGGGTTTTTGGCTATGTAATTAATCCCCCTCTCCGAAGTCTTGTAATAGCGTAGTTTTATTTTCCGCATTTTAATTTTCGCAAATATTAATTGTTAGATGTATGATAATAGGATTGCATGACAAGAATGTATGTTAACCTTAAAATGGTTAGCAAACCCTAAATGTGTAGAGATAATAACTGAAATTAAATCACTCGCACATGCGCACTCCTAGGGTATACTCTCACTTCGGTTGCCTTCGGTAAACGATCATTTAGTATAGGGTGTTTTAGTGGTCGCTCTCTTGTCTAAACAAAGATCAAAATGTCCCATTCGGAAAGGTTGCCTCGGAAATGTTGCCTCGAATATGATCTTAAGACATTAGGGTTATTACTAAGACGTCTTAACGTTGCTTTAGTGGTCGTACATCCCCTTCGAATTGACCCTTATAACTCCAATGACGGTGCTACCTACTCATTAATAGTGGGATAGTGTTGTCTAAAGGAAACAAGAACAGAAACATTCTTTTTTTCCGAGTAGGTAGATGCTAGTAGGTACTTGCTCAAAATAAACCTTTTTCACACTTGCACTCTTTTCCAACAAAGTTTTCAAAAACACTTCGTAACACTCTTGAGGACTGATACAAGGGTTAGAATGAAGTAAAACAAAAAAATGTTTCAAAACAAACACACACAAGCAATTTTTAAATGATGAGCAAGTACCTAAGAGCCCGTGGAAAACCTCAGATAGAAAGGGTGCTAATACCTTCCCTTTCTATAATCTACCGTACTCAAAATCTCAAAAAAGGAATTTTTTTGTGCTTTTTACCTTTCCAGTTGGATAAAATAAAAGTCGGTGGCGACTCTTGCTTACCGTGACATTTTGCAAACACAAACGCAAAACGCAAACCAGCATTTCACAAAAACAGTCTGGTTCTGCCACCGTATCACAGAACTGGCGACTCTGCTGGGGATAAAATAAGTGGGGTATACCTAAGGATTAGTTCATCATGAATTTCTTCTCTTGTTTGATTTAATTGCTTTACTTTTGAGGGTTTTGTATTGGGAGTTACTATAGATTCTAACCCGGATCTGGGGGACACCTTTTAGGTAAGTAGCAATAAATTGTGAGGGAATTGTACAGCGTAGACCGACACGGTTGAAGTAGTAGCTACATTGATGTGGCACATTGGTTGGTACCGGTATCCCTTGTGGAGAAACGAGGAGAATACGGGGCTGCTATGTGTTTCGTTAAGCGTCAACTGACCTTAGAACCTATAATTGACCAACTTGGCCATTAGAAAGTAGTGAGATAGCCGGCCTCGGTGTAAAGCTGAGAACTGGTTGGTACTCTATGCTACACTCATTGAGACCATACTCTCGAGATAGTTCCGGCCGCAAGAAAAGATTGCGTGAGCTGAAACCATGACCGATGGAGGATGGTCAGTGATATTGAGAACCTCTAGAACCCGGTTACTATTATTAGGACAGGTTGAAACCAACTGAACTTCAAGAGGGTAGTACATATACCCCATGCAAGCCTGAAACTTAAGGGCTCTTGTGTGACTTGTTTGCCTTTACCATGTCTGTTATCTGCTATACCTGTTGTGTTTTTTATCATGACATCATGCATCATAACATTGCATGCATACTTCATTACACTAACCATTTCAAAGACCGAGGGGATTTATCTTTGTTCTGTTTTGCAGATTATGGCTTCCATGCGCAGAAAAACCATCCGAGTTAACTTTGTGCAAATACCTGCTCAACTCAAAGATTTAGCCTCGAGAGTTTCTGATACTTCTTTATTCATTAGGAGACATGGTCAGCTTCTTAGCTTGGTTACCTCAAAGTTGGATGAGCAGATGATGAGTGTGCTTTTCCAGTTCTTCGATCCTGTGCATCATTGCTTTACTTTTCCAGATTATCAGTTGGTTCCTACTTTGGAAGAGTTTTCTCACTTATTGGGCATATCCATCCTTGTGCAGATGCCCTTCACAGGTTTGGAAGAGACTCCTAGGCCAGAAGACATTGCTTCAGCTCTGCATCTAAAAAGGGTTGATGTAGTATCCAATTGGGAGACACGAAGCGGGGTTGAAGGTTTATTAGCCATGTTTCTGATAGATCAAGCTCAGCTATTCTGGGATAGTTTGGATTTTCAAGTTTTCGAAGACATTTTGGCTCTCCTTATCTATGGTTTGGTTCTCTTCCCGAATCCAGATTCTTTTGTGGATGTAAATGTTGTCAAGATCTTCCTATCTCGCAATCTTGTGCCTACCCTACTAGGTGACATCTTGCATGCCCTCTACACTCGTACTGTGCGTAGAAGAGGGACCCTCATGTGTTACATGCCTTTGCTGGCAAGGTGGTTTATTTCGCACCTCCCCAAGTCCATGTTGAAGAATGAGGAAGGTTTAGGATGGTCCTACAGAATAATGTCCCTTGCCCATACAAACATTCTTTGGAGTTCTAAGGCTATGGAAATCATTGTTGTCATTGATCAATATGGGGGATACCTTAATGTCCCGTTTCTTGGAATCAGAGGGGGAATAACCTACAGTCCTTGTTTAGCTTTGCGACAATTCGTTCGTGCCCGGAGAGACGGTCCTTATGAGCTACTTCTTACAGATATTGCATTTGACTATAAGGGGGACGTTGACGAGCATCGCCAAAGGTTTATACGAGCTTGGGGCATGGTGAAACGGTCTGACCCCCAAGAGGTAGGACCAAGGACTTCTCTCCCTATGCAGCCTTATCTCCAGTAGGTCCGAGCTCGAGCCCAGAAGCTTGGGATGCCTTACGAAGCTGTGTTGCCATTAATTGTGGAGCCTACCAATGAAGAGGGCGTTCCTTATACAGTCCTTTATCCATACATGCCCACTGATCTTGGGGCTGTGAAGAGATCCTGGATTCAGCTAAAAGAGGAGAGGGATACCTACCGAGAGAAGTATCATGAGCAAGAAAGGAAGATCTTGAAGCTCACCAGGCAACTTGAGAATGAAAGGACAATTAATGACTATGTCAGCATGAAGGGGAAGCATCCATGGGATTTCTGATTTTTTCTTTTTCTAGTTTAGATTTGTTTTTCATTTACTTCATTGTAAATGCCTTGAAGGCATTGTTGAACCTCTTACAAGTTTAATCTAATAAAGTTTGTTTATTTCTTGGTTTGCAAATTTAAATCTCCCAAAGCCTTTGAAATCATTACATACGCATCCCATTATCATGCACATCATTATAGGTATCATTATAGGTTTCTCATCTCCTTCGCTGTTTATTTCAGCATGAAATGTCTTCTGAAATGCTTACTGATCAAGCCATCAAAGCTCTTCAGGCACAGAATGCCTAATTCCAAGAGATGTTCTTGAACTTGGCCAAAGGGCAAGAGGATTTGAAGACTCTCATCCCGAAGGAGAAGAAGAAGAAGAAGAAGAAGAAGAAGAAGAAGGTGGTTCTTCTGAGTATGGGTAAAAGATTTGGGAATAGGTTGCGACATAAAGTTGATATGTCTCTTTAATCCAAAGGAGAGGAGGACCAAGAAGAAGAAAAGGGTCCCAGTCCTGCAGTCTCTGATAATGATACTGATTTTGATGATGAGCAATATCCTCCTGCCGAGGATAGGTACAAGCAACTAGAAGACCGTCTGAGCGCTATGGAGATTCAGAAGGTCTCTGGTTTGGATTTCGGAGATCTGGGACTGGAATCTGGGGTGGTGATCCCTCACAAGTTCAAAGCTCTAGTTTTTTCCAAGTACGATGGAGTGTCCTGTCCAAAACTCCATCTCCGCTCGTACGTCAGAAAAATCCAACCTTACACTGCTGATAGAAATTTGTGGGTGCATTTCTTTCAAGATAGTCTGTCAGGGACTCAACTCCAATGGTTTTATCAATTGGAAGGAGCCAACGTCTGAAACTGGGAAGACCTTGCTGCTGATTTTTACAGACAATATCAGTATAACGCCGACCTTGCTCCCACTCGTACTCAGCTCCAGAGTATGTCAATGGGTGCAAGTGAATGTTTTAAGGACTATGCTCAAAAGTGGAGAGATTTGGCTGGCAAGGTTAAATCCCCTTTATCTGATCGAGAGTTAGTTGATATGTTCTTGGGGACGCTATCTGGTCCATTTTTCAATCATCTGATCGGCAGTTTGTCATCTGGGTTTACTGAATTGATTTTGACTGGAGAGAGAGTAGAAGCTGGTATCCGAAGTGGTAAGATACAGAAGGATACTTCATCAAGTGCAGTGAAGAAGCATTTCACCGGTGAAAAAGAAGCTAGTGCAGTCTACGGCCCGAGGGGCCAAAGTAGACCTGAACACCGTCAAGCAGTAAACGCATTAGTAATATCAAGACCCACAGTTGCTCCATAATGCAACCATCAACCAAGGGTGGAAAGAGTAGGGGACTGGCCTTGGTGAAGTGATAATCAAGGGAGTTATCCTTTGTTCAATGGGGATCCTTATAGGGCCTTTGGAGGTGATCCTAATAGGAGTATTTGAAATGGTAATTATAGACACGTCTTCAAACTCTTGAGATACACTTTTGGTCAAACTTTTCACACATGGAGTTTTCTCAAATAGGATTTCATGGCTATCAATCTGGCGTTGGACACCTTTTTTCAGCCATATACAACCATTAATTTGTGCAGCACAATGGTAACAGTCTTCAAGGCATCCTGGAAATACTCCGGCTTTCAACAAATTCTTTTTAACAGTCTTCAAAGGAGTGGTTAAATCATTGATGGAGGAAACAAAAGAAGCATCTTCAATGGCATTGACACCCTTACCGTGACTGGGCATAGGTGCGGTGATCACATTGGGAGTCGGTAGAGGGTCAAATTCAATTGTTTTATTATCAATCAGGTCTTGGATTTTTTTCTTTAACGCCCAACAATGATCAGTGTCATGTCCAGAACTATCAATTTGGTAGGCATATTTTACATTTAGATTATACTTTGGAGATGAAATATTGGGATTGGGAGGGGGATCCTGTAATGTTACCAAATTTTCCTTCAACAGTTGTTGTAGAGCTTGAGACAATGGCATGTTGATTCTGGTAAACTGTCTCCTCGGGATGTCTGGCATTTGTTGATTGTTTTGTTGACGCGGTCGTTAAGTTTGTGTTGGATTGGAAATCAATACTTCCCCCACTGAATGATGGCGGTAATTCTTAGCATGCCTTCTTGATCCATACACGGCATTAGTCTCTTTTTTACCAATAAATGGTTTTTTCACAGCATTAGAGGTGGAGGCCATGGGTATCTTCCTGTTTTTAATTCTGATTTCAACCCTTTCACCAGTCAAGATCAATTCAGTAAATCCAGATGATGAACTCCCAATCAGTAAGTTGAAAAATGGACCAGTCAATATTCCCATAAACATGTCTACTAATTCTCTATCAGTTAGAGGTGGTTTCACCCTGCTCTCCAGATCTCTCCACTTTTGGGCGTATTCCTTGAAGCCCTCATTTGAACCCATGGTCATGCCTTGTAGTTGCACCCGAGTTGGTGCAAGATCAACGTTATATTGATATTGGCGGTAAAAGGCAGCAGCCAAATCCTCCCAAGTATGGATATTGGTCCCTTCCAATTGGTAAAACCATTCTAACTGCGTTCTAGGTAGAATCTCTTGGAAAAAGTACACTCATGGTTTCCTATCAGCGATGTGCAGCTGAATCTTAAGGACATGTGATCTTAGATGATGCTTCGGACATGAGACACCATCATACTTAGAGAAGATAGGGATCTTGAATTTATGGGGAATAACCACCCCAGGAACCAAACCCAAGTCTCCAAAGTCCAAGCCAGACACTGATTGGATTTCTACAGCTTTTAGTTTGTCTTCTAGTTGCTTGTATTTGACGTCGGGTTGTGGGTATTGCTCATCAGAATAATCCTCGTCCTCCGAAAATTGGTTATTCCCAACCCCAGCACGGGTTCTTCTAGCATTTTCATCTTGATTGTGATCCTCCTCGGGTGAGTCTTCTTCAATTTGAACTTGTCGGGAGGGGCCTTTGAACCTATTCCCCATGTTGATAACAACTTTCTTCTTGGTCTTCTTCTTCGTGATGAGAAGCGTCATCATTTCTTGCTGACCCTTTGCTAAGTTGAGCAGAGTCTCTTGGAACTGATAGTGTTGAGTTTGTAAGTCCTTGACGGTTTGCTCGAGATCCATCTTATACTAAAATAAACAGTAGAAAGATGAGGAAACTTGTGTCGAAAAACCTGCTTATGGTATGATGCATGTTATGCGGATGTCGTTTTCAAGGACTTTAAGGAATTTAAATTTGCTAGACAAAAAGAAGACAAAAAACATCAATTGCATTAGTAAGTTCCAGAATTACAAATGCCTCTTGGGCTTACAATGGAAAAAACAAAAAGGTCTTAAAGAGACGACAAAATAAACTCCTCAAACAAAATACTCAAGTCTCCCACGAACGCATCCTCTTTGGTGCAATGTGGGCATTCAGGCTTCGCTCCTCGTGAAGTTTCCCTGTGAGCTCCAACACTTTCTTCTCGCTTGCATAAAATTGAACTTCAAAGGTATATTGTTCCCCCTTAAGTTGAAGCCACGATCTCTGCAATTCCTCCAGGTCGGTAGGCATGTTAGGATGGAGGATGGTATGAGGAACATCCCCTTCAGCAACGGGCTCCACAATTATTGGTAGAATAGCGGGATATGACATCGTGAGACTTTGAGCATGAGTTCTTACCCATTTGAGATAATGCTCAAGAGGGATGGAATTCTTATGCCCCAAAGTCTTTCTATCAACTTTGCTTACCATGTCTCAAGCATGCATAAACCTTTGATGATAACCTTGAACATGATTCACATAGTCAGTACAATTCCTTGAATGAGCGCGTCATGGGGACCATATCTTCGAGCATAGCCAAACTGCCGTAAAGCTAGAGATGGGTTACAAGTGATACCTCCCCTAATTCCCAAGAGTGGAACATTAGGTAAATACCCATAATGATAAATGATAGTAATGTCTTCTTGAGATCGAGAACACCAATAGATATTAGAAGGAGAGAATGACATCAACCTTTGAGACCATCTCAAGCCTTGCTCATTCTTAAATACTGATCGAGGAAGGTGCAAAATAAACCACCTAGACAGCAAAGGCAAGCAACACATAAGAGTCCCTCGTTTCCTCATAGTGCGAGTATGAAGAGAGTGCAAAATGTCTCCAAGAAATGTAGGCATAGGGTTGCGGGTAAGGAAAATTTTGACGGTATTCACATCTAAGAGTTGGTTCGGGTTAGGGAACAATACCAAACCATAGATTAGAAGAGCCAAAACTTCTTCCAAAGCTTGCAAATCCATGGCCTCCCAAAATAGTTGAGCCTTCTCCGTCAGGAATTTAGCCAAAAAGCCTTTGACCCCACTTCTTGTCTCCCAATTAGCTATAATGTCAGAACTCTTCAAATGTAAGGCCTTGGAAATAACCTCAAGTCTTGGAACTTCCTCTAGACCAGTGAAGGGTATTTGATCAAGAATAGGCACTCCTAGTAGTTGAGAGAATTCCTCCATTATAGGAACCAATTGATAATCGGGAAAGGTGAAACAATGATGTACAGGATTAAAGAACGGAAAGAGCACCTTCAACATGTCTTCATAAAAGCTTGAGGTAGCCAGGTTGAGAAGTCGACCATATCTTTTGGTGAACGGAGAATTTTCAGGAACCCTTGACGCTAACTCTTTGATTTGAGGAGTTACCCTTACGAAGTTGATTTAGATGATATTTTTGCGGGTGGAAGCCATATCCTACAAAACAGAACAAAGATAAATCCCTAGGTCCTTGAAATGGTTAATGAAAATGCTATGGCATGATGTCATGATGTTTATGAACAAATAATCATGCACAAACAAAGCACACAAGGCCTTAAGTTCAGGCTTGCATGAGGTTTATAAGTAAGTACCCTCTTGAAATTTAGTTGGTTGAACCTGTCCTAAAAGAAAGTAACAGGGTTCTAAGGAATCTCAATATCATTGATCTTTCTTCATTGGGCATTGTTTTAGCTCAAGCATCCAAACTGCAGCCAAAATATACCAAAAGTCCGATCTCAATGAGTGTAGTATCGAGTATCAACCAACTTTAGTCTTGCACCAAAGCCAGCTATCTCACTACTTCCTAATGGCCAAGTTGTTCAACTAAGGTTCTACGGTCAGTTAGTGCTTCATAACACCAAACAGCGGCCCCGTATTCTCCTTGACTGGACTCAAGGGACACTAGTACCAACAAATGTGTCACACTAACGTAGCCATAATTTCAACCATGTCGGTATTATGCCACATAGTCCCCACGATCTATTACTAGTTACCTAATATGCCCCAGATTCGGGTGTAGGATCTTTACATGTAAAACCCAAGCATACCCATAAATGTAAAGCAAACAAGACAAACAAATAAAGTAATAAAGTTGATCTAGCTCTTAAGGTAACCCCACTTTTAGTTTATATTCCCCAACAGAGTCACCAGTTCTGTAATACGGTGGGAGAACTGACTTGGGTGTTTTGCATTTTATCGCAATTGTTGCGGATAGCAAGAGTCACCACCGACTTTTCTTTTATCCAATAAAGGAAAGGGTGAAAAGAATAGGAAAGACCTATTGAGAATTTTTCTTGAGTTCGGGGGATAGGTTATGAAAAGAGAAGGTGTTAGCACCCTTTTCATCCGTAGTTATCTACAGGCTCTTAGTTGCTAGTTGTTGTACCCCAAAATTTTCCCTCCCATATTCTTCAAGATTTGCTAAGATCATGCTTCAAAATCTCCCAAGGGTTGCACAGTCCAATGGCCTCCTAACAGTCAAAAATTAGGGTTTTGGTTCTGGCAAAGAAGTTGAAGTTTCCAAGGGTCCAAACAAGTCCCACATGCCTATAAACATTGTCAAGCATCCTTATGACAAGTTTCAAGACTCACAGCATAAAATTGCACAGTCAAAAACCCTAATTGCTCAACAGTCAACTGCAGGGGCAAAATGGTCATTTGACAGTCAAAAGTCAAAAATTGTGGTCAACATCTTATTTTGAAGCCACAAACTTCATTTGATCAATTCTTGATCATGATTCTCAAGGCATGGCTCAAAAAGTCTCAAGATGCAAAAGTTTCTATATTTGGACAGTTAAAAAAGTCAACTGCAAATTGACCAAGGCATAACTTCCACATGGTTTATCATGAAAATTCCATCCAAAGCTCATTTTGAAGATAATGACATTTCCTACAACTCCTCTTCACACTTCAAGTCCAAGAAATGCTCTCACAAAAAGTTATCAATCTCAACATTATAGGTCATTTTCAAAAGTCAACAAAAAGGCACTTTAAGTCAAAGACCATAACTTGATATTGGTAAATAAAAATGACATGGGACCAAAAGCATTGGTTAGAGAACTTCAAGACCTTTCCAAAAATGTCCAAGAACATGATCAAAGCTTAAAAATTGAGCAAGATATGCCTTGTGGAAGTTGGGAAATTTTTGGGAATTTTGAAAAGTCAACTTTGCTTCAAATGCCTCAAAATTGCTAATGGGCCACAATTTCTTCCAAGAATCATCACCCAAAAGCTATGCACGACCCATTGACATCCAAGGGATTTATTTTATCATTTTTGATTAATTATTTGAATTATTATTATTATTAATTCATTTAATTAAAATAAAATATGACAAAAATAGCAAATCATGTTTTCCAATCCTTTTGTGCATCATATTCTCTCATTAAAGCCTCAATATTTCGTGCATACTCAAAAAAGGCAAGAATCTTCAATGATTGGCAATGTTTTGATGAAAAAAAGATTGAAAAAGATTATGGAAAATCACAAATTTGAAAAGCATTTAAACATGGATTTTGGATTTATTTTGTGAACCTAATTCACTCCACATATAAGCAGGAACATAACCCTAATCCAAGAAAGAAGCAAGCTGCGCCCAAACTCAAAGAACAAAACTTGTATTTTTTCATAAAAATCTCAAATCTGTTTTCATAGTTTCAGTGTGTTGCAAGGCCTAAAAACTATTCCATAAGTTTGCCAAGACTACCAGGAAGCTTTCCCAATCAAGATCACATCCCCTAACCTCAAGAATTGGTATAACCGTGTTCCACTTTTCTTGAAAAAATTTGATAATCGTATT
Source organism: Vicia faba (assembly GCA_948472305.1). Taxonomy (NCBI): domain Eukaryota; kingdom Viridiplantae; phylum Streptophyta; class Magnoliopsida; order Fabales; family Fabaceae; genus Vicia; species Vicia faba. Next base: position 204,678,458 of record OX451740.1, read on the forward strand.
CCATTTTCCATGCATGATTAATGTCTTTTAACTGTTGTTTTACACTAACATGATCATACTAAAGCTAAGGGTGCCATTGAATTGAACTAATCTTGCTTGTATAGAAAATTGCCATGGACATTTTTTAGGGTTTCAGGAACCTTGAATTAGGGTTTTACGCTTGAGGAAAAATTGGACAACCAGACTAGTACTATCGAAACCAGGGCATCTGGACGAAACGATTGACCACCTCGCGCTCAATTTATGATCAACGGTGCTCTATTCGCTATTTTTGTAGGTACCATTTAGTGGGGGTTTAAAACCCCCGCTATCTACTCTGTAATTTCAGGCAAAAACGAAGAAGGGAGAAGAAGATGCTAGCGTGTTGATTGATGATTGGCCAGTTTGAATAACTGGCGCCCTTTTTTTTTATTTGTCCACTAACACTTGTTTTTCACACATAATATTCATTGCCCACTATAATATCAGATAAACGCACTTGGCTGAGTGGAAGGTGTGTTGTCATGCAAGCATTGGGATCTGGGTTCGATTCCCAGGTCCCCCATATTCTTCATAATTTTGTTCAATATGCGTTCAGGTGTAATTCCTTTCCAGTGGTCCACCAAACTCCCCAACGCTTGTGCCTGCCAAGTGGCCAGGGGCCCCAATCCAAAGGTCAGAATTTGCAGATCACCATGGACGCTAGTCAACCATGCCATACACGCGCTAGAAAAAGTCAACAGGCCTTGAATCTGTTGGGCCTAATTGCTTTCTACAAACCTCCACAATTGGGTCAGCAACCCCTCTTGTTTGTATTTCTTTCCCTTATTTTTTTTTCTATTTTTTTATTATTTGTTTTAACTTAATTATTTTCTTTTAATTCCTTAAATTAATTTTAATAATACAAAAATACAAAAATACAAAAAAATCATAAATCATAAAATAAAAAAAATATGTTTTATTTAGTTCATTAACAATTTTTGTAAATAAATTGCAATAACCAAATTAGTTTAATTTTAGGTTTAATTTTAATATTTTTCTTTAATAAACTAAAAAATGTAGAAATTAGGGTTTTAATACTTTTATTCTTTTTCTTTTTATAATTATTATTAACCATTAATTATTTTTGTAAATACTTGTAATTAATTAATTAGGGTTAAATTAGGTTAAACTCAAACAATTTTCTTTAATAAATTAAAAAACAATTTAGAACTAGGGTTTTATTTAACTTTTAATTCCAATTAATTCTCTTTAATTTCATAAATCCAAAAACATAAAAAATAATTTCTTTTTCTCATTTAATAATTTAACCATTAATTCCAATTTAATTTCCTTAAAGGGTCCAACGCCCTCGCATTCTCGATTTTTATTTCTTTTCGCACGTTTACTTTTATTTCCTTTTTAAATATAATGTATTTGCCCCGAAGCTTTGTAATAGACAATTAGGATATTTACTTCCCGCATTTTATTTATTCAAATCGGGTCTTTGTTTAATTTGGCGATGTAGACTCGCGCCTTGTAATAGCGTAGGACCTTTATTTTTCCGCCTTTTAATTTCCGCACCCTTTAAACTGTTAATCACATGAAAGAATGTATGCCCAAATAAAAACAAGCGTAGAACACCCGATGCATGACAAGACAAATAATAACTGAAAATGACACAAATCACACACCACTCCTAGGGTACGCCTCACTGTTGCCTTGCCCCTCGAAACGTGGTCATCGAGTAGAGGACGTTTTAGTAAGTCCTCATGTCCATGAACATGGCATGGGGGTAGCTTCTAAGGTGTCCTACTATTGCTCTGGTGACCACACTGTCCCTAAACTCGAATTGACCCGAACACCTCCAACGGTGGTGCTACCTACCTCTCAATGGTGGGATGGCACTACCTCAAGGACATTTACACAGACTAATTCCTTAGGGTAGGTAGATGACTCGTAGATACTTGCTCTAATTCAAAACAAATCAAAAACTTCTTTTCACACCGACACTTTGCAAAAAGCTTTCAAAAACAACTTTTCAAACACTCTTGAGGACTGATACAAGAGTCGATCTGAAATTTTAAACGAAACTTTTTTCAAACCCACTCACTCTTTGAAAAGCAAACAAACATTTTGAAAACACAAATGAGCAAGTATCTAAGAGCCCATGGATAACCATGGATAGAAAGGGTGCTAACACCTTCCCTTTCTATAAATATACCTCCCGAACCGAGAACTAATCTCAATAAGGAATTTTTCTGTGCTTTTGTCCTTTCCATATTGGAGAAAATAAAAGACGGTGGCGACTCTTGCTTACCGCGACATTTCGCGAACCAGCGTTAAACAGTCAGTTCCAGATCCACCGATCACAGGAACTGGCGACTCTGCTGGGGATACTTATAAAGTGAGGTGTACCTTAGGATAGTTCATAAACTGTGTTTTCAATTGCTTTGACTTGTTTGCTTTAAATTGTGGGACTGTCTTGGGAGTTCTATAGATCCTAACCCGGATTTGGGGATACCTTCTTAGAAAGTAGCAACAAGGCTGTGAGGGAACTGTGTGGGGTATACCTACATGGTTGAAGTAGTCTGCTACGTTGATGTGGCACTTTGGTGTGTACCGGTAACCCTTGAGTTCAGTCAAGGAGAGTACGGGGCCTCCGCGTGGTGTCGTGAAGCATCAACTGACCTTAGGAACCTTAATTGAACTATCTTGGCCTCTTTAGGGTAGTGAGATAACTGACTTTGGTGCAGTCCGAGGTTGGTTGATACTCGATACTACACTCAATTGAGGGTTGCTTTCCTGGAATATTTTGGTCGCCAGTTCAGTGGCTAAATCAAAACGATGAACAATGAAAGCAATCCAGTGATATTGGGACCCTTAGAACCCGGTTACTTCTAATAGGACAGGTTGAGCCCACCAACTTCAAGAGGGTAATACCCAGACCCCATGCTGGCCTAAACTCTAAGGGCTGTGGTGTGACTTGTGTGCCTTATCATGTTTGCCTTTGTAAATATTTGTGGTGTGCTTAATCATAGCATCATAACATCATACAGCATCATATGCATTGACTAACCATTTCAGGGGTTCGAATCTTCATCTTTGTTCTTGTTTTGTAGGACATGGAAACTGTTCGCAGGAAGACAATTCAGATTAGCCTTGTAAGGATCCCTCCTCAGCTTAAGGAGCTTATATCCAAGATTCCCGAGAGCTCTTCATTCAGTGAAAGACATGGAAGACTCATCAGCTTGGTCAACACCAACATTGAGGAAGATATGATAAAGGTCATGTTCCAGTTCTTTGACCCTCTGCATCACTATTTCACTTTCCTGGATTATCAACTGGTACCTACATTGGAAGAGTTCTCCCGGCTTCTGAAGATCCCTATCCTTGATCAACTACCCTACAATGGTACGGAAAAGGAACCCAAGCTTGAAGAGATTGCTAAAGCCTTACACCTACAATCATCTGACCTCAAGGGACATTGGGAAGTTAGAAGTGGCATCAAAGGGTTCTTAGCCAGGTTTCTGCTTGAAAAGGCCCAGGAATGTTGGAACTCCCTTGACTTACAAGCTTTTGAAGAAGTTGTGGCCCTCCTTGTCTATGGTTTGGTGTTGTTCCCTAACCCAGATCAGCTTATAGATATCAGTGCTGTCCAGATCTTCATGTCCAGGAATCCTATACCTACGTTGCTGGGGGACATCCTTCACTCATGTTACACTCGAACCATGAGAAAAAGAGGTGTTCTTATGTGCTGTACTCCTCTCCTGGGAAGGTGGTTTATTTCGCACCTTCCACAATCAGTTTTGAAGAACGAGCGGGGTTTGAGATGGTCACAACGATTGATGACTCTTACACATGTTGACATACATTGGTTTTCTCGGTCCAGAGAGGATGTCACTATCATTGATCGTTGCGGGGAGTACCCTAATGTTCCTTTACTTGGAATCAGAGGAGGTATTACTTACAACCCGTGCCTGGCTGGGAGACAGTTTGGTTATGCTCGGAGGGATGGCCCTCATGACATGTTAATTCCTGACATAGTTTTTGATTTCGACAACGATGCACAAGGACTTCGCCAGAGATTTATCAGAGCTTGGAGGATGCCAAGTAGGATAGACAGCAAGACCCGGGGGCACAAGAATTCCATCCCATTGGAACCTTATCTCAAGTGGGTACGAGCCCGCTCCCAGAAGTTAGTAATGCCTTATCCTCATGTGCTCCCTGTGATCAAAGAACCAGTATTGGAGGGAGAGGTGTCCTACACCATCCAACATCCTGACATGCCCACGTCCTGGGAAGAGATACAGAAGAGCTGGATCCAGCTTAAGGAAGAACGGAATTCTCTTGAGACCAGTCTACATGCTAGTGAAAAGAAGGTCTTGGAGCTCACCCGCCTATTGCACGAGGAGAGGAATCTCAACACCTACATAGCTCCAAAGAGGATGCGTAGTGTCTTTTGGGATTAACCAGCTTTGTAATATGTGCCCATGAGGCTTTGATGTACTGAACAATTATTTCCTTAATGATAATGTGTGTTCCTTTTTGTCTACAACAAATTTGAACTTTCGAACCCTTGAATGCATTGCATAAACACATATCATTCATCATGTGCATAGCAGGTATTCTTCTTTTCAGGTTGCTTACTGTTCTTCGCTGTTTATTTCAGCATCATGAACCCTGAATCCTCTACCGAGATGTCTATCAAGGCCCTTCAGGCGCAGAACACACAATTTCAGGAGCTGATCATGGGTTTGGCTCAAGGTCAAGAAGAGCTGAAGGCTTTGCTCCTGAAGAAGGAGAAGAAGAAGAAGAGAACTGTTCTTTTCAACTCGGGCCGGAGGTTTGGTAATACTCTGCAGAATGAGGAAGTTGGTTCTTCTGTAGGCAAAGACAGTCCCCAGGGGGGAAAGGCTCCAAGTCCGGTAGTCTCTGACAACGAGACTGACTTTAATGAGGAACAGTATCCTCCAGTTGAAGACCGGTACAAGCAGCTGGAAGACCGTCTGAACGCCATGGAGATCCAACAAGTGCCTGGGCTGGATTTCGGAGACATGGGCTTATCTACTGGTGTGATCATTCCTCACAAGTTTAAAGCACCATCTTTCACCAAGTATGACGGGGCGTCTTGCCCCAAGCTACACCTCAGATCTTATGTACGGAAGATTCAACCGTACACAGTGGACAAGAACTTGTGGATCCATTTCTTCCAGGAGAGTCTTTCAGGGACTCATCTCGAATGGTTCTATCAGCTGGATGGAATCAAGGTTCGTAACTGGGAGGAGTTGGCTACTGCTTTTTACAAGCAGTATCAATATAATGCCGACCTTGCTCCTACACGTACCCAACTCCAGGGTATGACGCTAGGATCAAGCGAAGGTTTTAAAGAGTATGCGCAGAAGTGGAGGGATCTGGCTGACAGGGTGCAGCCACCATTAACTGGCCGTGAGCTGATAGATATGTTCTTGGGGACCCTCTCCGGGCCATTTTTCAATCATCTCATCGGTTATTCGTCTGCAGGGTTCACTGACCTTATTCTGACTGGGGAAAGGATAGAGGCTGGCATGAAGTCAGGTAAAATTCAGAAAGGTGCGTCTTCGAGTTCTGAGAAGAAACCTTTTAAGAAGGAGGCCAGTGCTGTGTATGGGCCTAGAAGGCAAGATAAACCAGAGCGCCGCCAGTCTGTCAACGCGGTGGTTATTGCTAAGCCTGCTATCGCTCCTCGGCAAACCAATCAACAAAGGGTTGAAAGACCCAGAAGAGAGTTTACCCGGCTGAGTATGACCTTGTCACAAATCTTGCCGCAGCTGCTATCCACCAACTTAGTGACTGTCAGGGAGGCCCCAAAGGTTGTGAATACTGCCTCTCCCAAGTATAATCCAAATGCCCGTTGTGCTTATCATTCTGATAGCCCGGGGCATTCTACTAATGATTGTTGGGCCCTTAGGAATAAGGTGCAGGACCTTATTGATGCGAAAGAGATACAATTTGAGGCGCCTGAGAGGCCAAATGTGGTGACTGCTCCTATGCCCCATGTTGTACCCCAAAATTTGCCCTCCCATATTCATCAAGAATTGTCAAAGTCAAGGTCACAAAATCCCCCAAGGGTTGTGCAGCTCAACTGTCTCCTAGACAGTCAAAACTAGGGTTTGAGTTCTGGTCAAGCAAATGAACTTCTCAAAGGCCCAATCAAGTCTCATATGCCTATAAAGATGGTCAAGCACCCTCATGTCAAATTTCAAGGCATTCAGCTCAAAATTGCACAGTCAAAACCCTAGATTGCACTACAGTCAACTGTAGGGGCAAAATGGTCATTTGACAGTCAAAAGTTCAAATTTTTGGTCAACATATCATTTTGAAGCCACAAACATCATTTGATCAATGCTTGATCATGATTCTCAAAATTTGGCTCAGAAATCATCAAAGATGCAAAAGTTGCTATATTTGGACAGCTGAAAAAGTCAACTGAAATTGACCAGGGCATAACTTTCACATGGATTATCAGAAAAATTCCATCCAAAGCTCATTTTGAAGAGAAAGACATTTCCTACAATTCATCTTCATGTTCCAAGTCCAAGAAATGCTCTCACAAAAAGTTATCAATTTCAACATTATAGGTCATTTTCAAAAGTCAACAAAAAGTGACTTTAAGTCAAAGGCCATAACTTGAGATTGGTAAATCAAAATGACATGGGACCAAAGGCATTAGTTAAAGGACTCAAAGACCTTTCCAAAATGTCCAAGAACATGTGAAAAGCTTAAAAATTGACCAAGTTATGCCTTGTGGAAGTTGGGAAATTTTTAGGAATTTTGAAATGTCAACATTGATGCAAAAGGCCTAAAAATGCAAATGGGCCCATTTTTCTTCCAAGTTTCTTCATGCCAAGCCTATGCACGACCACTAGGCCCAAAGGGAAGTATTTTCATATTTTTTAATTATTTATTTGAATTAATATTAATTTATATTAATTTAAATCATTTTAATTCATGAAAAATATAAACCTTAACCTAAAAAATCTTTTTATGCACATTCTAATGTCAATATTTCGTGCTTAATTGATTATGGCAAGTTTTGGTGTTAATTGATCAGATTTGATACAAAAATTATGAGAAAAAGATTTGAAAAGATCCATGAAATCAAATATCCAAAAATCATCAAAGCAATGGATTTGATTCAATCTTTTTAACCTAATTGCTTCCATACAAGTATGTGATCACAACCCTAATGCTCTAAGACTGAAAGCTGCGCATAACCAAGCTTTTGCATATTGAAAAATTCTCATAAAACTCAAACACTGAAATCTAGTTTCAAGGGCGATTCAAGCGCAAATTTTCATTCCATCATCATTCTGAGATATCATTGAACGTTCCTCCATCATTAACATCAACAAAAAGGCCTTGAATTGGTACCAAGAACCTTGGCTGAACCTTGAAATTTTTGAAACCGCATATCATAAATCATGCGTCTTTTTGCAATTTTGTTGACATATTCATGTTCCTGATGAAGTTTACAAACTAACCATTACGCTTAATTGCATTTTTTCGTTGTGTATAAGAATCCACCATGCGCGTTTTTTTAGGTTTTGCAGGTTTCAAATTTGGGGATTTCCTATAGAGGAAAAATCAGGACCAATGAGTGCCATGGATGGATTCAGCGTCTTAAGACGAAGATGTCTGAACCCTCGCGAACAATTTATGGTGCCCATATTCCTAATCGCTATTTTTCAGTAGACACCTTTTGACAACGCTGTAAAAACCGTTCCCATAGTGTTTGTGTTACAGGGTAGGGGAAGGAGATGACATCGTGTCCATCAACCATTGGATAGTTTGAATTGCGCGCGAATTCCCAAAGGCGTTAGCGTTTTCTTTTTATATTATTTATGTTATATTATATGTTAAATGTGAACGTGATGGCTCAGTGGTTAAGTGCTACGCTTGTAACCTTCAAGACCTGGGTTCAAGTCCCAGGTCTTGCATAAATTCCATATTATTTTTCTACATTAATTCCCATGCAGATTCCTCATTAGAGCACACCATGCACACTCAAAATCCAGTGAACACGCGTCCAGCTGCTCACAAATCAAGGGTCTAGGATGGATGAACACATAAACCCTGGTCAAACGCGTTGCATGGGATTCCAAAAGTCAACCAACGTCCAGCTTAATGGGCCTTAAATTACCAGGCCTTACCTCCTAATCTGGGGCAACACCCCACTTTGGTTTGTTTTCTCTTTCTTTTATTATTTTAATTATTGTATTATTTGTTTTTATTGCTTTAATTAATTAATTTTCTCTCTTTTATAAAAATACAAAAAAAACATCATAAAAATAAAAAATGCCCAAATAAAAATATATATTTTTTTTTTATAATTATTTTCATAAATAAATTAGAATGTAAATTATGTAGTGCAATTAGGTTTTAATTTTAATTCCCTTTTTAATAAAAATCCAAAAATGTAGAATTTAGGTTTTAATTGTTAATTCTTTTTTTATTCCCCTTTTTTCCACAATAATAATAATTATTTATTTATTTATTTTTCTATTTAAATTGTACATAAATGAATTAGGTTTAATTTAGGTCATATTTTAATTCTTTCATAATAATTAAAAATATTAGAATTAGGGTTTGCCGTTTAACTTAATTTCAATTAACTTCTTTTCCCTATTAAATCTAAAAAACATAAAAATACCTAAAAACATTTTCTTCTTAATTTTAATTTTAATTCCTCTTTATTTAATTAATTCATTAACTTTAACTATTGTTTGTAAAAGGGTCCAACGCCCTAGTTTTATTTTAATTTCTTTATTTCGCGCATTTATTTTATTATCGCCTATTATAATTTTGTAAATATCCCAAAGCCATGTAATTTAAATTTCTCGCACTTTTATTTATTCGCTTTATTTATTTTTCGCTAAATCGGGTCCGGTTAATTTTGGCGATGTGGACCCGCGCCATTTGTAATAGTTTAGATTTATTTCCTCGCAAAGTATTTAACTGTTAATAAGCATGAAAGAATGTATGGCAATAATTAAAATCAAGCGTAGAACACGACAAGCATGACAAGACAAATAACTGAAACATGACACACAAATCACACACCACCCCTAGGGTACGCCTCACTGTTGCCTTGCCTTCGAAAGGTGGTCGTCGAGTAGAGGATGTCTTAGTAAGTCCTCATGATCCGGGAACCTGGCATGAGGGTAGCTTCTAAGGTGTCTTCCCATTGCTCTGGTGATCACCATGTCCCGAACCTTCGAATTGACCCGAACACCTCCAACGGTGGTGCTACCTACCTCTCAATGGTGGGATGGCACTACTTTAAAGGACATTTACACAGACGAATTCCTTAGGGTAGGTAGGTTCTCAAGGATACTTGCTCTAATTCAAAACAAATCAAAATACTTTTCACACCAACACTTTTCAAAAGCTTTCAAAGCAAACTTTTCAAACACTCTGACGTACGAGTCGAACTGAAATTTTTCAAAGAAACTTTTTTAAAACCCACATTGAAAAGCAAGCACACAATTTTGAAAACACAATGAGCAAGTATCTAAGAGCCCATGGATAACCATGGATAGAAAGGGTGCTAACACCTTCCCTTTCTATAACCTACCTCCCGAACCGAGAGCAATCTCTTTAAAGGAATTTTTCTGTGCTTTTGTCCTTTCCATTTGGAGAAAATAAAAGACGGTGGCGACTCTTGCTTCCGCGACATTTCGCGAACCAGCGTTAAACAGTCAGTTCCAGATCCACCGATCACACCCCAGCATGGAGTGAATGTCGTTGATGAAAACTTATATGCCGTTTTTGTGAATGATGTAGCTACTCCTCTGATGACTGTTAAGAGGAACTTATTGCTGGCCGGTTTATTTCCGGGTTGTAGCGAGGGTTGCCTTTTGTGTGCTGTTTCCCTTACTGGTTGTCCGTTGCTGAAGTTAGGCATCCAAAGCCTGATGGATAGCAAGGAGATTTTGTTCAAGAAGACCGTTGTTCCGTTTGTTCTTGTGGAAGAAGTATCTGTTGTTACAATTTTCAGTAATCCGATCAAGGCTCCCCCAAGGAAGCCAGTTAAAATCATGACTGTCGCACCCATTGTTATTACTGTTCCAGGGCCTCTCCCATATGAATCTGATAAGGCTGTCCCATGGCACTATGGGGCAGATGTATATGTACATGGTATAAAGCAAGAGTTCAACACTGGCACCAGCATCAGCAATATCACTGGTCCAGCTAAAGTTACCCGCAGTGGCAGGCTCTTCTCGCCTGACATTGTGCCACCAGCTATTCGAAGACCTCTCATAATAACGCCTGCAAGCGCACCTGTTTCCACTTCTGATCAAGTTGTTTCCCCTGCTGCCGAGTCATCTAATGCTCGGGGCAAAGGGATTGATGATGAGCCTGCCCGGATGGAGGCGCCAAAGTCTGAGAATGTTAAAGCCTCCCAACAAGAGATGGAGGAAATTCTGAAGATAATCAAGAAGAGCGATTTTAATGTCGTTGAACAGCTGGGGCATACCCCCTCCAAGATCTCTATGCTCTCCTTGATGCTGTGCTCAGAGGCCCATGCTAAGGCCCTGATTTCATTTCTAAAGACGGCCCATGTGCCACAAGAGACCTCTACAGACCAGTTTACTGATTGCGTAGCCAATTTGACAGCCGACAATGGTTTGGGTTTCTCAGATGCTGACCTTACTGCTAAGGGAAAGAACCACAATGATGCCCTGCATGTCTCTATTGAATGCAGGGGCACTACTCTTGCGCACGTGTTGGTGGACACTGGTTCTTCCCTGAATGTGTTACCCAAGAAGGCCTTAGACCGGTTGGATTGTGAGGGCCTGGAGCTGAAACCTAGCAACATCATTGTTCGAGCCTTTGACGGTTCTAAGAGGATGGTTCATGGAGAGGTAGACATTCCTATTCGTGTAGGTTCTCAAGTATTCGACTCAACTTTCTATGTGATGGATATTCGTCCGTCTTATTCCTGTTTACTGGGTCGACCTTGGATTCACAAAGCTGGGGCAGTGACCTCTACCCTACACCAGAAGCTCAAGTACCCGGTCAGAGGGAAGATTGTCACTGTGCAGGGAGAGGAGGAATATATGGTGAGTCATCTGAATTCCTTCCGGTATATTGAGATGGACGGGGAGTTTATTGAAACCCCCTTTCAGCATTTTGAAGAGGTACCTCCAACATTGGCAGCGGCAAAAACAGTGGTTGAAGAGGATTTTCCTTTGAAGATGGCTTCCTTGAAGGACGCCCGGGCTGTAATCAAGAAAGGTGAATGTGCTAACTGGGGCAGGCTCCCTGATTTTACACGAAAAACTGACAAGTTTGGACTGGGTTTCACTGCAGAGGCTCAGAGGAACATGTGCAAGGCTAAAACCGGAAGACCTCCTGTGCTCATCACTAATCTAAGGGTGAATGCTATTGGGGATGAAGACGAAGTGGAAGAGTCAGAGTTCGATAGCTGGATCTACCCAACGACTGACGGTGGATTGAACAATTGGACTGCAAGAGATCATACTCATGTTACTTTTGTTACGCAGTAATGAATTCCTTTGTTTTTGTTATTTGTAATAAACAATGAATTAAAACTCTATGGCTCGGTGTCTTACCCGGGGCACCGTGGCTTCATTTGTGAGGGCATATTAATTGTCATTTCACATATCATGAATAAAGACCTTTGAAGTTTTCTCGCACTTCAAATCTTATGCTCCTTTTCTTTCTTTCCTTTCTTTATATATTGCAAAACAGCTGTATTTACACACACTCACCCATACAGGTTTCAATCCACTCTGGATCTCACTGGTAACGACTCTGCTACTTCCAGTTATGACTTCGAAAATCCGATCAACTTAGCCGAATACGAAGGTGAAGATGATTGCGAAGTGCCTGGCGAACTTGCAAGACTGTTACTCTAGGAAGAGAGGGCAATTCAACCACATGAAGAGCCGGTGGAAACAATAAATCTGGGTACTGAGGCGGATAGGAAGGAAGTCAAGATTTGGGCCAACTTGGAGCTCAGCGTGAAGCAGCGGTTGACTCAGATGTTACATGATTATGTGGAGATCTTCGCCTGGTCCTACGAAGACATGCCTGGTTTGGATACCGATATTGTGGTCCATCATTTGCCTACTAAGGAAGACTGCCCTCCGGTTAAGCAAAAGGTCCGCTGTATGCATCCAGAGATGTCTGAGAAGATCAAAGCTGAGGTTATGAAACAGTTTGATGCCGGGTTTCTTGCAGTGACTTCTTACTCTCAGTGGGTTGCTAATGTGGTGCCGGTGCCGAAGAAGGATGGTAAGGTCAGAATGTGTGTTGACTACAGGGATCTGAACAGGGCCATCCCCAAGGATGACTTTCCCCTACCTCACATTGACGTCCTTGTTGACAATACTGCTCAGCACAAGGTGTTCTCCTTCATGGATGGTTTTTCAGGGTATAATCAGATCAAGATGGCTCCTGAAGACATGGAGAAAACTACCTTTGTTACTCAGTGGGGCACCTTCTGCTACAAGGTCATGCCATTTGGACTAAAAAACGCTGGGGCAACCTACCAACGTGCCATGGTTGCTTTATTTCATGACATGATCCATCATGAGATTGAAGTGTATGTCGACGACATGATTGCAATGTCTCAAACAGAGGAGGAACACCTTGATCATCTGCAGAAACTGTTTGACCGTTTGAAACTGTACAAGCTGAGGTTGAACCCGAACAAGTGCATCTTCGGGGTAAGATCTGGAAAGTTGTTAGGCTTTGTTGTAAGTGATAAGGGTATTCAAGTGGACCCTGCTAAGGTCAAAGCCATTCAAGAGATTCCAGTTCCTAAGACAAAGAAAGAGGTCAGAGGCTTTTTAGGACGCCTGAATTACATTGCTCGATTTATCTCGCACCTAACTGCCACATGTGAACCAATCTTCAAGCTGCTGAAGAAAGATCAGGTAGTACGTTGGAATGATGAATGTCAGGCCGCTTTTGACAGAATCAAAGAGTATCTCCAAGAACCACCCATTCTTATGCCACCGGTTGAAGGGAGGCCTCTGATACTATACCTGACAGTACTTGACAACTCAATAGGGTGTGTGCTGGGGCAGTATGACGAGTCTGGCGGAAAAGAGCATGCCATTTATTACCTTAGCAAAAAGTTTACCGACTGTGAGACCCGATACTCACTGCTCGAGAAAACTTGTTGCGCTTTGGTATGGGCTGCTCGCCGGCTAAGACAGTATATGCTGACTCACACTACCTTGTTGATTTCAAAGATGGATCCTATAAAGTACATATTTGAAAAGCCTGCTCTGTCTGGAAGAATAGCAAGATGGCAGATGATCTTGACAGAATACGACATCCAGTACACGACTCAGAAAGCTATCAAAGGAAGTGTATTGGCAGACCACTTGGCACATCAGGCAGTAGACGACTATCAGTCAATGAACTTCGATTTTCCAGACGAGAGTATCATGATAGTGACTGATTGTGAAGTACCTGGATCGGATGAAGGACCTGAGGAAGGATCCCGATGGTCTATGCACTTTGACGGAGCCTCCAACGTTTTTTGGGTAACGGTATCGGCGCTGTGATCATATCCCCTCAAGGCACTCATACTCCACTCACTGCCCGGCTATGTTTCAACTGCACCAACAACATGGCGGAGTATGAGGCATGCATCATGGGTCTTCAAGCTGCGATCGAATTAAGGGTCAAGTTTCTGAGTGTCTTCGGAGATTCCGCTCTCGTGATCAATCAGATCAAAGGGGAGTGGGATACGAAACATCCGAACCTTATTCCTTACAGAGAATGTGTGTTGACATTGATCCCTCACTTCACAGAGATAACTTTTGAACATTTCCCAAGAGAGGAGAATCAGCTGGCGGACGCGTTAGCTACGATGTCTTCTATGTTCAAGGTCAAATGGGACAATGAGGCTCCCCGGATCATTATCTGGAAACTGGACAAATCAGCATACTGTTGTGATCTTGAGACTGAATTGGTGACTGAGAAGCCTTGGTACCATGAGGTGAAGAGATACTTGGAAGCTCAGGAGTACCCTGAAGGTGCATCTGTCAATGATAAGAAGTTTCTGAGAAGGTTCGCAGCGAAGTTCTTCCTTAGCAACAGCATCCTGTACAAGCGAAACCATGATTCGACCCTGCTGCGTTGTGTGGATAAGACTGAAGCAGAAAAGATCATGGCAGAACTGCATGAAGGTACCTTCAGAACACATTCCAGTGGACACACTATGGCAAAGAAAATCCTTCGGGCAGGGTATTTCTGGTCCACAATGGAAGCCGGCTGTTACCAACATTCTCGGACATGTCACAAATGCCAGATATATGCAGATAAGGTGCACGTTCCTCCGGTTCCCCTGAATGTCTTGACAGCACCTTGGCCGTTTGCAATGTGGGGTATAGATATGATCGGTGAGATTAAACCTACGGCATCCAATGGGCATCGCTTCATCCTGGTTGCGATTGATTACTTCACGAAGTGGGTTGAAGCAGCTTCTTACGCCACTGTAACCAAGAATGTTGTGGCACGGTTCATTCGGCATAACCTGATCTGTCGATACGGCGTCCCAGAGAGGATCATTACGGACAATGGTACCAATCTCAATAACAAGATGATCACTGAGCTCTGCGAGCAATTCAAGATACAGCACCACAACTCTTCTCCTTACCGACCGAAGATGAATGGGGCTGTAGAAGCAGCGAATAAAAATATCAAGAAAATCGTGCAGAAGATGATAGTGACCTATAAAGATTGGCACGAGATGTTACCGTTCGCTCTACATGGGTACCGTACCTCAGCAAGGACGTCAACCGGGGCAACTCCTTTCTCCTTGGTCTACGGCATGGAGGCAGTCTTACCGATCGAAGTGCAAATACCCTCTCTCCGGATAATGAAGGATGCAGATCTGAGTGAAGATGATTGCATCCAGACACGACTTGATCAATTAAACCTGATTGACGAAAAGAGACTTGCTGCTGTTTGTCATGGTCAGACGTACCAAAAACGGATGATCAGGGCATTTAACAAAAAGGTCAGACCACAAGAATATCAAGTTGGGGATCTGGTAATCAAGCGCATCATCCTTCCTCAGAGTGATCCAAGGGGAAAATGGACCCCTACATACGAAGGGCCATTTGTGGTTAAACATGTGTTCTCAGGAGGAGCCATGATCCTAACCACCATGGATGGTGACGACCTCCCTCACCCCGCCAATGCAGACATAGTAAAAAGATACTACGCATGAAAAGAGACCCGCTAGGTTGACATACCTAGGCAAAAATTAGGGCTTCCCGGCGAACCAAAAGGGTTCGGGCAAAATGAAGGGATGAAATGAAAAAATCTGTACACCCGGCAAGTCGAAAACCTGAAAAGGCGGCTTGGGCAAAAATGGGTATCCCGGTGGACTGAAAACCCGAAAGGGCGGTCCAGGAAAAAGTTAGGGATTAAAGTGTAATACTATGTCTCATTGGATCACCTTGCATCCAGAATCCGGTATCAACATCAAGTTCAAACGGCATCAATCAATCAGCTTCATCCTCGACTAGGTCATCAAGTGATGAGACGCTCGAAGATATAAAGGCGATAGCAGAGTTGGAACCCAGTGGGATTGTTCTTTTCACACAGCTGTTTTGTTTTCCCTTTGTACAAATTGTATAAACTCTTTTGTTCGGCGGCGTTCTCCTACTAGGACGTCAGCCTCTTGTACATAAAACGCCTATTTACAGGAAATTCAAAAATCAATATAAATTCACTTTTCAGCTACAAATTGTCTTTTGTTTTTTCCTTTTTCTGTTTTGTTTTGCGAAGAACGTCCAAGGTCCAATTTGTGATATATGCATTTGACACTAATTGCTAACTCATAAATATTTGCACACGAAACAAAGGATTAATTACAGGTAACATTAGAAATAGGGGCAATAAAGAGTTGTCTAAGCGATCTAATTACTTTGTCCACCAAGGTATCAAGGTAGGTTCAGCTGAAGAACACAACCAGTATATCTTAAATCCCCAGAGAAGTGAGCCAGCAAGTCAATGCGTTCTCCCCAAGCAAAGCTATACTATCAGCCTTAAGGAAGTTGGGTATCCTCCAGCAGATCTCAACATTCCTCAGCAAAGTATACGAACTTTCCTAACAAGCATCCCCGGCAGTCTTGATCTAAGACTGTTCCCCGGCGGTATACCAGACATCCAGTGGAGCCACTTCCCCAATACAGTCTCAAAAGCCTCCCCAGGAAAGTTGAATCAATCTCCCCAGTAGAAAGCTTATCCCCAGTAGATTCTGGAAGCTTATCACCTGCAGAGTACGAACACTCTCCCCCGGCTTTATTCAAAGGTTATTTCCCCACCAGGATATAACTGGGTTATCCTCAGCCAATTGCCACGGAAAGATCGTCCCCGGCGAAGTCTTCCTATCCCCAGCGAAGTCTATTAACACTTCCAACATCAACGGTATCCCCAACAAAGTTACCATCAACATTCCAGCAAAGTACCTCTCTCCCCACAGAGCACGGTTCCCCAGCAAGGTCGCTAGAATAATTTTCTCCCCGCAGAGTAATCCATTCGCCAAGTTTATTCCTCAATGGAGTTATCTTCTCCTACCGGTATTCTTGCAACTATCATCCCCAACGGAAACAACAAAGCACTATTCTCCAACATCAGCCCAGGATGTGACTTCCCGGCACCCGTCAAGGATTTACTTTCCTAGACGAAAACATACATTCATAAACATCGCATTTCCATACATTAGCATGCATATACGCATCATGAACATACAATCTCATTTATGTTGAGAACATCATTGCTTGATCCATATCATGCATTGCATATGACTGACCTTTACCTTTCAGGAAAGATCCAGTCAAGTTCTCAGCTATGTCCAAGGCCTTCCCTGGTTCAGTCAGATCGACCCTAAGATCTCCCTGATTCTTATCCAGTTGAAGATTCCAAGACCTTGCCTTGTTCAGTTAAATCGACTCCTAAAGATTTTTCTGATTCTTATCCAGTCAAAGGCCTTCTCTGGTTCAGTCAAATCGACCCTAAGATTTTTCTGATTCTTATCCAGTTGAAGATTCCAAGACCTTGCCTGGTTCAGTTAAATCGACTCCTAAAGATTTTTCTGATTCTTATCCAGTCAAAGGCCTTCTCTGGTTCAGTCAGATCGACCCTAAGATCTCCCTGATTCTTATTCCAGTTGAAGATTCCAAGACCTTGCCTGGTTCAGTTAAATCGACTCCTAAAGATTTTTCTGATGCCGATCCAGTCAAAGGCCTTCTCTAGTCCAGTTAAATCAATTCCTAAAGATTTTCCTGATGAAGACTCAGTAGAAGACATCCAAGATTCTCTCACCGTTACTGTTGAGGTAGTAATCGCCCCAGATTCTCTCATCGTTACTGTTGAGGTAGTAATCGCCCCAGATTCTCTCATCGTTACTGTTGAGGTAGTAATCACCCCAGATTCTCTCACCGTTACTGTTGAGGTAGTAATCACCCCAAATTCTCTCATCGTTACTGTTGAGGTAGTAATCGTCCAAGATTCTCTCACCGTTACTGTTGAGGTAGTAATCGCCCCAGGTTCTCTCATCGTTACTGTTGAGGTAGTAATCGCCCCAGGTTCTCTCATCGTTACTGTTGAGGTAGTAATCGCCCCAGGTTCTCTCATCGTTACTGTTGAGGTAGTAATCGCCCCAGGTTCTCTCATCGTTACTGTTGAGGTAGTAATCGCCCAAGGTTCTCTCATCGTCCCGTTGAGTTAGTAACCATCCCTGATTCATTCATCACCTTTTGAAGCTCCAGACTCGACTCCTGTATCTCGCCAGGGCACGTCTGAAGAGGTTTAAGAATTCAATTCCTGTAACCAGTCAGGGCACATTTACACAAAGAGTTTGAAGACCAAATCCTGTAACAGGTCAGGTAATCATCTTTCTTTTTTTCAGGTACGCAAGTTCTCGCTAAGGAATCTCTTACGCGATCAACACCCAGATGGCATCTATAAGCCCATCCACTTATCCATCACCTCTCAACATGGCATATGTAAGCCCATCTTCCTATCCATCAATCTCCAAATGGCATCTGTAAGCCCATTCCCATCATCACACTGCTAGCATGTGAGCGCAAATTTCTGGGCACTCTAGTGTTCAATCATCTTCCACCTTCGGATTACGAAAGGCACGTCAGCCAATCTACATCCTCAGGTCTAAGAAGATTGAACAGGGGCAACTGTTGTACCCCAAAATATTCCCTCCCATATTCTTCAAGATTTGCTAAGATCATGCTTCAAAATCTCCCAAGGGTTGCACAGTCCAATGGCCTCCTAACAGACAAAAATTAGGGTTTTGGTTCTGGCAAAGAAGTTGAAGTTTCCAAGGGTCCAAAAAAGTCCCACGTGCTTATAAACATTGTCAAGCATCCTTATGACAAGTTTCAAGACTCACAGCACAAAATTGCACAGTCAAAAACCCTAATTGCTCAACAGTCAACTGCAGGGGCAAAATGGTCATTTGACAGTCAAAAGTCAAAAATTTTGGTCAACATCTTATTTTGAAGCCACAAACATCATTTGATCAATTCTTGATCATGATTCTCAAGGTATGGCTCAAAAAGTCTCAAGATGCAAAAGTTTCTATATTTGGACAGCTGAAAAAGTCAACTGCAAATTGACCAAGGCATAACTTCCACATGGTTTATCAGAAAAATTCCATCCAACGCTCATTTTGAATAGAATGACATTTCCTACAACTCCTCTTCACACTTCAAGTCCAAGAAATACTCTCACAAAAAGTTATAAATCTCAACATTATAGGTCATTTTCAAAAGTCAACAAAAAGGCACTTTAAGTCAAAGACCATAACTTGAGATTGGTAAATCAAAATGACATGGGACCAAAAGCATTGGTTAGAGGACTTCAAGACCTTTCCAAAATGTCCAAGAACATGATCAAAGCTTAAAAATTGAGCAAGATATGCCTTGTGGAAGTTGGGAAATATTTGGGAATTTTGAAAAGTCAACTTTGCTTCAAATGCCTCAAAATTGCTAATGGGCCACAATTTCTTCCAAGAATCATCACCCAAAAGCTATGCACGACCCATTGACATCCAAGGGAGTTATTTTATCATTTTTGATTAATTATTTGAATTATTATTATTATTAATTCATTTAATTAAAATAAAATATGACAAAAATAGCAAATCATGTTTTCCAATCCTTTTGTGCATCATATTCTCTCATTAAAGCCTCAATATTTCGTGCATACTCAAAAAAGGCAAGAATCTTCAATGATTGGCAATGTTTTGATGAAAAAAAGATTGAAAAAGATTATGGAAAATCACAAATTTGAAAAGCATTTAAACATGGATTTTGGACTTATTTTGTGAACCTAATTCACTCCACATATAAGCAGGAACATAACCCTAATCCAAGAAAGAAGCAAGCTGCGCCCAAACTCAAAGAACAAAACTTGTATTTTTTTCATAAAAATGTCAAATCTGTTTTCATAGTTTCAGTGTGTTGCAAGGCCTAAAAACTATTCCATAAGTTTGCCAAGACTACCAGGAAGCTTTCCCAATCAAGATCACATCCCCTAACCTCAAGAATTGGTATAACCGTGTTCCACTTTTCTTGAAAAAATATGATAATCGTATTCCATTTTCCATGCATGATTAATGTCTTTTAACTGTTGTTTTACACTAACATGATCATACTGAAGCTAAGGGTGCCATTGAATTGAACTAATCTTGCTTGTATAGAAAATTGCCATGGACATTTTTTAGGGTTTCAGGAACCTTGAATTAGGGTTTTACGCTTGAGGAAAAATTGGACAACCAGACTAGTACTATCGCAACCAGGGCATCTGGACGAAACGATTGACCACCTCGCGCTCAATTTATGATCAACGGTGCTCTATTCGCTATTTTTGTAGGTACCATTTAGTGGGGGTTTAAAACCCCCGCTATCTACTCTGTAATTTCAGGCAAAAACGAAGAAGGGAGAAGAAGATGCTAGCGTGTTGATTGATGATTGGCCAGTTTGAATAACTGGCGCCCTTTTTTTTATTTGTCCACTAACACTTATTTTTCACACATAATATTCATTGCCCACTATAATATCAGATAAACGCACTTGGCTGAGTGGAAGGTGTGTTGTCATGCAAGCATTGGGATCTGGGTTCGATTCCCAGGTCCCCCATATTCTTCATAATTTTGTTCAATATGCGTTCAGGTGTAATTCCTTTCCAGTGGTCCACCAAACTCCCCAACGCTTGTGCCTGCCAAGTGGCCAGGGGCCCCAATCCAAAGGTCAGAATTTGCAGATCACCATGGACGCTAGTCAACCATGCCATACACGCGCTGGAAAAAGTCAACAGGCCTTGAATCTGTTGGGCCTAATTGCTTTCTACAAACCTCCACAATTGGGTCAGCAACCCCTCTTGTTTGTATTTCTTTCCCTTATTTTTTTTTCTATTTTTTTATTATTTGTTTTAACTTAATTATTTTCTTTTAATTCCGTAAACTAATTTTAATAATACAAAAATACAAAAATACAAAAAAATCAGAAATCATAAAATAAAAAAAATATGTTTTATTTAGTTCATTAACAATTTTTGTAAATAAATTGCAATAACCAAATTAGTTTAATTTTAGGTTTAATTTTAATATTTTTCTTTAATAAACTAAAAAATGTAGAAATTAGGGTTTTAATACTTTTATTCTTTTTCTTTTTATAATTATTATTAACCATTAATTATTTTTGTAAATACTTGTAATTAATTAATTAGGGTTAAATTAGGTTAAACTCAAACAATTTTATTTAATAAATTAAAAAACAATTTAGAACTAGGGTTTTATTTAACTTTTAATTCCAATTAATTCTCTTTAATTTCATAAATCCAAAAACATAAAAAATAATTTCTTTTTCTCATTTAATAATTTAACCATTAATTCCAATTTAATTTCCTTAAAGGGTCCAACGCCCTCGCATTCTCGATTTTTATTTCTTTTCGCACGTTTACTTTTATTTCCTTTTTAAATATAATGTATTTGCCCCGAAGCTTTGTAATAGACAATTAGGATATTTACTTCCCGCATTTTACTTATTCAAATCGGGTCTTTGTTTAATTTGGCGATGTAGACCCGCGCCTTGTAATAGCGTAGGACCTTTATTTTTCCGCCTTTTAATTTCCGCACCCTTTAAACTGTTAATCACATGAAAGAATGTATGCCCAAATAAAAACAAGCGTAGAACACCCGATGCATGACAAGACAAATAATAACTGAAAATGACACACAAATCACACACCACTCCTAGGGTACGCCTCACTGTTGCCTTGCCCCTCGAAACGTGGTCGTCGAGTAGAGGACATTTTAGTAAGTCCTCATGTCCATGAACATGGCATGGGGGTAGCTTCTAAGGTGTCCTACTATTGCTCTGGTGACCACACTGTCCCTAAACTCGAATTGACCCGAACACCTCCAACGGTGGTGCTACCTACCTCTCAATGGTGGGATGGCACTACCTCAAGGA
This sequence comes from Vicia faba, assembly GCA_948472305.1. NCBI lineage: Eukaryota > Viridiplantae > Streptophyta > Magnoliopsida > Fabales > Fabaceae > Vicia > Vicia faba. Next base: position 204,699,946 of record OX451740.1, read on the forward strand.
CATTTACACAGACTAATTCCTTAGGGTAGGCAGATGACTCGTAGATACTTGCTCTAATTCAAAACAAATTAAAAACTTCTTTTCACACCGACACTTTGCAAAAAGCTTTCAAAAACAACTTTTCAAACACTCTTGAGGACTGATACAAGAGTCGATCTGAAATTTTAAACGAAACTTTTTTCAAACCCACTCACTCTTTGAAAAGCAAACAAACATTTTGAAAACACAAATGAGCAAGTATCTAAGAGCCCATGGATAACCATGGATAGAAAGGGTGCTAACACCTTCCCTTTCTATAAATCTACCTCCCGAACCGAGAACTAATCTCAATAAGGAATTTTTCTGTGCTTTTGTCCTTTCCATATTGGAGAAAATAAAAGACGGTGGCGACTCTTGCTTACCGCGACATTTCGCGAACCAGCGTTAAACAGTCAGTTCCAGATCCACCGATCACACTATCTCACTTTTGGAAATGTTTTGTAAATGTGTTTGTGTTTGTTTGAAAGTATTTTTGAAAAGTGCCTTTGTTTAGGCGAACTTTGTAATGATTCCCGTCTCTATAAGAATGTATACAAAGTGTTGGATTTTGAAAATATTTCATGAAAGTGTTGGTGTGTTTGAAAGATGTTTTATTTTGAAATGTTTGTGAGCAAGAAACTAAGAGTGTTCTACCTACTCAAAAGAAAGTCTCTGTTCTTTTCCTCCTCCTTTGGATAGTGTTATCTTACCATTAGTTGGTAAAAAAACATATCATTGGATGTGAAGGGACATGTGTGGGTCATCATACAGTCATAGAAGGCAACATTGTAGGATACCTTAACAATTTGTTGTAAGGGACTAAGATCGTTTACTAAAGGCAACATTGAAGGCTCATCGAGGGACTAGATCTTGTAATCAAGGGTCTTTTGCTAAAGTATCCCACGTTCGAGGGACATGACTGTTTTATCCGAGGCAACAAGTGTGGGTTAACCCTAGAGGTGTAGGTTTGCAAGTGTATTGTTTTCAAGTATATTTTATCTTGAATTAGGATTGTCTATTGTTTGATTTTAAGTCTTGTCATACAAACCCTAATTACTAGCAATAATAAGGAAAGCGATAAATTGCAGAATTTTTAAAAGTCCTACGCTATTACAATACTTTTGGAGATGGGGATACAAATTACAAATGGCGATGACAAGTAAAGTAAACCCTAATTACTATTACAAGATTTTGACAGTTACATAAATTGCAATGCAAAATAATTAAATGTACAAAAATGTAAAGATAATGCAAAGAGAAAAGATAATTGTTTTTATGGCTTTTTTATGGAAAGGGTCCTAATTAGACTAATTAATTTGAAAAGAAGTTAATTAATTAAAATCCTAACGTCCAAGTTAATTTACTAGAAAATAAAAACCTAAGTCTAAAATAGTTTAATTAATTTAGAAAGAAACTATTTTTAGGCTTTTTGTTATTTATAAAATAAAATAAGGTAAAGATAAAATAAAAGTTTTTAGTCTATTTATCTAAGAAAATATATTTTGCATATTTTTTATTAATAATAATAATAATAATAATAATAATAATAATAATAATAATAATAATAATAATAATAATAATAAAATAAGATAAAAGAAGAAAAGAAAATATAAATATAAATATAAATTAAAGAGTCAGGAGGTTTGAAAAAAAATCAGGGAGGTTAGAAAGTAAATGAGTTTAGTTTTAGGCCCAATCAATTTTTTGTGCAAGTCCGAAAAATGATAAAACAAAATATAAAAAAAACATGGGCCTGCGTGGTATGAAGCATTCAAAGGGGTATGCTGAAGAAAAATGGAACAAGCCCAACATTGGTGGCTCAAATGCGTTTGAGGGTGAGAAGAGAAAACAATGAAAATATGAGAAAAATAAAAATGGGACGCTGGGGCTCGAACCCAGGTCCTCACACAACAATTCCTTTAGCGCGCGCTCTCTGCCACTGGGGTGGTTGTTTCATCCGTTATTAGAACAACAACTAATAAATTTAAAATAAAACAAGTTCTAAAGTCAACTTCATCTTCTTCCTCGCGCCAACCTTTTGAACCAAATTTTAGAATTCTATAACTTGCTCATCTCTCAACCATTTCAGAAATTGCAAACATCAAACTTGTTAGAAATTTCACCATGATTTCAAATATGTAAATAACTTAAGCTATGGATCAAAGATAAGTACGAATTTTATCTAGTACCAAATCTGACCTAACTTTTTCTGAATGTTCAAACTCAAATTTCTCCATGCTCAGGCAATATAAATGAATTCTAAGGACGTGGTTAGTTTCAGGGCTATGATGTCTACATTTTATCTTTTAAAATCAAAGCCAAATGATGCTTGTATGAAGAGATAGAAGTTCAGAAAACTCACCTTGCCAATGGAGATCGTGTTTTGAGTTTGAGCACTTCTCAAGGTGTTGTGATGACCTGGTTAGCTTCAATGTACCTCTAGGAAGCTAATGCAAAGGTTACTCTAAGCTGAGAGTGCTTGAATCGTGCTGGAGAAGACAATATGCAAGGTGTTGTTTTTGAAAATAGAGGATGGTGATAGAGGTGTTACAGTCGTGTAACATGTGTTTGGTTAGGTTCTAAATGATATATAGATGCTTTGTGATTGATTTTGAGGAAGAACGCACGAGTGAAATGAGAGTTTGAGGTGTGAGGTCAGAAATGGCACAAAAATGAGGTTTTGATGCAATTATGAGTTTAAGGGAGTTTGAGGGAGTTTTAAGACTTTTAATTTCATGTCCTTGTCTTGTAAACAATGTCTCAATTTATAGGAAAATGTTTGAGGACTTGAGATGATCATAATCACAAGATCACATGTTATGGATTTTGACTTATTTTTCAAGCAACCTTGACAAATATGGTTTCAAGGCAAGGTACAAAGCATGTAGGGTGGATAGAAGCTTTAAAAATGTTTGCTCTGATTTTGTAGATGAAGTTTGTGCAGAAGGAACAAGTGCAAAGCTCAAGACAAGTTGACTTTATGATTAAAGCAACTTTTCAAGAATGGCAATGGTGCCTTTGTGCCATAAATGGAAGTGTAGCTTGGATAAAGGCTCAAACACTTTGACAAGGGCTCAATGAGTTATGTAAACATCTGATCATAGATAGATTTTAAAGTTAGAAGTCCTGCAAAGTAAGATTATGCAGCATAGGTTTGGGTTTTGGTTATGTATTCATCATCAAAATGACTTGTAATTCAAGAATGGATGCCCAACTTCATGCCTTCGATTCTCTTAGCTCAAGGATGATCTCTTCAAGTTCTTGGACATTTTGTAAAGCTTGAAACATTATCTACAACCTTCATGTTGACCATTTTGGCTAAATTATCTTGGATCTATTTGAAAATTGGCCAAGAAGTTAGGTAAAAAATCTGCCTAAACTTGTCAAAATTTTCACAAAGTGTTTTATAAAAAATGTCATGACTTTACGGGCTTATATCTTCAAATCTAAGCATTTTTTGGACATCAACCCTCTAATATAAAGTTGTAGAATTCATCAAGATATACAACTTTCATTTTGAAAGTTTTTTTTGAATCATCTTGTATCTTGGTGAAAAAAGGTCATGAAGTAATCAATTTATCAAGTATAAAATGTACTTAGAAAATTTTCTAAGTCTTGAAAACTTTAACTTTTTGTGGACTTTCTTGATTTTCTTGATTCTTGATGATCAAACTTCATATTTTGAATGTCTTGATGAATCATGATCTTTGAAACTCAATGTTGATCAAAAAGTCAAAGTTTGACTTTTGGTGTAACAATTGACTTTTTCACCCGTTGATCAAATTTCAACTATCAATTGTTTGATCTTGAGAAATGATTTGAGCCATGAAATTAGGTCAAGATATTGTGTTTGAATTCTTAAGATCATGCTTCAAACCATTAGGTCATATATTAGGTCAAAAGTCAATGATTGGTCAATCCCAGTCAAAACCCTAATTTTGACCATTTTGCCCCCTTTGGTGATTTAAATGCTTTTCTTGAGGAATTATGATAAAAACTTGATCAATTGATGAATATGACTTCAAAGTATTGATATGGGCCAAAAATCTTGAAGTCTGACTGTAGGTTGACCACAATTGACTTTTTACCCAATACAATTGATTTTCAGTCATCTGATCAATTGACTGAACAAAATTGTGATCTAAGACTTGAAACTTGGCACGAGTATTCTTAGAGACCCATAATGAACCATGAAATTATTTTTAGGCATTATAAATCCAATTTCCCTTGTGAAAACCAAAATCCTAATTTTGGGTCTCAATGCTTAGAAGATGATTTGACCTAGTCAACACTTGTGCAAATTTGAGTCATTGAAGATTTTTTGTGAGAAATGTCTTGAGAAAAGAGAGGGAAAATTTTGGGGTATAACACTTTAAGATTCCCTTTGGTAATCATCTATCCATACACAACCTTGATCTTTCTTTAACAACTTGAAGATCGGTTCACATGTTGCAGTCATATGGGAAAGAAATCTTGAAATGTAATTCAACCGACAAAGGAAGCCTCTAACTTACTTTTCAGTTCTTGGTGCAGGCATTTCTTGAATTGCCTTAAATTTATCAGGATCAACTTCAATTCCTTTTTGGCTGACAATGAAACCTAACAATTTTCCTGACTGTACACCAAAGGTGCATTTATTTGGATTCGAGCAGAGACAATACTTCCTCAAACGTTGAAACAATTTCAACAAATCTTCCATATGCCCTTCTTCAGTCTATGATTTGGCGATCATATCATCAACATATACCTCAATTTCCTTATGCATCAGATCATGGAATAGGGTTGTCATAGCCCTCTGGTATGTTGCACCAACGTTCTTCAACCCGAAGGACATTACTCTATAATAGAATGTTCCCCAGGGTGTGATAAACGTTGTTTTTTCCATGTCCTCAGGAGACATTCTGATTTGATTGTATTTGGAAAATCCTTCCATGAACGAGAATACTTTGAATTTTGCTGTACTGCCAACCAACCTATCAATATGTGGCAATGGAAAGTCATCTTTTGGACTAGCATTGTTTAAATCCCTATAATCAACGCACATGCAAAAAATTTCGTCTTTATTTGGTACTGGAACAATATTGGCAACCCATTGAGGGTACACCGATGTTACAAGAAAATGGGCATTAATCTGCTTTAAAACTTCTTCTTTAGAGAGTTAATCCATTCAATCACCTCTGTTTCAAAAATCAATAAATTTCTACCAACATCTTCCTTGGTGATATTTGGTTTTGGTTTTGGGATGGAAATTTTGTGAGAGCTACATGCAAGGTTGTCCACCACTTCTAAGTCTATTATTGTACGAAGATGATCTTCTAGAGGGTTGATAGGAGAGGGAGAATCATAAATGATAATGGGTGAATGAGGTGTGTTTGGTGGAGTGGAATGGTAAAGAGATGGACTTTCTAGAATGTCATAAATTGTGAGTGGTTGTCGGACCATGAGAGGTTCTATTATTCCAAGAATGGTTGAAGTGGTATCAGAGTCAAGATTTGGATTTTCAGAGTGGGGAGCTTGAGATTTTAGATTTTCTGATTGGGAAGCTTGGAACACTGGATCAAATTGATCAATATCAGAAAGAACTTGAGCAAGTTCTGGTTGATTTTGGTCAAGATAGGTAGTAGTAGAATATGGTTCGTCCAAAATGTTTTCTAAAGTGAGTGAAGGGTCAAATTCAATATCAAAATCATCAAAGGTTTGTGGTGAAGGGTCTTCTGTGGGTTTTGGAGAGGAGGGAGTTTCAGATGTTGATAAAAGTATTGACTCCACAACAGAAATAAAAGAAGAATTACCTTTCTTTTTAGCAGCCTTGGGAACCTTCTGAGAAGATCCTTCTCCTGAAGTTATCCTTTTCCTTGATTTCTTGAGAGAAACCTCTGGATCCTGTTGTCTCAGATCGTGAATGTTCACTTCTGGAACAGTCCCATCCATTTTGCAAGCTTCCAAATATTTGACAATAATTTCTAGAGAAGCATCTATTTGAGAGAAAAGAGGGAAATCCTTCAGAGGAACTCTCTTAGTTGTAATGACTTCCTTTGTTGTTACTATTGGATCATTCTTGATGGTATCAATGATTTTCATCTTCTTTATATTCTTTGCATTCAGAAGTTTTCCAGCAATGCTTCCAGAGTGCTGACCTATTGAGCCTCAGTCAGATATTCTACCAGTTTGTTTTCCGTCAGAATATCTGATATGAGCCTGCCCAGAGGTATCCATCCCCTCTTAGTCCTTTCTTCTTCTCTAGTCTCTTTGACACTTGTCTTCATATGATTAAACAGAAGATGAGGAAGATTTACCTTTTCCTTAGTTGCAATGAAGTACAAAAGAAATTGCTGGTCAATATTGATATAATCAGAAGAACTTGTGGGCTTTCTGTGGTTGATGCAGCCCAAGATGATTTTTGACCAAATTCTGAAGTAGTCCTTCAGATCTTTAATTTTGTTTGATGGTTGTCTAGAAGAAAAGATATCTTTTGAGATTGTTGTTAGGTCGGAGCATTTTTCTGCCATGTCGCTGCAACGAATGCCTCCGCCGTCATGACCTATCAAGCGTGCAATAAGGTCTTTTGAAATTACTATTTTCTTTCCCATCACAAACGAAGTAACTTGATGGTTTGAAGCGGTAGCATGAATCCAGAATTCTTTAACTAATCTTGGAAAGACTGGACCCAGTAGACGATCAAAATACTTGGTCCACCCTTGAAGTTCAACATCATGAGTAAGGTCGTAGCCGTTTTCCTTCATACTTTCAAAGTCCACAATGAGTTCACAAAGAACTTCTAGCGAATAAATTGGAGTCAGGAGTGTTATTGAAGGTTCTTCATACCTTTTTGCTATTGAAGAAGAAGAGTCGGGAACATATTGAGAGCTTTGAGCACTTTGAGAAGAAGCCATTGTTCACACAGACTTTTTGAAGGTTTTTGAAAGAAAATTGCACACAAAAAGTAGAGAGAAGAAGTGAGAGTGAAAAAGGGAAAGTGAAAGTGAATGGTGTATTTATAAGCAAATAGAAAACTTAATTAGCAAGAAAAGAGTGAAAAGAAATGATTACATAACATTAATGATTCCTGAAAATAGGGAGATGGCGTGGAGATATAGAAAAGTTATCGATACAACATGAGTCTCAATGTATCCAATCAAAGCTTTAGTCACTTTATAATTTGAACGCGTGTTCAACTTTAGAAGAAACTATTGTGAGAGGATGACGAATGTTGATGTTGTGAACTGCATGCTTCTATCTTTGAAATGAATTGTTTTGGAACTGTTCAAATCTTCTTAGATAGATCCTGATACAACTGTCCTTCTAACTTCTGAAGAATTATTAATCAGATGTTCACAAAAAAAATATAAAGTTCTGAGGGTTAAAGAATACATAAATAAAACTCTTATTCTAGACATAATTTCATGCTGAGATGTTTCAGAATGAAATTAAACCTATCTTTAGAAAGGGGTTTAGTGAAGACATCATCCCATTGATGGTCTGTGTCAATAAATTTTAAAGAGATAATTCCTTTCTGAATATAGTCCCTAATGAAGTGATGTTTTATTTCTATATGCTTAGCCCTAGAATGTAAAATAGGATTTCTAGATAAACAAATGGCAGAAGTATTATCACAGAGTATAGGAATGTTACTCTCAAATATATTGAAGTCTTCAAGCTGACTTTTCATCCAGAGCATCTATGTGTTGCATCCAACTGCTGCTATATATTTAGCTTCAGCGGTTGATAATACAATTGTAGATTGCCTCTTGCTGGACCACGAGATCATATTTTCTCCCAGAAACTGGCAGCTTCCAGAAGTGCTTTTTCTTTCTACTCTGTCTCTAGCAAAGTCAGCATCACAGTACCCTACTAATTTGTATTCTTTGGTTTTTCTATAAAACAGGCTAAGATTAGTAGTACCTTTCAGATACTTGAAAATTCGCTTAACAGCTGTTAAGTGAGATTCTCTAGGATCTGATTGGAACTTGGCACATAGACATACACTATACAGAATATCAGGTCTTGAAGTTGTAAGATATAAGAGAGAACCAATCATACCTCTGTAGATCTTCTATTCTACCTTTTTACTTACCTCTTCCTTTTCCAGAATGCATGTAGGATGCATTGGAGTTTTGGCTGGCTTACATTCTGATAATTCGAATTTCTTCAGAAGTTCTTTGACGTACTTGCTTTGGTGTATGTATGTTCCTTCTGGAGTTTGATTGATCTGAATGCCCAGAAAGAACTTGAGTTCTCCCATCAAGCTCGTTTCAAACTATGCCTGCATAGACTTAGAAAATTCTCTTCCCATAGAGGCTTTAGTAGATCTAAAAATAATATCATCTACATAAATTTGACAAACTAGAATGTCATTTTTAAATGGCTTACAGAATAAAGTTGTGTCCACCTTCCCTTTGGTAAAATCATTTTCTAGCAGAAAACTACTTAGTATTTCATACCAAGTTATAGGATCTTGTTTCAGACCATATAGTGATTTCTTAAGTTTAGATACATATTCTATATGTTTTGAATTTTCAAAACCAGGGGGTTGGTGCATATAAACTTCTTCATCAATGTATCTATTTAAGAATGCACTTTTGACATCCATCTGATAGAGAGTGATTCCATTATTTACAGCAAAAAATTAAAAGTCTGATAGATTTAAACCTGGCGACTGGAGCAAAGGTTTCTGTATAGTCTATCCCCTCTTGCTGACTATAACCTTGTGCCACCATCCGTGCTTTGTTTCTGATGACTTCTCCTTGTTCATTCAGCTTGTTCCTGAATACCCATTTGGTTCCAATGATGTTGAACCCTTTTGGTTTGCAAACCAGATCCCACACATCGTTTCTGGTGAATTGGTTTAATTCCTCCTGCATTGCAAGTATCCAATCATTGTCCAGAAGTGCTTCATCAATGGAAGTTGGCTCAATCAGAGACACTAATCCCATGAGATATTCTTCAGAGTTTCTGAATGTGGATCTTGTTCTGATTGGATATTCTTTCTTTCCCAAAATTTTGTCTTCAGGATGAGCTAAGCTGCTTCTGGATTGTCTTTTCTGGAGAGGTTCTTCAGATGTTGTTGTAATATTTGTGACATCTTCTTCTGGTGTTGTCTGTGATTCTTTATGAGAAACTCTGGATACAATGTCTTCAGTTCCTGTAAATTGGACTTCTATATCTTCAAAAGATTTATCTTGCTTTGACTTTTGAGAGCCAAGCTTATCATCAAATCTGACACTGATTAACTCTTCTATAATCCGTGTTTCTTTGTTGTATAATATGTAGCTTCTTAAGTGTTTAGAGTATCCTAACATAATACACTTTTGTGCTTTAGATTCAAACTTGTTCAGATGTTCTTTAGTGTTAAGAATAAAACAAATACATCCAAATGGATGGAAATACGAGATGTTGGGCTTTTTGTTCTTCCACGGTTCATATGGAGTCTTATCCAGAATAGGTCTTATGGAGATTCTATTCTGCATGTAACACGTTGTGTTAATTGCTTCTGCCCATAAGTTCTTAGCAATATTAGTCTCGTTAATCATGGTTCTGGCTGTTTCTTGTAAAGTTCTGTTCTTTCGTTTTACAACTCAGTTTTGTTGGGGAGTTCTAGGACAAGAGAAATCATGAGAGATGCCATTCTCATTAAAAAATAGTTCAAATTTTTTGTTTTCAAATTCTCCACCATGATCACTTCTGACTTTAACAATTCTAAGATCTTTTTCGTTTTGGACTTGGTTACAGAAGGCAAAGAACAGAGTGTGACTTGTCCTTGTGTCTTAAGAAATTTACCCATGTCCATCTGCTATAGTCATCTACGATCACTAATCCATACTTCTTTCCACTAATGGATGCAGTTTTCACTAGTCCAAATAGATCTATATGCAGAAGTTCTAATGGTTTAGAGGTAGAAACAACATTTTTTGCTTTAAAAGAGGGTTTTGCAAACATGCCTTTTTGACATGCTTCACACAGAGCATATGAGCTAAACTTCAGGTTAGGAAGTCCTCTGACCAGATTGAGTTTGTTAATATGAGATATTCTTCTCATACTAACATGCCCCAATCTTTTGTGCCAGACCCATTTCTCATCGTTAACAAACAATAGGCATTTTACATTCTGACTTTTCAGTTCAGAAAGTTTTATTCTGTAAATGTTGTTCTTTCTCTTCCCATTAAAGAGGATAGATCCATCTTTCTGACTAATTGCTTTACAGGACTTTTGATTGAAGATTATATCATAACCGTTATCACTTAATTAACTTATGGATAACAAGTTATGCATTAATCCATCTACTAACAGAATGTTAGTTAAAGAGGGAAGATTACCGTTACCAATAGTTCCAAAGCCAATGATCTTCCCATTCTGATTGCCTCTGAAACCTACGTAGCCTCCAGATTTAAGCTCTAGGCTTTGGAACATATGCTTTCTTCCCGTCATGTGTCGAGAGCATCCAGAGTCCAGGTACCAGGATTGGTGTTTCAGTCTTGTTGTGAAAGATATCTGCAATATATACAATTTTATCCTTAGGTACCCATATCTTTTTGGGTCCTTGTTTGTTAGAGTTACCAAAATTTTGTTTGAATTTTGGTTTAGCTGAAAAATCATTACTAGTATACTTTAATTCATGTGTGTGCCCATAGGTAAAGTTAGAATTTAGAGGAGTGTGTTTAATAACCAAATCCTTAACTTTCTTAGGTTAGGATACTTTATCTTTGTATCCTATTCCTTTTCTGTCATTTCTGCTAACTTCATAGATCATTGAAGCCATCTTGCTTCTATCTATGTTTTTAGCGAGGAATTTCTGAAAGCTATGATCAAATTCATGTATGATCTTATCATGGTTACTAAGAACTTTTGAGATAGTTTCCTTCTGAGTATTTTTTAATTCATTTTCAAGTTTTGAAATTTTTTCTTTCAGCTCAGAGGTTTCCAATCTCAGATTCTTAGTTTCTTCAGAGTCAGAAACTAGATCCTTTTTCAGGTTCTTGTTTATGACTCGAAGTTTCTGATACCTTTCTAGAATTTCTGACAGACTCTCTTCTAATTGAGATCTAGGAAAGTTAGAAAATACCTCTTCTGCCTCTGAGTCGTATTCTGATCTAGATGATTCAGTGTCTTCTGATATGTTGGCCATAAGGGTAATGTTTTCTCTTTCATCTTGTGATTATGTGTCTACTTCTGAAGAGTCTGAGTCATTCCATGTTGCCATGAGAATTTTATTCTTCTCCTTAAAGAACTTCTTTTTAGGTTTCTCCTTTTGAAGCTTTGGGCAGTCGCTTTTGTAATTCCCTTGTTCATTGTATTCGTAGAAAACAATGTCTCTGTTTCTTGACTTTCTGTATTCAGAAGATGATTAAGACTTTCTGTATCCAGAAGATGGTTCAGACTTTTTGTATCCAGACGATGGTTCAGACTGATTCCCTGTTCTTCTGGAATTTCTGAACTTCCTTTGCATGTGCTTCCACAGCTGATTGACTCTTCTGGAGAGAAGAGACAGTTCATCTTCTTCTGATGAGGATCCACGAGAGTTTTCTTCTATTGCCTGCAAAACTTTATATTCATATTTTTTGTTAGATTTAAGGGCTAAAGACTTACCTTGCTTCTGGGGATCATCACCTTCTAACTCTATCTCATGACTTCTGAGAGAGCTGACAAGTTCTTCTAGAGAGATTTTATTCAGATCTTTTACCAGTTTGAGAGTAGTGAACATGGGTCTCCATTTCTTTGGTAAACTTCTGATGATCTTCTTTACATGATCAGCAGTTGAGTATCCTTTACCCAGAACTTTTAGCCCAGCAACCAGAATTTGAAATCTTGAGAACATTATTCCAATGGTTTCATCTTGTTCCATTTTGAAGGCTTCATACTTCTGAATGAGCGCAAGGGCTTTGGTTTCTTTGACTTGCGTGTTACCTTCATGAGTAATTTTCAAGGAATCAAACATGTTCTTTGTTGTCTCTCTGTTTGTGATCTTCTCATACTCTGAGTATGAGATGGCACTCAAGAGAATAGTTATGGCCTTGTGATGATTTCTGAAGTCTCGCTTTTGATGATATGACATTCTTTTTCTGTCAATCTTCATACAGCTTTCATCAACAGGATGTATGTACCCATGTATCACCATAACCCAGAGATCAGCATCATGCGCCAGTAAGAAACTTCTGATTCTGTCTTTCCAGTAATCAAAGTTCTCTCCATCAAAGATTGGAGGTTTTCCGCCGATTCTGTCTTTCTCATCATGGTAGTTATTGTTGATGTTCTGACTTGGCCCCACCATAGTGTTTTTCTTAGCTTGGATCTTTTACTGACACAGTTAAGTGCTTGAACTCAGAACCAGGCGCTCTGATGCCAATTGAAGAATGGAAAAACACAAGAAAGGGGGGGGGGGTGAATTGGGATTTTTAAAACTTAAAGTAAAGAACAAGTTGGTTATCCTGGTTCGTTTGAACTCAAACTAATCCAGTCCATCCGCCAAGGTAATTTCGCCTCTCTCAACGAGGTCTTAATCCACTAATCAATCTTGATTACAAATCTACTTTGACAACCGTTAAAGTCATCTTGAGTATAAACCACAACCCGATTTTTCTCAAGGAATTTCTCTAAACAATATTTGAATAAATGTGTACAAAAGTGTTTTCTAATAAAACAGTATCACAAGGATGTTTTACACAATTTAAATTTTGTACGTTTGAGGAAGATAGTGATAGCAGCGTTACTACGCATGTGAAAATCATGAATTATTTATCCTCAAAGCTTTGTTTAAATAGGCAAAGCATGTAGGATCATTTGGAAAGTTGATCAATGACAATTAAGGTGCTTTCCAAAAATAAAGATCCTTGTCCCCTTCCAGCCATTACTCTTGAAATGGAAATATTTGATTTGTAACGCTTCAGAACATGCCTGCTTCAGAAGATCAAAGTAACTGTTGTTGCTTGCTTCAGAACTTTGTAGGTCAGAAACACGGAGTCTTGTTTGTATCGTTAGAACTTCTATTAGAGATGTTTATAATCAGACTTGAAACAGCATTTTAGCGTATCTTTTGATCTTCTTCCATCAGAACTTCTCTGCAAAACAGATTATAATTTTAGGGAGCATAATTGTTCTTTGCGTTTGTTATCATCAAAACTCTTACAAGGGTTGTAGAATCAAACTATGTTCTAATAGTAGAATCTATTATTTTGTGCATTGAGAAAGAAACGTGTATAAACTTTATCTAATCCTATCATTTTATGCCTGATTTATGCCTGATTGAAATAGTAATTTGTAAACTTTATCAATATTTTTAATATAGATTAATAAAGAGTGATTGTTAATCAATATTATATGTCCTAAAATATGCACACATACAAAAACAGCTTGCATTGTGGTCACTGTAATCACACTGCAATATAACTTTGTTGTAATTAGTTTAGTAACTAGCGGATAGATGAGACCTATAGAAATACTGCAGTCACTATAATCATTCATTCATATTCCATATAATACAAATCAGAAATTGATGAAAGCTTGCCATGGAACTTCATTGGCATATATATTACTCACAAATATTTCCAATGAACTTAATTTTCCAACAGACATGAAATACAAAAAACTAAAAATAAAGGACTCACCTCATCAACCTCAACTTCCTTGGAGTATGTTCATCTTTCTCTGAATCTGCAGCACATTGATCACAATCCTCAATTTCAACTTTATCCGAATTTGCAGTGTCTCAATCACAATCCTCGCTGAAACTAACTTCTGTGTTTTTTGAATCTGCAATCTTGTTATCAAAATTATCTAAGTATTACCTCTATGTCACAATCTTTAACTTCAACATTCTCCGAATCCGCACTGTTTTGATCACAATTCTCATTAATACTAACTTCGGTGTTTTCCTAATATGCAATCTCATTATCAGAAAAATCTATGCCTATTACCTCTATTTCACAATCCTCACAAAACCACATGACCATTTAAACAATACCAGAAAAACATAAAGTTTGTGTACATAAGGCCATTGTAACATAATATCATATAGTTGGTTCAGCCACAATTACCACAATCGCATTCACTACAAATACATGCAATGTAAAAGTAGATAAAAATGCCAGTAACTAACAAATACCTATGCAGTGCATAATCTTGACATTTAAAGCAATATACCAAGGTTTCCTCAAAGCCTTCATTGCCAAATTTAAGACAAACAGAAACCTGAAACAAAAACAGGTAGAAAAAGTTATAAATTGTATAATGCAGTGATTCATAAAAGATGTATAATAATAATTCTAGAAAAAGTTTCATGTAACGTTTCAGATTCAACATTGAACTTGGAAGCAGAATCAATATCCATCAAGAGATATGGAGCAGCAGTTCAATATTTGTTTCTTCAGATTCTATTTGTTAGGAAAATGAAAAGTCAGTTGTTTAGATTCTATCTCTTGGTAACGACTTCCTGGATACTTCCATCTGCAACGACTGTGGTTGTATAAAACCGATTATGTACAAAATTGAAAACAAAATCGATGGTGTCTTTATTGAACATATCAGAAAAACACAAATATATTAGAATCAAAAATTTCAAAATGTTAATCAAATTCAACTGCAGCTACCAGCTTATCAAAACGTGAAATTGAACAAAATCAAATATATTAGAATAAGTGGATTTTGCGGAAGACAAATATGTAAAGCAATTTATCATACCCCAAATTTGTCCGCTTTATTTTTGTAACTTGGTTTCATAATTTTTTTAGGTATTACTAACATTTTGGGTTTTATTTGTTTTTAAGACTATTTAAAAATATAATAATTTATTTCAAAATATTTGTATTTTTAAATAGCAAATACATGCTCACCTTTCATATGTTTTAAATTGTCTTTTTTATCTCGAATGAAATGGCATAGCATAATTGGTAAAGAAGCGAGCCTGCAAATACAAGGTCTTCGTGCGTTTTTTTATATGTTTGGTTTATTATCACTAATTTTATTTTCATCATAAAAAAAATCATTTTTTTATTATTTAAATATTATTTTCGTATTTTTATTATGGTACTTTTAAAAATTATAATAAATATAAAAAAAATGTTTCATTTTCTAAATAGGTGTTCCTTTTTGGTCATTCGATGTCATTTTGTGTCACACTTAATTTCTGATTGGTCAATTTTGTTTTTATTTCCAATTTGGATGGTTTTTTTTATCTATAAATATGACATGTTTTTCACACTTCTAAGACATCCACAATTCATAATATCCAGACATTCACAATTTCACTACAAATCCACGTATCCACAGTCTCTGCGAATTTCACAGTTTCACATGTCACTTTTGCAAATTTCTTTTCAAAATTTTTCTAAAGAACTTTATTGGTGTTACTTTCAAAATATTTTTAGCCGATGATTTGATATGAGGCCACCCTCTTATTTTCAATTTTATCTTCTTAATTTTAATTTATTCGTTGTTTAAATCCCATGATGAATCTCTAATGGTTATCTTGTTCATTATATTTTTGTGAAAATTATCATTTGATTCCTAATTCTTATTGCTATTATATTATATTTGGTATTTCTAACATTCATCACATACTGATATTACTACTCACTCTCATTCAACATTACATCTTGTGCATATTTTTTCATATTAACTATCACTCTTGCACCATCTATGTTCTTTTCCAATAAAAATCAATTTCGAAAGCTAACACTCCACAATTTTTCAAAACATACTCTATATAAGTTTAAATCAACAAATTACTAACACCATATTTCAAAATTCACACCACCTGCAAAACCAAATTTTTACAAAATCACTAATTTTTGTAGCAATTACACAAACTCTAATCTCAAAAACATCAAATCTCATATAGTACAATCTGTACAAATTTTGTTTATCTTTTTTGCAGAAAAACAAGAATAATAAACAGTAATATCAATTACAGCAGAAGAAAATCTACACAGAAAAAGCAGAGAAAAAAAATAAGAATTGAATCCTCGTTGATAAATTGTGTAATATATTCTTGTTGTTGTTTTTTTTGTCAATTCTGCTCACAGGAAAAAAGAAGAATCTGATTGTCGCCGAAACACCAACGTCGAAGCAGTTTCTCTCCGACGAGACAAACCAAGCCACACATCCAACTGCTACAATGCAGATCCAGCCATCATTGTTAATAACAACCTGATATGTTCGACGCTGCTACAATCACGACCACTCGCAGAATCTGCCTCGCCGCAGCCACCGCGCCCAATCCACGAAGTCCGCTTTTGTACCAACGAAAATGAATCGACGGGATTGCACATAATCAGCCGACCACACTCTTCAATCCTCCGCCGCCATGAAGACAACACTCTGTTAATGAAGCTCCTCCCTCCGATTGCAACCGCCGCAAGCACCTCCATGGTGTTTTCTCCGTTGTTTCTGTTCCTCCGCCGGTAACATCCTTTATCCCTTTGTATTTAATTTATGAGGTTTGATTTCACTTTGTTGTTCTTTTTGTAATCAACCGAAGGAGACGAAAGAAAAATATGATGAATATAAAGAGAGAAGAGAAAGGGTATTACGTGAAAAGGAAAAGAGGGATTTGAGATCTGTTTTGTTTTCCTGATGATATTACTTATAGTTAATTATTATTATTTTGTTTTATTAATTAATCCATGCTACATGTCAAAATATGAGTGGTTGGTCAAAGATCTTAGAAAAAATCAAGATTGTAACAAATTATCTTTCTTATTAGCTACTGATAACAGGATGAGGCGTTCCTCCTTTTCTTAGACTTTTCTTGTGATTATTTTTTAATTATTTTTTAATTATTATTTATTAAAATTCTAAATTAAGCTTAGATGTTGTTAACTTGGGCTTAAGTCAATTAGGTCTAATTTGTTAGCTAATTATCCCACCTCTCTTTTGCTAATCAACACCTTCTTTTTATATTAATTGCATCTTTGATTTACTTGTTTTATTTTCGATTTAGTTTTTATACTAATTAAGTGTAATTATAATTATGTATTTAATTTTATCAATAATTTAGGAGTTTAGTCCAATTAAAACTCAAAATCCCCTCTCATACATAAATCACCAATCTTATACGTAAATCACCTTTTATGTTAATTCAAATATTCTATAAATAATATGATGTCCATCTTCGAGTAATTAAATCGGTCAACACATTGTCTACCGGTTTATTATTCAAAATTAAACAATTAAAATCCACGCAAATTCACCAAATTCACCATCTGTGAATGACACGTGGCCAATATATGGCACGTGATGAGGAGACTATATCATACTCTCCCGCTCTACGTCTTAAAACATCTAACCAACAATAAACCATTTACTACTAACATAACAAAAAACTTCAAGGTTATTTTAAAAAAGGATTAAATAGCATTGTCTTCGAATCCAACTGCGAACTACGTCTACGATCACCCAACTTGCAACTCATACAAGGTTCAAAGGTAAATTCAAAAGCAAATCTACACAATCCATAAAAAATACTAACATCGCGATCTACGAAATGAGGCTCTGATTCCTCCTAAGAGGATACGTAGGCTAAAGATTAAATTCGTGGCGAGTCCCCCTAATTAAAATTAAACCTTTTTCCCCTAATTAAAATTAAACCCTTTTTCCCCTAATAAAATACTAAAAACCCTATTCCCTAAAGATTAATTCTAAATCTAGTATCCTTGCGAATAAGGTAGAAGAGGGGTGCCTAACACCTCCCCTTCGTCTAAAACCGAGTAAAAAAAAAGCTAGAATCTCTGACTTTTTAGGGTTAACCTTTATATTCCCTTCCTTAGGATAAAAATTAAGGATGACGACTCTTATTTTAAAATCAGTTGAAACACAATTCAAGAATAAAAATTGCTAGAAATCGAAAAACAGAGAAATGAACTGATCGGTGTAATCGGAAAATAGAAAAGGAAACTCACCGATTATTCTTCCACCCATGTGGAATTTGCTTCTGCGGAATGGTGATATGTGGTTTGAAGAATTGCGTCAATTCAATTTCTAAGTCCATTCAAAACATAAAATTGATTAAAAAAATGGAGAGAAAAATAGGAAGAAGTCAGAGAAATACTTCTTCAAAACATTGAGACCATTCCTTTCTCAACAAACCATACACCAATGAATCCCTATCATCTTCATCCCCCAACGCCACCTTCAACTCCTTAAACCATTTCGCAGCAAACTGAACCCTAAAATTTCAGGAGCATTAAAATTATAACATCATTATCAAACAACCAAGGTGTGTTTGTTTCTGGTGAGTTTCGGGTGATTTTGCAGCGACGGAGTCTGAATTGATGGCTCATATTTTGGAGCTTTGTGGCGACGCAGTGACGAATCTGTTGTGTTTCATTTTGGTTTCAAAAGAGAATGAGGGTGGCGATCTTCAGTTAGATTTGGGAGAGGGAGAGAGGTGAAGGAAGAGGGAGAGGAGATACATGGCCAGGTTTGGTGGTTTTTCATCCATGGTGGTGAATGTGTAGTGGTTGATGACAGAATGAAACAACTGAGACCTTTGATATGGAAGAATGTTGCATGATTTGTTTCATCTGCGGGGGACTTTTGCCGTCAAATGTTCACCTCCAGTCGACGAAGGGAAAAGCTCGACCACGTAGGCGAGTCGAGCTACGGGCCCGACCTACCAACCAACAAAGGCATAATGTCGTTCACTTTGACGAACAACATACATGCCCGACAGGGACACCTCGATCGAGCTCCGCTGTCAAAGTACCCCAATATGGCAGAACACCCAGCTCGTGATGGGCAGTTCACGCCACGAGCGTATGATCCCGATCGCGATCATACGCCCGTCATGCGGATCCCCACTCCGCGCCTTCGAAACATTTCAAAGTGCGTCGAACCTACATTAGGGTCGAACGGATATCTCCACACGAACGCAAACTTCATGAAAAATTCATAACAACCACGATAACGACCGGGCACATACATCAAATATTGTTATTCATCAGATAACTACTATAAACAAAGCATCCATCGAGTAGACAGTCATAAACAAAGCAATCATAATATACCGATCACAAGGGTTGGCGTTGTCCAAAATTACAGTTTAGGCACGACGGCCAAAAAACTAAAGGAATCAAAGCGGGCACGCAGGCCCCAAAATAACAGCGGACACGCAGGCCCAAATACACCAATAAAAGCATTACTCACTCCCCGGAGTACCAACTTCGACGTCAGGAGGAGGCACCACCCGACCATCAACAACCTGGGACAGAACCCAAGTCCCTTCAGTATTCAACCCCGGATTTAGCACGGACAGTTGATTCATAGTAGACTCAAAGCCATCGGCCAAAACATCAACACAGTCTGACTCCAAAAGTTGAATTCGAGCGATGAAATCAGCACGCGTGCGCAAGTCGGTCACCCCTTTAGGCTCGTCCTCCGCGGGCAGCATAGCATCCCTCAGATCTTCGACCTCTCAACAGCCGTTGGTTGTCACTCTCCAACAACTCCTTATCGAGCTGGAGGCATTCTTTGTCTTCGAGGGCTCTGTCGGCCCTCTCCTTCTCCCCCGACAGCACGTCGGACTGCTCCCGAAATATTTCCTCAGAGCGTTCAAGAGCAGTCTTCAGTTTGCGGGTTTTGGCCACGAGAGCCGCCTTCTCCGACTCCAACTCCTTGACCCGATCCGAGGAGTCTGACCCTTCACCCGCAAGGAACACCGCCATCTCGGCCATTTTCACCACCCCGATCATGCTAGCAGCGAGGTGCTTCCTCCGACCTTTCTTGTCGAGCCGTCTGATGATATCGGCCTCGTTGTCGAATACGGTCAATGGAAACCCCTCAAAGAAATCTTTTTCCACAAAACAGGGTGGCAGGCTGAAGGCCCGGGCACCCGCCCCTCCATCGGTCACCTCAACTCCACCTTCTGGCCAACTCCGTTTCTTGCTAATCAAAGCAGATTGGCGCTCGGTGTCACGGGAACCCGAGGATCCACTGGATCCTTCCATGGCCGACTCGGGGGTCGGACCTATTCGTGTGGCTTGTTGCGGCTTCACCAACCTCTTACTGATCTTCTTATCTTGGGTCAGCTTCAGCAACCTCTCTCGACGTTCTGCCATGTGACCTGCAAAGGAAATGTGCTCGGGTTAGCCACATTGAAGAAAACAAAAAAAGAAGGCTATCAAGAGTAAGCAAGAAACCTATGAGCTCTACGGCTTGCCCGTAAGACTGGCACTCAACGAGCGCCTTGGTGTTGATCGGACGTGCCTCGAACGTCGGCTCGCCATCCTCATCAAGAATGTTGTTCCCTTCCCTCGTAACCTACCGAGCGGGGAAGAAACCATCGACATATTTATTCAGGATTCCATAAGCCTCCTCGTCCTCGGCGCTCATACCGCCAACGGGAGTGTGGTAGTATCCAGGTCCATGGTCGTAATGGCCTGAACACCAGTGGATGGGAAACTTTGAGACTTTCTCAAATTCGGGATTACCCTCAGAATCCAAACATGGCTCCCCGTCCTTGTCCACCACGGCAGCCGGTTCGAACAGCGAATCCACGCTGTCTGAGTAGACGGTTGCAAAATATACCACTTATCCTTGAAATCCCGAACAGAATCCATGTACATCCTAAACAGCCTTTTCGACTGCTTAAGGAACACCCAGCTATGCTTCCCTCCTCGAAATTGCCGTTGCAGGTGAAAACCCCTAAAGAACAGGGGAATCGTTGCCCCGATCCTCAAGAAACGACATGTAAGTTCGAATGCTCGGATAAAGGAAATCGCGTTGGGATGAATCTGGGAGGGAGCCAGGTTCAAGTCACTGAACACTCCTATCTGGAAGTCGTTGAAAGGAAGTCGGAGCTCGAGATCTTTAAATACGATCTCGTACACAGGGAAGGCGTCCTGAGTAAACTCTGAGAAAATGCGGGCGTCCCTTGTCGGCCTCATGATCTTAAAATTTCTCTGAAACCCCTCCTGGCCGTCGTCGTACTCGACGACAGTATAAGCTTGCCTGCCGGTATAGCTATAGATCGAAGCTATCCCCCGAGATTCCGCACCGACCCAGTCCAGAGTAGGGTCGTCGACGGTGTCGACCAGATTCATGCTTTCCTCGGCAGTGCTAGTTTCCTCGGTGTCAATGTGCTCCGAGGACTCGAGAATATCGGCCATTTACCTGCAAAGTATAGGAAACCGATGAATTCGACAGCAAATCCGCTTTTTCACGACACAAACGGGGAGAAGTAAGCAACACTCAGACCAAGTCGACGACCATTCGCACGATAGAGAGGGAACACGTGGACCTCGATCGAACATCGACCTTAACGGCGGACGTCTATATCAATCATAAATATCACGGGCACAATAAGAATATCGCGAGCAAAGGATGAATTTCACGACCAAGTTCATAACATTGCTAGCCAGATACAAGAATGCCACGGGGAAAACTAGCCTATATACTAACGAAAGGGTGAATCTCACGACCAAGTTCATAAATTTATTAGCTAAACGCATGAATATCACGGGCATGATCATAAACCGTATGCTTAAACGTATGAACGTCGCAGGCATGATCATGAATCAGACGCCTAAAGCACTTGAATTCCCCGGGCATAATCCCCAGACACGAAATCCTACCACTAAACACCATCAAAATCTATCTACAACACAAGATAAATACACGACGGACTGTGCGACGGTCTCAGTGACACTGGGAAAACACGTGGTGTTGACGGCGGAGAAAATATGAGAGCATGAAAATGTGAAAACAAGTTATGGGCCCTGAAGCCCTATTTATAGAGCTAACGTGGAATGTGAAACGTCGCGTCGGGCAATCACAAACCGCCTTTATCCTCGATACCTACCCGCATAGTCAATGATGACCCCTACTCCCTAGGCCACCATTGTGGTTTCCAAGAGCCACGCCACGTGTCTAACTAGTGTATCATCCTCTCCCCCGAGTATTCCTCGAACACTCTTCGACCACTGCAGGAAGCAAATCATGAACCAGACGACGTCTTTCGTCCACGATAGAAAAACCCCGTGTCGCGCAGCGAGTCTCGCGAAGGGGAGAACTTGAATCAAGTCATGACTCCCTCACCAGGAGCAACGACTTGGGGGGCTCCTGTTCTAGACTGGATCCGCCCTTGGTCCAACTACCAGTAAGGCCCAATCCAAGCTTGCCAACCTGCTGCGCTGAGCAGTATTTCCCCCGAGCATATCCCGACCACAGATGTTTTGTCGACCAAGACTGCTTACCGCCGGTGCTCGCAGAGACCATCTCCAACGAGCATGCGCTCCTCCCGACCACCTTCCTCGTAGGGCTGACTTCCAACCTCTCCAGATTTCACGGAGTCTTCATAGTCCCGAAAAGATCGCGTCCCTATCCTCGCTGTCTTGCGGAGGACGTTATCCAGGTAGGGGACCACGTGCGGGTTCCCACTACACACGTAGAACCGACAGTCTCTTTGTTGGGCCTGTTTGATCAGTCCAATAAAAAGACCTTGGCCCAGCACTGGGGGCTATAAATACCCTCTCTTCCGAGAGGGTCAGGTATTCAACTGATATCTCAGAACTCATATTTGCTTGCTCATTCCGCTTCTTACTTTGTCATCAGAGTATCTTGCATGTACCCCCATCTCATTCAACTTCTGCCCGAGTCAGCTGTGACGATTCATCTTTGATCCGGTAAGATCATAAACAATCACCAAAGTAAAATTGTTAGTATAAGTATGAACGCACATCATTCAAATCAATATACAAAGTGCAGGAGTGAACAAAAGACTATAGAAATTCTTCACAATTTTGAAATGCAGATGGAGGATGACAGGATTAGCTCATTGTCAAAGATGGACCTCACTTTTTCCTAGCCTTGTTTTTACCGCCATTTTCAAATGTAATGTTTACCACCAACCCATAAATTTACCACAAGTTTATTGTACTATTAAGTTTCCTTTATTGACTGAAATATTAAATTTTTTAATACACGTTTTTACTTAAATTTTCACAGCAATATTATCATTTTCTTATGTTTGCTTATATAGACCATTTAGAAAATGGTCCAAATGTGTGGCTCTTGAGTCTTGACTACTTCAAAGCTGCGAATTCAAGAATGTACTAAAACTTATGAATCATCATGATTAAATTCAACCAACAAATCGACTTATAAACTAACAACTTTATCCCAAATCAACTTGATAGAATAACAGAATGAATAATCAACTTTCCAACTTGGCACTTTCAAACAAAATTAAACCAAGATACAAAGTTTCATAGCTTCAGGATCTTGACTAGATCACGGTATATGTTAAAACAAAGTTTTCATTGCTTGAGGATGAATCCTGATTTGCATACATTCACTAATGAAAACGGAAAGACAAATTCAAACTGGTTTAAATTTGTAGGTATTCAAGTATATAAAGAACATTAGAATGGTTGAAAATTGCTTTGGTTTCATGTGATAATAGCACAGAACTTGAGCACAGACAAATCACTTGAGCACATTAAAACTAGATTGAAGAACAGGTACGATCGGCGTGAAACAGAACAAAAATAGAATTGGATTTTGAAACAAATGCAATGCGTCACAAAGAAGATCGTTGAGTATCTAATTTAGTAAATATGAGTTTGAGTGAATATAAACAAAGTCTACCCAGGTAACTAAAGAAACCAGCAAGAAAGTGAGTTAGCACAATTTATGTATCCGGTATTGTAAACTAGCATGATTCTAGGTGTTAGCTAGTAAGCATAGTTCTAATGCGGTCCATAGATACAATGTAAATGTTTTAAATGCCTCTGCAACAGCATTGCAATTGCAGCTACAATGTCTATATTTGCTCACATTTTTCCACAATATCAATATTCGCAGCGTTGCAATAACCACAATTTAGAATCATGCTAGTAAGTTTGGCATCTACATGTTTTTCCAAAAAGCATATTATATCCTTCATTTCTGTATAACAAGTTCAATGCTGGCAACAACTAAACCAATTTTTGCAGGATCTAATTTAGGAAATGACAAATATTTAATCATGTTGTAGCAAACCATTGAACTATATATCAATAATACAGAAAAGAACTTCCAATCACAACTACATTGAATCACAGAAATCCTATCATATACGTCCTCTTCAAAAAACTCAACGAACCAAATATAACAGAAACTCGTGTTGTTAAGTAGCAGCCCTTATGGCACTACAACTTAGACGAATTTGAACAAATCACTATTGTTTTATGCTACACTATTTAGTACAAAATGCTGTCAAAAAAAGGCTAACACAATATTATATATCACAATTGCATAGCAGAACTTGAAAAACCAGTTGTTTTCAATGATCCAAACATAGCAACACTACTATAAATCACATGTATTATTCAAAGCAAACATCATTATATTACATAGATACACTCAAAACCCAACTAGCAATCAAAAACCCTTCTACACAAAGTAACCTAACCCGTCCCGTTGCTTTTATTCGAATCTAAAACACAACAAACAAGTTCAACTTTCAATGATAAGAAGAATTACCATTAACATTTAACACCATTGATCACCTTCTCACTCCCCGCATCACCATCCTTAACCTTCTCCTCCTCCTCCTCATCATCATCGGACTCCAACGTAAAATTCTCCACAGAACTCTCCAAAGAATGCATCTCAGCACCAAGTGGCGTATACTTCAAACCCTCGGTCTTTCGACCCAAATCTTCGACTTTACCACAAGTAAACGAATAAAACCCAACAAGCACAACAACCATAAGAGCAAGATGACAATTAAACTGCAGCGTGGCAATGGCTCTGGCTCTATGATACTCAGGATGCCCCTTACATCTCAAACTAAAATTCTCTTTACTAACCAGATGTAAATTACAACCCTCTGCAACAAAATTGGAGGAAAACAGAGAAAACCCCATTTGAACAAACCAAGTTCCTTGCAAAATAAGGCCGATTCCCCTTCCCAATTTGGGGACATTGGATTGGTAACTACCCAATTGAAGCAAAGTAGAGAAAACACAAACAGCAATAGGAACTAACAAGAGATCGTAATAGCGATTCTCGATTCCGGTAGGATCTTTTCGTTGAAGATAAAATAAAAGAAACTCCTCGGCGAAACCGAATGCGATGATTAGGTTAAGAAAAGGCGAAGGGAGGAAAGGAAGAAAGAGTGAGAGAAGTGAGTGGATTAGGAAGAGTGATGAGATAGGTAGGGTTTGGAGATGGAGCGGTAACGCGACGGCGTCGTTTGAGGTGTGGGAGATGAGAATTGAGACGATGGAGGATAGTGTGATGAGAGAGGTGAAGATTGAGAGAGTGATGTGGAAGAGTTTGTTGAGTTTGTTGGATTGGGAAGTGAGGAGAGATTGGAGGGAGCCTATGAGGATGAAACCTGCGCCTGTTAGGGCGAAGGAAATCAGTGACATTGGTGTGAATTTGTGATGAGATTTGGTTTCGGAAGTTTGAGATGGAGGTGATGGGTTTTGAGATGGAGAAGGTTCCTCGCTTATACCAAATTCAACTTCTCTAATCCCCGTTATGATGTTGTCTATTTTGAAAAGTAGTAATTGGAGGCAACCGATTCTAATTAAGGGTGGTAAAATTAATTGGGTCCGTTCGATTGGTTTGTTTGATCCGTTATTTTTACTGAATTTGAAGCGGTCAGATATTGTGCCTAATTGGAAAGCAAGAAGTGTAATTAAAGGTCTTCTTGCTAAATTCTGATAGAGAAGGCTCAGTTGTATCTAGATGCTATGAGTTTTCATGCTTTTGAGGAGATCTTGGCTCTATTGATCTACGGTTTGGTATTATTCCCTAATCCAGACCAACTCATAGATGGGAACACCATCAAAATATTTCTTACTCATAACCCTGTGCCTACTTTGCTTGGAGATATTATGCACTCTCTTCACACTCGTACTATGAGAGAACGAGGGACTCTCATGTGTTGCATACCTTTACTATCCAGGTGGTTTATTTCGCACCTTCCCCGGTCAGTGGTTTGAGGTGGTCTCAAAGGATGATGTCACTCTCTCATTCAGATATCTACTGGTGTTCCCGATCTCAGAATGCCATCACTATTATTGACCTCTATGGGGAATTCCCTAATGTGCCACTCCTTGGAATAAGGGGAGGTATTACCTACAACCCTTCTCTAGCTCTAAGTCAATTTGGTTATGATCTAAGAGACGGTCCTCATGGTATGATTATCCAACATATTGTATTTGATTACGAGAATGATCCTCAAGGTTACTGTCAAAGGTTTATACGTGCTTGGGGCATGGTGAATAAGATTGATAGTAAGACTTTGGGATACAAAAAATCCATTCCTTTGGAGCCATATCTCATATGGGTGTGATCTCATGCTCAAAATCTTATAATACCATATCCTGCTGTCCTACCAGTAATTATGGAGCCTGTTATTGAAGGAGATATTCCTCATACCATTTTTCATCCAGATATGCCTACTGACCTTGAAGAGCTACAAAAGTCTTTGATTCAACTTAAAGAAGAAAAAGACACCTTTGAGACTCAATTCTATGCTAGTGAGAAGAAAATGTTGGAGTTGACAAAACAACTTCACGAAGATCAGAGTCTTAATGCATATGTCAACACAAAGAGGAAGCGTCCATGGAAGACTTGAATATCAGGTCTTGGGAGTTCATAAGTTGTTTCCTTGTAACCTTTTTTGTTTTCATTGTAAGCCTAAAAGGCAATTATAATTTGAACTTATTAATAAGAGTCTTTGTTTATGTTCCTTTTTTATCAACAAATTTAAATCTCACAAGGTCCTTGAAAACATTACATATGCATCTACATGCCATACGTATCATTACATAACATGTCTCCAAGACAAGTTTCTCATCTTCTTGTTGTTTATCTAAGGCAAAAACGGCTCTTGAACAGACAGTCAAAGAACTCCAGGCTCAGAATGCTCAGTTCCAAGAGATGTTCCTAAATTTATCCAAGGGGCAAGAAGAACTGAAGGTGATCACCAACGAGAAGAAGAAGAATACAAAGAAACCAATTGGCATCCTTAACATGGGGAGAAAGTTCAGAGGCCCATTCAAGCGAGCTCAAGATCTTGATATCCCATTGGACGAAGACGACGAACGGGATGAAGATGGTAAGAGTGTTAAAACCGAAAGAAGCAATCATGGTTCTGATAAATATTTTGATGAAGAGGAAGAGGATTATTTGGATGAACAATATCCCTCTGCTGGTGAGAAATATAAGCTGCTAGAAGAGCGTCTGAAAGCTATGGAGATCTAGAAGGTGTCTGGCTTGAACTTTGAAGAATCAGGTTTAATCTCAAGAGTCGTCATCCCTTCTAAGTTCAAAACCCCTACCTTTGCTAAGTATGATGGAGTTTCTTGCCTGAAGCTGCATTTGAGATCATATGTTCAGAAAAATTCAACCACACTCTGCTGAAAAGAAATTATGGTTGCATTTATTTTAAGAGAGTTTGTCTATAACACAATTGGAATTGTATTATCAACTCGAAGGTACCAATATCCATACCTGGGAAGATTTAGTTGTAGCTTTCTATAAACAGTATCAGTATAATTCTGATTTGGCACCAACCCGCATGCAACTGTAGAGTATGACCATGGGCTCTAAGGAAGGCTTTAAGGAGTATGCACATAAATGGAGAGATCTTGCAGGCATAGTTCAACCTCCTTTAGTTGATAGGGAACTGGTTGACATGTTCATGAGTACGCTAACAAGTTCTTTCTATAATCATCTACTTGGAAGTTCTTCAGTCGGTTTCACTGAACTGATATTGACATGGGAACATTTTGAGAATGGAATCAGAAGTGGTAAAATTCAGGTGGCTACATCTTCGAATACTGTGAAGATGTCATATAATGGTAAGAAAGAATCAAATGATATGTACGCCCAGAAGGGTCGTAATAAGAGTTACCACAACCAATCTGTGGGGGCAATTTTGATCTTTAATCATGCACCAACGCAACATCAACAATAAGGCAATCAATCTAGGAAAGAGGCACCCAGGAGACAGTTCACCAAAACCAACATGATGTTGTCTCAAGCATTGCAACACATGTTCAAGGCAGATCTGATTACATTGAAGGACCCTCCTCATAATCCCAATACTTCCTCTCCCCATTACAATCCTAATGCAAGGTGTGCCTATCATTCCAATAGTCCCATACATGACACCAACTATTATTTGGCGTTGAAAAATAAAATTCAAGATATGATTGACTCTAAGGAGATTGAATTTGATCCTCTTGAGACTCCAAATGTGATCACTGCACCTATGCCTAATCATGACAAAGGCGTTAATGTTATTGATGATGTTTATTATTTTTCTGCTGTGAGTGACTTAACTACTCCTTCGATGATTATTAAGAAAAAATTGTTGCAATCCGGTTTATTTCCGTGTTACGTTGAAAATTGCTACTATTGTGCGTCCCAATCTAATGGTTGTGTACTGTTGAAAGAAGGTATTCAATGTTTGATGGATGACCGTGTAATTCTATTTGAGAAGACTCCTTCTGTGAAGAGCTTTTGTAAAAGTATGTCTCAAGACCCGGAGCTTAAAGGCATGTCCATGATTACAATTTCCAGTACTCTTGTAAGGATCACTTCTAAGGGTCCTATGAAGATTACTGTTGAGCCTGGCGTTGCTCCTCTGATCATTACCGCACCGGGGCCAATTCCATATTCCTCTGACAAAGTTATCCCTTGGAATTGTGGAGCTGATATCTACTACCATGGTGTCTGTTGTACCCCAAAATTTTCCCTCTCACTTATCAAGAATTTCCTCATAAGATCTCTTTGACTCAAGACTGCATTAGGATTTGACTAGCTCAAGACACCTCCTCAAGCACTAATGACCAAAATTAGGGTTTGAGTTTGCACAAGGATTTTTGGACTATCAATGCTTCATATGGCTTTCAAGGATCATCATGGACCCCCAAGATTACTCATGTCAAGTTTCAAGCTCTAAATCACATTTTTGATCAGTCAATTGGATAGTTGACCTAAAAATCAGCTGTATTGGGGAAAAAGTCAACCATGGCCAATTTTTAGCCTAATTTCATAATTTTTGATCCACATCAACATCTTAGACTCATATGTATCATTTGATCAAGTTTGGACCATAATTCCCTAAGAAATTTGATCAATTCATCAAAAGGGCAAAATGGTCAAAATTAGGGTTTTTGACTGAGAAGGGGCAATTTTTGATTTTTAACCTAGCAAATGGTCAATTGGTTTAAGGCATGATATCAAGAGTTAAATTGCATCATCTTGACCTGATGACATGGTTCAAAACATTGCAAACCCATTGGATTGACAAATGAATTTTTACGTCAACTGATCAAAAGTCAATTGTGCATTGAAAAGTCAAAATTTGACTTTTTGGTCAAATTCAAGTGCCAAGGATCATAATTCATCAAAACATGTTAAAATGTGAAACTTGTTCATCAATAAACCAAAGATTTAAGATTTGGATTTGAAAAGTTGAAAAATTCTAACTTAGAAAATTTTCTAAGTATAGAAAATTTCTTATTTTTTCTCAACTTTAGGCCAAATTTTTACCATGATACAAAATGATTCAAAGGAAGTTCCCAACATGAAAGTTTTAGATCTCCATGAAATCTACAACTTTTCTTCACACAATTTCTCCTAAAGATGCTTGGATTTCAAGATATAATTTTGTGAATACATGCTCGTGAACTAAAATAACTTAGTGAAATTTTGCCCTAGTTAGGCAGGTTTTTGACCTAACTTCATGGCAACTTTTCACCTAGTTCCGAGAGGAATATTCAAAAGCATTTCAAATATGGGTTGTAGATCATATTACAAGCTTTCCAAAATGTCCAAGAAATCCTTGAGATCATTCTTTAGTAGGGAGAATCGAAGAGACGAAGTTAGGGTTTTCAAACTTGATTATAGGTCATTTCCATGAAGAACAAGTTTTCAAATTTGCAAATTGGCTGTACAATCTTCACTTTTCAGGCGTCAAACTCGTTTTACACTCCACCATTAATGGATTGCACAAGGTTTCATGCCCTAAAACCAAGCATTCAATGCATTGTACAAGGAAATATTCATTTTTGGAAGAAAGGCAACATTGCCATTTTGAAAAAGCATACTTTTTACATTTTTCCATTTCTTGAGCCTTGGACTTGTTCTTTCTGCACAAACCAAGTCTCTAAACCTGAACAAAACATGTTTAAAGCTTCAAGCCACCCTATAAGATCAGATTGATTCCTTAAGAAGTCACTTCTCACACTTGCTTCAAAAACAAGAAATGTAGCAAGACATGTGATCTTGTACTTCTGAGCAAGCACAAGTCATTCAACCTTTTTCTCTATATAAAGCCATCATTTTGCAACTAAATCCATGCATGCCCAAGCCTTGAAACACCTTAGAATTAGAAATTGCATACCAAGCCTCCAAACTTGCCATTTCTGAGTTGTAAACTGAATCTTCCATTCCACTCGTGCGTTTTCATGCCTTTTGCTTTCCCAAGCTTCCTTACCATATAAGTAAACTATCCTACACCCTGAAACATCACTGTAACTCCATCTTCCCCGTTGTTGAAGTTCAAAAGCAGAGTAACACATGTGGACTTCTCCAGACCATTCCAGCCACCCTTAAGACAAGCTAAGCATTGCATTAGCTTCCTAGAGGTTCAAGGAAGCTAACCTGATCATCACAACATCCTAAAGCAAGCTCATTTTCAAAACACGATTTCCATTTTCAAGGTGAGTTTTCTGTTTTTCTAACTCTTGATACAGGCATGGTAGCTTTCCATTTGTGAATATAGAATGTAGGCATCATTGCTACGAAGCTGTACATATCCATAGCTTCCATTTATTTGGCTTGAGTTTAGAGAATTTTAAGTTTGAAGTTTTTGAAAAAATTAGGTTAAGAATTAGGGCGAACAAAATTCTCTCTTATCTTGGACTTATAGTTTTAGTTATGCACATGGTTAGAATCGTGAAGTAAAATGATGTAATGTTCATGTTATCACTTTCCATTTTTGTTGAGAAATGAAAAAGTTACAGGGGGTCCGGCTGGCCAAAGGTTGAAGATGAAGTACAGGGCAAGGAAGTGTTTTATGTTATGTATTTTTGTTTTCATTTAGACTAACAGAAGTACAGCCACCCCAGTGGTAAGGAAGCGCGCAAAAACACCCTAGGTCACGGGTTCGAGCCTTGGTGCTGCCTTTTGCAATTTTTCATACTTTTTTTCCATTTTCTGTTGTTTTTGCAGCATGGGCTTCAGCACATTGGGCCCCTATTATTTTTTGCTAACTTTCTGCCTCCCATTTGCTTTCAACACCCCTGGCCCAAATATTTTATTTATTTGTTTTATTTTATTTTTATTTTATCAAATATATTTTCTTAATAATAAAAAAATCATAAAAATGTAAAAATGATAAATATTATATTTTTGTTTTATCTTATTTTATTTTCTCATAAACAATATTTATTTTTATATAAAGTTATATACTATCTTTTTTATTTAAACTTGTGAATTAAATTAAAATTAGGTTAAATACTTATTTTTCTTCATACATATTAAATATTTATTTTAACATATAAAAAGACCAAAATACTTCATAAATACCATATATTATTTTTAATACAAAAATACAAAAATACTTAAAGAAATTTATTTCCTTTTAATAAATAAGAATTAGGGTTTAATCAAAATCTTTTCTAAAAAATAATTTCCTTCCTTAATTAATTTAAGTTTAATCTTGATTTGTTTATTAGGCTTAGGTTAAAAAATTTTTTTACATAAAAAAGAACAAAACAAAACCTTCTTTTGCATTTACATATCTTTGCATATTTAAATTATCTTGTACATTATTTATTCCAATACTTGTATAAATTCAATTTGGTTGTAATAGATTAATTAGGTTTATATTATCGCAATCCCCATTCATCAATTGTATACCCCCCTCCCACAAAAGGTTGTAATAGCGTAGTAATC
Source organism: Vicia faba (assembly GCA_948472305.1). Classification (NCBI taxonomy): domain Eukaryota; kingdom Viridiplantae; phylum Streptophyta; class Magnoliopsida; order Fabales; family Fabaceae; genus Vicia; species Vicia faba. The sequence goes on from OX451740.1 coordinate 204,731,860, forward strand.
TTTAAATTTCGCAATTTATCGCTTTACATAACATGTTAGTAATTAGGGTTTGTATGGTAAGATAAAATCAATCAAATAGAAAATCCTAATCAAAGATAAAATCAAGCATGAAAATGACACACTTGCATACAAGGCACCCTTAGGGTTATCCCACTTGGTTGCCTTATACAAATGGCTATATTACGCATGTAAAGTGTCTTAGCAAAAACAAACAAATACAAGATCATAGACCCTCGATGACGCTATTCAAAGTTGCCTTAAAAAAATGATCTTAGTCCCTCAAAAATGCTAAGATACTTTGCAACATTGCTAATCATGGCTATACGATGACCCGCACCCGTCCCGTTTACATCCAAAGATAGGTTTGCTTACCAAATCAATGGTAAGACGACAATATCAAAGAAAAAGAAAATGAACAACAAAGACATTTAAGTAGGTAGATTGCTTTTAGTTACTTGCTCCATTTCAAAATAAAACATCCTTGCTATTTTCAAAACCAACACCTACACATTTCAAAACATCTTACAAAATTGAAAACATTTTCAAAAAAGATCAACATCTTTGTATACATTCTTACGAATGAGAATCATTACAAAGATTGCCTAAACGATGGCCTCTTTACAAAATACTTTCAAAAAATACACAAAGCACAATTTCAAACAAAAGCAAGTGATCTAGCAAGTAACTAAGAGACCATGGATGAAAAGGGTGCTAATATCTTCCCTTTTCATAATCTACCCCCCGAACTCAAGAAACAATCTCAAAGGTATTTCCTGTGCTTTTTCACCTTTCCTTTTGGATAAAAGAAAATTCGGTGGCGACTCTTGCTAACCGCAATATTTGCGATAAAACACAAAACAATTAAGTTAGTTCTCCCACCGTATCACAGAACTGGCGACTCTTCTGGGGATAATTCTAAAAGTGGGGTTACCTTAGGGATTAGATCACATTTACTTGCTTACATTGTTTGATTTGTTTGCTTTACATTATGGTTATTTGTTTGGGTTTGAATCCTCTACCCGGATTTAGGATACAATATAGCTAAGTAGCAATACATTTTTGAAACTGTGCGGGGTATACCGAGATGGTCTAAGCAATAGTTATGTTAGTGCAACATATTTGTGGGTACCAGTAGCCTTTGATTTAATCAAAGAGAATACAGGGCCGCTGAGTGATGTCATCAAGCACTAATGAACTTCTAGGACCTTTACTTGACCACCTTGGCCTTTAGGATGTAGTGAGATGACCGGCTTTGGTGCAGTATGAAGTTGGTAGATACTCGATACTACACTCATTGAGGTTTGGTTTCTTGGGATATTTCGGTCGCCATTAAAGAGGCTTGAGCTGAAACAATGACCAAGGAAATTTTTTGGTGATATTGAGCTCCTTAGAACCCGATTACTATTACTAGGACAAGTTTGAGCCAACTAAACTTCAAGAGGGTACTTACCTATAAAATCCATGCAAGCCTAAAACCTAAGGATTTGTTTTCTTTGCTTGCATATGCATACTTGTACATAACATCATGGACATCATGAACATCATATACATTCACTAATCATTTCAAGGATTTTGGGGATTCATCTTTGTTCTTGTTTTGTAGGATATGGATTCACTTCGCAGGAAAACTATTCAAGTCAACCTTGTGAGAATTCCTCCACAACTAAAGGAGCTAGTTTCAAGAATTCCCGAGGACTCTCCGTTCACCGAGAGACATGTTCGCCTACTCAACTTGGTCACCTCCAACACAGATGAGGATATAATGAAGGTACTCTTTCAGTTCTTTGATACTTTGCACCATTACTTCACATTTCCCGACTATCAACTTGTGTCTACTTTGGAAGAATTCTACCAACTCTTGAGGATTCCCATTCTCAATCAACTACCTTTCAACGGTACAAAAAGAGATCCAAAGCCAGAAGAGATTGCTCAAGCTCTACACTTGCACCCATTTGATGTCACAATTCATTGGGAAACAAGGAGTGGTGTCAAAGGTTTCCTATCAAAGTTCCTGTTTGAGAAAGCCCAAAGCTGTTGGAATTCCCTAGACTTGCAAGCCTTTTAGGAAATTGTGGCCCTTCTCATCTATGGGATGGTTTTGTTTCTAAATCCTGACCAACTCATAGATGTCAACACCGTCAAAATCTTCATATCACGTAACCCGGTGCCTACATTGCTAGGGGATATCCTACACTCTTTTCACACTCGCACGATGAGGAAAAGAGGGGTCCTTATGTGTTGCACTCCTATCTTGGCAAAATGGCTTATTTCTCATCTTCCCCGAGCAGTCTTAAAGAATGAGCAAGGTTCAATGTGGTCATGAAGGTTAATGACGCTCAAACATTCAGACATTCATTGGTGCTCCCGTTCCAAAGAGAATGTTGTCATTGTCGACCATTGTGGAGAATTTCCTAATGTCCCTTTACTTGGAATTAGGGGAGGAATCACCTACAACCCATGTTTAGCCTTAAGGAAGTTTGGTTATGCCCGAAGGGATGGCTCGCACGAGATGCTGATTCAAGGTTTGGTATTCAACTACGACAACGATGATCAAGGTCTTCGCCCGAGATTTATCCGAGCTTGGAGGATGCTAAACAAGGTGGATAGCAAGACTTTGGGGCACAAGAATTCCATCCCTCTTGCGCCTTACCTCAAATGGGTACGAGCTCGTGCTCAGAGTCTTATGATGCCTTACCCCCCATTCTCCCGGTAATCATTGAGCCTGTCAAGGAGGGAGATGTTCCATACACTATCCTACATCCTGACATGCCCACATCTCTTGAAGACCTACAAAGGGATTGGATACAACTCAAAGGAGAGCGAGATACTTTCGAAGCCCAATTCTATGCAAGCGAGAAGAAGGTTTTGGAACTCACTAGGCTACTTCATGAGGAACAGACTCTGAATGCCTACATTACACCGAAGAGGATGCACACTACTCTTCTATCTTAGAGTTTTGTATTATTTTGTCCAAGGGGCATTGATGTACTCAAACTTTATCTTATTAATATAACGTGTGTTTCTTTTCTGTATAAAACAAATTTGAATCTTTGAAATCCTTGAAAACATTGCATATGCATATACCATTCATCATAACATAAGCAGGTTTTTGCAACAAGTCTCCTCATCTCTCTACTGTTTATTTCAGTAAGATGGATCTCGAGCAAACAATGATAGATCTTCAAGCCTATAATGCGCAGTTTCAATAGTTTCTCATGACCCTAGCCAAGGGGTAAGAAGAATTGAAAACTCTGCTATCTGAAGAGAGGAAAAAGAAAACAAAGAAGGTGACTGGAGTCTTAAACATGGGGAGAAGATTTCAGGGACAAACAAGAAGGACTTTGAATTTTGCAACAACATCCAGTGAAGGAGAAGGGAAAGGAAAGGAAACAGTTGTCCCGTCAGAATCAGAAGAAGACGAGGAAGAAGAGGAAGACTACTCTGAGGAACAGTATCCTCCAACTGATGACAAGTACAGGCATCTCGAAGAGAGTTTGAGCGCAATGGAAATACAAAAGGTGTCGGGCTTAGACTTTGAAGAATTGGGACTAGTGTCGGGGATTGTGATTCCTATGAAATTCAAAGTGCCTATGTTTACAAAATATGATGGAGTGTCATGCCCTAAAATGCATCTCCGGTCATATGTGAGGAAAATTTAACCCCACACTGCTGATAAAGACTTATGGGTACATTTCTTCCAAGACAGTCTGTCTGGTACTTAACTTGACTGGTTCTACCAACTAGAAAGGGCTAATGTACACAATTGGGAAGATCTTGCCGCAGCTTTCTACAAGCAATATAAATACAATGCTGATTTGGCACCTACCCGTACTCAACTCCAGAGTATGGCCATGGCCTCCAATGAAGGTCTCAAGGACTATGCACAAAAATGGAGAGATTTGGTTGGAAGAGTTCAACCCCCTCTGTCTAAGAGAGAATTGGTAGACATGTTTTTAGGCACTTTATCTGGTCCCTTCTTCAATCATTTAATCGGAAGTTCATCTGCAGGCTTTACCGAACTAATATTAACTAGAGAGAGGGTGGAAGCTAGCATAAAAAGTGGAAAGATTCAGAAGGATTCATCTTCTTCTACAGCTATAAGGAAACCTTTCATCGGGAAGAAAGAGGTAGCTGCTGTATATCCGCAAAAGAACCAGGATAGGGCCAGACACCGACCAATGGTGGGGGCTATTATGATTCCCAAGCCTACATCTGATCAACAAAGAAGTGATCAACCAAGGGTGGAAAGGCCAGTCAGGCAATTCACCCGAATTAACATGAATTTGTCTCAAGTATTACCGCATCTTCTGAGATCCAACTTGGCAACCTTGAAAGAAGCTCCGAAAAACCCCAATACAACATCCCCTCATTATCACCCCAATGCTCGTTGCACATATCACTCTGAAAGTTCTGGTCATGATACTAATAACTGTTGGGCCTTGAAAAACAAAATACAAGACCTCATTGAAGCAAAAGAAATTGAGTTTGATGCGCCCGAGAAGCCAAATGTCATTTTTGCTCCTATGCCCAGACATGGTCACAATACCAATGCTATTGAAGAAGATTTATTTGTTACCACAGTTGATGAACTCATGACTCCACTACCAACCATAAAAATGTAAAAATGATAAATATTATATTTTTGTTTTATGATTATTTTATTTTCTCATAAACAATATTTATTTTTATTTAAAGTTATATACTATATTTTTTTATTAAAACTTGTGAATTAAATTAAAATTAGGTTAAATACTTATTTTTATTCATACCTATTAAATATTTATTTTAACATATAAAAAAACCAAAATACTTCATAAATACCATATATTATTTTTAATACAAAAATACAAAAATACTTAAAGAAATTTATTTCCTTTTAATAAATTTGAATTAGGGTTTAATCAAAACCTTTTCTAAAAAATAATTTCCTTCCTTAATTAATTTAAGTTTAATCTTGATTTGTTTATTAGGCTTAGGTTAAAACTTTTTTTTACATAAAAAAGAACAAAACAAAACCTTCTTTTGCATTTACATATCTTTGCATATTTAAATTATCTTGTACATTATTTATTCCAATACTTGTATAAATTCAATTTGGTTGTAATAGATTAATTAGGTTTATACTATCGCAATCCCCATTCATCAATTGTATACCCCCTCCCACAAAATGTTGTAATAGCGTAGTAATCTTTAAATTTCGCAATTTATCGCTTTACATAACATGTTAGTAATTAGGGTTTGTATGGTAAGATAAAATCAATCAAATAGAAAACCCTAATCCAAGATAAAATCAATCAAATAGAAAACCCTAATCCAAGATAAAATCAAGCATGAAAATGACACACTTGCACACAAGACACCCTTAGGGTTATCCCACTTGGTTGCCTTATACAAAATGGCCATATTACGCATGTAAAGTGTCTTAGCAAAAACAAACAAATACAAGATCATAGACCCTCGATGACACTATTCAAAGTTGCCTTACAAAAATGATCTTAGTCCCTAAAAAATGCTAAGATACTTTGCAACATTGCTAATCATGGCTATACGATGACCCGTGCCCATCCCGTTTACATCCAAAGATAGGTTTGCTTACCAAATCAATGGTAAGACGACAATATCAAAGAAAAAGAAAATGAACAAGAAAGACATTTGAGTAGGTAGATTGCTTTTAGTTACTTGCTCCATTTCAAAATAAAACATCCTTGCTATTTTCAAAACCAACACCTACACATTTCAAAACATCTTACAAAATTGAAAACATTTTCAAAAAAGATCAACATCTTAGTATACATTCTTACGAACGAGAATCATTACAAAGATTGCCTAAACGATGGCCTCTTTACAAAATACTTTCAAAAAACACACAAAGCACAATTTCAAACAAAATCAAATGATCTAGAAAGTAACTAAGAGCCCATGGAAAACCATGGATGAAAAGGGTGCTAATACCTTCCATTTTCATAATCTACCCCCCGAACTCAAGAAACAATCTCAAAGGTCTTTCCTGTGCTTTTTCACCTTTCCTTTTGGATAAAAGAAAAGTCGGTGGCGACTCTTGATAACCGCAACATTTACGATAAAACATAAAACAATTAAGTCAGTTCTCCCACCATATTACATCGTCAAGCAAGAATCATTGGTTGTTGAAGATGAAAATACCGAAGCTACTGATCTCAATGTTGACAATATTGTTGGGACTAATAAGGTTACCAGAAGTGGAAGTGTTTTTCTCCGGAGATCTCTCCAAAGGCTATTATTACACAAATCTGTAGCACTACTATTGAATCAACTGTTGAGACTCGAGGCAAAGAATAGATGAATAAACCTGCTCAGACTAAGGCACCGAAAGAGGTTACTGTTGAAGATACTTCCAAGCAAGAGATAGAGGAAGTACCAAAGATTATTCGAAAGAGTGACTATAAGATTGTTGAACAGTTGAGGCAGACCCCCTCCAAAATATATATGATATCTCTGTTGTTATGCTCTGAAGCTTAAGCTCAAGCTTTGTTGATGTTTCTGAAATGTGCTCATGTACCGCAGGAAATCTCTGTTGATCAGTTCGAAAATTATGTTACTAGCCTGACAACTGATAATGGGCTAGGCTTTTTGGACATTGATTTAACTCCCATAGGAAGGAACCATAATAAGGCCCTGCATGTCTCTATTGAGTGTAGGGGCACTACCTTATCTCATGTGTTGGTGAACACAGGTTCCTCATTGAATGTATTATTGTGATACGGTGGCAGAACCGACTGTTTTTACTGGTTTGCGTTTTCTGTTTGCAAAATGTCGCGGTAAGCAAGAGTCGCCACCGACTTTTATTTCATCCAATCATGGAAAAGGAAAAAATAACAGAAAAAACCTTTTTTCGAGATATTCTGAGCACAGGGGGTAGATTATAGAAAGGGAAGGTGTTAGCACCCTTTCTATCCGTAGTTATCTACGGGCTCTTAGGTACTTGCTCATTTTTCCAAATTGCTTGTGTGTGTTTGTCTTGAAAATGTTTTACTTCGTGATAATCCTTGTATCAGTCCTCAAGGATGTGACGAAGTTTGTTTTGAAAATTTGTTCTGAAAGGGGTTTGTGTGAAAAAGTTTTCATTGAGCAAGTACTTAAGATTCTACCTACTCGAAAAAAGATTGTTCGTTCTATTTCCTTTAGACAATGCTATCCTACTATTAAGGAGTAGGTAGCACCATCGTTGGAGTTGTAAGGGACATTCGAAAGGGACAAGTACAATCTCTAAAGCAATAGTTAGAAAACTTTAGTAGTAACCCTAGAGTCTTAAGATCTTTCCGAGGCAACATTTTCGAGGTAACATTTCCGAGGCAACATTCGAATGGGACATTTTGATCTTTTTAGACTAGAGGGCCCCCACTAAAATTTCCTATGCTTAATGACTGTTTACCGAAGGCAACCGGAGTGAGGCAAACCCTAGGAGTGAATATGTGCATGTGAAGTTTTTTCAGTTATTTAGTCTTTGCACATTAGGTGATCTACCGTTTTAAATTTCAAGCATTCTTTTCATACAATCCTATTAGCCATACATCTAGACAGTTAAAGATTGCAGGAATTTAAAGTGCGAGAAAATAAAACCTAGCTATTACAAGGCTTCGGGGAGGGGATTAATTACATAACCAAAAATTGGGGATTAAACAATAAATAAAAGCCCTAGATCAACTATTACAAACCCTTAGCAATTACAAAATAATGGAAAAATAATTAACAAGCGTGCGTAAAATTAAATGCGAGGACAATTGAAATAACCTAAAACCCTAATTGAGAGGAAAAGTGTTTTTGTGGATTTTTATTTGAGAAAAAAATTTAAATTACAACTCAATTAAACCTAATTTCTAATTGTTTTTAAATTACGAAAGAAATTAAATTAACCTAATTTTCTAATTAAATAGTTTCAAGAAAAATAAAATATTTTATACAAAAAGATTTTGTATGTTTTTTGGTTTTTTATTTGAGAAAAGAAATATAAATTGTAAAATTAAAACCTAGATTCTATTTGATTTTAAATGAAACAAAAATTAAATTTACCTAACTTACTAATTAAATTAAATAATTTATTATTAAAAAAAATGCTTTTTGTGTTTTTGTGATTTATTGATTTTATGATTAATTAAAAAACAATTAATTTTGGTGAAAAATAATTAAACAAAATAATTAAAACAAAAGAAATAAATAAAGAAAAGAAAAAGAATGGGCCTGTATGCTAGCAAAAAGGGGGTGTGAAGCTGAAATTCCAAGCCCAATAATGCCGAGTCCAGTCAACCACGTTGGATCCTGTGCATCATTGACTTTGAGGTGCATCATAGTACTTCAGGATGGGATGCGTTGGATTCAATGCTATACTGATCAAGTGGTTGGATGCTGATGACACATGGTAGGCGTGTGAGAGAGCATTGTATGGGATCTGCAGAGAAATATGAAGAAAATAATAAAATGCACACGCCTGGGATTGAACCTAGGACGTGTACATCAAAGGCACGCTCCTCAACCGTCTGCGCTAGCTTGTCAACTTGCATATATAATGAACAAATAAAATAAAAGCTAAAAACAAATAATATGCCAGAAAAGCGCGCGAGATTCAAATCAGCCAGTCATGGGCTGCCACGCATCATCTTCTTCACTGCAACCATCATTTAAGGAGAAAGACTTTTACCTACAGACACAAGTCTGTAGCTATAGCCCCTCCAAATTTCAAAAATGCACAATACACACGATAAATGATTTCTAATTACATAGCTCCATTCGTGGTGATCTCGTGAACACCCTGGTACCCTTCTTTTTGGCTAATTTCACCTGTGTAAGAAAACCCTAAATTGCACACGTAAATCCTAACAATGGCAACGACATGTATAGGGTTCAAAAACACAATAAAATAATGGAGTTAGCTTGCAAACATGATGAAGATTACAAATATATGAATAAAATGGATTTATAATGCGTAAAACATAGAAATCGAATTTGAGTTTGGGATGCAAACCGTGATACTTCTATGCGAGGATTCTTGATGTTTTGAAGCCTGCAAATGGTTGGGAATGCTTCTTGAGATGCCAAGGAATTGATTTATGGCTTTGAATCGTCTTGAATAGCCCTCTATCCCAGAATTTGAACCTCACTTTTTTGTCAAAAATCTTGAGTTTGCTTTGGCCTTTTCACGACTGTAACCCTTGTCCTTTTGAATTGGAATTGTTATACACTTATAGTAGACTGAATTAGGTCAATAAAATTGGCATGAGTTTTGAGATATAATGGAAATTGGATTTGATTTGCTCTTGTATGATATATTTCTAAAATAAGCTTCAATCCAATCTTTTTCAATCCAAATCCACTTTGCACGAATTGGCTGGCATGTTTGCTGTACATGGACTCAAAAGATGCACAAAAAATCCATGATTTGATTTGATTTCATTATTTTACCATTTAATTTGATTTATTTTTATTTAAATGAATAAAAAAATCAAAATAAATGATAAAAAGTAATAAAATAATAGGTGGAAAAGCTAAGGGGTAGTGGGTCCTATTAGCAACATGTTTCAAACAAGAAAACATGGGCCCCTTTGGAAAAAATGAAAATTTGATCAATGTTAACTTTTGACAATTTTCCAAAAATTTCCAACTTTGATAATGCACAACTCTATCAATTTTGACCCTAGGAGGGTGTTCTTGGAATTTTTAGAAAGCTTAGGATGTCCTCTAAACAACCATTTTGGCTTCATCTCAATTGGATCTTCCATGTCCATGTATGAAGCTTTGACCCAAAAGGTGTTTTTGTTGACTTTTCAAAAGGACCTATAATGTAAAAATTCATATCTTTTTATGAGTGCATATTTTGAACTTGTGGGATGAAGATGAATTTTGGGGAATTGAATCCTATTTAAAACGAGCCTTGGATGGAAATTTCTGATAAAGTATGTGGAAGTTATGCTTGGTCAAAATTTGGTTGACTTTTACTAAGAAACCCTAATTTAGCAACTTTTGGGTTTTGATGAATTTGGAGCATTCCTTGAAGAATCATGATCAAACCTTGATCCAATGATGGAAGTCAATTCAAAATGTTAATGTTGACCAAAAATCTTGAATTTTGACTATATGTGGGTCACAGTTGACTTTTAACCTAATATAGTCGATTCTCAAGCATCTGAGCAGTTGACTGAGCAAACTTCTTGTGCATGGCATGAAACTTGACATGTAGGGTCTTGAGAACATATTAGGACCAAGGAGAGCATATTAGATCTTTGTGGTTCACCCATCTTGATGAAAATGGAAACCCTAATTTGAGGTACACTGCCTTAGGAGAGAGTTTGTATGGTCAACTCTGGGGCAAGCTTGAGAAAATTGAAGATCTCAATGGAAATGTATTGAGTAAAATGAGAGGGAAAATTTTGGGGTGCAATAGCTGCCTCTGTTCAATCTTCTTAAACCTGCAGATGTAGATTGGCTTGTCTGCCTTTCATAATCTGAAGGTGGAAGATGATTGAACACTAAAGTGCTTAGAAATTTGCACTCGCATGAAATGTCACTCGACTTGTAACATCGAGAATGGGCTTACAGATGCCATTTAGAGGTTTATGATAGAAGATTTGTCGGAGATGGGCTTAAAGATGCCATCCTGGATGTGGCGGAGAATTGTCAGAGATGGGCTTAAAGATGCCATCCTGGATGTGACGGAGAATTGTCGGAGATGGGCTTAAAGATGCCATCTATAGAGTGTTGATTTCCTGAAACATTCCTTCGATGAGAGTTCCTGTTACTGTTGTTGATGAGGAATCTACTGAGGAACGTTGGTACCTGTCTTGAGAGAAATGGAATTTTAGGAGCTTCAGTTGTCGGTTATTCTACTGGGGGAATGCGAAACCAATCGTGTTTGATTAGATCCAGGTCTTACAGTGTTGTGGACTGCCGTCTGGAGATAAGAGAGAAGGAACCTGGATAGTAAGGTTATGAGAAGGAACCTGGATAGTAGGGTTGCTTCGAAATGAAAGCCTGGATAGTAGGGCTGTGAGAAGGAACCTGGATAGTAGGGTTACTTAGATATGAAAGCCTGGATAGTAGGGCTGTGAGAAGGAACCTGGGTAGTAGGGTTACTTCGATATGAAAGCCTGGATAGTAGGGCTGTGAGAAAGAACCTGGGTAAGGCTGCTTTGTGAGGAGTTTGGGTAATACTGCATTTGAACCGAGAAGGAACCTATGTAAGGTTGCTTTGAGATAAGTTTGTGTAAAACTTCAGGAGGAACCGGGGTAAGGTTACTTTGAGATAAGTTTGTGTAAAACTTCAGGAGGAACCGGGGTAAGGTTACTTTGAGATAAGTTTGTGTAAAACTTCAGGAGGAACCGGGGTAAGGTTACTTTGTGATAAGTTCGTGTAAAACTTCAGAATGAACCGGGGTAAGGTTACTTTGTGATAAGTTCGTGTAGAACTTCGGAATGAACCGGGATAAGGTTACTTTAAGATAAGTTTGTGTAAAACTTCAGAATGAACCGGGGTAAGGTTACTTTGAGATAAGTTTGTGTAAAACTTAAGAATGAATTGGGGTAAGGTTACTTTGAGATAAGTTTGTGTAAAACTTCAGGAGGAACCGGGGTAAGGTTACTCCGATATGACAGCCTGGATAGTAGGGCTGTGAGAAGGAACTTTCGAAGCGATAATTTAGATTAGTTGACCCGTTTGATTTCGGGAACTGAGTTTCCGTTAGTCGTCTATAGATATAACTTATATAACTGCTGGATTTGTTGAAGCTAATCATCTTTTCCTGAAAAGATATCAGGGTTAGTTATATGCGATGCATGAAATGCAGGGTGAGATGATGTTCTCAAAATAACTGAGATTATGTTGTATATGATATGTATGCGTATGTCATGATGTATGTTCATGAAATGCTATCGGGGTATGCTCGCGTCTGGGAAAATAAATCCCTGACAGTTGCTAGAGATTTATAAATATTCTGTCGGGAAGAGATGCTGGAGAATAACTCTGCGGGGACCAAACTTTGGGGGAAGAGATACTCTATTGGTAGACCTGCCGATATGGAGGAACAAATTTAACTGGGGATGAAATTCCGTTGCTGGAAGTGATGAGCTCTATTGGAGATTGAGCTTCTGTATCTGTAGAAATAAACTCTGCTTAGGGGATAAAATTTATGGACTTGCCTGCAATTACGAACCTCGACTCGGGATAGTTATGTCCTGTTTCGGGAAAATTGACATCAATGCCTTTGGATACTTTTACTCTGGGGAGTGTATGTACTGATACTCATGTTCCAAAGCTGGCTCTATCCTGATACCTACTGGGCAGAGGAACCGTCGGGTTTGGCACTTCTTATTTTTCCCTGTTTCTGGAATTACGAGTAATTTTCTTTTGTTTCTTATGCAAACATTTATGGACAACAATCATTTTCAAATGCATATATCAAAAATAAATCATTGGACGTTCTTGCAAAACAAAACAGAAAAAGAAAAATAAACAAATTGAAGTTTTGTAAAAATGACTTGTATTGATTTTGAAATTGGCCTGTAATAGGTGTTTTGTACAAAGAGGCTGACGTTCTAGTAAGAGAATGCCGCCGAAAGATAGAAATTATACAATTTGTGTAAAAGAAAGAAAAACAGCTATGCGAAACAACCCCATTGGGTTCCAACTCTGCTATTGCCTTTATATCTTTAAGCGTCTCATCACTTTGCTACTTGGCCGAAGGTTGATCAGATTGATTGGCGCCGTCTGAGCTTGATAGTCGATACCGAAGTCTGGTTGCAAGATGATCCAATGAGACATAGTGATACGCTTCAATCCCTAACTTTTTCCTGGATTTCCCTTTTTGGTTTTCAATCCACCGAGATACCTTTTTTTTGCCCAAGCCTCCCTTTCGGGTTTTCGACTTGCCGGGTGTACAGATTTTTCATTTTCATCCCTTACTTTTTCTCGAACCATTTTGGTTTGCCGGAAATCCCTTATTTTTTCCTAGGCCAGTCGACCTAGCGGGTCTTTGATCATGCGTAGTATCTTTTCACTATGTCTGCATTGACAGGGTGAGGAAGGTCGTTGCCATCTATGGTTGTTAGAATCATAGCTCATCCCGAGAAAATGCTCTTAACCACAAATGGCCCTTCGCACGTGGGAGTCCATTTTCCCCTGGGATCACCTTGCGGCAGTATGATGCGTTTGATCACCAGATCCCCGACTTGATATTCTTGACGCCTGACTTTCTTGTTAAAAGCCTTGATCATTCACTTTTGATACGTCTGACCACGGCAGATAGCAGTAAGTCTCTTTTCATCGATTAGATTCAGTTGATCAAGTCGAGTTTGGATCCATTCGTCTTCGTTCAAACCCGCATCCTTCATAATCCCGAGAGAAGGTATCTGTGTAACACCCTCTAAAACCCCGCATAAAATTTCGCAAATAATTAAAATCATATTTTCAGAGTACATGTACTAACGAGGATGCTACAATTCTCTTTTAATAAAACAAACAAATTCCTGTCATGCATAACGTAGTAGTAACTCATACATGTTTACACAGCGGAATAATTTAATTAATAAAATCAATGTTATAATATTTTCCAAAATCATCAGGGATTAACACCTGGAAAATGTCAACATCATATTATAATAAAACATAAGGAATTAAACGAGTCTGACTAAAACAGCTCGACAAAACAGACGTTCCCGGAGTTACAACTACCAGAGCATGACCCGGACAATACTAAAACGAAAATAAACTAGAAACGACAAGCCTTCGCCAAGCACCTGAACGAAGCTCCTCAATCTGAAATATTCAACAGTAAGGGTGAGCATCTCAATTATACATTTGATTATACGTTCATAACAATCAATTCAGGAAATCATAAGCATCACCCAATAATTAGCATATTTCATAGTTTACAAAAAACCTTTACAATTCATATACCCATAATATATTATTTTTCATATTTGCAATTAACATCAAACATCGTCAACCATTTAGCAACCATACGTGCCTACAAACAATCAAATACAACATTGGAAAAAATCATCCATTCATGTTATATTCAAGGTAATGCAACACACCCATGCATGTGGTACCACTTTACCGCCCCATTAAATCTCGGGTCACGGATAACTCACCGTTCCATTATATCGCGGACACGGCTACCACCTCAACGTTCCATTAAATCGCGGACACGTATATTGGCCACCATGTTAATTCCACACAATGGGAATTAACAAATGCAACATGATATGTAAGTATGTAACACTCAGCATACTATGAACATCAATCAACATATCATGCACATCAACAACATCAATCATAACAGGATATGGATAGCATGTAATCACTCAGCATACTATTTAAACATCAATCATATCAAGTCATATCATAATTCATGCTCGATAACATTATCCAAAAGCATGGCAATAAAATCCAAAATCAAGCACTGAAAACAAAGTTCAGAAAATCAACACAGTAGCCTCAACACGGGTGCCCGTGTTGTGCAACACGGCCCGTGTTGTAACATATCCAGGAAACACATTTTTTTCTCATTACAGGGGACCAACACGGGTGCCCGTGTTGTGCAACACGGCCCGTGTTGTAATGTGTCCAGAAAACACATTATCTCACCAACACAGAAGAGCAACACGGGTGCCCGTGTTATGCAACACGGCCCGTGTTGCTGAGCGCGTACAGAATTTTCCTGTACCTGTAGCAGCTCAGAACAGCAGCCAAACGCGGGAAAATGCCAGCCAAAACGCGCATTTCGGTACCTAACGACATCGATTTTGTATAATTCAAAACAACACCTCAATTTCCTAATTACCAACAATCATTATAGTAACCTTAACCGGGATTAATCGTCCTTTTTGGGGAAATCTGATAACATTGAGGTTATCCCTAAACCTCTAAGGTAAATTCATGATCATGCAGATATACTCCCAATCCACCATTTGGAACCTAAAATTCCTAATCGATTCATAAAAATTGGGAACCTAACCCTTTTTAACAAAGTTCAATCCTAAGGGTAACGATCCCTACTAACATCTAACAATTGGGGTTTTTCCCTACGATTACCCAAATCAACCGTACATAAACCCATAAACAAAGGTAAATCGAGTAATAGCCCCCCTTACCTTATCAATTAGCAGCTTTGAACTTTTTGAGCGATGTTCTTCGTTCTTCGTTCTTCGTACCTTCAGAGCTCTGCTTCCCAAAATCCCAACTTCTGTGTTATCGTGAATAATGAGAAAAAAATAACTTGAGTTCCAAAACATATCCTTACTTCTTTTGCACCCCCACTCTTTACTAACAACATCCAAGCCCAATAACTTAAAAGAAATCCATATTTCTTATTTCTTTTATTTTCCTCCATATTTCAAAATAAATAATTCCTTTTTATTTTATTAATTCTAATAAAATAATTTCCCAAATTTAAATAAATCAAATAATTGAAATTGGGGTGTTACAATCTGGACTTCTATGGGTAGGACTGCCTCCATGCCATATATCAGAGAGTAAGATGTTGCCCCTGTCGACGTCTGTGCTGAGGTACGGTACCCATGAAGAGTGAATGGTAACATCTCATGCCAGTCTTTATATGTCACCGTCATCTTCTGTACAATCTTCTTGATGTTCTTATTAGCTGCTTCATCAACGCCATTCATCTTCGACCGGTAGGGAGAATAATTATGATGTTGTATCTTGAACTGTTTACAGAGCTCGGTGATCATTGTGTTGTTGAGATTCGTACCATTGTTAGTAATAATTCTCTCTGGTACACCATATCGATAGATCAGATTATGTCGGATAAACCGCGCCACGACGTTCTTGGTTACTGTAGCAAAAGAGGCTGCCTCAACCCACTTCATGAAGTAATCAATGGCTACTAAGATGAAACGATGCCCATTAGATGCAGTAGGTCTGATCTCTCCGATCATGTCGATGCCCCACATCGCAAAGGGCCAAGGAGCTATCAGGATGTTCAGAGGAACTGGAGGCACATGCACCTTATCAGCATAGACTTAACACTTATGACAAGTTCGAGAGTGCTGATAACAATCGGCTTCCATAGTGGACCAGTAATATCCTGCCCGTAGGATCTTCTTAGCCATGGTATGTCCACTAGAATGGGTTCTGAAGGCGCCTTCATGTAGATCTGTCATGATCCTCTCTGCTTCACTCTTGTCTACACACTGTAGTAGTGTGGAGTCATGGTTGCGTTTAGAGTTTTCCATTACTGAGGAATAACTTTGCAGCAAATCTTCTCAGAAACTTCTTATCATTGACAGATGCCCCTTCGGGATACTCCTGTGCCTCGATATACCTTTTAACTTCGTGAAACCAGGGTTTGTCTGCCACTTCTTCGGTATCGATCTCACAACAGTGTGCTGGTTCATCCAACCTCTCAATGGTAATCTGGGGAGCTTCATTGTCCCACATAACCTTGAACATAGAAGACATGGTAGCTAGCGCGTCCACCAACTGGTTCTCCTCTCGTGGGAAATGTTCAAAGGTTACCTCTACAAAGTGTGGGAGCAATGTCAATACATACTCTTTGTAAGGAATGAAATTCGGGTGCTTCGTATCCCACTCGCCTTTGATCTGACTTATCACCAGAGTGGAATCCCCAAATACACTTAAGAACTTAATCCTCAGGTCAATAGCGGCTCGAAGACCCATGATACATGCTTCATACTCTGCCATGTTGTTGGTGCAGTTGAAACATAATCGGGCAGTGAACGGAGTATGACAACCCTCGGGAGATATGATTACAGCGCCAATGCCGTTACCCAGTGCGTTTGAGGCTCCATCAAAATACATAGACCATCGGGATCCTTCCTCAGGTCCTTCATTCGGTCCAGGTTCTTCATAGTCAACAACCAACATGATATTCTCATCCGGGAACTCAAAATGCATGGACTGGTAGTCATCCACGGCCTGATGAGCTAAATGATCAGCCAATACACTCCCCTTTATTGCTTTTTGGGTTGTGTATTATATGTCGTACTCAGTTAAGATCATCTTCCACCTTGCTATCCTTCCGGAGAGAGCGGGCTTCTCAAAAATATACTTGATCGGATCCATCTTCGATATCAACAAGGTAGTGTGAGTCAGCATATACTGTCTCAGTTGGCGAGTAGCCCATTCCAAAGCGCAGCAAGTTTTCTCGAGCAATGAGTATCGTGTCTCAAAGTCGGTAAACTTTTTGCTAAGGTAATAAATGGCATGCTCTTTTCGACCAGACTCGTCATGCTTCCCCAGCACACACCTCATTGAATTGTCTAGCACAATCAAGTATAATATCAACGGTCTTCCTTCAACCGGAGGCATCAGAATTGGTGGTTCTTGAAGGTATTTCTTGATTCTTTCGAAAGTGGTATGGCATTCATCATTCCACTTTACCACTTGATCTTTCTTCAGAAGCTTGAAGATTGGCTCACAAGTAGCAGTCAGATGTGAAATGAACTTGGCGATGTAATTCACGCGTCCCAAAAAACCTCTAACTTCCTTCTCTGTATGGGGAGCCGACATTTCTTGAATGGCCTTTACCTTTGCAGGGTCTACCTGAATACCCTTGTCACTGACAATGAAACCCATAAGCTTACCAGACCTTAACCCGAAGGTACACTTGTTCGGATTCAACCTCAATTTGTATGTCTTCAACCTGTCAAACAATTTCTGGAGATTATCAAGGTGCTCTTCCTCAGTCTGAGACCTGGCTATCATGTCATCAACATAGACCTCGATCTCGTGGTGAATCATATCATGGAACAAAGCGACCATGGCGCGCTGATAGTTTGCCCCAACATTCTTCAACCCCAAAAGGCATCACCTTGTAGCAGAAGGTGCCCCACTGTGCAATGAAGGTTGTCTTCTCCATGTCTTCAGGAGCCATCTTGATCTGGTTGTAGCCAGAGAAACCATCCATGAAGGAGAAAATTTTATGTTGCGTGGTGTTGTCAACCAGAACATCAATGTGAGGAAGTGGGAAGTCATCCTTGGGGCTTTCCCTGTTCAGATCTCTGTAATCAACACACATCCGTACCTTACCGTCCTTCTTAGGTACCAGAACAATGTTAGCAACCCACTGTGGATACGAAGTGACAACTAAGAATCCTGCATCGAACTGCTTCATGACCTCTACCTTAATTTTCTGACATTTCAGGATGCATATGGTAGACCTTTTTCTTAAGCGGAGGACAGTCTTCTTTAGTCAGCAGGCGATATACCACAATATCAGTGTCTAAACCAGGCATGTCTTCGTAGGACCAGGCGAAGATCTCAACATAGTCGTGCAACATATGTATCAGCTTCTGTTTGACGCTAAGCTCCAAATTTTCACTTATTTTAACCTCTTTTGTCTTCTTCAATACCCAAACTCACTATCTCAACCGGCTCTTTATGGGGCTGTATGACCCTTTATTTCTGCTGTAGTAGCCTAGCAAGCTCTCCAGGCACCTCACAATCATCCTCACCTTCGTCCTCGGCTTGGTTGATCGGATTTTTGAAGTCATAACTGGAAATAGCAGAGCTGTTATCAACGAGATCCAGAGTGGATATGGATCTGCATTATGATACGTGAGTGTGTGTAAGAGAATAGTTGTTTTGATAAAGTGAAAATAGAAAAGAAAAACAGAGAGCACAAAATTTGTATGCAAGAAACGTCCAATGCTTTATTAATGATTATGAAATGACAAATAATAGCCCTCACAAGCAAAGCCAAGGTGCCTCGGGCAAGGCACCGGGCCGTAAAGTTTCAAATTGTTTATTACAAATATTAAAACAAATAAGTCAATTACTGTGGAATAAAAGAAACATGTATGAAGTCCCTAGCCGTCCAGTTACTCGGTCCACCATTGGTAGTTGGGTAGATCCAGCTCTCAAGGTCTGATTCCTCTTCATTGTCTTTAATGGCATTAATTCCACGATTGCTGATGCGTAGGGGAGGTCCTCCAGCCCGAGCGCGTCTAACAGCCCTTTGAGCCCCTGTAGTAAAGCCCAAACCAAATTTATCAGTTTTATGAGTGAAATCAGGGAGCTGACCCCAATTGGCACACCCACCTTCTTCAACACGACCCTAGCGTCTTTGAGAGAAGCCATCTTCAAATGAGGTTTGTTGCTAGTAGTTTCAGTTGATGCCAAGATCTAAGGGACCTCTTCAAAATTCTGACAAGGAGTTTCGATGAATTCCCCGTCCATCTCTACGTAGCGGAAGGAGTTGAGGTGACTCACCATATATTCTTCTTCACCCTGCACTGTGACAATCTTTCCTTTCACCGAATACTTCAGCATTTGGTGGAGTATGGAGGTGACTGCCCCAACCTCGTGGATCCAAGGACGACCCAACAAACAAGAATACGACGGCCTGATATCCATCACATAAAAAGTGGACCCAAATATATGAGAACCCACTTTGACATGGATGTCCACCTCCCCGTGCACCATTCTCTTCGATCCGTTAAAATCCCTTACCGCAATGTTACTAGGCTTTAAAGTTAAACCCTCGCAATCTAGTCGGTTCAACGCCTTCTTCGGCAGAACATTCAGCGAAGACCCAATATCTACCAGCACATGAGCCATAGTGGTGCCCCTGCATTCAATCGATACATGCAGAGCATCATTATGCTTTCTTACTTTTGGTGTCAAATCCGCATCTCAAAACCCAACCCATTATCAGCAGTCAGGCTGGCCACACGATCTTTGAACTGATCAGCTGAAGTTTCCTGCGACACATGCGCAGTCTTGAGAAATGCAATTAAAGCCTTGACATGAGATTAAGAACACAACAACAGAGATAACATGGATATCTTAGATGGGGTCTTCCCCAGCTGCTCAACCACGTTATAGTCGCTCTTCTTAATGATTTTCAGTATTTCCTCCATTTCTTGATTAGAGGCTTCCACAACAATTTTCTTAGGCACCTCCGTCTGGGAAGGCTCACCTACAACCTCTTTGCCGTGGGTATCAGATGATTCGCCGACAGGGGTAATAACTGGAGTTAGAACATGAACTGTAGTTGATGTACCGACAGGAACAACATATGGGATGACAATAGGCTTGTTAACAGTCTTAGGGGATATCTCAGGAGAGAAGACCCTTCCACTTCCGGTGATTTTGCTGGTTCCGACAATGTTATCAATATTAGGATTAACTTCTTCATCTTTCAAATCTTGTTTGATGCCATGGTAGTACACATCGGCACCATAATGCCATGGGACAGCTTTGTCCGAGACATACGGGACATGACCAGGAACAATGATTATCAGTGGAGCAATTCTTGGAGTAGATGTAATCCTAATAGGCCTTCTCGAGGAAACCTTGGAACGATTGAAGGAAATGGTTATAATGGCAACGTCTTCAATTGGAACAACAAGAATCATATTTTTCTCAAACAGAACTTCTTTGCTATCTATCAGGCGTTGGACACCTAACTTCAACAAACGACAACCAGAAGGTAGAAACGAACACATGTGGCAACCTTCACCACAACCGGGAAATAAACCGGCCAACAAAAAATTCTTCTTGACAGTCATGAGAGGAGTAGACACTTCATCGACAGAGGTAACAAACAAATCGGTATCAATAACATTAACTCCACGGTCGTGCTTAGGCATGGGAGCAGTTATGACATTTGGCTTCTCCGGAGCGTCAAAATATATTTCCTTAGCTTCAATCAAGTCTTGTATTTTATTTCTCAGAGCCCAGCAGTCATTTGTATCGTGGCCAGGAATCTCAGAATGATAGGCACACCGGGAATTCAGATTATATCGGGGAGATGTAGTATTTGGATTCTTGGGAGCCTCTCTTAAGGTTGCCAAGTTGGATCTTAGCAGATGAGGTAGAACTTCAGCCAATGTTATGTCGATGCGGGTAAACTGCCATTATGGTCTTTCCACCCTTTGTTGATTGTTACAATGTGGAGCAACTGCAGGTCTAGGTATTATCACGACACTTACTGTTTGACGTTGCTCAGCCCTGTTCTGACCCCTCGGGCTGTAGATGGCACTAGCTTCCTTCTTACCAGCAAAAGGCTTCTTTACCGAACTTGAAGAGGCACCTTCTGTATTTTTCCGCTTCGAATCCCAGCTTCTACTCTTTCCCCAGTTAAGATCAGCTCAGTGAAACCGGCTGATGAGCTACCAATCAAATGATTGAAAAATGGACCAGATAACGTCCCCAGAAACATATCAACCCACTCCCTATCAGACAATGGGGGTTGAACTCTCCCAGCCAAGTCTCTCCATTTTTGTGCTTAGTCTTTTAAAGCCTTCACTTGCACCCATGGACATACTCTGAAGTTGAGTACGAGTAGGAGAAAGGTCGGAATTATATTGATACTGCTTGTAGAAAGCAGCAACCTGATCTTCCCAATTTCGGACATTGGCTCCCTCCAGTTGGTAGAACCATTCAAGCTGAGTCCCTGACAAACTATCTTAAAAGAAATGAACGCACATATTTCTATCAGCGGTGTGGGGCTGGATCTTTCTGACATAAGAACGGAGATGGAGTTTTGGGCAGGACACCCCATCATACTTAGCAAAAAATGGAGCTTTAAACTTCTGCGGGATGACCACTCCCGACACCAATCCTAATTCTTCGAAATCCAGTCCAGGTATCCTCTGAACTTCCATGGCACTCAGACAGTCTTCCAACTATTTGTATCTATCCTCAGCAGAAGGATATTGCTCATCATTGTAATCAGTATCATTGTCAGAAACTGTAGGACTAGGGTCCTTCTCTTCTTCCTGATTCTCCCCTTCCTTAGATAAAGAGGTCAGATCGACTTGTCTCTTCAACCTCTCTCCAAACCTTCTACCCATATTCAGAATACCAACAACCTTCTTCTTTTTCCTCTTCTCTTTCAGGATAAGGGCTTTCAGATCCTCCTGCCCTTTTTCCAGACTGATGAACATTTGCTGGAACTAGGCGTTTTGTGCCTGAAGGTCCTTGATGCTTTGTTCGGAAGACATTTTTGCTGAAATAAACAACGAAGAAGATGAGAAACCTGTAATGGTACTTGTAATGACGTGTATGATAATGGGATGCGCATGCAATGATTTCAAAGACTTCGGGAAATTTAAATTTGCAAACCAAAATAAACAAAAAATTTATTAGCTGAATTTGAAGGTTCAAAATGCCTTTTAGGTGTTACAATAAAAAAAACAAATCTAAAATTATAAAAGACATCAAAATTCCCATGGATGCTTCCTCTTTGTGCCGAGATAGTCATTGAGTCCTCTTTCTTCACGCAGTTGCTTTGTGAGCTCTAAAACTTTCCTCTCCTGAGCATGGAACTGATCCTTGTAAGTATCCGACTCCTTCATCAACTGAATCTAAGACCTCTGTAACTCCCCAAGATCAGTGGGCATGTAAGGATAGAGAATCGTGTAAGGAATTCCTTCTTCAGTAGTGGATTCCACAATCACTGGAAAAACAACCACATAGGTCATCATAAGCTGTTGGGCACGAGCTCGTACCCATTGTAGGCAAGGTTCGATAGGAATGGAATTCTTTAGCCCCGAAGCCTCAGCGCCAGATCTGTTTACCATGCCCCAGGCTCGTATGAACCTCCGACGATACTCTTTGACATCGTCCTCATAGTTAAATACAATACCCTAGATAAGTAACTCATGGGGACCATCCCTTCGAGCGTAACCAAATTGTAGCAGGTCTAAACAAGGGTTATAGGTTATACCCCCTCTGATGCCAAGTAACGGGACATTAGGGTACTCTCCGCAGCGGTCAATAATAGCAGTGCTTTCCAAAGCTCTAGAACACCAAAGAATATTCGTATGAGCGAGCGATATTATCCTTTGAGACTAAACCAAACCTTCTTCATTCTTCAGTATGGACTTAGGGAGGTGAGAAATAAACCACCTCGACAACAATGGCATACAACACATAAGAATCCCTCTTCTCTTCATGGTGCGAGTATGGAAAGTGTGCAGAATATCTCCGAGTAAGGTAGGCACAGGATTGCGGGAGAGGAAGATCTTGATAGAATTCACATCTATCAATGAGTCTGGATTAGGGAAGAGAACTAAACCATAGATAAGAAGATCCAAGACTTCCTCAAAAGCCTGAAAATCCATATCATCCCAAAATAACTGGGCTTTGTCTATAAAAAACATAGCTAGAAAACCCTTGACTCCGCTTCTTGTTTCCCAATTGGATACCACGTCGGCCCGTTTCAGGTGCAAAGCTGAGGCAATGACTTCTGGCTTAGGAGCTTCTTCTAAACCTATGAAGGGCAACTGTTCAAGAATGGGTATATCCAACAGTTGAGAGAATTCTTCCAAGGTAGGTACAAACTGATAGTCTGGAAAGGTGAAGCAGTGGTGCTTGGGATCGAAGAACTGAAAGAGTACACTCATCATCTTTTCATAAAAGTTTAAAGTAACCAGGTTGAGAAGTTGACCATGTCTCTTAGTGAACGCAGAAGTTTCAGAAACCCTTGATGCTAGCTCTTTGAGTTGAGAAGGTATCTTCACAAGGCTGATTCAGATAATGTTTCTATGAACAGAAGCCATGATCTGCAAAACAGAACAAAGATAAATTCCCTTGGTCTTTGAAATGGTTAGTGCAATAATAATGGATGCCATGTTATGATGCATGATGTTATGATAAACCACAGGTATAGCCAACACAGGTATAGCATACACAATCAAGTCACACCAAGTCCTTAGGTTTAAGGCTTGCATGAGGTTAAAGGTAATACCCTCTTGAAGTTTAGTTGGTTTCAAACCTGTCTTAAATAGTAACCGGGTTCTAGAGGATCTCAATATCACTGACCATCCTTTATCGGGCATTGTTTCAGCTCAATCAATCTTTTCTTGCGGCAAAAATATCCTGAAAGTCTGATCTCAATGAGTGTAGCATAGAGTATCAACCAGTCCTCAGCTCTACACCGAGGTCGGCTATCTCACTACTTTCTAATGGCCAAGTTTGTTCAACTAAGGTTCTAAGGTCTGTTAGTGCTTCACGACACCATGCGGCGGCCCTGTATTCTCCTCGTTTCCCTACGAAGGATACCGGTACCAACCAAAGTGCCACACCAACACAACCATCGCTTAAACCATATCGGTCTATGCCGTAAATTCTCCACGATCTATTGATATTTACCTAATGAGTTCCCCTAGATCCGAGTGTAGGATATATAGTAATCCCAAACAAACCCTCAAAAGTAAAGCAATCAAGACAATCAAGAGAAGCAATTTAATGACCTAGATCCTAAGGTAAACCCTACTTATATATTCCCCAGCAGAGTCGCCAATTCTGTGATACGGTGGTAGAACCGACTGTTTTTACTGGTTTGCGTTTTTTGTTCGCAAAATGTCGCGGTAAGTAAGAGTCGCCACTGAATTTTATTTCAGCCAATCATGGAAAAGGAAAAAAGAATAGAAAAAACCATTTTTTGAGATATTCTGAGTACGGGGGGTAGATTATAGAAAGGGAAGGTGTTAACACCCTTTCTATCCGTAGTTATCTACGAGCTCTTAGGTACTTGCTCATTTTTCCAAATTTCTTGTGTGTGTTTGTCTCGAAAATGTTTTACTTCATGATAATCCTTGTATCAGTCCTCAAGGATGTGACGAAGTTTGTTTTTAAAATTTGTTCTGAAAGGTGTTTGTGTGAAAACGTTTTCATTGAACAAGTACTTAAGATTCTACCTAATCGAAAAAAGATTGTTCATTCTATTTCCTTTATACAACGCTATCCTACTATTAAGGAGTAGGTAGCACCGTCGTTGGAGTTATAAGGGACATTCGAAAGGGACAAGTACAATCACTAAAGCAATATTTAGAAAACTTTAGTAGTAACCCTAGAGTCTTAAGATCTTTCCGAGGCAACATTTTCAAGGCAACATTTTCGAGGCAACATTCGAATGGGACATTTTGATCTTTTTAGACTGGAGGGCCACCACTAAAATTTCCTATGCTTAAAGACTGTTTACCGAAGGCAACCGGAGTGAGGCAAACCCTAGGAGTGAATATGTGCATGTGGACTTTTTTCAGTTATTTAGTCTTTGCACATTAGGTGATCTACCGTTTTAAATTTCAAGCATTCTTTTCATACAATCCTATTAGCCATGCATCTAGACAGTTAAAGATTGCGGGAATTTAAAGTGCGAGAAAATAAAACCTAGCTATTACAAGGCTTCAGGGAGGGGATTAATTACATAACCAAAAATCGGGGATTAAACAATAAATAAAAGCCCTGGGTCAACTATTACAAACCCTTAGGAGTTACATAATAATGGACAAATAATTAATAAGCGCGGGGAAAATTAAATGCGAGGACGATTGAAATAACCTAAAACCCTAATTGAGAGAAAAAGTGTTTTTGTGGATTTTTATTTGAGAAAACATTTAAATTACAACTCAATTAAACCTAATTTCTAATTGTTTTTAAATTATGAAAGAAATTGAATTAACCTAATTTTCTAATTAACTAATTTCAAGAAAAATAAAATATTTTGTACAAAAAGATTTTGTATGTTTTTTGGTTTTTTATTTGAGAAAAGAAATATAAATTGTAAAATTAAAACCTAGATTCTATTTTATTTTAAATGAAACAAAAATTAAATTTACGTAACTTACTAATTAAATTAAATAATTTATTATTAAAAAAATGCTTTTTGTGTTTTTGTGATTTATTGATTTTATGATTAATTAAAAAACAATTAATTTTGGTGAAAAATAATTAAACAAAATAATTAAAACAAAATAAATAAATAAAGAAAAGAAAAAGAATGGGCCTGTATGCTATCAAAAAGGGGGTGTGAAGCTGAAATTCCAAGCCCAATAATGCTGAGCCCAGTCAACCACGCTGGATCCTGTGCATCATTGACTTTGATATGCATCATAGTCCTTCAGGCTGGGATGCGTTGGATTCAATGCTACGCTGATCAAGTGGTTGGATGTTGATGACACATGGTAGGCGTGTGAGATAGCATTGCATGGGATCTGCAGAGAAATATGAAGAAAATAATAAAATTCACACGCCTGGGATCGAACCCAGGACGTGTACATCAAAGGCACGCTCCTCAACCGTCTGCGTTAGCTTTTCAACTTGCATATATAATGAACAAATAAAAGGAAAGCTAAAAACAAATAATATGCCAGAAAAGCGCGTGAGATTCAAATCAGCCAGTCATGGGCTGCCACACATCATCTTCTTCGCTGCAACCATCGTTTTAGGGGAAATACTTTTACCTACAGACACAAGTCTTTAGCTATAGCCCCTGCAAATTTCAAAAATGCACAATACGCACAATAAATGATTTCTAATTACATAGCTCCATTCTTGGTGATCTCGTGAACACCCCGGTACCCTTTTTTTGGGCTCATTTCACCTGTGTAAGGAAACCCTAAATTGCACACGTAAACCCTAACAATGGCAACGACATGTATAGGCTTCAAAAACGCAATTAAATAATGAAGTTAGCTTGCAAACATGATGAAGATTACAAATATATGAATAGAATGGATTTATAATGCGTAAAACATAGAAATCGAATCTGAGTTTGAGGTGCAAACCGTGATACTTCTATGCGAGGATTCTTGATGTTTTGAAGCCTGCAAATGGTCGGGAATGCTTCCTGAGATGCCAAGGACTTTATTTCTGGATTTGAATCGTCTTGAATAGCCCTCTATCCCAGAATTTGAACCTCACTTTTTTGTCAAAAATCTTGAGTTTGCTTTGGTCTTTTCACGACTGTAACCCTTGTCCTTTTGATTTGGAATTGTTATACACTTATAGTAGACTAAATTAGGTCAATAAAATTGGCATGAGTCTTGAGAAATAATGGAATTTGGATTTGATTTGCTCTTGTATGATATATTTCTAAAACAAGCTTCAGTCCAATCTTTTTCAATCCAAATCCACTTTGCACGAATTGGTTGGCATGTTAGCTGTACATGGACTCAAAAGATGCACAAAAAATCCATGATTTGATTTGATTTCATTATTTTACCATTTAATTTGATTTATTTTGATTTAAATGAATAAAAAATCAAAATAAATGATAAAGATTAATAAAATAATAGGTGGAAAAGCTCAGGGATCGTGGGTCCTATTAGAAACATGTTTCAAACAAGAAAACATGGGCCCCTTTGGAAAAAAATGCAAATTTGATCAATGTTGACTTTTGACAATTTTCCAAAAATTGCCAACTTTGACAATGCACAACTCTCTCAATTTTGACCCTAGGAGGGTGTTCTTGGACTTTTTAGAAATATTAGGATGTCCCCTAAACAACCCTTTTGGTTTCATCTTAATTGGATCTTCCATGTACATGTATGAAGCTTTGACCCAAAAGGTGTTATTGTTGACTTTTCAAAAGGACCTATAATGTAAAAATTCATATCTTTTTATGAGTGCATATTTTGAACTTGTGGGATGATTTTTAATTGTGGGGAATTGCATCCTATTTAAAATGAGACTTGGATGGAAAATTTCTGATAAAGTATGTGGAAGTTATGCTTGGTCAAAGTTTGGTTGACTTTTACTAAGAAACCCTAATTTAGCAACTTTTGGGTTTTGATGAATTTGGAGTATTCCTTGAGGAATCATGATCAACCCTTGATACAATGATGAAAGTAACTTCAAAATGTTAATGTTGACCAAAAATCTTGAATTTTGACTGTATGTGGGTCACAGTTGACTTTTGACCTAATACAGTCGATTCTCAAGCATCTGAGCAGTTGACTGAGCAAACTTCTTGTGCAAGGCATGAAACTTGACATGTAGGGTCTTGAAAACATATTAGGTACAAGGAGAGCATATGAGGTCTTTGTGGTTCACCCATATTGATCAAAATGGAAACCCTAATTTGAGGTACACTGCCTTAGGAGAGAGTTTGTCTGGTTAACTTATGGGCAAGCTTGAGCAAATTGAAGATGTCAATGGACATGTATTGAGTAAAATGAGAGGGAAAATTTTGGGGTAAAACAATTGTCAAAAGCTATTTTAGACAAATTTGACTATGAAGGGGTTGTGCTAAAACCCAGTGACGTTGTGGTGAGAGCTTTTGATGGTTCAAAGAGAATGGTGCATGGAGAGGTTGATCTTCTAATGAAATTGGGTTGCCAGGTCTTAGACTCTACTTTCTATGTGATGGACATTCCTACAGCCTATTCCTGTTTGCTTGGACGCCCTTGGACTCATGGGGCAGGCGCCGTTACTTCTACTTTACACCAAAAGTTGAAGTATCTTGTGAAAGGAAAGATCATTACAGTTTATGGCAAAGAAGAACACATGGTGATTCATTTGAACTCCTTCAAGTATGTTGATATGGATGGTGAATTCCTGGAGACTCCTTGCCAGACCTTTAAAGTTATTCCTCAGACAACCCCTGTTGCTAAAGTTTCTCCTACTGTTACCACAATTCCACCAAGAATGGCTTCTCTAAAAGACGCTAAGGTTGTGGTAGAAGAAGGTGGTGAAACTATTTTGGGTAAGCTTCCCGACATTCCTTACAAGTCCAACAAATTTGGTTTGGGTTTCACCTCAGAGGCTCAGAGAGATATCCTCCATGATTGTGCTAATTCTGGGAGACCGTCATTCTGCATCAACAATAATGGAATTCATAAAAATCAAGTCAACGATGTGGAAGACACTGATAGCGACTGTGACATAAACAATTGGATTTTCCCTACTACCGACAGTGGGATCAACAATTGGAAGGCTTAAGACTTTATACCAATCTCCTTTAGTCAGGAGTAAATGCTATTTTCTGTTTCCTTGCTTTCAAGTTTTTGGTTATGTAATTTGAACAATAACTTTAAGCTTTGTGCCTTACCTTGGGCACAACGGTCCATTTGTTAGGGTTGTCATTTTTCATCCACATATTTTCATTTAATAAATCATTGGATGTTTGAATTCAAATTTTGTTCTCTTTGTCTTTCTTTTACTTTATTTCTTGTAAAATAGCTATGTGTTCTTACATACACCCACATAACAAATTGCAGATCCACATCCACCCTGGGTACCATTGATAACAATTATGCTATTGCCAATTATGACTTCGAGAATCTGATCTAGCAAGCCGAGGACGAATATGAGGAAGATTGTGAAGTACCTGGAGAGCTTGCTATACTGTTTAGAGCAGGAAGAAAGAGCCATACAATCGCATAAAGAGGCAGTCGAGATTGTGAACTTGGGTATTGAAGAGGACAAGAAAGAAATCAAGATAGGTACCAACCTAGAAGACATTATCAAAAAGAGATCAATTCAGATGTTATGTAACTATGTTGAGATCTTTGCTTGGTCTTATAAAGACATACCAGGACTTGATATTGACATTATGGTTCACCGTCTACTAATGAAGGAAGTTTTTCCTCCTATAAAGTAGAAGGTTCAACGTATGCATCCCGAGATGTATGAAAAGATCAAAGTTGAGGTCATAAAGTAGTTCAACACGAGTTTCTTAGATGTTACGTCCTATCCTCAGTGAGTTAAAAATGTGGTGCCGATACCTAAGAAGGACGGTGAGGTGCGTATGTGTATAAAATACAAGGATTTGAATAGGGAAAGCCTCAAAGATGACTTTCCACTTCCCCATATTGATGTCCTGTTTGACAACACCGCTCAACACAAAGTATTTTCCTTCATGGATGGTTTCTCTGGTTATAATAAAATCAAGATGGCACTTGAAGACATGGAGAAGACTACTTTTGTCACACAGTGGGGCACTTTCTGTTACAAAGTTATTCCTTTCCGTTTGAAGAACACGGATGCAACATATCAGTGTGCTATGGCAGCCTTGTTCCATGATATGATCCATTATGAGATAGAGGTTTACGTTGATGACATGATATCCAGATCTTTGACTGAAGAAGAACATCTCGACCACTTGCACAAGCTGTTTGAGAGATTTAAGAAATACAAGTTAAGGTTGAATACAAACAAGTGCACCTTTGGGGTAAGATCCGGAAAACTCCCAGGTTTTATCGTCAGTGGTAAAGGTATTGAATTTGATCCTACCAAGGTTAAAGCCATTCAAGAAATTCCAACTCCCCATACTAAGAAGGAAGTTAGAGGTTTCTTGGGATGATTAAACTACATTTACAAATTTATTTCCCATTTGACCGCTACTTGTGAGCCAATCTTCAAGTTACTGAAGAAATATCAAGTAGTGAAGTGGAATGACGATTTTCAGATATCCTTTGACAAAATCAAGGAGTACCTCCAGGAACCTCCAATTGTGATGCCATCGGTTAAAGGAAGACCTCTGATCATGTACTTGACAATATTATAGAACTCAATGGGGGTGTGTGTTAGAGCAACATGATGAGTCTGGTCGAAAAGAGCATGCAATATACTAACTTAGCAAGAAGTTCATTGACTATTGAACAATATAATCACTGCTCGAGAAAACTTGTTGCGCTTTGGCATGGGCTGCTCGCCGACTAAGACAATATATGTTGACTCATACTACTGTGTTGATCTCTAACATGGATCCAATAAAATACATATTCGAGAAACCCGCTCTCTCCGAAATAATAGTGTTGTACCCCAAATTTTTCCCTCCCATTTTCTTCAAAGATATCTCCTAATTCTCCTAGGATCTTCAATTGATCAAGATTACTCAAGGGTTGGCCAGACAAACTCTCCTCCTAAGCAGTTGACCTACAAATATGGTTTCACTTTTCTCAAGGAAATTTGAGCTTAATATGCCTCAAGTGGATTTTATGGTTCCTCATATGTATCAAGGAATGCTCATGCCAAATTTCAATCCTTGCAGTACAAGTTTGCTCAGATGACTAAAAATCAACTGTATTGGACAAAAAGTCAACTTGGTCAACATACAGTCAAACTTTAATATTTTTGATCAACATCAAGATTTTGAAGTTACATTCATAATTTGATCAAGGGTTGATCATGATTCATCAAGAAAACTCAAGATTCACAAAAAGTCAAAAGTTACTAAATTATGGTTTTCTTAAGGAGAAGTTAAATGAACTTTGACCAAGCATAACTTTCACATGCTTCAATAGATTTTTGTCAACCAAAGCTCATTTTTAAGGAAATTAAATTCTATACAATTTTGTCTCTCTAACCTCAAGTCCAAAAAATGCTTCATTTGAGAGATATGGGCCAAAACATTATAGGTCATTTCAAAAGTCAACATAAAGACACTTTTTTTCAAGGCAACTTACATTAAGATAAACTCTTCAAATGAAAAAATGATCAACATAGAGATTGTAGAGGCCATCTTGAGTTTTCCAAAAATTTAAAGATCACCTTCATATGATACAAATTGAGAGAGTTATGATTGGTGCAAGTTGAATAATTTTTGAGAAATGCGTAAAACCTCAAATGATCAAAATTGAATTTTTGGGCTACTGGCCTTATGTTTTAAGGTCAAAGCGTGTTTTGTAACTCACAGTGAACCCCTAAATCCATTCATACACCCCTTGAATTTTTATTCTATTTTTATTTATTTATTTATAATTTAAAATAAATTAAGTAAAAAAGAGGCTTTCTTACAAAGGTCCAAGACCGCACTTGTTTGACCTAATTCATCACTATATATTCCATATATTTCAGACAAGACAAACCAAGAAAAACCTTGCACAAGAAACCTTTCCAAAAAATTCCAAAATTATCAAAACTAGGGAAAATCAAAAATCCTAGTTACAACCTCTTTCCAAGAAAGCCAATCATTCAAATCAGTTCCAGAAGCAGTGTAGGGTAAGAATGGACCAGTCTTGATGATCCAAAGGGCTTGAAACGTGTAGTTGTGCATCATTGTTTTTTATTATTGCATGAATTTCATACTTTCGTTTTCTTTGTGTTTTAATGGATACTAACAATACTAATTTGTTTCTGAGGTATAAAAACGCAGGATAGACCCATCACATGGCCCCCATGATGGATGGATTTTGTCTGGCCATGTTTGCACCGTTAGATGTTATTTACGTCGTATCTCTTTGTACAGCAGGAATTAGCCAAAACTAAGGGTTCCATTTAAATCACAAGGCCCAGATTAGGGGTAGGGTACCATTGAGTCATTGATGTTTGCTATTTTGCAGGAATAAGATAACATGCTCTCCAGAGAAGATGATCGAAGCTAGGGCTCAGGCGCTTCTCTGGCCAGTCCACTTTGTTTGTTTTATATTTAATTGATTTCAGTGATATACCAGATGACTCAGCCACCCCAGTGGCAAGCGCGTGCATGATAAGGCATTGATTCACTAAGGCGTGGGTTCGATCCCTGCCTTTTGACATTTTTCATATTTTTTTCTTCATATTTTGCAGGTTTTAATATGTGTTGCATCACTTCTATTCTACTAACACCAACACAAGCTTGGCGCAGTGGTGAACCGTGCTATGCAGAAGACAGAGGGCATGGGTTCAACACCCACCCTTGGCAT
Organism: Vicia faba; assembly: GCA_948472305.1. Taxonomy (NCBI): domain Eukaryota; kingdom Viridiplantae; phylum Streptophyta; class Magnoliopsida; order Fabales; family Fabaceae; genus Vicia; species Vicia faba. The sequence goes on from OX451740.1 coordinate 204,764,227, forward strand.
TTTACATATTTTCCTTATTTCTAACCTTGTTTGTCATTTCCTCTTAACCCTAATTCTCTTAACCCTAATTCTTTTTAATTAACCATTTTTTAATTAATTAGAATTGTAGGTTTTATTTTAATCATCATCAAAAACTATTTTTCATAAAAAAATCACCAAAACATTCTCTTTTCTATTTTGATATTATTTTCCTAGATAAAGTGTATATGGCGCGTTCAATTGTAATAACGTAGCTTTATTTTTCCCGCATTTTTATTATCATGTAATTGTCTTCGGGATGTAATAGTTTTAGGATTTCTTTTCCGCACTCTTCACTATTATGTAACTGCCCAAAGCTCTGTAATAGCCTAGGTTTATGTTTCTGCCTTTACTCTCTGCTATTATATTTCTATGCAACTGTTAGTAATTAGGGTTTGTATGGAAAGACTAAAACAAATTTAGCAGAAACCTAAATTCAAAATAGCATAATTAAAACCAATACACTTTGCACAGTGAACCTCTAGGGTAGCCTCTCTTGTTGCCTTCAGACTAAACGGTCATGTCCCTCAAAAGTAGGGATGCCTTAGCAAAGACCCTCGAATAGATGATTATAGTCCCTCGATGACCCTTCAATTGTGCCTGCGAATAACATGATCTAGTCCCTCACAAAATTGTTAAAGCATCCCTACAAGTTACCTTCGATGACCATACGATGACCCTTTGATTGTCTCTTCACATCCAATAGATGGGGCTACTTACCAACTAATGGTATGGATGGCACTATCTCTAAAGGAGAAGGAAAACAATAAGAACTACCTTGAGTGGGTAGAATACTTTTAATCGCTGGCTCACAAACTTTTCTAAACAAAAAATTTCTCACATCACTTTCAAAATATTTACAAACACTCTGTACTCGTTCTTGAGGACTGATATAAGAACCATTACAAAGTTTGCCTTACATTGGAAAATTTCAAAATATTTTCACACACAAAAAGAAAATTTTCCAAGTGAGCTAAGCGATTAAGAGCCCATATATAACTATGGATGAAAAGGGAGCTAACACATTCCCTTTTTATAACCTACCCTCCGAACTCAAAATCTTCAAGGTCTTTCCTGTTCTTTTCACCCTTTCCTTATTGGATAAAAGAAAAGTAGGTGGTGACTCTAGCTATCCACAACATTTGTGATAAAATGCAAAATAAGTCAGTTCTCCCACCGTATTACAGAACTGGCGACTCAGATGGGGAGTACTTAAAAAGAGGGGTTACCTTAGAGTCTATATCACTTTATTTGCTTTATTTGTTTGCATTGTTTGCTTTATCTTTAAGGTTTGCTTGGGTTTAAATTCTTGCAAAGATCCTACACCCAGATCTTGGGATACCTTAGGTAAGTAGCAATAGATCATAAAAATTGTATGGCATAGACCGATATGGTTGAAGTGATGGATACATATGTGTGACACTTTGGTTTGTAATGATGTTCCTTGAGTCAGTCGAGGATAACATTAGGCTGTCCCATGGTGTCATAAGCACTAACTGAATTTTTAGAACCTTAATTGACCCATCTTGGCCATTAGAAGGTAGTGAGATAGCCGACTTTGGTGCAGTCTAGAGTTCGTTGATACTCGATGCTACACTCATTGAGATTCGACTCGCAGGATGTTTTGGTGGCAGATCAGTTGCTGTAATAAAATAAAACCTTCGAGAAAGATATGTGATATGAGATTCCTAGAACCCGGTTACTATTTTAGGACCGGTTGAGCCAATTTAACTTCAAATAGAGAAGGGTACTTACCTACGGACCCCATGCAAGACTTTAAAGCTAAGGCCCTTGCGTGATTTGTTTGTGTTTTATACTTTCTTAAACATTACATCAGAATATCATAACATCATGACATGGCATTTTTCACTAACCATTTCAAGGATCTTAGGGACCTTTGATGCAGGTTTACCATGAAGCAAACTTCTAGAAAGGGGCAAGAGGATTTATTTTCCTCTTAACAGGTGTCATCAAAGATCAAAGTACACTCCTTTGAGTCAGATTCTAGGACCCACTTGACATGGTGAGCTCGATTCTCATAGAGGATGTTAAAAAACAAAGACACAAAGTTCTTCAGTCAAAGCTGCATCCAGACTCAATTTCTGACATCTCATTCTTATTTATCCCGCGAGATCCTTGAAAATATTGCATATGCATCTACATACCATACATATCATTACATAACAGGTTTCTAAGACATGTTTTCTCATCTTTTTGCTGTTTATTTCAGTAAAAGATGGCTCTCGAACAAACAGTCAAAGATCTTCAGGCCCAGAATGCGCAGTTCCAACAAATGTTCCTCAACTTAGCCAAGGGGCAAGAAGAACTAAAGACCATCATCCCCAAAAGAGGGGAAGAAAAAGACAAGGAAACCAATCGGCATCCTAAACATAGGGAGAAGGTTTAGAGGTCCTATCAAGCGAGCTCAAGATTATGATATCCCTTCAAACGAAGATGACCAACAGGGTGAATATGGTAAGAGTCTGAAGGCTGAGAAAGGAAGCAACATTAGTTCTGACCAATATTCTGATGAAGAAGAAAGAGACTATTCGGATGAATAATATCCCCTTGCTGGTGAAAAATACAAACAGCTGGAAGATTGTTTAAATGCTATGGAGATCCAGAGAGTGCCCGGGTTGGATTTTGAAGAACTAGGTTTATTCTCAGGGGTTGTTACTTTTCATAAATTCAAGGTCCCTACTTTTACAAAGTATGACAATGTTTCTTGTCCAAATCTTCATCTGAGGTCATATGCTTGGGTTATTTCTTCGAAAGCTACTACGGGAATCTATTTTTGTCTATCAAATGTTCTTCAAGGCTAGAAGAACTTGACTCATGTCTCCCCTTATTGAGTCAACGTTTCTCTTAACTTGTTCCAAATCTAACTTGAAGGCTGCCTGATTTTCTTCTATTTGTTCCATGGCTCTTAGATGGTGAGCTCTTGTTTGATACGGCGGCCAATGAGGTGGTGGTTTCCTTGATGTAAACATAAATCTGTAGAAAATCAGATGTAATTTGAAGAAAATTTGATGAAATTGAAAGTGAACCTTAATCAGAAGAAACTCTGATGAATTATTTAGTGAACACATATCTGAAGAAACTCTAATGAAATAGGAAGAAAGTATGATGAAATTGGAAGTAAACCTAAATCTGATGAAAATATGATGAATTTTGTAGTGAACATATATCTATAGACACTCTAACGAATTAGGAAGAAAATCTGATGAAAATTGAGGTGAACATAAATCTGAAGAAAATCTGATGAATTTTGTAGTGAAAATATATATAAAGACACTAATGAATTAGGAAGAAAATCTGATGAAAATTGAGGTGAACATAAATCTGAAGGAAATATGATGAAAATTGAAGTTAAGATAAGTCTAAGGAAATTTGAAATGAACATAAATCTGCGCAAAATCTAATGAAATCTTAAGAAAAATTGACGAATTTTGAAGTGAACATAAATCTTAAGAAAGTTTTATGAAACTTGAAGTAAATATATAAATTTAAAGAAAATATGATGAATTATGAAATGAACATAAATCTGAAGAAAATCTAAATTTTTTTTGATGAAATCTAAAGTAATCGTAAATTTGAAGAAAGTATGACGAAATTTGAAGTGAACAAAAATATGAAGAAAATCACCTGAAATTTGAAGTGAATATAAATCTGAAGAAAATCTGATGAAATAAAAAAAACTGTTGAAACTTGATGTAAACATAAATTTGTAGAAAATCAGATGTAATTTGATGAAATTGAAATTGAACCTTAATAACAAGAAACTAAGATGAATTATTTAGTGAACACATATCTGAAGAAACTCTAATGAAATAGGAAGAAAGTCTGATGAAATTGGAAGTGAACCTAAATCTGAAGAAAATTTGATGAATCTTGTTGTGAACATATATCTAAAGACACTCTAATGAATTAGGAAGAAAATATGATGAAAATTGAGTTTAATATAAATCTGAAGCAAATATGATGAATTTTGTAGTAAACATATATCTAAAGACACTCTAATTAATTAGGAAGAAAATCTGATAAAAATTAGCTGAACATAAATCTGAAGGAAATATGATGAATTTTGTAGTGAACACATATCTGAAGAAGCTTTAATGAAATTGGAAGAGAGTATGATGAAATTGGAAACGAACCTAAATCTGAAGAAAATCTAATGAATTTTGTAGTGAACATATATCTAAAGACACTCAAATGAATTAGGAATAAAATCTGATAAAAATTGAGGTGATCATAAATCTGTAGGAAATATGATGAATTTTGTAATGAACATATATCTGAAAACACTCTAATGAAATAGGAAGAAAATCTGATGAAATTTGAGGTGAACATAAATATGAAGGAAATATGATGAAATTTGAAGTTAACATAAGTCTGAGGAAATTTGAATTGAACATAAATCTGCATAAAATCTGATGAAATCTTAAGAAAAATTGATGAATTTTGAAGTAAACATAAATCTTAAGAAAGTCTTATGAAACTTGAAGTAAATACATAAATCTGAAGAAATATGATGAAATATGAAATGAACATAAATCTGAAGAGAATCTAAAGAAAATTTGATGAAATTTAATGAAATCGTAAATTTGAAGAAAGTCTGACGAAATTTGAAGTGAAAAAAATGTGAAGAAAATCTCATGAAATTTGAAGTGAATATAAATCTGAAGAAAATATGATGAAATTAAAAAAAACTGTTGAAACTTGATGTAAAAATAAATCTGTAGAAAATCAGATGTAATTTGAAGAAAAATTGATGAAATTGAAAGTGAACCTTAATCAGAAGAAACTCTGATGAATTATTTAGTGAACACATATCTGAAGAAACTCTAATGAAATAGGAAGAAAGCATGATTAAATTGGCAGCGAACCTAAATCTGAAGAAAATCTAATGAATTTTGTAGTGAACATATATCTAAAGACACTCTAATGAATTATGAAGAAAATCTAATAAAAATTGAGTTGAACATAAATCTGAAGCAAATATGACGAATTTTATAGTAAACATATATCTAAAGACACTCTAATTAATTAGGAAGAAAATCTGATAAAATTGAGGTGAACATAAATCTGAAGAAAATATGATGAATTTTGTAGTGAACATATATCTGAAGAAACTCTAATGAAATAGGAAGATAATCTGATGAAATTTGAGGTGAACATAAATCTTAAGGAAATATGATGAAATTTAAGTCTGAGGAAATTTGAATTGAACATAAATCTGCACAAAATCTAATGAAATCTTAAGAAAAATTGATGAATTTTGAAGTAAACATAAATCTTAAGAAAGTCTTATGAAACTTGAATTAAATACACAAATCTAAAGAAAATATGATGAAATATGAAATGAACATAAATATGAAGAAAATCTAAACAAAATTTAATGAAATTTAAATTAATCGTAAATTTGAAGAAAGTATGACGAAATTTGAAGTGAACAAAAATCTGAAGAAAATCATATGAAATTTGAAGTGAATATAAATCTGAAGAAAATCTGATGAAATAAAAAAAACTGTTGAAACTTGATGTAAACATAAATCTGTAGAAAAGCAGATGTAATTTGAAGAAAATTTGCTGAAATTGAAAGTGAACCTTAATCAGAAGAAACTCTGATGAATTCTTTCGTGAACACATATCTGAAAAAAACTCTAATGAAATAGAAGAAAATCTGATGAAATTTGAGGTGAACACAAATCTGAAGGAAATATGATGAAATTTGAAGTTAACATAAGTCTGAGGAAATTTGAATTGAACATAAATCTGCATAAAATATGATGAAATCTTAAGAAAAATTGATGAATTTTGAAGTAAACATAAATCTTAAGAAAGTCTTATGAAACTTGAAGTAAATACATAAATCTAAAGAAGAAATGATGAAATATGAAATGAACATATATCTGAAGAAGATCTGAAGAAAATTTGATGAAATTTAAAGTAATCGTAAATTTGAAGAAAGTATGACAAAATTTGAAGTGAACAAAAATCTGAAGAAAATCTCATGAAATTTGAAGTGAATATAAATCTGAAGAAAATCTGATGAAATAAAAAAAACTGTCGAAACTTGATGTAAACATAAATCTGTAGAAAAGCAGATGTAATTTGAAGAAAATTTGATGAAATTGAAAGTGAACCTTAATCAGAAGAAACTCTGATGAATTATTTAGTGAACACATATCTGAAGAAACTCTAATGAAATAGGAAGAAAGTATGATGAAATTGGAAACGAACCTAAATCTGAAGAAAATCTGATGAATTTTGTAGTGAACATATATCTAAAGACACTCAAATGAATTAGGAATAAAATCTGGTGAAAATTGAGGTGATCATAAATCTGTAGGAAATATGATGAATTTTGTAATGAGCATATATCTGAAAACACTCTAATGAAATAGGAAGAAAATCTGATGAAATTTGAGGTGAACATAAATATGAAGGAAATATGATGAAATTTGAAGTTAACATAAGTCTGAGGAAATTTGAATTGAACATAAATCTGCACAAATTCTGATGAAATCTTAAGAAAAATTGATGAATTTTGAAGTAAACATAAATCTTAAGAAAGTCTTATGAAACTTGAAGTAAATACATAAATCTGAAGAAAATATGATGAAATATGAAATGAACATAAATCTGGAGAAAATCTAAAGAAAATTTGATGAAATTTAATGTAATCGTAAATTTGAAGAAAGTCTGACGAAATTTGAAGTGAAAAAAATCTGAAGAAAATCTCATGAAATTTGAAGTGAATATAAATCTGAAGAAAATCTGATGAAATTAAAAAAAACTGTTGAAACTTGATGTAAAAATAAATCTGTAGAAAATCAGATGTAATTTGAAGAAAAATTGATGAAATTGAAAGTGAACCTTAATCAGAAGAAACTCTGACGAATTATTTAGTGAACACATATCTGAAGAAACTCTAATGAAATAGGAAGAAAGCATGATTAAATTGGCAGCGAACCTAAATCTGAAGAAAATCTAATGAATTTTGTAGTGAACATATATCTAAAGACACTCTAATGAATTATGAAGAAAATCTAATAAAAATTGAGTTGAACATAAATCTGAAGCAAATATGACGAATTTTATAGTAAACATATATCTAAAGACACTCTAATTAATTAGGAAGAAAATCTGATAAAATTGAGGTGAACATAAATCTGAAGGAAATATGATGAATTTTGTAGTGAACATATATCTGAAGAAACTCTAATGAAATAGGAAGATAATCTGATGAAATTTGAGGTGAACATAAATCTTAAGGAAATATGATGAAATTTAAGTCTGAGGAAATTTGAATTGAACATAAATCTGCACAAAATCTGATGAAATCTTAAGAAAAATTGATGAATTTTGAAGTAAACATAAATCTTAAGAAAGTCTTATGAAACTTGAATTAAATACACAAATCTAAAGAAAATATGATGAAATATGAAATGAACATAAATCTGAAGAAAATCTAAACAAAATTTAATGAAATTTAAATTAATCGTAAATTTGAAGAAAGTATGACGAAATTTGAAGTGAACAAAAACCTGAAGAAAATCACATGAAATTTGAAGTGAATATAAATCTGAAGAAAATCTGATGAAATAAAAAAAACTGTTGAAACTTGATGTAAACATAAATCTGTAGAAAAGCAGATGTAATTTGAAGAAAATTTGCTGAAATTGAAAGTAAACCTTAATCAGAAGAAACTCTGATGAATTATTTCGTGAACACATATCTGAAGAAACTCTAATGAAATAGGAAGAAAGTATGATGAAATTGGAAACAAACCTAAATCTGAAGAAAATCTAATGAATTTTGTAGTGAACATATCTAAAGACACTCTAATGAATTAGGAATAAAATCTGATGATAATTGAGGTGAACATAAATCTGAAGGAAATATGATGAACTTTGTAATGAAAATATATCTGAAAAAAACTCTAATGAAATAGAAGAAAATCTGATGAAATTTGAGGTGAACACAAATCTGAAGGAAATATGATGTAATTTGAAGTTAACATAAGTCTGAGGAAATTTGAATTGAACATAAATCTGCATAAAATCTGATGAAATCTTAAGAAAAATTGATGAATTTTGTAGTAAACATAAATCTTAAGAAAGTATTATGAAACTTGAAGTAAATACATAAATCTAAAGAAAAAATGATAAAATATGAAATGAACATATATCTGAAGAAAATCTGAAGAAAATTTGATGAAATTTAAAGTAATCGTAAATTTGAAGAAAGTCTGACGAAATTTGAAGTGAACAAAAATCTAAAGAAAATCTCATGAAATTTGAAGTGAATATAAATCTGAAGAAAATCTGATGAAATAAAAAAAAACTGTCGAAACATGATGTAAACATAAATATGTAGAAAAGCAGATGTAATTTGAAGAAAATTTGATGAAATTGAAAGTGAACCTTAATCAGAAGAAACTCTGATGAATTATTTAGTGAACACATATCTGAAGAAACTCTAATGAAATAGGAAGAAAGTATGATGAAATTGGAAACGAACTTAAATCTGAAGAAAATCTGATGAATTTTGTAGTGAACATATATCTAAAGACACTCAAATGAATTAGGAATAAAATCTGGTGAAAATTGAGGTGATCATAAATCTGTAGGAAATATGATGAATTTTGTAATGAGCATATATCTGAAAACACTCTAATGAAATAGGAAGAAAATCTGATGAAATTTGAGGTGAACATAAATATGAAGGAAATATGATGAAATTTGAAGTTAACATAAGTCTGAGGAAATTTGAATTGAACATAAATCTGCACAAATTCTGATGAAATCTTAAGAAAAATTGATGAATTTTGAAGTAAACATAAATCTTAAGAAAGTCTTATGAAACTTGAAGTAAATACATAAATCTGAAGAAAATATGATGAAATATGAAATGAACATAAATCTGAAGAAAATCTAAAGAAAATTTGATGAAATTTAATGTAATCGTAAATTTGAAGAAAGTCTGACGAAATTTGAAGTGAAAAAAATCTGAAGAAAATCTCATGAAATTTGAAGTGAATATAAATCTGAAGAAAATCTGATGAAATTAAAAAAAACTGTTGAAACTTGATGTAAAAATAAATCTGTAGAAAATCAGATGTAATTTGAAGAAAAATTGATGAAATTGAAAGTGAACCTTAATCAGAAGAAACTCTGACGAATTATTTAGTGAACACATATCTGAAGAAACTCTAATGAAATAGGAAGAAAGCATGATTAAATTGGCAGCGAACCTAAATCTGAAGAAAATCTAATGAACTTTGTAGTGAACATATATCTAAAGACACTCTAATGAATTAGGAAGAAAATCTAATAAAAATTGAGTTGAACATAAATCTGAAGCAAATATGACGAATTTTATAGTAAACATATATCTAAAGACACTCTAATTAATTAGGAAGAAAATCTAATAAAATTGAGGTGAACATAAATCTGAAGGAAATATGATGAATTTTGTAGTGAACATATATCTGAAGAAACTCTAATGAAATAGGAAGATAATCTGATGAAATTTGAGGTGAACATAAATCTTAAGGAAATATGATGAAATTTAAGTCTGAGGAAATTTGAATTGAACATAAATCTGCACAAAATCTGATGAAATCTTAAGAAAAATTGATGAATTTTAAGTAAACATAAATCTTAAGAAAGTCTTATGAAACTTGAATTAAATACACAAATCTAAAGAACATATGATGAAATATGAAATGAACATAAATCTGAAGAAAATCTAAACAAAGTTTAATGAAATTTAAATTAATCGTAAATTTGAAGAAAGTATGACGAAATTTGAAGTGAACAAAAACCTGAAGAAAATCACATGAAATTTGAAGTGAATATAAATCTGAAGAAAATCTGATGAAATAAAAAAAACTGTTGAAACTTGATGTAAACATAAATCTGTAGAAAAGCAGATGTAATTTGAAGAAAATTTGCTGAAATTGAAAGTAAACCTTAATCAGAAGAAACTCTGATGAATTATTTCGTGAACACATATCTGAAGAAACTCTAATGAAATAGGAAGAAAGTATGATGAAATTGGAAACAAACCTAAATCTGAAGAAAATCTAATGAATTTTGTAGTGAACATATCTAAAGACACTCTAATGAATTAGGAATAAAATCTGATGAAAATTGAGGTGAACATAAATCTGAAGGAAATATGATGAACTTTGTAATGAAAATATATCTGAAAAAAACTCTAATGAAATAGAAGAAAATCTGATGAAATTTGAGGTGAACACAAATCTGAAGGAAATATGATGTAATTTGAAGTTAACATAAGTCTGAGGAAATTTGAATTGAACATAAATCTGCATAAAATCTGATGAAATCTTAAGAAAAATTGATGAATTTTGTAGTAAACATAAATCTTAAGAAAGTCTTATGAAACTTGAAGTAAATACATAAATCTAAAGAAAAAATGATAAAATATGAAATGAACATATATCTGAAGAAAATCTGAAGAAAATTTGATGAAATTTAAAGTAATCGTAAATTTGAAGAAAGTCTGACGAAATTTGAAGTGAACAAAAATCTAAAGAAAATCTCATGAAATTTGAAGTGAATATAAATCTGAAGAAAATCTGATGAAATAAAAAAAAACTGTCGAAACATGATGTAAACATAAATATGTAGAAAAGCAGATGTAATTTGAAGAAAATTTGATGAAATTGAAAGTGAACCTTAATCAGAAGAAACTCTGATGAATTATTTAGTGAACACATATCTGAAGAAACTCTAATGAAATAGAAGAAAATCTGATGAAATTTGAGGTGAACACAAATCTGAAGGAAATATGATGTAATTTGAAGTTAACATAAGTCTGAGGAAATTTGAATTGAACATAAATCTGCATAAAATCTGATGAAATCTTAAGAAAAATTGATGAATTTTGTAGTAAACATAAATCTTAAGAAAGTCTTATGAAACTTGAAGTAAATACATAAATCTAAAGAAAAAATGATAAAATATGAAATGAACATATATCTGAAGAAAATCTGAAGAAAATTTGATGAAATTTAAAGTAATCGTAAATTTGAAGAAAGTCTGACGAAATTTGAAGTGAACAAAAATCTAAAGAAAATCTCATGAAATTTGAAGTGAATATAAATCTGAAGAAAATCTGATGAAATAAAAAAAAACTGTCGAAACATGATGTAAACATAAATATGTAGAAAAGCAGATGTAATTTGAAGAAAATTTGATGAAATTGAAAGTGAACCTTAATCAGAAGAAACTCTGATGAATTATTTAGTGAACACATATCTGAAGAAACTCTAATGAAATAGGAAGAAAGTATGATGAAATTGGAAACGAACTTAAATCTGAAGAAAATCTGATGAATTTTGTAGTGAACATATATCTAAAGACACTCAAATGAATTAGGAATAAAATCTGGTGAAAATTGAGGTGATCATAAATCTGTAGGAAATATGATGAATTTTGTAATGAGCATATATCTGAAAACACTCTAATGAAATAGGAAGAAAATCTGATGAAATTTGAGGTGAACATAAATATGAAGGAAATATGATGAAATTTGAAGTTAACATAAGTCTGAGGAAATTTGAATTGAACATAAATCTGCACAAATTCTGATGAAATCTTAAGAAAAATTGATGAATTTTGAAGTAAACATAAATCTTAAGAAAGTCTTATGAAACTTGAAGTAAATACATAAATCTGAAGAAAATATGATGAAATATGAAATGAACATAAATCTGAAGAAAATCTAAAGAAAATTTGATGAAATTTAATGTAATCGTAAATTTGAAGAAAGTCTGACGAAATTTGAAGTGAAAAAAATCTGAAGAAAATCTCATGAAATTTGAAGTGAATATAAATCTGAAGAAAATCTGATGAAATTAAAAAAAACTGTTGAAACTTGATGTAAAAATAAATCTGTAGAAAATCAGATGTAATTTGAAGAAAAATTGATGAAATTGAAAGTGAACCTTAATCAGAAGAAACTCTGACGAATTATTTAGTGAACACATATCTGAAGAAACTCTAATGAAATAGGAAGAAAGCATGATTAAATTGGCAGCGAACCTAAATCTGAAGAAAATCTAATGAATTTTGTAGTGAACATATATCTAAAGACACTCTAATGAATTAGGAAGAAAATCTAATAAAAATTGAGTTGAACATAAATCTGAAGCAAATATGACGAATTTTATAGTAAACATATATCTAACGACACTCTAATTAATTAGGAAGAAAATCTGATAAAATTGAGGTGAACATAAATCTGAAGGAAATATGATGAATTTTGTAGTGAACATATATCTGAAGAAACTCTAATGAAATAGGAAGATAATCTGATGAAATTTGAGGTGAACATAAATCTTAAGGAAATATGACGAAATTTAAGTCTGAGGAAATTTGAATTGAACATAAATCTGCACAAAATCTGATGAAATCTTAAGAAAAATTGATGAATTTTGAAGTAAACATAAATCTTAAGAAAGTCTTATGAAACTTGAATTAAATACACAAATCTAAAGAAAACATGATGAAATATGAAATGAACATAAATCTGAAGAAAATCTAAACAAAATTTAATGAAATTTAAATTAATCGTAAATTTCAAGAAAGTATGACGAAATTTGAAGTGAACAAAAACCTGAAGAAAATCACATGAAATTTGAAGTGAATATAAATCTGAAGAAAATCTGATGAAATAAAAAAAACTGTTGAAACTTGATGTAAACATAAATCTGTAGAAAAGCAGATGTAATTTGAAGAAAATTTGCTGAAATTGAAAGTAAACCTTAATCAGAAGAAACTCTGATGAATTATTTCGTGAACACATATTTGAAGAAACTCTAATGAAATAGGAAGAAAGTATGATGAAATTGGAAACAAACCTAAATCTGAAGAAAATCTAATGAATTTTGTAGTGAACATATCTAAAGACACTCTAATGAATTAGGAATAAAATCTGATGAAAATTGAGGTGAACATAAATCTGAAGGAAATATGATGAACTTTGTAATGAAAATATATCTGAAAAAAACTCTAATGAAATAGAAGAAAATCTGATGAAATTTGAGGTGAACACAAATCTGAAGGAAATATGATGTAATTTGAAGTTAACATAAGTCTGAGGAAATTTGAATTGAACATAAATCTGCATAAAATCTGATGAAATCTTAAGAAAAATTGATGATTTTTGTAGTAAACATAAATCTTAAGAAAGTCTTATGAAACTTGAAGTAAATACATAAATCTAAAGAAAAAATGATAAAATATGAAATGAACATATATCTGAAGAAAATCTGAAGAAAATTTGATGAAATTTAAAGTAATCGTAAATTTGAAGAAAGTCTGACAAAATTTGAAGTGAACAAAAATCTAAAGAAAATCTCATGAAATTTGAAGTGAATATAAATCTGAAGAAAATCTGATGAAATAAAAAAAAACTGTCGAAACATGATGTAAACATAAATATGTAGAAAAGCAGATGTAATTTGAAGAAAATTTGATGAAATTGAAAGTGAACCTTAATCAGAAGAAACTCTGATGAATTATTTAGTGAACACATATCTGAAGAAGCTTTAATGAAATTGGAAGAGAGTATGATGAAATTGGAAACGAACCTAAATCTGAAGAAAATCTAATGAATTTTGTAGTGAACATATATCTAAAGACACTCAAATGAATTAGGAATAAAATCTGATAAAAATTGAGGTGATCATAAATCTGTAGGAAATATGATGAATTTTGTAATGAACATATATCTGAAAACACTCTAATGAAATAGGAAGAAAATCTGATGAAATTTGAGGTGAACATAAATATGAAGGAAATATGATGAAATTTGAAGTTAACATAAGTCTGAGGAAATTTGAATTGAACATAAATCTGCATAAAATCTGATGAAATCTTAAGAAAAATTGATGAATTTTGAAGTAAACATAAATCTTAAGAAAGTCTTATGAAACTTGAAGTAAATACATAAATCTGAAGAAATATGATGAAATATGAAATGAACATAAATCTGAAGAGAATCTAAAGAAAATTTGATGAAATTTAATGAAATCGTAAATTTGAAGAAAGTCTGACGAAATTTGAAGTGAAAAAAATGTGAAGAAAATCTCATGAAATTTGAAGTGAATATAAATCTGAAGAAAATCTGATGAAATTAAAAAAAACTGTTGAAACTTGATGTAAAAATAAATCTGTAGAAAATCAGATGTAATTTGAAGAAAAATTGATGAAATTGAAAGTGAACCTTAATCAGAAGAAACTCTGATGAATTATTTAGTGAACACATATCTGAAGAAACTCTAATGAAATAGGAAGAAAGCATGATTAAATTGCCAGCGAACCTAAATCTGAAGAAAATCTAATGAATTTTGTAGTGAACATATATCTAAAGACACTCTAATGAATTTGGAAGAAAATCTAATAAAAATTGAGTTGAACATAAATCTGAAGCAAATATGACGAATTTTATAGTAAACATATATCTAAAGACACTCTAATTAATTAGGAAGAAAATCTGATAAAATTGAGGTGAAAATCTGAAGAAAATATGATGAATTTTGTAGTGAACATATATCTGAAGAAACTCTAATGAAATAGGAAGATAATCTGATGAAATTTGAGGTGAACATAAATCTTAAGGAAATATGATGAAATTTAAGTCTGAGGAAATTTGAATTGAACATAAATCTGCACAAAATCTAATGAAATCTTAAGAAAAATTGATGAATTTTGAAGTAAACATAAATCTTAAGAAAGTCTTATGAAACTTGAATTAAATACACAAATCTAAAGAAAATATGATGAAATATGAAATGAACATAAATATGAAGAAAATCTAAACAAAATTTAATGAAATTTAAATTAATCGTAAATTTGAAGAAAGTATGACGAAATTTGAAGTGAACAAAAATCTGAAGAAAATCATATGAAATTTGAAGTGAATATAAATCTGAAGAAAATCTGATGAAATAAAAAAAACTGTTGAAACTTGATGTAAACATAAATCTGTAGAAAAGCAGATGTAATTTGAAGAAAATTTGCTGAAATTGAAAGTGAACCTTAATCAGAAGAAACACTGATGAATTCTTTCGTGAACACATATCTGAAAAAAACTCTAATGAAATAGAAGAAAATCTGATTAAATTTGAGGTAAACACAAATCTGAAGGAAATATGATGAAATTTGAAGTTAACATAGGTCTGAGGAAATTTGAATTGAACATAAATCTGCATAAAATATGATGAAATCTTAAGAAAAATTGATGAATTTTGAAGTAAACATAAATCTTAAGAAAGTCTTATGAAACTTGAAGTAAATACATAAATCTAAAGAAGAAATGATGAAATATGAAATGAACATATATCTGAAGAAGATCTGAAGAAAATTTGATGAAATTTAAAGTAATCGTAAATTTGAAGAAAGTATGACAAAATTTGAAGTGAACAAAAATCTGAAGAAAATCTCATGAAATTTGAAGTGAATATAAATCTGAAGAAAATCTGATGAAATAAAAAAAACTGTCGAAACTTGATGTAAACATAAATCTGTAGAAAAGCAGATGTAATTTGAAGAAAATTTGATGAAATTGAAAGTGAACCTTAATCAGAAGAAACTCTGATGAATTATTTAGTGAACACATATCTGAAGAAACTCTAATGAAATAGGAAGAAAGTATGATGAAATTGGAAACGAACCTAAATCTGAAGAAAATCTGATGAATTTTGTATTGAACATATATCTAAAGACACTCAAATGAATTAGGAATAAAATCTGGTGAAAATTGAGGTGATCATAAATCTGTAGGAAATATGATGAATTTTGTAATGAGCATATATCTGAAAAAACTCTAATGAAATAGGAAGAAAATCTGATGAAA
Organism: Vicia faba; assembly: GCA_948472305.1. Classification (NCBI taxonomy): domain Eukaryota; kingdom Viridiplantae; phylum Streptophyta; class Magnoliopsida; order Fabales; family Fabaceae; genus Vicia; species Vicia faba. Next base: position 204,780,142 of record OX451740.1, read on the forward strand.
TTTGAGGTGAACATAAATATGAAGGAAATGTGATGAAATTTGAAGTTAACATAAGTCTGAGGAAATTTGAATTGAACATAAATCTGCATAAATTCTGATGAAATCTTAAGAAAAATTGATGAATTTTGAAGTAAACATAAATCTTAAGAAAGTCTTATGAAACTTGAAGTAAATACATAAATCTGAAGAAAATATGATGAAATATGAAATGAACATAAATCTGAAGAAAATCTAAAGAAAATTTGATGAAATTTAATGTAATCGTAAATTTGAAGAAAGTCTGACGAAATTTGAAGTGAAAAAAATCTGAAGAAAATCTCATGAAATTTGAAGTGAATATAAATCTGAAGAAAATCTGATGAAATTAAAAAAAACTGTTGAAACTTGATGTAAAAATAAATCTGTAGAAAATCAGATGTAATTTGAAGAAAAATTGATGAAATTGAAAGTGAACCTTAATCAGAAGAAACTCTGACGAATTATTTAGTGAACACATATCTGAAGAAACTCTAATGAAATAGGAAGAAAGCATGATTAAATTGGCAGCGAACCTAAATCTGAAGAAAATCTAATGAATTTTGTAGTGAACATATATCTAAAGACACTCTAATGAATTAGGAAGAAAATCTAATAAAAATTGAGTTGAACATAAATCTGAAGCAAATATGACGAATTTTATAGTAAACATATATCTAAAGACACTCTAATTAATTAGGAAGAAAATCTGATAAAATTGAGGTGAACATAAATCTGAAGGAAATATGATGAATTTTGTAGTGAACATATATCTGAAGAAACTCTAATGAAATAGGAAGATAATCTGATGAAATTTGAGGTGAACATAAATCTTAAGGAAATATGATGAAATTTAAGTCTGAGGAAATTTGAATTGAACATAAATCTGCACAAAATCTGATGAAATCTTAAGAAAAATTGATGAATTTTGAAGTAAACATAAATCTTAAGAAAGTCTTATGAAACTTGAATTAAATACACAAATCTAAAGAAAATATGATGAAATATGAAATGAACATAAATCTGAAGAAAATCTAAACAAAATTTAATGAAATTTAAATTAATCGTAAATTTGAAGAAAGTATGACGAAATTTGAAGTGAACAAAAACCTGAAGAAAATCACATGAAATTTGAAGTGAATATGAATCTGAAGAAAATCTGATGAAATAAAAAAAACTGTTGAAACTTGATGTAAACATAAATCTGTAGAAAAGCAGATGTAATTTGAAGAAAATTTGCTGAAATTGAAAGTAAACCTTAATCAGAAGAAACTCTGATGAATTATTTTGTGAACACATATCTGAAGAAACTCTAATGAAATAGGAAGAAAGTATGATGAAATTGGAAACAAACCTAAATCTGAAGAAAATCTAATGAATTTTGTAGTGAACATATCTAAAGACACTCTAATGAATTAGGAATAAAATCTGATGAAAATTGAGGTGAACATAAATCTGAAGGAAATATGATGAACTTTGTAATGAAAATATATCTGAAAAAAACTCTAATGAAATAGAAGAAAATCTGATGAAATTTGAGGTGAACACAAATCTGAAGGAAATATGATGTAATTTGAAGTTAACATAAGTCTGAGGAAATTTGAATTGAACATAAATCTGCATAAAATCTGATGAAATCTTAAGAAAAATTGATGAATTTTGTATTAAACATAAATCTTAAGAAAGTCTTATGAAACTTGAAGTAAATACATAAATCTAAAGAAAAAATGATAAAATATGAAATGAACATATATCTGAAGAAAATCTGAAGAAAATTTGATGAAATTTAAAGTAATCGTAAATTTGAAGAAAGTCTGACGAAATTTGAAGTGAACAAAAATCTAAAGAAAATCTCATGAAATTTGAAGTGAATATAAATCTGAAGAACATCTGATGAAATAAAAAAAAACTGTCGAAACATGATGTAAACATAAATATGTAGAAAAGCAGATGTAATTTGAAGAAAATTTGATGAAATTGAAAGTGAACCTTAATCAGAAGAAACTCTGATGAATTATTTAGTGAACACATATCTGAAGAAACTCTAATGAAATTGGAAGAGAGTATGATGAAATTGGAAACGAACCTAAATCTGAAGAAAATCTAATGAATTTTGTAGTGAACATATATCTAAAGACACTCAAATGAATTAGGAATAAAATCTGATAAAAATTGAGGTGATCATAAATCTGTAGGAAATATGATGAATTTTGTAATGAACATATATCTGAAAACACTCTAATGAAATAGGAAGAAAATCTGATGAAATTTGAGGTGAACATAAATATGAAGGAAATATGATGAAATTTGAAGTTAACATAAGTCTGAGGAAATTTGAATTGAACATAAATCTGCATAAAATCTGATGAAATCTTAAGAAAAATTGATGAATTTTGAAGTAAACATAAATCTTAAGAAAGTCTTATGAAACTTGAAGTAAATACATAAATCTGAAGAAAATATGATGAAATATGAAATGAACATAAATCTGAAGAGAATCTAAAGAAAATTTGATGAAATTTAATGAAATCGTAAATTTGAAGAAAGTCTGACGAAATTTGAAGTGAAAAAAATGTGAAGAAAATCTCATGAAATTTGAAGTGAATATAAATCTGAAGAAAATCTGATGAAATTAAAAAAAACTGTTGAAACTTGATGTAAAAATAAATCTGTAGAAAATCAGATGTAATTTGAAGAAAATTTGATGAAATTGAAAGTGAACCTTAATCAGAAGAAACTCTGACGAATTATTTAGTGAACACATATCTGAAGAAACTCTAATGAAATAGGAAGAAAGCATGATTAAATTGGCAGCGAACCTAAATCTGAAGAAAATCTAATGAATTTTGTAGTGAACATATATCTAAAGACACTCTAATGAATTAGGAAGAAAATCTAATAAAAATTGAGTTGAACATAAATCTGAAGCAAATATGACGAATTTTATAGTAAACATATATCTAAAGACACTCTAATTAATTAGGAAGAAAATCTGATAAAATTGAGGTGAACATAAATCTGAAGGAAATATGATGAATTTTGTAGTGAACATATATCTGAAGAAACTCTAATGAAATAGGAAGATAATCTGATGAAATTTGAGGTGAACATAAATCTTAAGGAAATATGATGAAATTTAAGTTTGAGGAAATTTGAATTGAACATAAATCTGCACAAAATCTGATGAAATCTTAAGAAAAATTGATGAATTTTGAAGTAAACATAAATCTTAAGAAAGTCTTATGAAACTTGAATTAAATACACAAATCTAAAGAAAATATGATGAAATATGAAATGAACATAAATCTGAAGAAAATCTAAACAAAATTTAATGAAATTTAAATTAATCGTAAATTTGAAGAAAGTATGACGAAATTTGAAGTGAACAAAAACCTGAAGAAAATCACATGAAATTTGAAGTGAATATAAATCTGAAGAAAATCTGATGAAATAAAAAAAACTGTTGAAACTTGATGTAAACATAAATCTGTAGAAAAGCAGATGTAATTTGAAGAAAATTTGCTGAAATTGAAAGTAAACCTTAATCAGAAGAAACTCTGATGAATTATTTCGTGAACACATATCTGAAGAAACTCTAATGAAATAGGAAGAAAGTATGATGAAATTGGAAACAAACCTAAATCTGATGAAAATCTAATGAATTTTGTAGTGAACATATCTAAAGACACTCTAATGAATTAGGAATAAAATCTGATGAAAATTGAGGTGAACATAAATCTGAAGGAAATATGATGAACTTTGTAATGAAAATATATCTGAAAAAAACTCTAATGAAATAGAAGAAAATCTAATGAAATTTGAGGTGAACACAAATCTGAAGGAAATATGAAGCAATTTGAAGTTAACATAAGTCTGAGGAAATTTGAATTGAACATAAATCTGCATAACATCTGATGAAATCTTAAGAAAAATTGATGAATTTTGTAGTAAACATAAATCTTAAGAAAGTCTTATGAAACTTGAAGTAAATACATAAATCTAAAGAAAAAATGATGAAATATGAAATGAACATATATCTGAAGAAAATCTGAAGAAAATTTGATGAAATTTAAAGTAATCGTAAATTTGAAGAAAGTCTGACGAAATTTGAAGTGAACAAAAATCTAAAGAAAATCTCATGAAATTTGAAGTGAATATAAATCTGAAGAAAATCTGATGAAATAAAAAATAACAGTCGAAACATGATGTAAACATAAATATGTAGAAAAGCAGATGTAATTTGAAGAAAATTTGATGAAATTGAAAGTGAACCTTAATCAGAAGAAACTCTGACGAATTATTTAGTGAACACATATCTGAAGAAACTCTAATGAAATAGGAAGAAAGCATGATTAAATTGGCAGCGAACCTAAATCTGAAGAAAATCTAATGAATTTTGTAGTGAACCTATATCTAAAGACACTCTAATGAATTAGGAAGAAAATCTAATAAAAATTGAGTTGAACATAAATCTGAAGCAAATATGACGAATTTTATAGTAAACATATATCTAAAGACACTCTAATTAATTAGGAAGAAAATCTGATAAAATTGAGGTGAACATAAATCTGAAGGAAATATGATGAATTTTGTAGTGAACATATATCTGAAGAAACTCTAATGAAATAGGAAGATAATCTGATGAAATTTGAGGTGAACATAAATCTTAAGGAAATATGATGAAATTTAAGTTTGAGGAAATTTGAATTGAACATAAATCTGCACAAAATCTGATGAAATCTTAAGAAAAATTGATGAATTTTGAAGTAAACATAAATCTTAAGAAAGTCTTCTGAAACTTGAATTAAATACACAAATCTAAAGAAAATATGATGAAATATGAAATGAACATAAATCTGAAGAAAATCTAAACAAAATTTAATGAAATTTAAATTAATCGTAAATTTGAAGAAAGTATGACGAAATTTGAAGTGAACAAAAACCTGAAGAAAATCACATGAAATTTGAAGTGAATATAAATCTGAAGAAAATCTGATGAAATAAAAAAAACTGTTGAAACTTGATGTAAACATAAATCTGTAGAAAAGCAGATGTAATTTGAAGAAAATTTGCTGAAATTGAAAGTAAACCTTAATCAGAAGAAACTCTGATGAATTATTTCGTGAACACATATCTGAAGAAACTCTAATGAAATAGGAAGAAAGTATGATGAAATTGGAAACAAACCTAAATCTGATGAAAATCTAATGAATTTTGTAGTGAACATATCTAAAGACACTCTAATGAATTAGGAATAAAATCTGATGAAAATTGAGGTGAACATAAATCTGAAGGAAATATGATGAACTTTGTAATGAAAATATATCTGAAAAAAACTCTAATGAAATAGAAGAAAATCTAATGAAATTTGAGGTGAACACAAATCTGAAGGAAATATGAAGCAATTTGAAGTTAACATAAGTCTGAGGAAATTTGAATTGAACATAAATCTGCATAACATCTGATGAAATCTTAAGAAAAATTGATGAATTTTGTAGTAAACATAAATCTTAAGAAAGTCTTATGAAACTTGAAGTAAATACATAAATCTAAAGAAAAAATGATGAAATATGAAATGAACATATATCTGAAGAAAATCTGAAGAAAATTTGATGAAATTTAAAGTAATCGTAAATTTGAAGAAAGTCTGACGAAATTTGAAGTGAACAAAAATCTAAAGAAAATCTCATGAAATTTGAAGTGAATATAAATCTGAAGAAAATCTGATGAAATAAAAAATAACAGTCGAAACATGATGTAAACATAAATATGTAGAAAAGCAGATGTAATTTGAAGAAAATTTGATGAAATTGAAAGTGAACCTTAATCAGAAGAAACTCTGATGAATTATTTAGTGAACACATATCTGAAGAAACTCTAATGAAATTGGAAGAGAGTATGATGAAATTGGAAACGAACCTAAATCTGAAGAAAATCTAATGAATTTTGTAGTGAACATATATCTAAAGACACTCAAATGAATTAGGAATAAAATCTGATAAAAATTGAGGTGATCATAAATCTGTAGGAAATATGATGAATTTTGTAATGAACATATATCTGAAAACACTCTAATGAAATAGGAAGAAAATCTGATGAAATTTGAGGTGAACATAAATATGAAGGAAATGTGATGAAATTTGAAGTTAACATAAGTCTGAGGAAATTTGAATTGAACATAAATCTGCATAAAATCTGATGAAATCTTAAGAAAAATTGATGAATTTTAAAGTAAACATAAATCTTAAGAAAGTCTTATGAAACTTGAAGTAAATACATAAATCTGAAGAAAATATGATGAAATATGAAATGAACATAAATCTGAAGAGAATCTAAAGAAAATTTGATGAAATTTAATGAAATCGTAAATTTGAAGAAAGTCTGACGAAATTTGAAGTGAAAAAAATGTGAAGAAAATCTCATGAAATTTGAAGTGAATATAAATCTGAAGAAAATCTGATGAAATTAAAAAAAACTGTTGAAACTTGATGTAAAAATAAATCTGTAGAAAATCAGATGTAATTTGAAGAAAATTTGATGAAATTGAAAGTGAACCTTAATCAGAAGAAACTCTGACGAATTATTTAGTGAACACATATCTGAAGAAACTCTAATGAAATAGGAAGAAAGCATGATTAAATTGGCAGCGAACCTAAATCTGAAGAAAATCTAATGAATTTTGTAGTGAACATATATCTAAAGACACTCTAATGAATTAGGAAGAAAATCTAATAAAAATTGAGTTGAACATAAATCTGAAGCAAATATGACGAATTTTATAGTAAACATATATCTAAAGACACTCTAATTAATTAGGAAGAAAATCTGATAAAATTGAGGTGAACATAAATCTGAAGGAAATATGATGAATTTTGTAGTGAACATATATCTGAAGAAACTCTAATGAAATAGGAAGATAATCTGATGAAATTTGAGGTGAACATAAATCTTAAGGAAATATGATGAAATTTAAGTTTGAGGAAATTTGAATTGAACATAAATCTGCACAAAATCTGATGAAATCTTAAGAAAAATTGATGAATTTTGAAGTAAACATAAATCTTAAGAAAGTCTTATGAAACTTGAATTAAATACACAAATCTAAAGAAAATATGATGAAATATGAAATGAACATAAATCTGAAGAAAATCTAAACAAAATTTAATGAAATTTAAATTAATCGTAAATTTGAAGAAAGTATGACGAAATTTGAAGTGAACAAAAACCTGAAGAAAATCACATGAAATTTGAAGTGAATATAAATCTGAAGAAAATCTGATGAAATAAAAAAAACTGTTGAAACTTGATGTAAACATAAATCTGTAGAAAAGCAGATGTAATTTGAAGAAAATTTGCTGAAATTGAAAGTAAACCTTAATCAGAAGAAACTCTGATGAATTATTTCGTGAACACATATCTGAAGAAACTCTAATGAAATAGGAAGAAAGTATGATGAAATTGGAAACAAACCTAAATCTGATGAAAATCTAATGAATTTTGTAGTGAACATATCTAAAGACACTCTAATGAATTAGGAATAAAATCTGATGAAAATTGAGGTGAACATAAATCTGAAGGAAATATGATGAACTTTGTAATGAAAATATATCTGAAAAAAACTCTAATGAAATAGAAGAAAATCTAATGAAATTTGAGGTGAACACAAATCTGAAGGAAATATGAAGCAATTTGAAGTTAACATAAGTCTGAGGAAATTTGAATTGAACATAAATCTGCATAACATCTGATGAAATCTTAAGAAAAATTGATGAATTTTGTAGTAAACATAAATCTTAAGAAAGTCTTATGAAACTTGAAGTAAATACATAAATCTAAAGAAAAAATGATGAAATATGAAATGAACATATATCTGAAGAAAATCTGAAGAAAATTTGATGAAATTTAAAGTAATCGTAAATTTGAAGAAAGTCTGACGAAATTTGAAGTGAACAAAAATCTAAAGAAAATCTCATGAAATTTGAAGTGAATATAAATCTGAAGAAAATCTGATGAAATAAAAAATAACAGTCGAAACATGATGTAAACATAAATATGTAGAAAAGCAGATGTAATTTGAAGAAAATTTGATGAAATTGAAAGTGAACCTTAATCAGAAGAAACTCTGATGAATTATTTAGTGAACACATATCTGAAGAAACTCTAATGAAATTGGAAGAGAGTATGATGAAATTGGAAACGAACCTAAATCTGAAGAAAATCTAATGAATTTTGTAGTGAACATATATCTAAAGACACTCAAATGAATTAGGAATAAAATCTGATAAAAATTGAGGTGATCATAAATCTGTAGGAAATATGATGAATTTTGTAATGAACATATATCTGAAAACACTCTAATGAAATAGGAAGAAAATCTGATGAAATTTGAGGTGAACATAAATATGAAGGAAATGTGATGAAATTTGAAGTTAACATAAGTCTGAGGAAATTTGAATTGAACATAAATCTGCATAAAATCTGATGAAATCTTAAGAAAAATTGATGAATTTTGAAGTAAACATAAATCTTAAGAAAGTCTTATGAAACTTGAAGTAAATACATAAATCTGAAGAAAATATGATGAAATATGAAATGAACATAAATCTGAAGAGAATCTAAAGAAAATTTGATGAAATTTAATGAAATCGTAAATTTGAAGAAAGTCTGACGAAATTTGAAGTGAAAAAAATGTGAAGAAAATCTCATGAAATTTGAAGTGAATATAAATCTGAAGAAAATCTGATGAAATTAAAAAAAACTGTTGAAACTTGATGTAAAAATAAATCTGTAGAAAATCAGATGTAATTTGAAGAAAATTTGATGAAATTGAAAGTGAACCTTAATCAGAAGAAACTCTGACGAATTATTTAGTGAACACATATCTGAAGAAACTCTAATGAAATAGGAAGAAAGCATGATTAAATTGGCAGCGAACCTAAATCTGAAGAAAATCTAATGAATTTTGTAGTGAACATATATCTAAAGACACTCTAATGAATTAGGAAGAAAATCTAATAAAAATTGAGTTGAACATAAATCTGAAGCAAATATGACGAATTTTATAGTAAACATATATCTAAAGACACTCTAATTAATTAGGAAGAAAATCTGATAAAATTGAGGTGAACATAAATCTGAAGGAAATATGATGAATTTTGTAGTGAACATATATCTGAAGAAACTCTAATGAAATAGGAAGATAATCTGATGAAATTTGAGGTGAACATAAATCTTAAGGAAATATGATGAAATTTAAGTCTGAGGAAATTTGAATTGAACATAAATCTGCACAAAATCTGATGAAATCTTAAGAGAAATTGATGAATTTTGAAGTAAACATAAATCTTAAGAAAGTCTTATGAAACTTGAATTAAATACACAAATCTAAAGAAAATATGATGAAATATGAAATGAACATAAATCTGAAGAAAATCTAAACAAAATTTAATGAAATTTAAATTAATCGTAAATTTGAAGAAAGTATGACGAAATTTGAAGTGAACAAAAACCTGAAGAAAATCACATGAAATTTGAAGTGAATATAAATCTGAAGAAAATCTGATGAAATAAAAAAATTGTTGAAACTTGATGTAAACATAAATCTGTAGAAAAGCAGATGTAATTTGAAGAAAATTTGCTGAAATTGAAAGTAAACCTTAATCAGAAGAAACTCTGATGAATTATTTCGTGAACACATATCTGAAGAAACTCTAATGAAATAGGAAGAAAGTATGATGAAATTGGAAACAAACCTAAATCTGATGAAAATCTAATGAATTTTGTAGTGAACATATCTAAAGACACTCTAATGAATTAGGAATAAAATCTGATGAAAATTGAGGTGAACATAAATCTGAAGGAAATATGATGAACTTTGTAATGAAAATATATCTGAAAAAAACTCTAATTAAATAGAAGAAAATCTGATGAAATTTGAGGTGAACACAAATATGAAGGAAATATGATGCAATTTGAAGTTAACATAAGTCTGAGGAAATTTGAATTGAACATAAATCTGCATAAAATCTGATGAAATCTTAAGAAAAATTGATGAATTTTGTAGTAAACATAAATCTTAAGAAAGTCTTATGAAACTTGAAGTAAATACATAAATCTAAAGAAAAAATGATGAAATATGAAATGAACATATATCTGAAGAAAATCTGAAGAAAATTTGATGAAATTTAAAGTAATCGTAAATTTGAAGATAGTCTGACGAAATTTGAAGTGAACAAAAATCTAAAGAAAATCTCATGAAATTTGAAGTGAATATAAATCTGAAGAAAATCTGATGAAATAAAAAAAAACTGTCGAAACTTGATGTAAACATAAATATGTAGAAAAGCAGATGTAATTTGAAGAAAATTTGATGAAATTGAAAGTGAACCTTAATTAGTAGAAACTCTAATGAATTATTTAGTGAACACATATCTGAAGAAACTCTAATGAAATTGGAAGAGAGTATGATGAAATTGGAAACGAACCTAAATCTGAAGAAAATATGATGAATTTTGTAGTGAACATGTATCTAAAGACACTCAAATGAATTAGGAATAAAATCTGATGAAAATTGAGGTGATCATAAATCTATAGGAAATATGATGAATTTTGTAATGAACATATATCTGAAAACAGTCTAATGAAATAGGAAGAAAATGTGATGAAATTTGAGGTGAACATAAATATGAAGGAAATATGATGAAATTTGAAGTTAACATAAGCCTGAGGAAATTTGAATTGAACATAAATCTGCACAAATTCTGATGAAATCTTAAGAAAAATTGATGAATTTTGAAGTAAACATAAATCTTAAGAAAGTCTTATGAAACTTGAAGTAAATACATAAATCTGAAGAAAATATGATGAAATATGAAATGAACATAAATCTGAAGAAAATCTAAAGAAAATTTGATGAAATTTAATGTAATCGTAAATTTGAAGAAAGTCTGACGAAATTTGAAGTGAAAAAAATCTGAAGAAAATCTCATGAAATTTGAAGTGAATATAAATCTGAAGAAAATCTGATGAAATTAAAAAAAACTGTTGAAACTTGATGTAAAAATAAATCTGTAGAAAATCAGATGTAATTTGAAGAAAAATTGATGAAATTGAAAGTGAACCTTAATCAGAAGAAACTCTGATGAATTATGTAGTGAACACATATCTGAAGAAACTCTAATGAAATAGGAAGAAAGCATGATTAAATTGGCAGCGAACCTAAATCTGAAGAAAATCTAATGAATTTTGTAGTGAACATATATCTAAAGACACTCTAATGAATTTGGAAGAAAATCTAATAAAAATTGAGTTGAACATAAATCTGAAGCAAATATGACAAATTTTATAGTAAACATATATCTAAAGACACTCTAATTAATTAGGAAGAAAATCTGATAAAATTGAGGTGAACATAAATCTGAAGAAAATATGATGAATTCTGTAGTGAACATATTTCTGAAGAAACTCTAATGAAATAGGAAGATAATCTGATGAAATTTGAGGTGAACATAAATCTTAAGGAAATATGATGAAATTTAAGTCGGGAGGAAATTTAAATTGAACATAAATCTGCACAAAATCTGATGAAATCTTAAGAAAAATTGATGAATTTTGAAGTAAACATAAATCTTAAGAAAGTCTTATGAAACTTGAATTAAATACACAAATATAAAGAAAATATGATGAAATATGAAATGAACATAAATCTGAAGAAAATCTAAACAAAATTTAATGAAATTTAAATTAATCGTAAATTTGAAGAAAGTATGACGAAATTTGAAGTGAACAAAAATCTGAAGAAAATCACATGAAATTTGAAGTGAATATAAATCTGAAGAAAATCTGATGAAATAAAAAAAACTGTTGAAACTTGATGTAAACATAAATCTGTAGAAAAGAAGATGTAATTTGAAGAAAATTTGCTGAAATTGAAAGTGAACCTTAATCAGAAGAAACTCTGATGAATTCTTTCGTGAACACATATCTGAAAAAAACTCTAATGAAATAGAAGAAAATCTGATGAAATTTGAGGTGAACACAAATCTGAAGGAAATATGATGAAATTTAAAGTTAACATAAGTCTGAGGAAATTTGAATTGAACATAAATCTGCATAAAATCTGATGAAATCTTAAGAAAAATTGATGAATTTTGAAGTAAACATAAATCTTAAGAAAGTTTTATGAAACTTGAAGTAAATACATAAATCCAAAGAAGAAATGATGAAATATGAAATGAACATATATCTGAAGAAGATCTGAAGAAAATTTGATGAAATTTAAAGTAATCGTAAATTTGAAGAAAGTATGACAAAATTTGAAGTGAACAAAAATCTGAAGAAAATCTCATGAAATTTGAAGTGAATATAAATCTGAAGAAAATCTGATGAAATAAAAAAAACTGTCGAAACTTAATGTAAACATAAATCTGTAGAAAAGCAGATGTAATTTGAAATTTTTTTGATGAAATTGAAAGTGAACCTTAATCAGAAGAAACTCTGATGAATTATTTAGTGAACACATATCTGAAGAAACTCTAATGAAATAGGAAGAAAGTATGATGAAATTGGAAACGAACCTAAATCTGAAGAAAATCTGATGAATTTTGTAGTGAACATATATCTAAAGACACTCAAATGAATTAGGAATAAACTCTGGTGAAAATTGAGGTGATCATAAATCTGTAGGAAATATGATGAATTTTGTAATGAGCATATATCTGAAAACACTCTAATGAAATACGAAGAAAATCTGATGAAATTTGAGGTGAACATAAATATGAAGGAAATATGATGAAATTTGAAGTTAACATAAGTCTGAGGAAATTTGAATTGAACATAAATCTGCACAAATTCTGATGAAATCTTAAGAAAAATTGATGAATTTTGAAGTAAACATAAATCTTAAGAAAGTCTTATGAAACTTGAAGTAAATACATAAATCTGAAGAAAATATGATGAAATATGAAATGAACATAAATCTGAAGAAAATCTAAAGAAAATTTGATGAAATTTAATGTAATCGTAAATTTGAAGAAAGTCTGACGAAATTTGAAGTGAAAAAAATCTGAAGAAAATCTCATGAAATTTGAAGTGAATATAAATCTCAAGAAAATCTGATGAAATAAAAAAAACGGTTGAAACTAGATGTAAACATAAATCTGTAGAAAATCAGATGTAAATTGAAGAAAAATTGATGAAATTGAAAGTGAACCTTAATCAGAAGAAACTCTGATGAATTATTTGTGAACACATATCTGAAGAATCTCTAAGGAAATAAGAAGAAAGTATGATTAAATTGGCAGCGAACCTAAATCTGAAGAAAATCTAATGAATTTTGTAGTGAACATATATATAAAGACACTCTAATGAATTAGGAAGAAAATCTAATAAAAATTGAGTTGAACATAAGTCTGAAGCAAATATGACGAATTTTATAGTAAACATATATCTAAAGACACTCTAATTAATTAGGAAGAAAATCTAATAAAATTGAGGTGAACATAAATCTGAAGGAAATATGATGAATTTTGTAGTGAACATATATCTGAAGAAACTCTAATGAAATGGAAGATAATCTGATGAAATTTGAGGTGAACATAAATCTTAAGGAAATATGATGAAATTTAAGTCTGAGGAAATTTGAATTGAACATAAATCTGCACAAAATCTGATGAAATCTTAAGAAAAATTGATGAATTTTGAAGTAAACATAAATCTTAAGAAAGTTTTATGAAACTTGAATTAAATACATAAATCTAAAGAAAATATGATGAAATATGAAATGAACATAAATCTTAAGAAAATCTAAACAAAATTTAATGAAATTTAAATTAATCGTAAATTTGAAGAAAGTATGACGAAATTTGAAGTGAACAAAAATCTGAAGAAAATCACATGAAATTTGAAGTGAATATAAATCTGAAGAAAATCTGATGAAATAAAAAAAACTGTTGAAACTTGATGTAAACATAAATCTGTAGAAAAGCAGATGTAATTTGAAGAAAATTTGATGAAATTAAAAGTGAACCTTAATCAGAAGAAACTCTGATGAATTATTTAGTGAACACATATCTGAAGAAACTCTAATGAAATAGGAAGAAAGTATGATGAAATTGGAAATGAACCTAAATCTTAAGAAAATCTGATGAATTTTGTAGTGAACATATCTAAAGAAACTCTAATGAATTAGGAATAAAATCTGATGAAAATTGAGGTGAACATAAATCTGAAGAAAATATGATGAATTTTGTATTGAAAATATATCTGAGAAAACTCTAATGAAATAGAAGAAAATCTGATGAAATTTGAGGTGAACACAAATCTTAAGGAAATATGATGAAATTTGAAGTTAACATAAGTCTTAGGAAATTTGAATTGAACATAAATCTGCATAAAATCTGATGAAATCTTAAGAAAAATTGATGAATTTTGAAGTAAACATAAATCTTAAGAAAGTCTTATGAAACATGAAGTAAATACATAAATCTAAAGAAAAAATGATGAAATATGAAATGAACATATATCTGAAGAAAATATGAAGAAAATTTGATGAAATTTAAAGTAATCGTAAATTTGAAGAAAGTCTTACGAAATTTGAAGTGAACCAAAATCTGAAGAAAATCTCATGAAATTTGAAGTGAATATAAATCTGAAGAAAATCTGATGAAATAAAAAAAAACTGTCGAAACTTGATGTAAACATAAATATGTAGAAAAGCAGATGTAATTTGAAGAAAATTTGATGAAATTGAAAGTGAACCTTAATCAGAAGAAACTCTGATGAATTATTTAGTGAACACATATCTGAAGAAACTCTAATGAAATTGGAAGAGAGTATGATGAAATTGGAAACGAACCTAAATCTGAAGAAAATCTAATGAATTTTGTAGTGAACATATATCTAAAGACACTCAAATGAATTAGGAATAAAATCTGATAAAAATTGAGGTGATCATAAATCTGTAGGAAATATGATGAATTTTGTAATGAACATATATCTGAAAACACTCTAATGAAATAGGAAGAAAATCTGATGAAATTTGAGGTGAACATAAATATGAAGGAAATATGATGAAATTTGAAGTTAACATAAGTCTGAGGAAATTTGAATTGAACATAAATCTGCATAAAATCTGATGAAATCTTAAGAAAAATTGATGAATTTTGAAGTAAACATAAATCTTAAGAAAGTCTTATGAAACTTGAAGTAAATAAATAAATCTGAAGAAAATATGATGAAATATGAAATGAACATAAATCTGAAGAGATTCTAAAGAAAATTTGATGAAATTTAATGTAATCGTAAATTTGAAGAAAGTCTGACGAAATTTGAAGTGAAAAAAATGTGAAGAAAATCTCATGAAATTTGAAGTGAATATAAATCTGAAGAAAATCTGATGAAATAAAAAAAACTGTTGAAACTTGATGTAAACATAAATCTGTAGAAAATCAGATGTAATTTGAAGAAAATTTGATGAAATTGAAAGTGAACCTTAATCAGAAGAAACTCTGATGAATTATTTAGTGAACACATATCTGAAGAAACTCTAATGAAATAGGAAGAAAGTATGATTAAATTGGCAGTGAACATAAATCTGAAGAAAATCTAATGAATTTTGTAGTGAACATATATCTAAAGACACTCTAATGAATTAGGAAGAAAATCTAATAAAAATTGAGTTGAACATAAATCTGAAGCAAATATGACGAATTTTATAGTAAACATATATCTAAAGACACTCTAATTAATTAGGAAGAAAATCTGATAAAATTGAGGTGAACATAAATCTGAAGAAAATATGATGAATTTTGTAGTGAACATATATCTGAAGAAACTCTAATGAAATTGGAAGATAATCTGATGTGATTTGAGGTGAACATAAATCTTAAGGAAATATGATGAAATTTAAGTCTGAGGAAATTTGAATTGAACATAAATCTGCACAAAATCTGATGAAATCTTAAGAAAAATTGATGAATTTTGAAGTAAACATAAATCTTAAGAAAGTCTTATGAAAATTGAATTAAATACACAAATCTAAAGAAAATATGATGAAATATGAAATGAACATAAATCTGAAGAAAATCTAAACAAAATTTAATGAAATTTAAATTAATCGTAAATTTGAAGAAAGTATGACGAAATTTGAAGTGAACAAAAATCTGAAGAAAATCACATGAAATTTGAAGTGAATATAAATCTGAAGAAAATCTGATGAAATAAAAAAAACTGTTGAAACTTGATGTAAACATAAATCTGTAGAAAAGCAGATGTAATTTGAAGAAAATTTGCTGAAATTGAAAGTGAACCTTAATCAGAAGAAACTCTGATGAATTCTTTCGTGAACACATATCTGAAAAAAACTCTAATGAAATAGAAGAAAATCTGATGAAATTTGAGGTGAACACAAATCTGAAGGAAATATGATGAAATTTGAAGTTAACATAAGTCTGAGGAAATTTGAATTGAACATAAATCTGCATAAAATCTGATGAAATCTTAAGAAAAATTGATGAATTTTGAAGTAAACATAAATCTTAAGAAAGTCTTATGAAACTTGAAGTAAATACATAAATCTAAAGAAGAAATGATGAAATATGAAATGAACATATATCTGAAGAAGATCTGAAGAAAATTTGATGAAATTTAAAGTAATCGTAAATTTGAAGAAAGTATGACAAAATTTGAAGTGAACAAAAATCTGAAGAAAATCTCATGAAATTTGAAGTGAATATAAATCTGAAGAAAATCTGATGAAATCAAAAAAACTGTCAAAACTTGATGTAAACATAAATCTGTAGAAAATCAGATGTAATTTGAAGAAAATTTGATGAAATTGAAAGTGAACCTTAATCAGAAGAAACTCTGATGAATTATTTAGTGAACACATATCTGAAGAAACTCTAATGAAATAGGAAGAAAGTATGATTAAATTGGCAGTGAACCTAAATCAGAAGAAAATCTAATGAATTTTGTAGTGAACATATATCTAAAGACACTCTAATGAATTAGGAAGAAAATCTAATAAAAATTGAGTTGAACATAAATCTGAAGCAAATATGACGAATTTTATAGTAAACATATATCTAAAGACACTCTAATTAATTAGGAAGAAAATCTGATAAAATTGAGGTGAACATAAATCTGAAGAAAATATGATGAATTTTGTAGTGAACATATATCTGAAGAAACTCTAATGAAATAGGAAGATAATCTGATGTAATTTGAGGTGAACATAAATCTTAAGGAAATATGATGAAATTTAAGTCTGAGGAAATTTGAATTGAACATAAATCTGCACAAAATCTGATGAAATCTTAAGAAAAATTGATGAATTTTGAAGTAAACATAAATCTTAAGAAAGTCTTATGAAAATTGAATTAAATACACAAATCTAAAGAAAATATGATGAAATATGAAATGAACATAAATTTGAAGAAAATCTAAACAAAATTTAATGAAATTTAAATTAATCGTAAATTTGAAGAAAGTATGACGAAATTTGAAGTGAACAAAAATCTGAAGAAAATCACATGAAATTTGAAGTGAATATAAATCTGAAGAAAATCTGATGAAATAAAAAAAACTGTTGAAACTTGATGTAAACATAAATCTGTAGAAAAGCAGATGTAATTTGAAGAAAATTTGCTGAAATTGAAAGTGAACCTTAATCAGAAGAAACTCTGATGAATTCTTTCGTGAACACATATCTGAAAAAAACTCTAATGAAATAGAAGAAAATCTGATGAAATTTGAGGTGAACACAAATCTGAAGGAAATATGATGAAATTTGAAGTTAACATAAGTCTGAGGAAATTTGAATTGAACATAAATCTGCATAAAATCTGATGAAATCTTAAGAAAAATTGATGAATTTTGAAGTAAACATAAATCTTAAGAAAGTCTTATGAAACTTGAAGTAAATACATAAATCTAAAGAAGAAATGATGAAATATGAAATGAACATATATCTGAAGAAGATCTGAAGAAAATTTGATGAAATTTAAAGTAATCGTAAATTTGAAGAAAGTATGACAAAATTTGAAGTGAACAAAAATCTGAAGAAAATCTCATGAAATTTGAAGTGAATATAAATCTGAAGAAAATCTGATGAAATAAAAAAAACTGTCGAAACTTGATGTAAACATAAATCTGTAGAAAAGCAGATGTAATTTGAAGAAAAATTGATGAAATTGAAAGTGAACCTTAATCAGAAGAAACTCTGACGAATTATTTAGTGAACACATATCTGAAGAAACTCTAATGAAATAGGAAGAAAGCATGATTAAATTGGCAGCGAACCTAAATCTGAAGAAAATCTAATGAATTTTGTAGTGAACATATATCTAAAGACACTCTAATGAATTAGGAAGAAAATCTAATAGAAATTGAGTTGAACATAAATCTGAAGCAAATATGACGAATTTTATAGTAAACATATATCTAAAGACACTCTAATTAATTAGGAAGAAAATCTGATAAAATTGAGGTGAACATAAATCTGAAGGAAATATGATGAATTTTGTAGTGAACATATATCTGAAGAAACTCTAATGAAATAGGAAGATAATCTGATGAAATTTGAGGTGAACATAAATCTTAAGGAAATATGATGAAATTTAAGTCTGAGGAAATTTGAATTGAACATAAATCTGCACAAAATCTGATGAAATCTTAAGAAAAATTGATGAATTTTGAAGTAAACATAAATCTTAAGAAAGTCTTATGAAACTTGAATTAAATACACAAATCTAAAGAAAATATGATGAAATATGAAATGAACATAAATCTGAAGAAAATCTAAACAAAATTTAATGAAATTTAAATTAATCGTAAATTTGAAGAAAGTATGACGAAATTTGAAGTGAACAAAAACCTAAAGAAAATCACATGAAATTTGAAGTGAATATAAATCTGAAGAAAATCTGATGAAATAAAAAAAACTGTTGAAACTTGATGTAAACATAAATCTGTAGAAAAGCAGATGTAATTTGAAGAAAATTTGCTGAAATTGAAAGTAAACCTTAATCAGAAGAAACTCTGATGAATTATTTCGTGAACACATATCTGAAGAAACTCTAATGAAATAGGAAGAAAGTATGATGAAATTGGAAACAAACCTAAATCTGAAGAAAATCTAATGAATTTTGTAGTGAACATATATAAAGACACTCAAATGAATTAGGAATAAAATCTGATGAAAATTGAGGTGAACATAAATCTGAAGGAAATATGATGAACTTTGTAATGAAAATATATCTGAAAAAAACTCTAATGAAATAGAAGAAAATCTGATGAAATTTGAGGTGAACACAAATCTGAAGGAAATATGATGTAATTTGAAGTTAACATAAGTCTGAGGAAATTTGAATTGAACATAAATCTGCATAAAATCTGATGAAATCTTAAGAAAAATTGATGAATTTTGTAGTAAACATAAATCTTAAGAAAGTCTTATGAAACTTGAAGTAAATACATAAATCTAAAGAAAAAATGATGAAATATGAAATGAACATATATCTGAAGAAAATCTGAAGAAAATTTGATGAAATTTAAAGTAATCGTAAATTTGAAGAAAGTCTGACGAAATTTGAAGTGAACAAAAATCTAAAGAAAATCTCATGAAATTTGAAGTGAATATAAATCTGAAGAAAATCTGATGAAATAAAAAAAAACTGTCGAAACTTGATGTAAACATCAATATGTAGAAAAGCAGATGTAATTTGAAGAAAATTTGATGAAATTGAAAGTGAACCTTAATCAGAAGAAACTCTAATGAATTATTTAGTGAACACATATCTGAAGAAACTCTAATGAAATTGGAAGAGAGTATGATTGAAAATTGAAACGAACCTAAATCTGAAGAAAATATGATGAATTTTGTAGTGAACATATATCTAAAGTCACTCAAATGAATTAGGAATAAAATCTGATGAAAATTGAGGTGATTATAAATCTATAGGAAATATGATGAATTTTGTAATGAACATATATCTGAAAACAATCTAATGAAATAGGAAGAAAATGTGATGAAATTTGAGGTGAACATAAATATGAAGGAAATATGATGAAATTTGAAGTTAACATAAGCCTGAGGAAATTTGAACTGAACATAAATCTGCACAAATTCTGATGAAATCTTAAGAAAAATTGATGAATTTTTGAAGTAAACATAAATCTTAAGAAAGTCTTATGAAACTTGAAGTAATTACATAAATCTGAAGAAAATATGATGAAATATGAAATGAACATAAATCTGAAGAAAAATCTAAAGAAAATTTGATGAAATTTAATGTAATCGTAAATTTGAAGAAAGTCTGACGAAATTTGAAGTGAAAAAAATCTGAAGAAAATCTCATGAAATTTGAAGTGAATATAAATCTGAAGAAAATCTGATGAAATTAAAAAAAACTGTTGAAACTTGATGTAAAAATAAATCTGTAGAAAATCAGATGTAATTTGAAGAAAAATTGATGAAATTGAAAGTGAACCTTAATCAGAAGAAACTCTGATGAATTATTTAGTGAACACATATCTGAAGAAACTCTAATGAAATGGGAAGAAAGCATGATTAAATTTGCAGCGAACCTAAATCTGAAGAAAATCTAATGAATTTTGTAGTGAACATATATCTAAAGACACTCTAATGAATTTGGAAGAAAATCTAATAAAAATTGAGTTGAACATAAATCTGAAGCAAATATGACGAATTTTATAGTAAACATATATCTAAAGACACTCTAATTAATTAGGAAGAAAATATGATAAAATTGAGGTGAACATAAATCTGAAGAAAATATGATGAATTTTTGTAGTGAACATATATCTGAAGAAACTCTAATGAAATAGGAAGATAATCTGATGAAATTTGAGGTGAACATAAATCTTAAGGGAAATATGATGAAATTTAAGTCTGAGGAAATTTGAATTGAACATAAATCTGCACAAAATCTGATGAAATCTTAAGAAAAATTGATGAATTTTGAAGTAAACATAAATCTTAAGAAAGTTTTATGAAACTTGAATTAAATACATAAATCTAAAGAAAATATGATGAAATATGAAATGAACATAAATCTGAAGAAAATCTAAACAAAATTTAATGAAATTTAAATTAATCGTAAATTTGAAGAAAGTATGACGAAATTTGAAGTGAACAAAAACCTAAAGAAAATCACATGAAATTTGAAGTGAATATAAATCTGAAGAAAATCTGATGAAATAAAAAAACTGTTGAAACTTGATGTAAACATAAATCTGTAGAAAAGCAGATGTAATTTGAAGAAAATTTGCTGAAATTGAAAGTAAACCTTAATCAGAAGAAACTCTGATGAATTATTTCGTGAACACATATCTGAAGAAACTCTAATGAAATAGGAAGAAAGTATGATGAAATTGGAAACAAACCTAAATCTGAAGAAAATCTAATGAATTTTGTAGTGAACATATATAAAGACACTCAAATGAATTAGGAATAAAATCTGATGAAAATTGAGGTGAACATAAATCTGAAGGAAATATGATGAACTTTGTAATGAAAATATATCTGAAAAAAACTCTAATGAAATAGAAGAAAATCTGATGAAATTTGAGGTGAACACAAATCTGAAGGAAATATGATGTAATTTGAAGTTAACATAAGTCTGAGGAAATTTGAATTGAACATAAATCTGCATAAAATCTGATGAAATCTTAAGAAAAATTGATGAATTTTGTAGTAAACATAAATCTTAAGAAAGTCTTATGAAACTTGAAGTAAATACATAAATCTAAAGAAAAAATGATGAAATATGAAATGAACATATATCTGAAGAAAATCTGAAGAAAATTTGATGAAATTTAAAGTAATCGTAAATTTGAAGAAAGTCTGACGAAATTTGAAGTGAACAAAAATCTAAAGAAAATCTCATGAAATTTGAAGTGAATATAAATCTGAAGAAAATCTGATGAAATAAAAAAAAACTGTCGAAACTTGATGTAAACATCAATATGTAGAAAAGCAGATGTAATTTGAAGAAAATTTGATGAAATTGAAAGTGAACCTTAATCAGAAGAAACTCTAATGAATTATTTAGTGAACACATATCTGAAGAAACTCTAATGAAATTGGAAGAGAGTATGATGAAATTGGAAACGAACCTAAATCTGAAGAAAATATGATGAATTTTGTAGTGAACATATATCTAAAGACACTCAAATGAATTAGGAATAAAATCTGATGAAAATTGAGGTGATCATAAATCTATAGGAAATATGATGAATTTTGTAATGAACATATATTTGAAAACAATCTAATGAAATAGGAAGAAAATGTGATGAAATTTGAGGTGAACATAAATATGAAGGAAATATGATGAAATTTGAAGTTAACATAAGCCTGAGGAAATTTGAATTGAACATAAATCTGCACAAATTCTGATGAAATCTTAAGAAAAATTGATGAATTTTGAAGTAAACATAAATCTTAAGAAAGTCTTATGAAACTTGAAGTAATTACATAAATCTGAAGAAAATATGATGAAATATGAAATGAACATAAATCTGAAGAAAATCTAAAGAAAATTTGATGAAATTTAATGTAATCGTAAATTTGAAGAAAGTCTGACGAAATTTGAAGTGAAAAAAATCTGAAGAAAATCTCATGAAATTTGAAGTGAATATAAATCTGAAGAAAATCTGATGAAATTAAAAAAAACTGTTGAAACTTGATGTAAAAATAAATCTGTAGAAAATCAGATGTAATTTGAAGAAAAATTGATGAAATTGAAAGTGAACCTTAATCAGAAGAAACTCTGATGAATTATTTAGTGAACACATATCTGAAGAAACTCTAATGAAATGGGAAGAAAGCATGATTAAATTTGCAGCGAACCTAAATCTGAAGAAAATCTAATGAATTTTGTAGTGAACATATATCTAAAGACACTCTAATGAATTTGGAAGAAAATCTAATAAAAATTGAGTTGAACATAAATCTGAAGCAAATATGACGAATTTTATAGTAAACATATATCTAAAGACACTCTAATTAATTAGGAAGAAAATCTGATAAAATTGAGGTGAACATAAATCTGAAGAAAATATGATGAATTTTGTAGTGAACATATATCTGAAGAAACTCTAATGAAATAGGAAGATAATCTGATGAAATTTGAGGTGAACATAAATCTTAAGGAAATATGATGAAATTTAAGTCTGAGGAAATTTGAATTGAACATAAATCTGCACAAAATCTGATGAAATCTTAAGAAAAATTGATGAATTTTGAAGTAAACATAAATCTTAAGAAAGTTTTATGAAACTTGAATTAAATACATAAATCTAAAGAAAATATGATGAAATATGAAATGAACATAAATCTTAAGAAAATCTAAACAAAATTTAATGAAATTTAAATTAATCGTAAATTTGAAGAAAGTATGACGAAATTTGAAGTGAACAAAAATCTGAAGAAAATCACATGAAATTTGAAGTGAATATAAATCTGAAGAAAATCTGATGAAATAAAAAAACTGTTGAAACTTGATGTAAACATAAATCTGTAGAAAAGCAGATGTAATTTAAAGAAAATTTGATGAAATTAAAAGTGAACCTTAATTAGAAGAAACTCTGATGAATTATTTAGTGAACACATATCTGAAGAAACTCTAATGAAATAGGAAGAAAGTATGATGAAATTGGAAATGAACCTAAATCTGAAGAAAATCTGATGAATTTTGTAGTGAACATATCTAAAGAAACTCTAATGAATTAGGAATAAAATCTGATGAAAATTGAGGTGAACATAAATCCGAAGAAAATATGATGAATTTTGTATTGAAAATATATCTGAGAAAACTCTAATGAAATAGAAGAAAATCTGATGAAATTTGAGGTGAACACAAATCTGAAGGAAATATGATGAAATTTGAAGTTAACATAAGTCAGAGGAAATTTGAATTGAACATAAATCTGCATAAAATCTGATGAAATCTTAAGAAAAATTGATGAATTTTGAAGTAAACATAAATCTTAAGAAAGTCTTATGAAACTTGAAGTAAATACATAAATCTAAAGAAAAAATGATGAAATATGAAATGAACATATATCTGAAGAAAATCTGAAGAAAATTTGATGAAATTTAAAGTAATCGTAAATTTGAAGAAAGTCTTACGAAATTTGAAGTGAACCAAAATCTGAAGAAAATCTCATGAAATTTGAAGTGAATATAAATCTGAAGAAAATCTGATGAAATAAAAAAAAACTGTCGAAACTTGATGTAAACATAAATATGTAGAAAAGCAGATGTAATTTGAAGAAAATTTGATGAAATTGAAAGTGAACCTTAATCAGAAGAAACTCTGATGAATTATTTAGTGAACACATATCTGAAGAAACTCTAATGAAATTGGAAGAGAGTATGATGAAATTGGAAACGAACCTAAATCTGAAGAAAATCTAATGAATTTTGTAGTGAACATATATCTAAAGACACTCAAATGAATTAGGAATAAAATCTGATAATAATTGAGGTGATCATAAATCTGTAGGAAATATGATGAATTTTGTAATGAACATATATCTGAAAACACTCTAATGAAATAGGAAGAAAATCTGATGAAATTTGAGGTGAACATAAATATGAAGGAAATATGATGAAATTTGAAGTTAACATAAGTCTGAGGAAATTTGAATTGAACATAAATCTGCATAAAATCTGATGAAATCTTAAGAAAAATTGATGAATTTTGAAGTAAACATAAATCTTAAGAAAGTCTTATGAAACTTGAAGTAAATACATAAATCTGAAGAAAATATGATGAAATATGAAATGAACATAAATCTGAAGAGAATCTAAAGAAAATTTGATGAAATTTAATGTAATCGTAAATTTGAAGAAATTCTGACGAATTTTGAAGTGAAAAAAATGTGAAGAAAATCTCATGAAATTTGAAGTGAATATAAATCTGAAGAAAATCTGATGAAATAAAAAAAACTGTTGAAACTTGATGTAAACATAAATCTGTAGAAAATCAGATGTAATTTGAAGAAAATTTGATGAAATTGAAAGTGAACCTTAATCAGAAGAAACTCTGATGAATTATTTAGTGAACACATATCTGAAGAAACTCTAATGAAATAGGAAGAAAGTATGATTAAATTGGCAGTGAACCTAAATATGAAGAAAATCTAATGAATTTTGTAGTGAACATATATCTAAAGACACTCTAATGAATTAGGAAGAAAATCTAATAAAAATTGAGTTGAACATAAATCTGAAGCAAATATGACGATTTTATAGTAAACATATATCTAAAGACACTCTAATTAATTAGGAAGAAAATCTGATGAAAATTGAGGTGAACATAAATCTGAAGGAAATATGATGAATTTTGTAGTGAACATATATCTGAAGAAACTCTAATGAAATAGGAAGATAATCTGATGAAATTTGAGGTGAACATAAATCTTAAGGAAATATGATGAAATTTAAGTCTGAGGAAATTTGAATTGAACATAAATCTGCACAAAATCTGATGAAATCTTAAGAAAAATTGATGAATTTTGAAGTAAACATAAATCTTAAGAAAGTCTTATGAAACTCGAATTAAATACATAAATCTAAAGAAAATATGATGAAATATGAAATGAACATAAATCTGAAGAAAATTAAATGAAATTTAAATTAATCGTAAATTTGAAGAAAGTATGACGAAATTAGAAGTGAACAAAAATCTAAAGAAAATCACATGAAATTTGAAGTGAATATAAATCTGAAGAAAATCTGATGAAATAAAAAAAACTGTTGAAACTTGATATAAACATAAATCTGTAGAAAAGCAGATGTAATTTGAAGAAAATTTGATGAAATTGAAAGTGAACCTTAATCAGAAGAAACTCTGATGAATTATTTAGTGAACACATATCTGAAGAAACTCTAATGAAATAGGAAGAAAGTATGATGAAATTGGAAACGAACCTAAATCTGAAGAAAATATGATGAATTTTGTAGTGAACATATCTAAAGACACTCTAATGAATTAGGAATAAAATCTAATGAAAATTGAAGTGAACATAAATCTGAAGGAAATATGATGAACTTTGTAATGAAAATATATCTGAAAAAAACTCTAATGAAATAGAAGAAAATCTGATGAAATTTGAGGTGAACACAAATCTGAAGGAAATATGATGAAATTTGAAGTTAACATAAGTCTGAGGAAATTTGAATTGAACATAAATCTGCATAAAATCTGATGAAATCTTAAGAAAAATTGATTAATTTTGAAGTAAACATAAATCTTACGAAAGTCTTATGAAACTTGAAGTAAATACATAAATCTAAAGAAGAAATGATGAAATATGAAATGAACATATATCTGAAGAAAATTTGAAGAAAATTTGATGAAATTTAAAGTAATCGTAAATTTGAAGAAAGTCTGACGAAATTTGAAGTGAACAAAAATCTAAAGAAAATCTCATGAAATTTGAAGTGAATATAAATCTGAAGAAAATCTGATGAAATAAAAAACTGTCGAAACTTGATGTAAACATCAATATGTAGAAAAGCAGATGTAATTTGAAGAAAATTTGATGAAATTGAAAGTGAACCTTAATCAGAAGAAACTATGATGAATTATTTACTGAACACATATCTAAAGAAACTCTAATAAAATAGGAAGAAAGTATGATGAAATTGGAAACGAACCTAAATCTGAAGAAAATCTGATGAATTTTGTAGTTAACATATATCTAAAGACACTCAAATGAATTAGAAATAAAATCTGATGAAAATTGAGGTGATCATAAATCTGTAGGAAATATGATGAATTTTGTAATGAACATATATCTGAAAACACTCTAATGAAATAGGAAGAAAATCTGATGAAATTTGAGGTGAACATAAATATGAAGGAAATATGATGAAATTTGAAGTTAACATAAGTCTGAGGAAATTTGAATTGAACATAAATCTGCACAAATTCTGATGAAATCTTAAGAAAAATTGATGAATTTTGAAGTAAACATAAATCTTAAGAAAGTCTTATGAAACTTGAAGTAAATACATAAATCTGAAGAAAATATGATGAAATATGAAATGAACATAAATCTGAAGAAAATCTAAAGAAAATTTGATGAAATTTAATGTAATCGTAAATTTGAAGAAAGTCTGACGAAATTTGAAGTGAAAAAAATCTGAAGAAAATCTCATGAAAATTGAAGTGAATATAAATCTGAAGAAAATCTGATGAAATTAAAAAAAACTGTTGAAACTTGATGAAAAATAAATCTGTAGAAAATCAGATGTAATTTGAAGAAAAATTGATGAAATTGAAAGTGATCCTTAATCAGAAGAAACTCTGATGAATTATTTAGTGAACACATATCTGAAGAAACTCTAATGAAATAGGAAGAAAGCATGATTAAATTGGCAGCGAACCTAAATCTGAAGAAAATCTAATGAATTTTGTAGTGAACATATATCTAAAGACACTCTAATGAATTAGGAAGAAAATCTAATAAAAATTGAGTTGAACATAAATCTGAAGCAAATATGACGAATTTTATAGTAAACATATATCTAAAGACACTCTAATTAATTAGGAAGAAAATCTGATAAAATTGAGGTGAACATAAATCTGAAGGAAATATGATGAATTTTGTAGTGAACATATATCTGAAGAAACTCTAATGAAATAGGAAGATAATCTGATGAAATTTGAGGTGAACACAAATCTGAAGGAAATATGATGAAATTTGAAGTTAACATAAGTCTGAGGAAATTTGAATTGAACATAAATCTGCATAAAATCTGATGAAATCTTAAGAAAAATTGATTAATTTTGAAGTAAACATAAATCTTACGAAAGTCTTATGAAACTTGAAGTAAATACATAAATCTAAAGAAGAAATGATGAAATATGAAATGAACATATATCTGAAGAAAATTTGAAGAAAATTTGATGAAATTTAAAGTAATCGTAAATTTGAAGAAAGTCTGACGAAATTTGAAGTGAACAAAAATCTAAAGAAAATCTCATGAAATTTGAAGTGAATATAAATCTGAAGAAAATCTGATGAAATAAAAAACTGTCGAAACTTGATGTAAACATCAATATGTAGAAAAGCAGATGTAATTTGAAGAAAATTTGATGAAATTGAAAGTGAACCTTAATCAGAAGAAACTATGATGAATTATTTACTGAACACATATCTAAAGAAACTCTAATAAAATAGGAAGAAAGTATGATGAAATTGGAAACGAACCTAAATCTGAAGAAAATCTGATGAATTTTGTAGTTAACATATATCTAAAGACACTCAAATGAATTAGAAATAAAATCTGATGAAAATTGAGGTGATCATAAATCTGTAGGAAATATGATGAATTTTGTAATGAACATATATCTGAAAACACTCTAATGAAATAGGAAGAAAATCTGATGAAATTTGAGGTGAACATAAATATGAAGGAAATATGATGAAATTTGAAGTTAACATAAGTCTGAGGAAATTTGAATTGAACATAAATCTGCACAAATTCTGATGAAATCTTAAGAAAAATTGATGAATTTTGAAGTAAACATAAATCTTAAGAAAGTCTTATGAAACTTGAAGTAAATACATAAATCTGAAGAAAATATGATGAAATATGAAATGAACATAAATCTGAAGAAAATCTAAAGAAAATTTGATGAAATTTAATGTAATCGTAAATTTGAAGAAAGTCTGACGAAATTTGAAGTGAAAAAAATCTGAAGAAAATCTCATGAAAATTGAAGTGAATATAAATCTGAAGAAAATCTGATGAAATTAAAAAAAACTGTTGAAACTTGATGAAAAATAAATCTGTAGAAAATCAGATGTAATTTGAAGAAAAATTGATGAAATTGAAAGTGATCCTTAATCAGAAGAAACTCTGATGAATTATTTAGTGAACACATATCTGAAGAAACTCTAATGAAATAGGAAGAAAGCATGATTAAATTGGCAGCGAACCTAAATCTGAAGAAAATCTAATGAATTTTGTAGTGAACATATATCTAAAGACACTCTAATGAATTAGGAAGAAAATCTAATAAAAATTGAGTTGAACATAAATCTGAAGCAAATATGACGAATTTTATAGTAAACATATATCTAAAGACACTCTAATTAATTAGGAAGAAAATCTGATAAAATTGAGGTGAACATAAATCTGAAGGAAATATGATGAATTTTGTAGTGAACATATATCTGAAGAAACTCTAATGAAATAGGAAGATAATCTGATGAAATTTGAGGTGAACACAAATCTGAAGGAAATATGATGAAATTTGAAGTTAACATAAGTCTGAGGAAATTTGAATTGAACATAAATCTGCATAAAATCTGATGAAATCTTAAGAAAAATTGATTAATTTTGAAGTAAACATAAATCTTACGAAAGTCTTATGAAACTTGAAGTAAATACATAAATCTAAAGAAGAAATGATGAAATATGAAATGAACATATATCTGAAGAAAATTTGAAGAAAATTTGATGAAATTTAAAGTAATCGTAAATTTGAAGAAAGTCTGACGAAATTTGAAGTGAACAAAAATCTAAAGAAAATCTCATGAAATTTGAAGTGAATATAAATCTGAAGAAAATCTAATGAAATAAAAAACTATCGAAACTTGATGTAAACATCAATATGTAGAAAAGCAGATGTAATTTGAAGAAAATTTGATGAAATTGAAAGTGAACCTTAATCAGAAGAAACTATGATGAATTATTTACTGAACACATATCTAAAGAAACTCTAATAAAATAGGAAGAAAGTATGATGAAATTGGAAACGAACCTAAATCTGAAGAAAATCTGATGAATTTTGTAGTTAACATATATCTAAAGACACTCAAATGAATTAGAAATAAAATCTGATGAAAATTGAGGTGATCATAAATCTGTAGGAAATATGATGAATTTTGTAATGAACATATATCTGAAAACACTCTAATGAAATAGGAAGAAAATCTGATGAAATTTGAGGTGAACATAAATATGAAGGAAATATGATGAAATTTGAAGTTAACATAAGTCTGAGGAAATTTGAATTGAACATAAATCTGCACAAATTCTGATGAAATCTTAAGAAAAATTGATGAATTTTGAAGTAAACATAAATCTTAAGAAAGTCTTATGAAACTTGAAGTAAATACATAAATCTGAAGAAAATATGATGAAATATGAAATGAACATAAATCTGAAGAAAATCTAAAGAAAATTTGATGAAATTTAATGTAATCGTAAATTTGAAGAAAGTCTGACGAAATTTGAAGTGAAAAAAATCTGAAGAAAATCTCATGAAAATTGAAGTGAATATAAATCTGAAGAAAATCTGATGAAATTAAAAAAAACTGTTGAAACTTGATGAAAAATAAATCTGTAGAAAATCAGATGTAATTTGAAGAAAAATTGATGAAATTGAAAGTGATCCTTAATCAGAAGAAACTCTGATGAATTATTTAGTGAACACATATCTGAAGAAACTCTAATGAAATAGGAAGAAAGCATGATTAAATTGGCAGCGAACCTAAATCTGAAGAAAATCTAATGAATTTTGTAGTGAACATATATCTAAAGACACTCTAATGAATTAGGAAGAAAATCTAATAAAAATTGAGTTGAACATAAATCTGAAGCAAATATGACGAATTTTATAGTAAACATATATCTAAAGACAATCTAATTAATTAGGAAGAAAATCTGATAAAATTGAGGTGAACATAAATCTGAAGGAAATATGATGAATTTTGTAGTGAACATATATCTGAAGAAACTCTAATGAAATAGGAAGATAATCTGATGAAATTTGAGGTGAACATAAATCTTAAGGAAATATGATGAAATTTAAGTTTGAGGAAATTTGAATTGAACATAAATCTGCACAAAATCTGATGAAATCTTAAGAAAAATTGATGAATTTTGAAGTAAACATAAATCTTAAGAAAGTCTTATGAAACTTGAATTAAATACATACATCTAAAGAAAATATGATGAAATATGAAATGAACATAAATCTGAAGAAAATTTAATGAAATTTAAATTTATCGTAAATTTGAAGAAAGTATGACGAAATTTGAAGTGAACAAAAATCTGAAGAAAATCACATGAAATTTGAAGTGAATATAAATTTGAAGAAAATCTGATGAAATAAAAAAAACTGTTGAAACTTGATATAAACATAAATCTGTAGCAAAGCAGATGTAATTTGAAGAAAATTTAATGAAATTGAAAGTGAACCTTAATCAGAAGAAACTCTGATGAATTATTTAGTGAACACATATCTGAAGAAACTCTAATGAAATAGGAAGAAAGTATGATGAAATTGGAAACAAACCTAAATCTGAAGAAAATATGATGAATTTTGTAGTGAAAATATCTAAAGACACTCTAATGAATTAGGAATAAAATCTGATGAAAATTGAAGTGAACATAAATCTGAAGGAAATATGATGAACTTTGTAATGAAAATATATCTGAAAAAAACTCTAATGAAATAGAAGAAAATCTGATGAAATTTGAGGTGAACACAAATCTGAAGGAAATATGATGAAATTTGAAGTTAACATAAGTCTGAGGAAATTTGAATTGAACATAAATCTGCATAAAATCTGATGAAATCTTAAGAAAAATTGATGAATTTTGAAGTAAGCATAAATCTTACGAAAGTCTTATGAAACTTGAAGTAAATACATAAATCTAAAGAAGAAATGATGAAATATGAAATGAACATATATCTGAAGAAAATCTGAAGAAAATTTGATGAAATTTAAAGTAATCGTAAATTTGAAGAAAGTATGACAAAATTTGAAGTGAACAAAAATCTGAAGAAAATCTCATGAAATTTGAAGTGAATATAAATCTGAAGAAAATCTGATGAAATAAAAAACTGTCGAAACTTGATGTAAACATAAATCTGTAAAAAAGTAGATGTAATTTGAAGAAAATTTGATGAAATTGAAAGTGAACCTTAATCAGAAGAAACTATGATGAATTATTTACTGAACACATATCTGAAGAAACTCTAATAAAATAGGAAGAAAGTATGATGAAATTGGAAACGAACCTAAATCTGAAGAAAATCTGATGAATTTTGTAGTTAACATATATCTAAAGACACTCAAATGAATTAGAAATAAAATCTGATGAAAATTGAGGTGATCATAAATCTGTAGGAAATATGATGAATTTTGTAATGAACATATATCTGAAAACACTCTAATGAAATAGGAAGAAAATCTGATGAAATTTGAGGTGAACATAAATATGAAGGAAATATGATGAAATTTGAAGTTAACATAAGTCTGAGGAAATTTGAATTGAAGATAAATCTGCACAAATTCTGATGAAATCTTAAGAAAAATTGATGAATTTTGAAGTAAACATAAATCTTAAGAAAGTCTTATGAAACTTGAAGTAAATACATAAATCTGAAGAAAATATGATGAAATATGAAATGAACATAAATCTGAAGAAAATCTAAAGAAAATTTGATGAAATTTAATGTAATCATAAATTTGAAGAAAGTCTGACGAAATTTGAAGTGAAAAAAATCTGAAGAAAATCTCATGAAAATTGAAGTGAATATAAATCTGAAGAAAATATGATGAAATTAGAAAAAACTGTTGAAACTTGATGAAAAATAAATCTGTAGAAAATCAGATGTAATTTGAAGAAAAATTGATGAAATTGAAAGTGATCCTTAATCAGAAGAAACTCTGATGAATTATTTAGTGAACACATATCTGAAGAAACTCTAATGAAATAGGAAGAAAGCATGATTAAATTGGCAGCGAACCTAAATCTGAAGAAAATCTAATGAATTTTGTAGTGAACATATATCTAAAGACACTCTAATGAATTAGGAAGAAAATCTAATAAAAATTGAGTTGAACATAAATCTGAAGCAAATATGACAAATTTTATAGTAAACATATATCTAAAGACACTCTAATTAATTAGGAAGAAAATCTGATAAAATTGAGGTGAACATAAATCTGAAGGAAATATGATGAATTTTGTAGTGAACATATATCTGAAGAAATTCTAATGAAATAGGAAGATAATCTGATGAAATTTGAGGTGAACATAAATCTTAAGGAAATATGATGAAATTTAAGTTTGAGGAAATTTGAATTGAACATAAATCTGCACAAAATCTGATGAAATCTTAAGAAAAATTGATGAATTTTGAAGTAAACATAAATCTTAAGAAAGTCTTATGAAACTTGAATTAAATACATACATCTAAAGAAAATATGATGAAATATGAAATGAACATAAATCTGAAGAAAATTTAATGAAATTTAAATTTATCGTAAATTTGAAGAAAGTATGACGAAATTTGAAGTGAACAAAAATCTGAAGAAAATCACATGAAATTTGAAGTGAATATAAATTTGAAGAAAATCTGATGAAATAAAAAAAACTGTTGAAACTTGATATAAACATAAATCTGTAGAAAAGCAGATGTAATTTGAAGAAAATTTAATGAAATTGAAAGTAAACCTTAATCAGAAGAAAATCTGATGAATTATTTAGTGAACACATATCTGAAGAAACTCTAATGAAATAGGAAGAAAGTATGATGAAATTGGAAACGAACCTAAATCTGAAGAAAATATGATGAATTTTGTAGTGAAAATATCTAAAGACACTCTAATGAATTAGGAATAAAATCTGATGAAAATTGAAGTGAACATAAATCTGAAGGAAATATGATGAACTTTGTAATGAAAATATATCTGAAAAAAACTCTAATGAAATAGAAGAAAATCTGATGAAATTTGAGGTGAACACAAATCTGAAGGAAATATGATGAAATTTGAAGTTAACATAAGTCTGAGGAAATTTGAATTGAACATAAATCTGCATAAAATCTGATGAAATCTTAAGAAAAATTGATGAATTTTGAAGTAAGCATAAATCTTACGAAAGTCTTATGAAACTTGAAGTAAATACATAAATCTAAAGAAGAAATGATGAAATATGAAATGAACATATATCTGAAGAAAATCTGAAGAAAATTTGATGAAATTTAAAGTAATCGTAAATTTGAAGAAAGTATGACAAAATTTGAAGTGAACAAAAATCTGAAGAAAATCTCATGAAATTTGAAGTGAATATAAATCTGAAGAAAATCTGATGAAATAAAAAACTGTCGAAACTTGATGTAAACATCAATATGTAGAAAAGCAGATGTAATTTGAAGAAAATTTGATGAAATTGAAAGTGAACCTTAATCAGAAGAAACTATGATGAATTATTTACTGAACACATATCTGAAGAAACTCTAATAAAATAGGAAGAAAGTATGATGAAATTGGAAACGAACCTAAATCTGAAGAAAATCTGATGAATTTTGTAGTTAACATATATCTAAAGACACTCAAATGAATTAGAAATAAAATCTGATGAAAATTGAGGTGATCATAAATCTGTAGGAAATATGATGAATTTTGTAATGAACATATATCTGAAAACACTCTAATGAAATAGGAAGAAAATCTGATGAAATTTGAGGTGAACATAAATATGAAGGAAATATGATGAAATTTGAAGTTAACATAAGTCTGAGGAAATTTGAATTGAACATAAATCTGCACAAATTCTGATGAAATCTTAAGAAAAATTGATGAATTTTGAAGTAAACATAAATCTTAAGAAAGTCTTATGAAACTTGAAGTAAATACATAAATCTGAAGAAAATATGATGAAATATGAAATGAACATAAATCTGAAGAAAATCTAAAGAAAATTTGATGAAATTTAATGTAATCGTAAATTTGAAGAAAGTCTGACGAAATTTGAAGTGAAAAAAATCTGAAGAAAATCTCATGAAAATTGAAGTGAATATAAATCTGAAGAAAATATGATGAAATTAGAAAAAACTGTTGAAACTTGATGAAAAATAAATCTGTAGAAAATCAGATGTAATTTGAAGAAAAATTGATGAAATTGAAAGTGATCCTTAATCAGAAGAAACTCTGATGAATTATTTAGTGAACACATATCTGAAGAAACTCTAATGAAATAGGAAGAAAGCATGATTAAATTGGCAGCGAACCTAAATCTGAAGAAAATCTAATGAATTTTGTAGTGAACATATATCTAAAGACACTCTAATGAATTAGGAAGAAAATCTAATAAAAATTGAGTTGAACATAAATCTGAAGCAAATATGACAAATTTTATAGTAAACATATATCTAAAGACACTCTAATTAATTAGGAAGAAAATCTGATAAAATTGAGGTGAACATAAATCTGAAGGAAATATGATGAATTTTGTAGTGAACATATATCTGAAGAAATTCTAATGAAATAGGAAGATAATCTGATGAAATTTGAGGTGAACATAAATCTTAAGGAAATATGATGAAATTTAAGTTTGAGGAAATTTGAATTGAACATAAATCTGCACAAAATCTGATGAAATCTTAAGAAAAATTGATGAATTTTGAAGTAAACATAAATCTTAAGAAAGTCTTATGAAACTTGAATTAAATACATACATCTAAAGAAAATATGATGAAATATGAAATGAACATAAATCTGAAGAAAATTTAATGAAATTTAAATTTATCGTAAATTTGAAGAAAGTATGACGAAATTTGAAGTGAACAAAAATCTGAAGAAAATCACATGAAATTTGAAGTGAATATAAATTTGAAGAAAATCTGATGAAATAAAAAAAACTGTTGAAACTTGATATAAACATAAATCTGTAGAAAAGCAGATGTAATTTGAAGAAAATTTAATGAAATTGAAAGTAAACCTTAATCAGAAGAAAATCTGATGAATTATTTAGTGAACACATATCTGAAGAAACTCTAATGAAATAGGAAGAAAGTATGATGAAATTGGAAACGAACCTAAATCTGAAGAAAATATGATGAATTTTGTAGTGAAAATATCTAAAGACACTCTAATGAATTAGGAATAAAATCTGATGAAAATTGAAGTGAACATAAATCTGAAGGAAATATGATGAACTTTGTAATGAAAATATATCTGAAAAAAACTCTAATGAAATAGAAGAAAATCTGATGAAATTTGAGGTGAACACAAATCTGAAGGAAATATGATGAAATTTGAAGTTAACATAAGTCTGAGGAAATTTGAATTGAATATAAATCTGCATAAAATCTGATGAAATCTTAAGAAAAGTTGATGAATTTTGAAGTAAACATAAATCTTAAGAAAGTCTTATGAAACTTGAAGTAAATACATAAATCTAAAGAAGAAATGATGAAATATGAAATGAACATATATCTGAAGAAAATCTGAAGAAAATTTGATGAAATTTAAAGTAATCGTAAATTTGAAGAAAGTATGACAAAATTTGAAGTGAACAAAAATCTGAAGAAAATCTCATGAAATTTGAAGTGAATATAAATCTGAAGAAAATCTGATGAAATAAAAAAAACTGTTGAAACTTGATGTAAACATAAATCTGTAGAAAAGTAGATGTAATTTGAAGAAAATTTCATGAAATTGAAAGTGAACCTTAATCAGAAGAAACTATGATGAATTATTTACTGAACACATATCTGAAGAAACTCTAATAAAATAGGAAGAAAGTATGATGAAATTGGAAACGAACCTAAATCTGAAGAAAATATGATGAATTTTGTAGTTAACATATATCTAAAGACACTCAAATGAATTAGAAATAAAATCTGATGAAAATTGAGGTGATCATAAATCTGTAGGAAATATGATGAATTTTGTAATGAACATATATCTGAAAACACTCTAATGAAATAGGAAGAAAATCTGATGAAATTTGAGGTGAACATAAATATGAAGGAAATATGATGAAATTTGAAGTTAACATAAGTCTGAGGAAATTTGAATTGAACATAAATCTGCACAAATTCTGATGAAATCTTAAGAAAAATTGATGAATTTTGAAGTAAACATAAATCTTAAGAAAGTCTTATGAAACTTGAAGTAAATACATAAATATGAAGAAAATATGATGAAATATGAAATGAACATAAATCTGAAGAAAATCTAAAGAAAATTTGATGAAATTTAATGTAATCGTAAATTTGAAGAAAGTCTGACGAAATTTGAAGTGAAAAAAATCTGAAGAAAATCTCATGAAATTTGAAGTGAATATAAATCTCAAGAAAATCTAATGAAATAAAAAAAACTGTTGAAACTTGATATAAACATAAATCTGTAGAAAAGTAGATGTAATTTGAAGAAAATTTGATGAAATTGAAAGTGAACCTTAATCAGAAGAAACTATGATGAATTATTTACTGAACACATATCTAAAGAAACTCTAATAAAATAGGAAGAAAGTATGATGAAATTGGAAACGAACCTAAATCTGAAGAAAATCTGATGAATTTTGTAGTTAACATATATCTAAAGACACTCAAATGAATTAGAAATAAAATCTGATGAAAATTGAGGTGATCATAAATCTGTAGGAAATATGATGAATTTTGTAATGAACATATATCTCAAAACACTCTAATGAAATAGGAAGAAAATCTGATGAAATTTGAGGTGAACATAAATATGAAGGAAATATGATGAAATTTGAAGTTAACATAAGTCTGAGGAAATTTGAATTGAAGATAAATCTGCACAAATTCTGATGAAATCTTAAGAAAAATTGATGAATTTTGAAGTAAACATAAATCTTAAGAAAGTCTTATGAAACTTGAAGTAAATACATAAATCTGAAGAAAATATGATGAAATATGAAATGAACATAAATCTGAAGAAAATCTAAAGAAAATTTGATGAAATTTAATGTAATCATAAATTTGAAGAAAGTCTGACGAAATTTGAAGTGAAAAAAATCTGAAGAAAATCTCATGACATTTGAAGTGAATATAAATCTGAAGAAAATCTGATGAAATTAAAAAAAACTGTTGAAACTTGATGAAAAATAAATCTGTAGAAAATCAGATGTAATTTGAAGAAAAATTGATGAAATTGAAAGTGAACCTTAATCAGAAGAAACTCTGATGAATTATTTAGTGAACACATATCTGAAGAAACTCTAATGAAATAGGAAGAAAGCATGATTAAATTGGCAGCGAACCTAAATCTGAAGAAAATCTAATGAATTTTGTAGTGAACATATATCTAAAGACACTCTAATGAATTAGGAAGAAAATCTAATAAAAATTGAGTTGAACATAAATCTGAAGCAAATATGACGAATTTTATAGTAAACATATATCTAAAGACACTCTAATTAATTAGGAAGAAAATCTGATAAAATTGAGGTGAACATAAATCTGAAGGAAATATGATGAATTTTGTAGTGAACATATATCTGAAGAAACTCTAATGAAATAGGAAGATAATCTGATGAAATTTGAGGTGAACATAAATCTTAAGGAAATATGATGAAATTTAAGTTTGAGGAAATTTGAATTGAACATAAATCTGCACAAAATCTGATGAAATCTTAAGAAAAATTGATGAATTTTGAAGTAAACATAAATCTTAAGAAAGTCTTATGAAACTTGAATTAAATACATAAATCTAAAGAAAATATGATGAAATATGAAATGAACATAAATCTGAAGAAAATTTAATGAAATTTAAATTTATCGTAAATTTGAAGAAAGTATGACGAAATTTGAAGTGAACAAAAATCTGAAGAAAATCACATGAAATTTGAAGTGAATATAAATTTGAAGAAAATCTGATGAAATAAAAAAAACTGTTGAAACTTGATATAAACATAAATCTGTAGAAAAGCAGATGTAATTTGAAGAAAATTTAATGAAATTGAAAGTGAACCTTAATCAGAAGAAACTCTGATGAATTATTTAGTGAACACATATCTGAAGAAACTCTAATCAAATAGGAAGAAAGTATGATGAAATTGGAAACGAACCTAAATCTGAAGAAAATATGATGAATTTTGTAGTGAAAATATCTAAAGACACTCTAATGAATTAGGAATAAAATCTGATGAAAATTGAAGTGAACATAAATCTGAAGGAAATATGATGAACTTTGTAATGAAAATATATCTGAAAAAAACTCTAATGAAATAGAAGAAAATCTGATGAAATTTGAGGTGAACACAAATCTGAAGGAAATATGATGAAATTTGAAGTTAACATAAGTCTGAGGAAATTTGAATTGAATATAAATCTGCATAAAATCTGATGAAATCTTAAGAAAAGTTGATGAATTTTGAAGTAAACATAAATCTTAAGAAAGTCTTATGAAACTTGAAGTAAATACATAAATCTAAAGAAGAAATGATGAAATATGAAATGAACATATATCTGAAGAAAATCTGAAGAAAATTTGATGAAATTTAAAGTAATCGTAAATTTGAAGAAAGTATGACAAAATTTGAAGTGAACAAAAATCTGAAGAAAATCTCATGAAATTTGAAGTGAATATAAATCTGAAGAAAATCTGATGAAATAAAAAAAACTGTCGAAACTTGATGTAAACATAAATCTGTAGAAAAGCAGATGTAATTTGAAGAAAATTTGATGAAATTGAAAGTGAACCTTAATCAGAAGAAACTATGATGAATTATTTACTGAACACATATCTGAAGAAACTCTAATGAAATAGGAAGAAAGTATGATGAAATTGGAAACGAACCTAAATCTGAAGAAAATCTGATGAATTTTGTAGTTAACATATATCTAAAGACACTCAAATGAATTAGGAATAAAATCTGATGAAAATTGAGGTGATCATAAATCTGTAGGAAATATGATGAATTTTGTAATGAACATATATTTGAAAACACTCTAATGAAATAGGAAGAAAATCTGATGAAATTTGAGGTGAACATAAATATGAAGGAAATATGATGAAATTTGAAGTTAACATAAGTCTGAGGAAATTTGAATTGAACATAAATCTGCACAAATTCTGATGAAATCTTAAGAAAAATTGATGAATTTTGAAGTAAACATAAATCTTAAGAAAGTCTTATGAAACTTGAAGTAAATACATAAATCTGAAGAAAATATGATGAAATATGAAATGAACATAAATCTGAAGAAAATCTAAAGAAAATTTGATGAAATTTAATGTAATCGTAAATTTGAAGATAGTCTGACGAAATTTGAAGTGAAAAAAATCTGAAGAAAATCTCATGAAATTTGAAGTGAATATAAATCTGAAGAAAATCTGATGAAATTAAAAAAAACTGTTGAAACTTGATGTAAAAATAAATCTGTAGAAAATCAGATGTAATTTGAAGAAAAATTGATGAAATTGAAAGTGAACCTTAATCAGAAGAAACTCTGACGAATTATTTAGTGAACACATATCTGAAGAAACTCTAATGAAATAGGAAGAAAGCATGATTAAATTGGCAGCGAACCTAAATTTGAAGAAAATCTAATGAATTTTGTAGTAAACATATATCTAAAGACACTCTAATGAATTAGGAAGAAAATCTAATAAAAATTGAGTTGAACATAAATCTGAAGCAAATATGACGAATTTTATAGTAAACATATATCTAAAGACACTCTAATTAATTAGGAAGAAAATCTGATAAAATTGAGGTGAACATAAATCTGAAGGAAATATGATGAATTTTGTAGTGAACATATATCTGAAGAAACTCTAATGAAATAGGAAGATAATCTGATG
Source organism: Vicia faba (assembly GCA_948472305.1). Classification (NCBI taxonomy): domain Eukaryota; kingdom Viridiplantae; phylum Streptophyta; class Magnoliopsida; order Fabales; family Fabaceae; genus Vicia; species Vicia faba. The sequence continues at coordinate 204,820,777 of OX451740.1, forward strand.
AAATTTGAGGTGAACATAAATCTTAAGGAAATATGATGAAATTTAAGTTTGAGGAAATTTGAATTGAACATAAATCTGCACAAAATCTGATGAAATCTTAAGAAAAATTGATGAATTTTGAAGTAAACATAAATCTTAAGAAAGTCTTATGAAACTTGAATTAAATACATAAATCTAAAGAAAATATGATGAAATATGAAATGAACATAAATCTGAAGAAAATTTAATGAAATTTAAATTTATCGTAAATTTGAAGAAAGTATGACGAAATTTGAAGTGAACAAAAATCTGAAGAAAATCACATGAAATTTGAAGTGAATATAAATTTGAAGAAAATCTGATGAAATAAAAAAAACTGTTGAAACTTGATATAAACATAAATCTGTAGAAAAGCAGATGTAATTTGAAGAAAATTTAATGAAATTGAAAGTGAACCTTAATCAGAAGAAACTCTGATGAATTATTTAGTGAACACATATCTGAAGAAACTCTAATCAAATAGGAAGAAAGTATGATGAAATTGGAAACGAACCTAAATCTGAAGAAAATATGATGAATTTTGTAGTGAAAATATCTAAAGACACTCTAATGAATTAGGAATAAAATCTGATGAAAATTGAAGTGAACATAAATCTGAAGGAAATATGATGAACTTTGTAATGAAAATATATCTGAAAAAAACTCTAATGAAATAGAAGAAAATCTGATGAAATTTGAGGTGAACACAAATCTGAAGGAAATATGATGAAATTTGAAGTTAACATAAGTCTGAGGAAATTTGAATTGAATATAAATCTGCATAAAATCTGATGAAATCTTAAGAAAAGTTGATGAATTTTGAAGTAAACATAAATCTTAAGAAAGTCTTATGAAACTTGAAGTAAATACATAAATCTAAAGAAGAAATGATGAAATATGAAATGAACATATATCTGAAGAAAATCTGAAGAAAATTTGATGAAATTTAAAGTAATCGTAAATTTGAAGAAAGTATGACAAAATTTGAAGTGAACAAAAATCTGAAGAAAATCTCATGAAATTTGAAGTGAATATAAATCTGAAGAAAATCTGATGAAATAAAAAAAACTGTCGAAACTTGATGTAAACATAAATCTGTAGAAAAGCAGATGTAATTTGAAGAAAATTTGATGAAATTGAAAGTGAACCTTAATCAGAAGAAACTATGATGAATTATTTACTGAACACATATCTGAAGAAACTCTAATGAAATAGGAAGAAAGTATGATGAAATTGGAAACGAACCTAAATCTGAAGAAAATCTGATGAATTTTGTAGTTAACATATATCTAAAGACACTCAAATGAATTAGGAATAAAATCTGATGAAAATTGAGGTGATCATAAATCTGTAGGAAATATGATGAATTTTGTAATGAACATATATTTGAAAACACTCTAATGAAATAGGAAGAAAATCTGATGAAATTTGAGGTGAACATAAATATGAAGGAAATATGATGAAATTTGAAGTTAACATAAGTCTGAGGAAATTTGAATTGAACATAAATCTGCACAAATTCTGATGAAATCTTAAGAAAAATTGATGAATTTTGAAGTAAACATAAATCTTAAGAAAGTCTTATGAAACTTGAAGTAAATACATAAATCTGAAGAAAATATGATGAAATATGAAATGAACATAAATCTGAAGAAAATCTAAAGAAAATTTGATGAAATTTAATGTAATCGTAAATTTGAAGATAGTCTGACGAAATTTGAAGTGAAAAAAATCTGAAGAAAATCTCATGAAATTTGAAGTGAATATATAAATCTGAAGAAAATCTGATGAAATTAAAAAAAACTGTTGAAACTTGATGTAAAAATAAATTTGTAGAAAATCAGATGTAATTTGAAGAAAAATTGATGAAATTGAAAGTGAACCTTAATCAGAAGAAACTCTGACGAATTATTTAGTGAACACATATCTGAAGAAACTCTAATGAAATAGGAAGAAAGCATGATTAAATTGGCAGCGAACCTAAATTTGAAGAAAATCTAATGAATTTTGTAGTAAACATATATCTAAAGACACTCTAATGAATTAGGAAGAAAATCTAATAAAAATTGAGTTGAACATAAATCTGAAGCAAATATGACGAATTTTATAGTAAACATATATCTAAAGACACTCTAATTAATTAGGAAGAAAATCTGATAAAATTGAGGTTAACATAAATCTGAAGGAAATATGATGAATTTTGTAGTGAACATATATCTGAAGAAACTCTAATGAAATAGGAAGATAATCTGATGAAATTTGAGGTGAACATAAATCTTAAGGAAATATGATGAAATTTAAGTTTGAGGAAATTTGAATTGAACATAAATCTGCACAAAATCTGATGAAATCTTAAGAAAAATTGATGAATTTTGAAGTAAACATAAATCTTAAGAAAGTCTTATGAAACTTGAATTAAATACATAAATCTAAAGAAAATATGATGAAATATGAAATGAACATAAATCTGAAGAAAATTTAATGAAATTTAAATTTATCGTAAATTTGAAGAAAGTATGACGAAATTTGAAGTGAACAAAAATCTGAAGAAAATCACATGAAATTTGAAGTGAATATAAATTTGAAGAAAATCTGATGAAATAAAAAAAACTGTTGAAACTTGATATAAACATAAATCTGTAGAAAAGCAGATGTAATTTGAAGAAAATTTAATGAAATTGAAAGTGAACCTTAATCAGAAGAAACTCTGATGAATTATTTAGTGAACAGATATCTGAAGAAACTCTAATCAAATAGGAAGAAAGTATGATGAAATTGGAAACGAACCTAAATCTGAAGAAAATATGATGAATTTTGTAGTGAAAATATCTAAAGACACTCTAATGAATTAGGAATAAAATCTGATGAAAATTGAAGTGAACATAAATCTGAAGGAAATATGATGAACTTTGTAATGAAAATATATCTGAAAAAAACTCTAATGAAATAGAAGAAAATCTGATGAAATTTGAGGTGAACACAAATCTGAAGGAAATATGATGAAATTTGAAGTTAACATAAGTCTGAGGAAATTTGAATTGAATATAAATCTGCATAAAATCTGATGAAATCTTAAGAAAAGTTGATGAATTTTGAAGTAAACATAAATCTTAAGAAAGTCTTATGAAACTTGAAGTAAATACATAAATCTAAAGAAGAAATGATGAAATATGAAATGAACATATATCTGAAGAAAATCTGAAGAAAATTTGATGAAATTTAAAGTAATCGTAAATTTGAAGAAAGTATGACAAAATTTGAAGTGAACAAAAATCTGAAGAAAATCTCATGAAATTTGAAGTGAATATAAATCTGAAGAAAATCTGATGAAATAAAAAAAACTGTCGAAACTTGATGTAAACATAAATCTGTAGAAAAGCAGATGTAATTTGAAGAAAATTTGATGAAATTGAAAGTGAACCTTAATCAGAAGAAACTATGATGAATTATTTACTGAACACATATCTGAAGAAACTCTAATGAAATAGGAAGAAAGTATGATGAAATTGGAAACGAACCTAAATCTGAAGAAAATCTGATGAATTTTGTAGTTAACATATATCTAAAGACACTCAAATGAATTAGGAATAAAATCTGATGAAAATTGAGGTGATCATAAATCTGTAGGAAATATGATGAATTATGTAATGAACATATATTTGAAAACACTCTAATGAAATAGGAAGAAAATCTGATGAAATTTGAGGTGAACATAAATATGAAGGAAATATGATGAAATTTGAAGTTAACATAAGTCTGAGGAAATTTGAATTGAACATAAATCTGCACAAATTCTGATGAAATCTTAAGAAAAATTGATGAATTTTGAAGTAAACATAAATCTTAAGAAAGTCTTATGAAACTTGAAGTAAATACATAAATCTGAAGAAAATATGATGAAATATGAAATGAACATAAATCTGAAGAAAATCTAAAGAAAATTTGATGAAATTTAATGTAATCGTAAATTTGAAGATAGTCTGACGAAATTTGAAGTTAAAAAAATCTGAAGAAAATCTCATGAAATTTGAAGTGAATATAAATCTGAAGAAAATCTGATGAAATTAAAAAAAACTGTTGAAACTTGATGTAAAAATAAATCTGTAGAAAATCAGATGTAATTTGAAGAAAAATTGATGAAATTGAAAGTGAACCTTAATCAGAAGAAACTCTGACGAATTATTTAGTGAACACATATCTGAAGAAACTCTAATGAAATAGGAAGAAAGCATGATTAAATTGGCAGCGAACCTAAATTTGAAGAAAATCTAATGAATTTTGTAGTAAACATATATCTAAAGACACTCTAATGAATTAGGAAGAAAATCTAATAAAAATTGAGTTGAACATAAATCTGAAGCAAATATGACGAATTTTATAGTAAACATATATCTAAAGACACTCTAATTAATTAGGAAGAAAATCTGATAAAATTGAGGTGAACATAAATCTGAAGGAAATATGATGAATTTTGTAGTGAACATATATCTGAAGAAACTCTAATGAAATAGGAAGATAATCTGATGAAATTTGAGGTGAACATAAATCTTAAGGAAATATGATGAAATTTAAGTTTGAGGAAATTTGAATTGAACATAAATCTGCACAAAATCTGATGAAATCTTAAGAAAAATTGATGAATTTTGAAGTAAACATAAATCTTAAGAAAGTCTTATGAAACTTGAATTAAATACATAAATCTAAAGAAAATATGATGAAATATGAAATGAACATAAATCTGAAGAAAATTTAATGAAATTTAAATTTATCGTAAATTTGAAGAAAGTATGACGAAATTTGAAGTGAACAAAAATCTGAAGAAAATCACATGAAATTTGAAGTGAATATAAATTTGAAGAAAATCTGATGAAATAAAAAAACTGTTGAAACTTGATATAAACATAAATCTGTAGAAAAGCAGATGTAATTTGAAGAAAATTTAATGAAATTGAAAGTGAACCTTAATCAGAAGAAACTCTGATGAATTATTTAGTGAACACATATCTGAAGAAACTCTAATGAAATAGGAAGAAAGTATGATGAAATTGGAAACGAACCTAAATCTGAAGAAAATATGATGAATTTTGTAGTGAAAATATCTAAAGACACTCTAATGAATTAGGAATAAAATCTGATGAAAATTGAAGTGAACATAAATCTGAAGGAAATATGATGAACTTTGTAATGAAAATATATCTGAAAAAAACTCTAATGAAATAGAAGAAAATCTGATGAAATTTGAGGTGAACACAAATCTGAAGGAAATATGATGAAATTTGAAGTTAACATAAGTCTGAGGAAATTTGAATTGAATATAAATCTGCATAAAATCTGATGAAATCTTAAGAAAAGTTGATGAATTTTGAAGTAAACATAAATCTTAAGAAAGTCTTATGAAACTTGAAGTAAATACATAAATCTAAAGAAGAAATGATGAAATATGAAATGAACATATATCTGAAGAAAATCTGAAGAAAATTTGATGAAATTTAAAGTAATCGTAAATTTGAAGAAAGTATGACAAAATTTGAAGTGAACAAAAATCTGAAGAAAATCTCATGAAATTTGAAGTGAATATAAATCTGAAGAAAATCTGATGAAATAAAAAAAACTGTCGAAACTTGATGTAAACATAAATCTGTAGAAAAGCAGATGTAATTTGAAGAAAATTTGATGAAATTGAAAGTGAACCTTAATCAGAAGAAACTATGATGAATTATTTACTGAACACATATCTGAAGAAACTCTAATGAAATAGGAAGAAAGTATGATGAAATTGGAAACGAACCTAAATCTGAAGAAAATCTGATGAATTTTGTAGTTAACATATATCTAAAGACACTCAAATGAATTAGGAATAAAATCTGATGAAAATTGAGGTGATCATTAATCTGTAGGAAATATGATGAATTTTGTAATGAACATATATTTGAAAACACTCTAATGAAATAGGAAGAAAATCTGATGAAATTTGAGGTGAACATAAATATGAAGGAAATATGATGAAATTTGAAGTTAACATAAGTCTGAGGAAATTTGAATTGAACATAAATCTGCACAAATTCTGATGAAATCTTAAGAAAAATTGATGAATTTTGAAGTAAACATAAATCTTAAGAAAGTCTTATGAAACTTGAAGTAAATACATAAATCTGAAGAAAATATGATGAAATATGAAATGAACATAAATCTGAAGAAAATCTAAAGAAAATTCGATGAAATTTAATGTAATCGTAAATTTGAAGATAGTCTGACGAAATTTGAAGTGAAAAAAATCTGAAGAAAATCTCATGAAATTTGAAGTGAATATAAATCTGAAGAAAATCTGATGAAATTAAAAAAAACTGTTGAAACTTGATGTAAAAATAAATCTGTAGAAAATCAGATGTAATTTGAAGAAAAATTGATGAAATTGATAGTGAACCTTAATCAGAAGAAACTCTGACGAATTATTTAGTGAACACATATCTGAAGAAACTCTAATGAAATAGGAAGAAAGCATGATTAAATTGGCAGCGAACCTAAATTTGAAGAAAATCTAATGAATTTTGTAGTAAACATATATCTAAAGACACTCTAATGAATTAGGAAGAAAATCTAATAAAAATTGAGTTGAACATAAATCTGAAGCAAATATGACGAATTTTATAGTAAACATATATCTAAAGACACTCTAATTAATTAGGAAGAAAATCTGATAAAATTGAGGTGAACATAAATCTGAAGGAAATATGATGAATTTTGTAGTGAACATATATCTGAAGAAACTCTAATGAAATAGGAAGATAATCTGATGAAATTGAGGTGAACATAAATCTTAAGGAAATATGATGAAATTTAAGTTTGAGGAAATTTGAATTGAACATAAATCTGCACAAAATCTGATGAAATCTTAAGAAAAATTGATGAATTTTGAAGTAAACATAAATCTTAAGAAAGTCTTATGAAACTTGAATTAAATACATAAATCTAAAGAAAATATGATGAAATATGAAATGAACATAAATCTGAAGAAAATTTAATGAAATTTAAATTTATCGTAAATTTGAAGAAAGTATGACGAAATTTGAAGTGAACAAAAATCTGAAGAAAATCACATGAAATTTGAAGTGAATATAAATTTGAAGAAAATCTGATGAAATAAAAAAAATGTTGAAACTTGATATAAACATAAATCTGTAGAAAAGCAGATGTAATTTGAAGAAAATTTAATGAAATTGAAAGTGAACCTTAATCAGAAGAAACTCTGATGAATTATTTAGTGAACACATATCTGAAGAAACTCTAATGAAATAGGAAGAAAGTATGATGAAATTGGAAACGAACCTAAATTTGAAGAAAATATGATGAATTTTGGTAGTGAAAATATCTAAAGACACTCTAATGAATTAGGAATAAAATCTGATGAAAATTGAAGTGAACATAAATCTGAAGGAAATATGATGAACTTTGTAATGAAAATATATCTGAAAAAAACTCTAATGAAATAGAAGAAAATCTGATGAAATTTGAGGTGAACACAAATCTGAAGGAAATATGATGAAATTTGAAGTTAACATAAGTCTGAGGAAATTTGAATTGAATATAAATCTGCATAAAATCTGATGAAATCTTAAGAAAAGTTGATGAATTTGAAGTAAACATAAATCTTAAGAAAGTCTTATGAAACTTGAAGTAAATACATAAATCTAAAGAAGAAATGATGAAATATGAAATGAACATATATCTGAAGAAAATCTGAAGAAAATTTGATGAAATTTAAAGTAATCGTAAATTTGAAGAAAGTATGACAAAATTTGAAGTGAACAAAAATCTGAAGAAAATCTCATGAAATTTGAAGTGAATATAAATCTGAAGAAAATCTGATGAAATAAAAAAAACTGTCGAAACTTGATGTAAACATAAATCTGTAGAAAAGCAGATGTAATTTGAAGAAAATTTGATGAAATTGAAAGTGAACCTTAATCAGAAGAAACTATGATGAATTATTTACTGAACACATATCTGAAGAAACTCTAATGAAATAGGAAGAAAGTAGATGAAATTGGAAACGAACCTAAATCTGAAGAAAATCTGATGAATTTTGTAGTTAACATATATCTAAAGACACTCAAATGAATTAGGAATAAAATCTGATGAAAATTGAGGTGATCATAAATCTGTAGGAAATATGATGAATTTTGTAATGAACATATATTTGAAAACACTCTAATGAAATAGGAAGAAAATCTGATGAATTTGAGGTGAACATAAATATGAAGGAAATATGATGAAATTTGAAGTTAACATAAGTCTGAGGAAATTTGAATTGAACATAAATCTGCACAAATTCTGATGAAATCTTAAGAAAAATTGATGAATTTTGAAGTAAACATAAATCTTAAGAAAGTCTTATGAAACTTGGAGTAAATACATAAATCTGAAGAAAATATGATGAAATATGAAATGAACATAAATCTGAAGAAAATCTAAAGAAAATTCGATGAAATTTAATGTAATCGTAAATTTGAAGATAGTCTGACGAAATTTGAAGTTAAAAAAATCTGAAGAAAATCTCATGAAATTTGAAGTGAATATAAATCTGAAGAAAATCTGATGAAATTAAAAAAAACTGTTGAAACTTGATGTAAAAATAAATCTGTAGAAAATCAGATGTAATTTGAAGAAAAATTGATGAAATTGAAAGTGAACCTTAATCAGAAGAAACTCTGACGAATTATTTAGTGAACACATATCTGAAGAAACTCTAATGAAATAGGAAGAAAGCATGATTAAATTGGCAGCGAACCTAAATTTGAAGAAAATCTAATGAATTTTGTAGTAAACATATATCTAAAGACACTCTAATGAATTAGGAAGAAAATCTAATAAAAATTGAGTTGAACATAAATCTGAAGCAAATATGACGAATTTTATAGTAAACATATATCTAAAGACACTCTAATTAATTAGGAAGAAAATCTGATAAAATTGAGGTGAACATAAATCTGAAGGAAATATGATGAATTTTGTAGTGAACATATATCTGAAGAAACTCTAATGAAATAGGAAGATAATCTGATGAAATTTGAGGTGAACATAAATCTTAAGGAAATATGATGAAATTTAAGTTTGAGGAAATTTGAATTGAACATAAATCTGCACAAAATCTGATGAAATCTTAAGAAAAATTGATGAATTTTGAAGTAAACATAAATCTTAAGAAAGTCTTATGAAACTTGAATTAAATACATAAATCTAAAGAAAATATGATGAAATATGAAATGAACATAAATTTGAAGAAAATTTAATGAAATTTAAATTTATCGTAAATTTGAAGAAAGTATGACGAAATTTGAAGTGAACAAAAATCTGAAGAAAATCACATGAAATTTGAAGTGAATATAAATTTGAAGAAAATCTGATGAAATAAAAAAAATGTTGAAACTTGATATAAACATAAATCTGTAGAAAAGCAGATGTAATTTGAAGAAAATTTAATGAAATTGAAAGTGAACCTTAATCAGAAGAAACTCTGATGAATTATTTAGTGAACACATATCTGAAGAAACTCTAATGAAATAGGAAGAAAGTATGATGAAATTGGAAACGAACCTAAATTTGAAGAAAATATGATGAATTTTGTAGTGAAAATATCTAAAGACACTCTAATGAATTAGGAATAAAATCTGATGAAAATTGAAGTGAACATAAATCTGAAGGAAATATGATGAACTTTGTAATGAAAATATATCTGAAAAAAACTCTAATGAAATAGAAGAAAATCTGATGAAATTTGAGGTGAACACAAATCTGAAGGAAATATGATGAAATTTGAAGTTAACATAAGTCTGAGGAAATTTGAATTGAATATAAATCTGCATAAAATCTGATGAAATCTTAAGAAAAGTTGATGAATTTTGAAGTAAACATAAATCTTAAGAAAGTCTTATGAAACTTGAAGTAAATACATAAATCTAAAGAAGAAATGATGAAATATGAAATGAACATATATCTGAAGAAAATCTGAAGAAAATTTGATGAAATTTAAAGTAATCGTAAATTTGAAGAAAGTATGACAAAATTTGAAGTGAACAAAAATCTGAAGAAAATCTCATGAAATTTGAAGTGAATATAAATCTGAAGAAAATCTGATGAAATAAAAAAAACTGTCGAAACTTGATGTAAACATAAATCTGTAGAAAAGCAGATGTAATTTGAAGAAAAATTTGATGAAATTGAAAGTGAACCTTAATCAGAAGAAACTATGATGAATTATTTACTGAACACATATCTGAAGAAACTCTAATGAAATAGGAAGAAAGTATGATGAAATTGGAAACGAACCTAAATCTGAAGAAAATCTGATGAATTTTGTAGTTAACATATATCTAAAGACACTCAAATGAATTAGGAATAAAATCTGATGAAAATTGAGGTGATCATAAATCTGTAGGAAATATGATGAATTTTGTAATGAACATATATTTGAAAACACTCTAATGAAATAGGAAGAAAATCTGATGAAATTTGAGGTGAACATAAATATGAAGGAAATATGATGAAATTTGAAGTTAACATAAGTCTGAGGAAATTTGAATTGAACATAAATCTGCACAAATTCTGATGAAATCTTAAGAAAAATTGATGAATTTTGAAGTAAACATAAATCTTAAGAAAGTCTTATGAAACTTGGAGTAAATACATAAATCTGAAGAAAATATGATGAAATATGAAATGAACATAAATCTGAAGAAAATCTAAAGAAAATTTGATGAAATTTAATGTAATCGTAAATTTGAAGATAGTCTGACGAAATTTGAAGTTAAAAAAATCTGAAGAAAATCTCATGAAATTTGAAGTGAATATAAATCTGAAGAAAATCTGATGAAATTAAAAAAAACTGTTGAAACTTGATGTAAAAATAAATCTGTAGAAAATCACATGTAATTTGAAGAAAAATTGATGAAATTGAAAGTGAACCTTAATCAGAAGAAACTCTGACGAATTATTTAGTGAACACATATCTGAAGAAACTCTAATGAAATAGGAAGAAAGCATGATTAAATTGGCAGCGAACCTAAATTTGAAGAAAATCTAATGAATTTTGTAGTAAACATATATCTAAAGACACTCTAATGAATTAGGAAGAAAATCTAATAAAAATTGAGTTGAACATAAATCTGAAGCAAATATGACGAATTTTATAGTAAACATATATCTAAAGACACTCTAATTAATTAGGAAGAAAATCTGATAAAATTGAGGTGAACATAAATCTGAAGGAAATATGATGAATTTTGTAGTGAACATATATCTGAAGAAACTCTAATGAAATAGGAAGATAATCTGATGAAATTTGAGGTGAACATAAATCTTAAGGAAATATGATGAAATTTAAGTTTGAGGAAATTTGAATTGAACATAAATCTGCACAAAATCTGATGAAATCTTAAGAAAAATTGATGAATTTTGAAGTAAACATAAATCTTAAGAAAGTCTTATGAAACTTGAATTAAATACATAAATCTAAAGAAAATATGATGAAATATGAAATGAACATAAATCTGAAGAAAATTTAATGAAATTTAAATTTATCGTAAATTTGAAGAAAGTATGACGAAATTTGAAGTGAACAAAAATCTGAAGAAAATCACATGAAATTTGAAGTGAATATAAATTTGAAGAAAATCTGATGAAATAAAAAAACTGTTGAAACTTGATATAAACATAAATCTGTAGAAAAGTAGATGTAATTTGAAGAAAATTTAATGAAATTGAAAGTGAACCTTAATCAGAAGAAACTCTGATGAATTATTTAGTGAACACATATCTGAAGAAACTCTAATGAAATAGGAAGAAAGTATGATGAAATTGGAAACGAACCTAAATTTGAAGAAAATATGATGAATTTTGTAGTGAAAATATCTAAAGACACTCTAATGAATTAGGAATAAAATCTGATGAAAATTGAAGTGAACATAAATCTGAAGGAAATATGATGAACTTTGTAATGAAAATATATCTGAAAAAAACTCTAATGAAATAGAAGAAAATCTGATGAAATTTGAGGTGAACACAAATCTGAAGGAAATATGATGAAATTTGAAGTTAACATAAGTCTGAGGAAATTTGAATTGAATATAAATCTGCATAAAATCTGATGAAATCTTAAGAAAAGTTGATGAATTTTGAAGTAAACATAAATCTTAAGAAAGTCTTATGAAACTTGAAGTAAATACATAAATCTAAAGAAGAAATGATGAAATATGAAATGAACATATATCTGAAGAAAATCTGAAGAAAATTTGATGAATTTAAAGTAATCGTAAATTTGAAGAAAGTATGACAAAATTTGAAGTGAACAAAAATCTGAAGAAAATCTCATGAAATTTGAAGTGAATATAAATCTGAAGAAAATCTGATGAAATAAAAAAAACTGTCGAAACTTGATGTAAACATAAATCTGTAGAAAAGCAGATGTAATTTGAAGAAAATTTGATGAAATTGAAAGTGAACCTTAATCAGAAGAAACTATGATGAATTATTTACTGAACACATATCTGAAGAAACTCTAATGAAATAGGAAGAAAGTATGATGAAATTGGAAACGAACCTAAATCTGAAGAAAATCTGATGAATTTTGTAGTTAACATATATCTAAAGACACTCAAATGAATTAGGAATAAAATCTGATGAAAATTGAGGTGATCATAAATCTGTAGGAAATATGATGAATTTTGTAATGAACATATATTTGAAAACACTCTAATGAAATAGGAAGAAAATCTGATGAAATTTGAGGTGAACATAAATATGAAGGAAATATGATGAAATTTGAAGTTAACATAAGTCTGAGGAAATTTGAATTGAACATAAATCTGCACAAATTCTGATGAAATCTTAAGAAAAATTGATGAATTTTGAAGTAAACATAAATCTTAAGAAAGTCTTATGAAACTTGGAGTAAATACATAAATCTGAAGAAAATATGATGAAATATGAAATGAACATAAATCTGAAGAAAATCTAAAGAAAATTTGATGAAATTTAATGTAATCGTAAATTTGAAGATAGTCTGACGAAATTTGAAGTGAAAAAAATCTGAAGAAAATCTCATGAAATTTGAAGTGAATATAAATCTGAAGAAAATCTGATGAAATTAAAAAAAACTGTTGAAACTTGATGTAAAAATAAATCTGTAGAAAATCAGATGTAATTTGAAGAAAAATTGATGAAATTGAAAGTGAACCTTAATCAGAAGAAACTCTGACGAATTATTTAGTGAACACATATCTGAAGAAACTCTAATGAAATAGGAAGAAAGCATGATTAAATTGGCAGCGAACCTAAATTTGAAGAAAATATAATGAATTTTGTAGTAAACATATATCTAAAGACACTCTAATGAATTAGGAAGAAAATCTAATAAAAATTGAGTTGAACATAAATCTGAAGCAAATATGACGAATTTTATAGTAAACATATATCTAAAGACACTCTAATTAATTAGGAAGAAAATCTGATAAAATTGAGGTGAACATAAATCTGAAGGAAATATGATGAATTTTGTAGTGAACATATATCTGAAGAAACTCTAATGAAATAGGAAGATAATCTGATGAAATTTGAGGTGAACATAAATCTTAAGGAAATATGATGAAATTTAAGTTTGAGGAAATTTGAATTGAACATAAATCTGCACAAAATCTGATGAAATCTTAAGAAAAATTGATGAATTTTGAAGTAAACATAAATCTTAAGAAAGTCTTATGAAACTTGAATTAAATACATAAATCTAAAGAAAATATGATGAAATATGAAATGAACATAAATCTGAAGAAAATTTAATGAAATTTAAATTTATCGTAAATTTGAAGAAAGTATGACGAAATTTGAAGTGAACAAAAATCTGAAGAAAATCACATGAAATTTGAAGTGAATATAAATTTGAAGAAATCTGATGAAATAAAAAAACTGTTGAAACTTGATATAAACATAAATCTGTAGAAAAGCAGATGTAATTTGAAGAAAATTTAATGAAATTGAAAGTGAACCTTAATCAGAAGAAACTCTGATGAATTATTTAGTGAACACATATCTGAAGAAACTCTAATGAAATAGGAAGAAAGTATGATGAAATTGGAAACGAACCTAAATCTGAAGAAATATGATGAATTTTGTATTGAAAATATCTAAAGACACTCTAATGAATTAGGAATAAAATCTGATGAAATTGAAGTGAACATAAATCTGAAGGAAATATGATGAACTTTGTAATGAAAATATATCTGAAAAAAACTCTAATGAAATAGAAGAAAATCTGATGAAATTTGAGGTGAACACAAATCTGAAGGAAATATGATGAAATTTGAAGTTAACATAAGTCTGAGGAAATTTGAATTGAATATAAATCTGCATAAAATCTGATGAAATCTTAAGAAAAGTTGATGAATTTTGAAGTAAACATAAATCTTAAGAAAGTCTTATGAAACTTGAAGTAAATACATAAATCTAAAGAAGAAATGATGAAATATGAAATGAACATATATCTGAAGAAAATCTGAAGAAAATTTGATGAAATTTAAAGTAATCGTAAATTTGAAGATAGTATGACAAAATTTGAAGTGAACAAAAATCTGAAGAAAATCTCATGAAAATTTGAAGTGAATATAAATCTGAAGAAAATCTGATGAAATAAAAAAAACTGTCGAAACTTGATGTAAACATAAATCTGTAGAAAAGCAGATGTAATTTGAAGAAAATTTGATGAAATTGAAAGTGAACCTTAATCAGAAGAAACTATGATGAATTATTTACTGAACACATATCTGAAGAAACTCTAATGAAATAGGAAGAAAGTATGATGAAATTGGAAACGAACCTAAATCTGAAGAAAATCTGATGAATTTTGTAGTTAACATATATCTAAAGACACTCAAATGAATTAGGAATAAAATCTGATGAAAATTGAGGTGATCATAAATCTGTAGGAAATATAATGAATTTTGTAATGAACATATATTTGAAAACACTCTAATGAAATAGGAAGAAAATCTGATGAAATTTGAGGTGAACATAAATATGAAGGAAATATGATGAAATTTGAAGTTAACATAAGTCTGAGGAAATTTGAATTGAACATAAATCTGCACAAATTCTGATGAAATCTTAAGAAAAATTGATGAATTTTGAAGTAAACATAAATCTTAAGAAAGTCTTATGAAACTTGAAGTAAATACATAAATCTGAAGAAAATATGATGAAATATGAAATGAACATAAATCTGAAGAAAATCTAAAGAAAATTTGATGAAATTTAATGTAATCGTAAATTTGAAGATAGTCTGACGAAATTTGAAGTGAAAAAAATCTGAAGAAAATCTCATGAAATTTGAAGTGAATATAAATCTGAAGAAAATCTGATGAAATTAAAAAAAACTGTTGAAACTTGATGTAAAAATAAATCTGTAGAAAATCAGATGTAATTTGAAGAAAAATTGATGAAATTGAAAGTGAACCTTAATCAGAAGAAACTCTGACGAATTATTTAGTGAACACATATCTGAAGAAACTCTAATGAAATAGGAAAAAAGCATGATTAAATTGGCAGCGAACCTAAATTTGAAGAAAATCTAATGAATTTTGTAGTAAACATATATCTAAAGACACTCTAATGAATTAGGAAGAAAATCTAATAAAAATTGAGTTGAACATAAATCTGAAGCAAATATGACGAATTTTATAGTAAACATATATCTAAAGACACTCTAATTAATTAGGAAGAAAATCTGATAAAATTGAGGTGAACATAAATCTGAAGGAAATATGATGAATTTTGTAGTGAACATATATCTGAAGAAACTCTAATGAAATAGGAAGATAATCTGATGAAATTTGAGGTGAACATAAATCTTAAGGAAATATGATGAAATTTAAGTTTGAGGAAATTTGAATTGAACATAAATCTGCACAAAATCTGATGAAATCTTAAGAAAAATTGATGAATTTTGAAGTAAACCTAAATCTTAAGAAAGTCTTATGAAACTTGAATTAAATACATAAATCTAAAGAAAATATGATGAAATATGAAATGAACATAAATCTGAAGAAAATTTAATGAAATTTAAATTTATCGTAAATTTGAAGAAAGTATGACGAAATTTGAAGTGAACAAAAATCTGAAGAAAATCACATGAAATTTGAAGTGAATATAAATTTGAAGAAAATCTGATGAAATAAAAAAACTGTTGAAACTTGATATAAACATAAATCTGTAGAAAAGCAGATGTAATTTGAAGAAAATTTAATGAAATTGAAAGTGAACCTTAATCAGAAGAAACTCTGATGAATTATTTAGTGAACACATATCTGAAGAAACTCTAATGAAATAGGAAGAAAGTATGATGAAATTGGAAACGAACCTAAATCTGAAGAAAATATGATGAATTTTGTAGTGAAAATATCTAAAGACACTCTAATGAATTAGGAATAAAATCTGATGAAAATTGAAGTGAACATAAATCTGAAGGAAATATGATGAACTTTGTAATGAAAATATATCTGAAAAAAACTCTAATGAAATAGAAGAAAATCTGATGAAATTTGAGGTGAACACAAATCTGAAGGAAATATGATGAAATTTGAAGTTAACATAAGTCTGAGGAAATTTGAATTGAATATAAATCTGCATAAAATCTGATGAAATCTTAAGAAAAGTTGATGAATTTTGAAGTAAACATAAATCTTAAGAAAGTCTTATGAAACTTGAAGTAAATACATAAATCTAAAGAAGAAATGATGAAATATGAAATGAACATATATCTGAAGAAAATCTGAAGAAAATTTGATGAAATTTAAAGTAATCGTAAATTTGAAGAAAGTATGACAAAATTTGAAGTGAACAAAAATCTGAAGAAAATCTCATGAAATTTGAAGTGAATATAAATCTGAAGAAAATCTGATGAATAAAAAAAAACTGTCGAAACTTGATGTAAACATAAATCTGTAGAAAAGCAGATGTAATTTGAAGAAAATTTGATGAAATTGAAAGTGAACCTTAATCAGAAGAAACTATGATGAATTATTTACTGAACACATATCTGAAGAAACTCTAATGAAATAGGAAGAAAGTATGATGAAATTGGAAACGAACCTAAATCTGAAGAAAATCTGATGAATTTTGTAGTTAACATATATCTAAAGACACTCAAATGAATTAGGAATAAAATCTGATGAAAATTGAGGTGATCATAAATCTGTAGGAAATATGATGAATTTTGTAATGAACATATATTTGAAAACACTCTAATGAAATAGGAAGAAAATCTGATGAAATTTGAGGTGAACATAAATATGAAGGAAATATGATGAAATTTGAAGTTAACATAAGTCTGAGGAAATTTGAATTGAACATAAATCTGCACAAATTCTGATGAAATCTTAAGAAAAATTGATGAATTTTGAAGTAAACATAAATCTTAAGAAAGTCTTATGAAACTTGAAGTAAATACATAAATCTGAAGAAAATATGATGAAATATGAAATGAACATAAATCTGAAGAAAATCTAAAGAAAATTTGATGAAATTTAATGTAATCGTAAATTTGAAGAAAGTCTGACGAAATTTGAAGTGAAAAAAATCTGAAGAAAATCTCATGAAATTTGAAGTGATTATAAATCTGAAGAAAATCTGATGAAATTAAAAAAAACTGTTGAAACTTGATGTAAAAATAAATCTGTAGAAAATCAGATGTAATTTGAAGAAAAATTGATGAAATTGAAAGTGAACCTTAATCAGAAGAAACTCTGACGAATTATTTAGTGAACACATATCTGAAGAAACTCTAATGAAATAGGAAGAAAGCATGATTAAATTGGCAGCGAACCTAAATTTGAAGAAAATCTAATGAATTTTGTAGTGAACATATATCTAAAGACACTCTAATGAATTAGGAAGAAAATCTAATAAAAATTGAGTTGAACATAAATCTGAAGCAAATATGCCGAGTTTTCTAGTAAACATATATCTAAAGACACTCTAATTAATTAGGATGAAAATCTGATAAAATTGAGGTGAACATAAATCTGAAGGAAATATGATGAATTTTGTAGTGAACATATATCTGAAGAAACTCTAATGAAATAGGAAGATAATCTGATGAAATTTGAGGTGAACATAAATCTTAAGGAAATATGATGAAATTTAAGTTTGAGGAAATTTGAATTGAACATAAATCTGCACAAAATCTGATGAAATCTTAAGAAAAATTGATGAATTTTGAAGTAAACATAAATCTTAAGAAAGTCTTATGAAACTTGAATTAAATACATAAATCTAAAGAAAATATGATGAAATATGAAATGAACATAAATTTGAAGAAAATTTAATGAAATTTAAATTTATCGTAAATTTGAAGAAAGTATGACGAAATTTGAAGTGAAAAAAATCTGAAGAAAATCACATGAAATTTGAAGTGAATATAAATTTGAAGAAAACCTGATGAAATAAAAAAAACTGTTGAAACTTGATAAAC